>OX328099.1:21735930-22390343 GCA_946811185.2 Hippopus hippopus | reverse complement strand
GTTCCAAGTTTTTTTTGACCTAGAGAAAGATGGACTTCGAAAACATTGAAAACATGGTGAAAGGAGAAAATGATGGTAATCAGCATGCTCACCTTCTTTCCCCAATGTTTTTGTCCCTTTGAAAGACAAATTCTACCCCTTTGGAGCAGTAAAGCTAGATTTCAGTTCTTATTTGCAAATGCTTTGCATTTGGACCAGTTGAAGATTTTATGATCTTGTTAACTCTTTACCAGATGACAAAATTTTAGACTTGTCCAAATTGAGAGTACTTGCAGATGACAAAATAAATGTTACCCAAGCATTAGAATTCGTTTTCGGAAGGGTAGAAAACATTGTGGGAAAAGGAGAAAATGCTGGTACCAGCATTTCCTCCTTTTCCCACAATGTTTTCAAAAGGCTTTTTCTTCAAGGTCGTTAAAACCCATTATTGTGTGGTAAAGGGTTAAGTGTTGAACCTTGTAGTGCTTATAAAATGGAATGGATACTCTCAGTCAGTACTACAGAGGCAGATACTGCAATTGTAAGGCTGATTTTTGTCAGAATGTGTGACAAAGCAGAAACAGCGTAGATCAAAGATGTGACTGCATGTTCTTTGTAGTTGGATCTTAATCTTCACTGTCTGCATAGCCATAAGCTATTAATCCTTTGCCACGCAGTCCAGAGTTTTATCGACCCAAGAGGAGAAGGCTTTTGAAATCATTGTGGGAGAATGAGAAAATGCTCACCTGGTAGGTAACCAGAATTTTCTCCTTTTCCACAATAATTTCTACACTTACAGAGACAAATGTCAGTATGTGAGCAATACTTGATTTGTCGTCTGCAAATACTTTCAATTTGGACTAGTCTGAAATATTCTTTTGGTAAAGAATACATCAGGGTGTTAAGTGCTTTAAGGGTTACGTAACTACAGAATGTGCAACATCTGTATGTAAATATTGGAATTTACCCTTTACCAAAGTACAAAATTTTAGACCAGTCCAAATTTAAAGCAGTTACAGATGAAAAGATAAATGACTGAAAAATTGAAATTCCCGTTGGGAAGGGTAGAAAACATTGTAGGAAAAGGAGAAAATGATGGTTACCAGCATTTTGTCCTTTTCCAACAGCTTGTTCAAAGGGCTTCTTTCTCAGGGTCGTTCAAAGTCAGGACTGTTGTAAAGGATTAATACAGATCAACATTCCTGTCTAGATTTCATTCTGTACCAGACAGCAAAATTTTAGACTCATGAAGAATGGTGTTTACCACCTTTTTCAACATTATTTGAGTTATATCTTGTCAGCCAGAGCACCTACCCATGCTGTCCTGGAGTTTCTTTTACTAGTACTTGGTGCAATACTTTTCCCAAGCCACCTGTCACTTTCCCACACAGCCATCCAGTGACAGCATTGGGAGACAACAATTGCAGTGTTTCTAAAATGACAGGATAAATTTGCCTTTGAAATGTCATTTACAAGCATTTTTTTCCTTTTCCGACTATGTTTTAAAAGGGTCTAAAGGGTTAAAACCCCCCCCCCCCCACTTTGTTGGAAATGTGTAAAATTTCTGTGATTCCTTAGAACAACCAATCATTTACTTTGTAAACATCATTAAATTGGACGGTGGTGAACATGTATTAACTTTTACTATACAGTTCCATGTTTGTACGACCTTTCAGAAAAAGGCTTTTTCAAACAATGTGAGGAAAAGAGAAGATGCTGGTAACCACCATTTTCTCCTTTTCTCACATTGTTTTCAACCCTTTCCTAGAAAAATTCCATCATTTGAGGCACTTCAGTTTTCTTCTGTATCATGAAATCAATTTGGAATGGTCCAAAATTTTGTTGTATGGCAAAGTGTTATAGTTGAACAGTTACTGAGCAAATGTCTGTTTTCTTGCACAATTTACGGCACTCTGTACCAGATAACAAAATTTTAGACTTTTTCAAATTGAAAGCATTTGCAGATGCCAGTTAAATATACCTCAAATGATGAGATATTATTTAACAGGGTAGAAAACATCGCAGGAAAAGGAGAAAATGCTGATTACAAGCACTTTCTACTTTTTTCCACATTCCTTTCAAAAGCTTACTCTCTTTAGTTATAAGAAAGTGGGATTGTTTGTTAACTCTTTACCAAACAACAAAATTATAGATTGGTCCAAATTGAAAGCATTTGCAGACGACAAAATAAATGTGACTGAAAAATTGAAATTTGGTTTGGGAAGGGTAAAAAACATTGCGGAAAAGGAGAAAATGCTGGTAACCAGCATTTTCTCCTTTTACCACAATGTTTTCAAAAGGCCTCTTTCTCAGGGTTGTTAAAAGTCAGGATTGTGTGGTAAAGAGTTCAAGTGATTGACATAACTTAAGGAAAGGCTACATGCATTTTCTCCATTTCAAACAATATTTTCAAAGGGCATCTGCTTTTAGTTTAGACATATTTACTTTCAGTATATTATTCAGTTGCAAAACTAGTTTCTTACAACTTAAATTAATCCTTTTTGATGACTACCTGTGTCCTTGAAATCTTGACCCGTACTCGCACCGCCTTGTAGGTAGATCCAAATGTTGACCCTGCTTATCATAGGATTCAAAACTGAAACCTTCCATGTCAGAGGTCAATTCACACAGTCTTCCTTTGTTAAATAAAAAACATTTGCTTGCTTGATAAAGGGTTAACTCTTTACCAAACGGCAAAAGATTAGATGTGTTCAAATTGAAAGCATTTGAAGATGACAACATAATTGGCTCAGAAATTGAATTTGTTTTAGAAAGGGTGGAAATAGTGTGAGACAAGGAGTAAATGATGGTAACCAAAACCATCTTTATCTCCTTTTCTCACAATGTTTTTAAAAAGCTTTCTTTCTGAGGGTCTGAAAATTTGGGATTATGTGGTAAAAGGTTAACCCTCAAACAATCCCGAGTTATAATGGCCCGGCCGGGTGGCTCAGTGGTTAGCATATCTGACTCTGACCAGGAGGTTGCGGGCTCGATACCCGGTTGCGGCAAACTTTCTTTCAGGCGATTTTTCGGCTCTCACCTCTGATGCATGTTAGCAAAGTAGTGGCTTTGGAAAGAAAGTTGTGTCAGTACTGGTGTGAGAAAGCCAGGAAACAAATGGGTGCATCACTGACTGCCATGATATGACCTAAGCTGTTAAAATGGTGTTAAACTCCAATACAAACAGAGTTATAATGATCCTTAGAAAGAAAGCTTTTGAAGACACTGGGGGAAAAAGTGATAGACCTTAATATTTATCTGATGGGAGATGCATAAAAATTATGCTTTACTAGCATTTTCTCCTTTTCTCACAATGATTTCTACCTTCCATTAACAAATTTCAATTTTTGAGATACCTTTATTTTGTCGTCGGCGGATACTCTCAAATTGGGCAAGTCCAAAATTTTGTGGTTTGGTAAAGAGTTAATGTGATTTGTGTAAGTTACCGAAAGGGACCGACAAATTGTAAAAGTGATAGACTGTTTTATCTCTGACAGATGAGAGATACATCAAAATGATGCTTTAGTAGGGGAACACATTTTGCAGTTGTTTTTTTTTTTCCTCTGTATCTCATCAAGATTTTATTATGCTTTTTGTTGCCATAGTGATTGAAGTTTATATGTGTTATGCAGGAGTATTTACCTGAATTATTAAGAAACATCCGACTATCAAGAATGTTGAGTTGTTACATAATTGATTATGTGATATTACAGAATTACAAGAAAAAAAAAAAAGGCAAACTGAAAACTCTTTAACCCTTTGGCAGGGAATCCTGTGGTTTAAGTTCTGAGAAAGAAGAGTTTCAATTTTTTTCAAAGGAGAAAATGTTGGAAACCAACATTTTTTCCTTCTCCTACAATGTTTTCTGTCCAATCTCATGGCATGAGCCATTTATTGATTTTTTTGCCTGCTATTGCTTCCAAAAGAGCCCTTTATCAAACAATCCCAAGTTATAACAACCCTGAAGAAGAAGGCTATTGAAAACGTTTGGAAAGGAGAAAATGTCGGTAATCGGCATTTTCTCTGGAATAATTTTAGCCATTTCCAAAGATAAATCCCTTTCTTTCAGTCATATCTTATTTGTCATCTGCAAATGCTTTCAATTTGGAAGTCTTAAATTTTGTTGTTTTGTAGCGTTACCATGGCCATTTAAGATTCCACAGGGAGCAACAAAAACAATACAACCTGTACTAAGCAAGCAACTACAGGATCCTCAGAATATGCTTGCTAAAGAGGGGTGCTTGCTTAGTTACAGTACATTTTAAGATATATTACTTTTCCATCTACTCAGTGTATGTATACTTGACACTTTGCCAAATCAAAAAACTTGCACTCGTCAAAATCCAAAGCATTGGATGATGAATTAAAAATATGGCTCAAATGGAAAAATTCTTCATAAGGGTGGAAAACTCTGGTTTCCAGCATTTTCTCCTATTCCCACAGTGTTTTCAAAAGCCTTTTTTCTCATGGTCCTGAACACAAGAGATAGTTTGGTAATGGATTAATAGAGGTTGTCAGAATGACAGATTTTACTGTATATATTTCAGATACTCTCCCCTTGAGACAAGTCTCCTTGGAACCAGTACCCTGCTGTCAACTACTCCAACGAGCCCAGGCAATACCCTCACAGGCGCAGGATGGTGTATCTTTGTCTACAATCTCGCTCCAGAGACAGAAGAAAACGTCCTGTGGCAGCTGTTTGGACCATTTGGTGCGGTCCAAAGTGTCAAGGTCATCAGGGACTTTCAAACACAAAAGTGCAAAGGCTTTGGATTTGTTACCATGACGAATTACGAAGAGGCTCTTGTTGCAATAAATAGTTTGAATGGTTTTGCCCTCGGAACCAGGGTCCTTCAAGTATCATTCAAAACCAACAAGATGAAAGTAGTCTGAATACATAATGTATTGATTCCTAACTGTCTGATCTTATCTAGTCAAATTTACATTTTTGTTGCTATGGAGACGTTGTTGCGCAATTGTGCTATGCTGTGTGCTAGTCATTGTAATGTTTGAATCTCAAGGAAACAATTTTAATGGATCCGTCTCCGGTACCGAAAGAGGACAAACCATATCTTTCTGGTCAAGATACTCATTTACACAAGATATAATTGCTCAGTCAAAATGTGCAATAAGGAACATGATACTGGCACAAAGATTTCATGACATGTTTCCATAGCAACACTTTTCTATTCCTATCATTTATCTACAAATGTTGAAAAAAGAAAAAATGAATGAAAACAGGTTGTTCAAAAGCTTGGTTGGACAGAAAGTTAGCCATCTGTGAACCATAAGCCATCCTACTCTTGTCAGTCTAGGGAAGTTTTACAAATATTTTGTCCCTATTTAGTTTAGTAGGAAATATTCTATTACATTCTTTACTCTAGATTTGTTCAAGATTTTGTATGCAACGTTCCATAAACATCATACTGTGAACTCCACTTGTTAACGATATCAACAACCCAACCAGCCCTCAACGATGTTACAGAAATGTTACACACCCAGGGGCATTAAATTAAGAATATTTGGTAATCTGAGTTTCTTGTTTGACATAAATGGTGACAAACTATACAGGTTTTCAGGAAAACTATGATCCCAGACAATACGCTTCTTTTTTAAAAGGATAGAAGAGATAGCTGGATACCCAAGTGTGTCATCAGTTCAAACTATAACCTCACCTTGCAATTTTTTTTTTTTAGATGGGGGAGGGAACGCCCCTTAATATCACTGCTAGTGGAGTTTACTGTATACGTCTCCTTTTTGATGAAATTACAGAGATTTTAATGTCTCAAAGTTGTTCTGATATCGGTTTATATTATCTCGCTGAATCATATTGAATTATGTTAGAGTTATTTCTTCTTTTTTTTATTTAATTTTGTTAGTTTGTAGACACTTGTGCATATTTGCAAATGTTAAAAGACCAACATTTGTAAATATCAAATTTTTAATGGCAGATAAGGAGATTTTGTAAACAGTTTCTCACAAAGATCTTTTCAACTTCAGAGAAAAAAGAATTGTAATTAGTATATTTTACAAGGGAACTCTTTACCAGACAATTACCAGTAGGTGTTTTTTCAAGCCACAGTTGAAGGCCCTGGCGGGATAAGGAGAAAATGCATGGGACAAGTATTTTCTTCTTTTCCCACAGTGTTTTCCTTTGAACCATGTTTATTGTGACATCTACAAACCTACTGATATGGACATGTCCAAATATTTGCATTCTCAAAAAGTTGATTTTGGAAACAAGCATCTTAAGCAAGGCGTTTAAACATCAGTCTTTTACTTAGAAGAATACGTAAATAAATTTTATTGATGATAGTTTGTAAAACTTACGGAACTTGTAATTTGCAAAAATTACTCACACATGGATGCCAAATGCTAACTACATAAGAAAATTACTTCTTACGTTATTTGTAATGAAAGTTCTAGCCTCGATTTGTTAGAATTTTAAATAGGTTTTACAATTTTCCTACCCTTTCTTTTCACTCTGAAAGTAACCTAGTTTTTCTTTCTTAAGGAAGTGTGGAAACTTTAAATTCTCTACCAAATGTTTCCATATTTTCACAATCATGAATTACAAACCATTTGAAATCATTATAAAAAAAAGAAAAAGCTGATAAACAGCACTTTCTCCTTTTCCCACAATGTATTTTTCCCAATCGAAAATTATTTCCTTTATTTCAATTACACTCCACTTGTCCCCTGAGAATGCTTTCAATATAAGAGTTTCAAATTTTGTTGTCTGGTAAAGAGTTAAGAAATATTTCCAGGTAGATTGAGGGATGTGGATCAACTAGTCAACTAGATATAATTATTGCTTGAGGAGTGGTAAAATGCAAAGTGCACAGTAGAAATGGGAAGTTTGTTTCTAACCCTTGGCTAATTATTTCTGTGTTTTAATGACCCTGAGAAAGAAAGCTTTTTAAAAACATTGTAGGTAAAAAAGAAAATGCTAGTAACCCTTTTCCCATGATGTTTTTTGGTCATACGAATAGTAAAGTTTCATCATTCTAGAAGCAATAAATTTGTGGCTCCACAAATTGTGGCTTCCAATTTGGACGCCAAAAATTTTGACGTCAGATCTAGATTTAACCCTTAACTTAATGACAAAGTTTTAGACATGTCCTGATTGATGTCTTTTTTTGTTAATGATTTAAATGTGGCAAAAAAAAGGGGGGGGGGGATTGTCTTTGAAAGGGAAGAAAAAGTTGTGGGAAAAGGAAAAATGCTGGTTACCAACTCTTTCTTCTTTTCCAGCCATGTTTTCAAAAGCTGTCTCCGTCAGGGTTGTCAAAACTTGGAATTGTTTGGTCAAGGTTTAACTCTTTACCACACAATGCTGACTTTTAACGACCTTGAGAAAGAAGCCTTTTGAAAACATTGTGGAAAAAGGAGAAAATGCTGGTAACCAGCATTTTCTTCTTTTCCCACAATGTTTTCTATCCTTCACAAAACAAATTTCAATTTTTGAGTCATTTGATTTTTTCATGTGCAGATGCTCTCAATTGTGACAAGTCTAAAATTATGTCATTTGGTAAAGAGTTAAAGTAACTTTCTCTTTGTCAGACTATATTACAGAGTAAAAAAGGAGAAATTTGTAATATCTTATTTATCTTGTTAGATTACAACCTTGGTTTGAAAGTTTGAAGATTATTTGTATCATTTGAATTTGAGTAATATATATTGTACAATTAGGCATAGATGTAACTGTTATTTATTTATATATTTAGGTGAATTGTGTTAGTATTTATTTCCTTATTGCAGACTCATTTAAATTTGGTTTGGTTTTAACCCATAGGCTGCTAAATGTGCTTTTGCAGACAGCACAGATCAAGATCAGACTGCACAGAGCATGCAGTGGTCTTGGATTTACACTGTCTGATATGGCAACATTCTTTTTTCTGGCAAAAGGAACTTAAAATGTACAAAATTTGGAGGTTTTTGCAATAAGCTGGGAATTTCATTTGATAATTCACATGTAGCAGTCATGGGGTTAAAAGGGTTTAATTAATTATTTTTCTCAAGTACAAGGAAACTCCACTTTTCGTTATCTCTGATTTTTCATGCCTGTTTACTTTTAGGCAACTGGAACAATATTTTCCAGTCGCAAATTCCATTTTTGAGAGTTGTAAATGTATTTGTACTTACTACATAAGGCCAAATTACGGTACTTGGACCTTAAAAACTCTTTTGCTCAATCTTGGTATCTTGTTGGGAAAGTTTTAATATAAACCAGATCCATTCTTGTAGTTTCTAGATATATATGGAGTGAGGATGGTACAGTACATAAATAACTTTTTACTCCTGACCTTTTCTCACCCAAAATTAGGGTGAAAATGTGTTCAAGGGAAGGTAATAAAATTGGTCACCAAAATATTAGGGTGAAAGTATGATTATGTAAAAGTGATAAAATTGTTAATACTAAAATGGAGTGAAAATAATCATTATAGGAAAGAAAGAATTTTTTTCATCCAAAAAAAGGGAGAAAATATGTTAATGAGACAATATTACACTTGTTCATTTACAGATAGTGTGAAAATGTTAACTGAATAGAAATACAACTGTTTGCCTACAAGTAGGGTATAAATAAGATTATGGGAGAGTAGTAGAATTGTTCACCAAAAATAGGGTGAAAATCTGTAATAAAAATTGTTTATCCAAAAAATAGGTGAAAATATCTTTATTGGAAAGTAATAAAAATTTAAATACACAGCCATAGAAGAAAATATTGCTGTATTATAAACTTGTAAATTGTTACACCAACAGTGGGCAAGTGATTTATACTAACTAGTCATTGGTAGTTATTTAACTCCCTCTAACCTGATGTTTTAGGGGAATGTAATGAATTCAGCCTGTCTGTCCATCTGTACATTCACATAGATATTCTCTGCTGCAAATTGATCCCTCAGTTTAGCTGTCATTATAATGAAATGTTTTCTTTGTCATTAAAGTTTATGTAATTGCTCCAAATTTTTGAAGTGTCATATTCTTAAGGATGTCATTATAACTTAATTAGCTGCTCCTTACTACCCATATCTTACTTTAACCCTTAAAGTACCTTTTATGACTACACTTGACTGTTGATCAAGATCACACTACAAAATGTGCAGCTCTGAATTACACTGACGGCTTTGCTGATACATTACAGACAAAAACAACCATTAAATTGCAATTATTTGGGTCTTATTTGTACACTGAAAAGGTCTTGTGGGTTACTTGGTGCCCTAAGGATTAACAAAAACTGTAGACATGCAAGATGCATTTCGGGATGTCTTACTTTTGGTATTCAGGAATTATCTCTCTGTTAACAAACCATTTCTAGTGCATAATGTACATGAGGTTAGAAGAACTGTCCTTGCTATCAAAGCATGTGGTAGGGGTATTGAGTCACCTTTTGTGACTGTACTAGTATATGTTTTTTTTTTGCCATTTCTTTTGAAATGGGGTTCTATGCAATCAGCTGTCAAGATAAGGCAATATTGGTGTTACCTTTTACAAAGCACAAATTACTTGGATATGGAATGGGAGTAGTTATCTGAATCTGCATTAGAAATAAATAAAGATGATAACATCACATGAAGTGTATTTGAGCAAGCTGTTAACCATTACCAAACAATCTTGTATTTTAACAACCATTGAAAAAGGAAGCTTTTGAAGACATTTTTGGGAAAAGGAGAAAGTGTTGTTTACCACGTTTTCATTTTTTTTTTTCTTTTGAGTGCCGTAGATACATGGGTTTTTGTGGTAAAGTGTTAAGAAATGAAAGAGTGTTTAAAGAAGATGGTAAAAGATTTTTACTTCTTTACCAGATATTTTCATCAAATTACTCATTGTGAAGCTTTTGATTACAGTTACTGATAACTTGTTACCAAGTTTTGCTTTCACAGGCTGTATACAATTTACTGATTTGTGATATACCATTTTCACCAGGAACGCTAGAGATCAAATCAGGAAACATGGGTTAACCGACCATTCTAAATTGCATCCTCATTCTAAAAAAATTAACAGAATTTCTGATTGGCTAAACCCTTTACCACACAATGCAGACTTTAAACAACCCTGAGAAAGAAACCGTTTTGAAAACATTGTAGGAAAAGGAGAAAATGCTGGAAAACAGCATTTTCTCCTTTGCCCACAGTGTTTTCTAACCTTTCTGAGATTAATCCAATAATTTGATCTACATATAATTTGCCATCTGAAAATGCTTTTAATTTGGGCAAGTCTAAAATATTTTGCTGTGTGGTAAAAGGTTGACACTTCTGAATTGGCTTTACTCTTTACCAGACAACAAAATTTTAGACTTATCCAAATTGAAAGCATTTGCAGACAACAAATTAGATATGGCTCAGAGAATTGGATTGGTTTTGGGTATGGTAGAAAGCATTGTGGGAAAAGATAAAATCTTGGTTACCAACATTTCTCCTTTTCTCAATATGTTTTCTAAAAGCCTTTCTACTTGGGGTCATTAAAACTTGGGATTGTTTGGTAAAGGGTTAACCAAATTAGTTTAAAGCTAATCAGAAATTGCGCTCCTTTGCAAGTTTGAAAACTCTTCAGAAGTACTTTTAGCAGGAGCACTTTTTATAAGAAATTTTTCGCATTTCACTGACTTTGCTGATTCTAAAAGTATTATTCAAGTGATCATGTGCATTTAATTCCTACACTTCCAATAAGATTCAAATCATGTAAAAATTGTGTAGTTGGCATTTATTCTGCTGGACTATATTGTGAAATATGTAGAGAAACAAGAAGCCATGTTCAAAGTGATCTCAGACCAGATGTGTCAGTGTTCAGAAGCTCTTTTAGTAACATACCGGGCTTGCACTTGGCAGTTTAGTGTGTCAGCCCAGCCATTTTTTTTTTCCCCTTTTTTCCAAGGATTGATGATGGTCATTGGGACATTGTTCATTCCTGTCTCACTATTGAACATGGTTTCGATGATGTTAGCTGTATGAAAGTGGCCAGTGGTCAGTATGATTGGATGTGTCTTTGAAATGGTACAAATCACTATGGAAAAAGCAGAAAATGCAGGTTGGTTTTTATGTTACAAACAAGTGTTTTCATCTGCTGGTCCTTATTAACAAGTTCAAGTTATGTCTTAGGGATCAAAGAGGCCATGCAAAGGGTTTAGGGAAGGGTTTATTTGTGTTTCATAATTCAAAGATTTCATTTTTGAAAGGACAGGCCCTTATGCATTGACTTTTGGTAACTGCCTCGCCCATGTATAACATGTTCTCTATTGTTTAAATTACTGGTATGTACATGAAATGATATTTTGCTCTGCATTGGGTTATTTGTTTTACAAAGTAAAACACCGGTAGGAAAAATCTCGGATTTTTCTTGTTTGGAAGCACTAGAGCTTTTTTGCTTAGCATTGCCCAGTGGTCTTGTGCCAAAATGTTGGTGGGATATCATGTTTATGTTTTCATGAAGTAAAAACTAAAATTTATAAAGTACAAATAGGGAAAGTATCAGCTTTCAGCTGTTAAACAAAGTTTTACTTACATTTAAAATTCCCAATTATTTCTTCGTATTTTTGATGCTCGGTGAGCAGTAAATAGGAATGTTAAAGTCCACTTTGATATCACAACTCTTTATATTGAAACATATCTTATTCTCGAAATGGGCTCGTATGAGAAGTAAACTTTTATCAGTTGACATACTATATTTGTGATAGGATTTTCCAGTATGATGCAGATTATTTGTTAATTTGCTCTAGTCTTTTTTCTTTCCCATCAGTGAAAAATGACAATAATTTGGCATTTACCATGGGACCTGTGAAAAATTATGCTTTTGGTAATCTGAAACAAACTCTGACTGCTAGTTGTTTAAAAAAAAAAATCAGAATTAGATTCTGAAGTGACTATTTCTTTGCTCATAGATATTAACATATCAGTAAACTCTGTACCCGAGAATCCCAAAAACAGTGAGAAAAGGGGAAAATGCTGGTGAAGAGTATTTTTTCCCTTTCTCACAATTTCTACTACTATTTCATCAACAAATTTCCATCATTTGAGTCACAAGTAATTTTTCATCTGCAAATGTTTTTAATTTGGACCAGTCTATAATTTTGCTATCTGGTACTGAGATATGTACTGTTGTATAATTTAAGTCCTGTAGATCATCAGAAATCCAGTGTAGCTCAAGCATAAAACCATGCAGTTGTATGACTTGCATTTTTTCAACACATTTTGGTTGTGTCAAAGTTTTTAATGTTTTTAATGTTCTCTTTGTATTTTTTTTTCTTCAACTATTTTAGTTTTATTCATATTCTTTGTTTCTGAAAACCAAAGTTTTACCATTTGATTTTTTTTATTGATTTATTTTTAAAAGTCATTCTCTTTTCCTTACCATGCTTTGCTCTTATTTGCTGTAAACCAGTTTTAAACCTGTTATAGAGACCAGCTGTGTTTAGAATCAACTGCTTTAAGAAACAACAGTTTACTGTTTTGATAATACATATCTTCTTAAGTTAGTGGCTGTAAGAATTGACCTAGCAGGGAGTGGCTAACCTTTAACATATTTTTCATTGTAGTGACCTTGGGCTAGGTCGGATTTGCTGGTCGTAAAACTACGTAAACACATGCAACATATCCAGTACCATATTAATTGATTGATGGGCAAATACGGCTACTCACAATGATTTTTGAATTGCCCGTTTTACCTCAATGTAAAACTGAATCATAGTTCCACCATACCAGGTCAGTGCTTATGACCTGTACCTGTAATTTCGTTTTACTTGCATATATAGACTACCAGCTGTAAGAGGCTGTATTTTTACTTCCTATGGGTGGTATCTGAATACATGTTTTACTTTTCTTTTAACCCTTTACCACACAACGACGCCTTTTGACGCCCCTGAAGAAGAGGCCTTTTGAAAACATTGTGGGAAAAGGAGAAAATGCTGGTAACCAGCATTTTCTCCTTTTCCCACAAAGTTTTCTACCCTATCAAAGAAAAGTTGCGTCATTTGAACCACTATGAAATTGTCTTCTGCAAATGCTTTATATTTGGATAGGTCTTAAATTTTGCCGTGTGGTAAAGGGTTAAACAAGTCTCTATTAGAAGAAAATCAAGGAGCCTATGTACTTGAGGTGAGGTGCGCCTTTTTACCGTTTGACATACAGGTAGTCATAATGCGTTTTAACCCTTTACCAAAGTATCTCACCTTTTAAACACTTTGATGAAGAAAGCTACTGAAAACATCGATGTAAAAAGAGAAAATGCTGGCAACCAGTGTTTTCTCCTTTCTCCACAGTGTTATTTACCTTTCATTCACATTTAGATAGTCAAATCCAATCATTCGAGCCATCTTGTTTTCAAAGGCTTCCAATTCTGAGGGGCCATAATACTTTGCCATATGGCCTGCAACACGCGAAAAGGGGCATTCGGACATTTGCGTAAAGTGTCGTCTCGGATCAGCCGAGGCGGTACTTTACGACTACATTATATTTTGTTCTTCATTAGACTTGCGCAAAACAAGAAACTACTTAAAAACGGAAAGTGTCGTTTCAGATTAGCCTGCGCAGGCTGATCCGAGACGACACTTTACGCAATTGTACGAATGCCCCTTTTCACGTGTTGCAGGCCATATAGTAAGGAGTTAACTCTTTAGCAGAAAATAAAATTTTAAACTTATCCAAGTTGAAAGCAGTTGAGAAATTGAACAGTGCTCAATTTATGAAAGTTGATGAAATGTTTGGTACCAGCATTTTCTCCCGTATCACACAACGTTTTCAAAGCCTTATTCTGTAGGGTTGTAAAAAGTTGGGATTGCATGGTCAAGGGTTAAGTATTTAAGTACTTAATTCTGGTCTGACTTTTTTGAAACTTGCATAATGATAATATTTTTGGAAGTGTGAACCCTTCTCTAATTGTGAAAAACTAATCAGCTAACAGACAATGGAAGCAGCTGGATGATTTTTCTCTTTAACAGATTAAAGCCCATATTTTTGTAAAGTTTGAAACTTACACAGGTTATTTATTTCAGTAGGGATGAGAGCCCTATTTAATTACTATGAAATATAAAAAAATTGAGAATATTGCCAGTTTCACAGACTCACAGTTTAACTCATTACCAAACAACAAAATTTTAGACTAAACCAAATTGAAAGCAGTTGAATATGATAAATTCATTGGACCTCAAATTGATTTCTTTCTTTGAAGAGTTAAAAAGCATTGTGGGAAAATGAGAAAATGCTTGTTACCAGCATTTTGTCCATTTCCCAAAAATGTTACAAAAGCCTTTATCCTCAAGGTCGTTGGAACTCTGGATTGTATGGTAAAGAGTTTAAAAAGGTGTTAATCACAGTTCAATTACTTATCAAAAACAGTTTCACAGATACATAAACTAGTGAGAAATAGAGATGTATATAACCATCCATCTTCTGTATATCAATCATTTGAACCATGTACAATGGAACAAGAGTACAGAGGGACATTTTATTTAAGAAATGTTACGATCATTTTACAAAAAAACCTGTTTGATAAGTGCTCAGTCATTGATCAGTCTGTCTCAGTAATTTCAATGTGTTCTTGTTTTTTTTATTATTTTTACTCTAACAGGCTTTTGTTTTAATCATATATTGTAATTTTGCTTTAGCTCGCACAAGCTTAAGCTCACCTGAGCATAAAGTGCTAATGGGGAGCTTGTAGGTTGGATCATGGTTTTGCTTGCAAGTGTTTGAATAATAAATTAAGAGAGTGTCTTGGATGACTCTCAACCATAATTGCTGAAAAAGTTATGCTCTTCTGATCAAGATGGCTACCAGAACTGAAGAAATGGAAAGAGTTTGAAATGATTTTAAAGCAATCTTCCCTCTAATGATCCTTCTCCAGTGTTTGAACTTTGTAAAGTATGTGGAAAAATCTTTGAATAGGTTCTTGAAAAGTAATGAGCCAATCGTGAAATAATTTCAAAGGAGTACATAGACATGACAACCATGTGAAGCACCCATTATTTAATTTGTAGAAAATGGATCAGGTGAGCAAAGCAGGCCACCATGGCCCCCCTTTTTTGTATGCTTAATATGTATTGTGTTTATGGTTATCTTTAGTTTAACCCTGTTTTTTCATTTGACAATAATTACTGGCCCTAAATGGTACAAAGGGATTTTACAAGGGTAATACTATCAATACTTACAAAAGGACAAAATCTGTTCCACATTGATAGGATTGATAGAAAAACATAACAAAAGTTTCCAAGTTATGAGAAAATAAGGCAACAGTAATGTTATTAGTAGGGTATGACCTATGGGTGTACCAAACTGGGCAATAAAACAGTTTTGTCGTCAAATATGTGTTGGCTTATATTTTGGTTTTTAAAATTCATGTTTATTTATATTTGGTAACCAGTCTTGTATTCAGTTCTTTTGATTAAATTATCAACAGTATCTGTCTTCTATGTTTTTATTTTTATCCTAATTTTGGTCTTTTTATCCTTGTTTCATTCTGTTTTATTTTTGTGGTTGTGAAAGTGCATGTATCAATTAAATGAAAAATCTATTCTCTCTCACATTTGGAGCTCTGTATTTTCATGGGAGTGTCCTTGAGAAAGGCACTTCAGAGCCCCAGCCTCAAGCCAGTGAAACCAAGTAAAAATTGAGTTGTCACTATAATGTAATTGTTCTAATGGATAAATGGAAACAATATAATTCAGCCAATTTTTTGACAATTTTATCAGTTTATGGCTTCATTGATGTCATTCTACAATTAAGTTTAAAGAGAAACAATGAAAATCCGCAAGAACCGGAGTTCTCATGTGAAGATCAACCCTTTACCAAACAACACTAGGCTTCAATGACCCTGTGAAAGTTTTTTGAAGCATTCTTGGAAAAGACAATGAAATAAGCTTGCAATTTCTCCTTTAGAACAATGTCTTATACTTTTCAAAGAAAACTTCTATCAGTTTAGCCACATTTGATTTGTTACATGTGAATCATTTTGATAAGGACTGGTCTGAAATTTTGTTGGTCAGGTAAAGGATAGATGTTTTTTAAAACAGCTCAAATACTGCTGTTGAATTATTTTAAGATAAAGTAAATTAACTTTTAACCTGTTACAAAACAATTATGATGACCTGGCCATAAAAAAGGCTTTTGAGAACTTTGCAAGAAATACCAGCATTTTCACCTTTTCCAACAATGTGTCAATCCCTTAAAAAAAGACTACCATCATTTGTGACACATTTGTCATCTGCAAATGCTTTTGACTCTATCCACTCAGCAGTATAAATTGCATTCGAAATCTCATTTTCAAGTGTGTTCTCAATTTCATATGAATGCAATTTCTAATTAGCTATACTACAAGGTTTAGACAATCAGAAATTGTGTTACTTTATCACTTTAGAAGTTCACTAAAGACCTAAAGTAGACTGAAAGTGTTATTTAGAATGGTTTCCCAAAGCTACATGATTACTATTCCATTTTTAGCTCGACTTTTTGAAAGAAATCGTCAAGGTGTTGTCATAACCCTGTCGTTGTCAGGGCCATTGTCTTCATCATGCAAAAACTTTAACATTTTATAATATCTCTGTCATTACTGAAGATAATTATTTTATCTCAAACTTAGTCTAGTTGCTACCTATCAAAAGGGGAATCCATACAACAGGAGTAGGTAACAATAAAAATATTTTTGACTTAGAATTGTCTCTGAAAATCAATCTATTTCTAAAAGCAACTGCAGCCGAGCACTTGCACCCGCATGTTGTGCTCTTGTTATGCCAACAGATAAAGAAGTGATAAGATATGAGCATTTCTATGTCCTGTGAAAGACACAGACGAAAATGAAAGTGCTAATTACCTTACAAAACATATATCATGGAGTCTGCCTTTCTTTCAATCAGTCTGTCCATCACTGTATCTTGACTTTGGTATTTTGTTACACAGACTTCATCCTCATTTATGCTGTAGTATTGAAAAACTATCACCCTATTAACATGGGCACTTTTTAGCATTTTTCCCTTTGATTGAAGCACATGGCAGAGGGGTATTAAATCATTTTTGCGAGTTACAATTGTTTCTAAGGAAAAAGTGCCATTCTTGTCTCAAATACATTCATGTAATGCTACATATTACCTTTTCTTGTATAGCTCTACATTTTAAAATGTGATTAGGCCAACTACTTGTCAAAATCATCAAACTCTGAGCTGACAACAAAATTTAAGGCTTGTTGGCACTCAAAGCTAATGTATAAAGATTAAATGTGACTAAAATGATGGAACTTGTTTTTAAAAAAGCAGAAAAACGGGAAGAAAGGGAGAAAATGCTGGTTACCAGCATTTTCTCCTCTTTTCCCCCAATATTTTCAAAAGCTTTCTTCAGCAGAACTCTCAAAATATAGTGTTGTCTTGTCAAGGGTTAAAATCATCCTTTTGTCCCAGACCAGTAGAGATCAATAATGAAGTAAATTGAGGGTCAGCATCATTGGGCTAAACTAGGCCATTTCTTATCAGAGGTAGCATTTATATACACCTGCAAAGTGAACAGTTTTAGGTTTTTACTGAAATCAACAAGTCTGCCTCTCTGTCTGTCTGTCAGTCAGTTTATCCATCTGCATACAAAAACATAGGAATCTTCTCCTGCTGTTCTGCTGTCATTATTTTGAATCTTTGTACAACTGAAAGATTTAACTGTGGCATGTACATACATGTATTCTGTGAACCCTACCCTGCTACGGCTTATCTCCAAAACTGAATAGTCTACTGGAAGTATTGCTAAAATACCCTATCTGACCCTGGTATTAGTAAACAAAAATTCAACTTGCCCATCATTTACTGTCATAACGGTTATTTGCTATAGTAATAATAGTAGTGTATGGAGATAACTGAAAATGCACCGAGGACACGACACGTCCAACCATGTATCATAGTAAAACCACGTAAACTCTTTACCAGATGAAAAAAAAAATGGATTAGTTCGAACTGAAACCATTTGCAGATGACAACTTAAATGTGACTGAATTGGTTGGATCTTTCTTTGAAAGATTAGAAAACTTTGTGGAAAAAGGAAAAAAAGTTGGTTACCAGCATTTTTTCCTTCTCCCACAATATTTTTGAGTGCTTTCTTTCTCAGACTCATTGAAACTGAGGATTATGTGGTAAAGGGTTGAACAGGTCTTCACTGAAATGGTCGAGTGTGCCAAACTATAAATTGCCTCAGTTCATTATTGACCTTTTATGACAACAGAGGTGCAAGAGGCAACTCTCGAACGTCTTGTGAGGAATTAGCCCCCCCCCCCCCTTGAATTTAGACATTATTACACAGAATGCACATTAATTAAACCCTTTACAAAGTAACAGAATTTTGGACTCGACCAAATTGAAAGTATTTGGAGACTACAAATTGTATGTAACTCAACTGATGATTACTGTCTTTAACCCTTTACCAAACAATCCCTAGTTTTAACGACCCCGAGAAAGAAGCCTTCTGAAAACACTGTGGGAAAAGAAGAAAATGATGGTAACCAGCATTTTCTCCTTTTCCCACAATGTTTTCTACTTTTCCAAAGTCAAGTTTCAATTTTTGAGTTATGTTTATCATGTTGTCTGCAATTGCTTTCAATTTGGAGCAGTCTGAGATTTTGTCGTTTGGTAAAGAGTTAATAAGGTAAAAAAGTCTTCTCCTACAGGGTCGTTAAAACTTGGGATTGTGAGGTGAAGGATTAGACATCTATCTTCTCTATCAAAGCACTTGGCAGTGGTATTTTGGTTCACCAATAGTGACAGTTCTAGTATTTTTTGTCTATAGACGTTCATAGAGTTGTGTAATTGTGTTCGGAGCATAACCAGGTGAATAATGTTAAATTGGTCTGCTGATGAAAAACTTGCCATTTTAGGCAAGTCCTAAGACCTCAGTCTTTTTAGATGCATATTTTTTAATCATGCTTCATAAAATTGCTCTTCCACTTACAAAGATTTTGATATTCAGCTTTTTACTTGTTGATATTTATGCATATAAAGGTCACATGTAATGTGAGATGTTAAACTCCACATTGATTGTTTTCACTCATCGAAACATTCAGATGTTTTTATGATATTTACTTTGGTCAGTTTTAAGACAATAGATGTGATATGTAATATAATATCATGAAAAAGCCCTAAAATGTGATACAGTAGACTAGACACATTCTAGAATGAACTAACTCTTTACCAGACAACAAAACTCTAGACTGTTTGAATTTGAAAGTGTTTGTGGATGACAACTCATATAAACTTAGTTTCATCAAATTTTGGAAATTTCTTTGAGTGGGTGGAAAAAATTGTGGAAAAAGGAGAAAATGATGGCTAAAAACATGTTCTCCTTTTCCCAGAATTGTTCAAAGGCCTTCCTCCTCAGGGTCATAAAAACATGGAGTTGTTTGGTAAATGAGTAAATGTATATATATATGCACATGGTCAAAGAACCGTTTAGTCATTTGCATTTATTTCAAACCATGAGTAATTTTTTTGTTTACTTGCTATGAAGAAAGAATGTGGTTAGATTGGAAAGAAACAAAAACAGAAATATTCTTATGACTTACAGAGGCTGAAAAAATCTTTTCAAAGGCTGTTACGCCAAAAGTGTTTGTATGGTTGATTTCTGATTTTTTAAAGAGAAAAAAGCTCAGTAAACTGCGCATGAAGTAATACCCTTTGGCACCCAAGAAAAAACTTCAATGATATTTGGAATTGGCAATGGAAATCACATGTCTGAATTTCATTATTACCATTTGGGTGCATAACTCATGTGCTAGAAAGTAGTGACAAAGACTAACCGTATCAGTGATGAATGTCTCGAAATGTTTGTCCTTTTAAAAACATTCAGCATGATTTAATGCATTCTTGGCACATACAGTGCTATGTTTATATTAAGTAAATATGAAACCATAAGAACACTGCCAAATGAAATCATGGATATTTTAAATTAATTGACGGTCACAGCTTAAAATTTATCATGACACTTTATTTTCTAATGGCCATCAATTATGTATGCTATTTTAGGTGCAATCTAGGTTTCAACTGAAACAATTGTGTGTAAAGATTTAATATCCTAAATCAGGGAATAGTTTCCTATGTTCACAACTTTGTTATACATCACTGTGAAGAGGATAGTTTTATTATCAAATTTCTTGGAAACATTTTTTTTTTGCAGAAAGAGTGATTGAATGTGATCATTAGTTAATCTTGGTGAGCATGGGAAATTATCAGTTGAACATGTGTAAATAAGACTTTCAAGATTTGGACCATAAGTCATTAATGTTTTTTTTTTTACTGTCAAAAAATGCCAAATATGTGTCTCTTGGGTTTGATAATGACTTTGATTAAAAGGCAATGATTATTGCACAAGTTATTGCTGTATAGTTGGATACCTTGGGACAAAAAATAACTTCATTTGACCCAGAAAAAATTACAAACAATGTGGTTACAACTTTCATTATGTGCAATGATGTATAGAAAAACTCGGCAAAGCTTTCAAATCCACTTGAATATAATATAATTAAAAGTGGAGTTTAGCATGTGTTTAATACTTTTGTTCATAGATATTTTGAAAGTTTCTAATTGAAATTTGATCCACTTGAAGAAAGCAAAACACTGATTATGACTTTGGCTTGAAAGAAGTCATTGAAGTGAATAGGACAAAGAATTAATGATTAACCATTGTGTTATGGTAGATGACATTGCACCCTTAGAAATGGTTTTAAGATAAAGTTTTGTAGTATTAACTCAAACTAGATATGTCTGCAAAGGTTTTGAACAAATGTTTACATGTTAGGTGTAGGTGTGTGATCAGCTACTAGTATTTGTCTTGAAAGTTTTTGTATCACATTTTTTGACTTTTAAACTACAAACATTCCTGAAGCCAAACTTTTTTCTTCATCTATACTATTGTATGACAGCTTTGATACATATAGCCATGTATTCCTATTTCTGTTCCTCTCCCACATAGATTTGAATGTTGCCTGCCATTACATCTCTTTACAGACACCAAAATTTTAGACTAGCCTAAAATGAAAGCATTCACAGATGACAAATGCAGCTCAAATGATAGGAGTTGTCTTTTAAAGGGTAGGGAGCATTGTTGGAAATGGCGAAAATGTTCATTACTAGCATTTTTTCTATATCAAACAAGGATTTCAGACACCTTCTTCCTTAGGGTCTTAAAATCATGAGATCGTTTGATACCGGATTACGTCTCTGGCGTAGGTATAGATGTGTTGCCTGTCATATGATCTATTCCTTTTATCAATACACTCTGAGCTCACCTAAGCATAGAGTGCAAAGGGAGAGCAATCTTGGTAGCGTGTGATTTATCTCGTCTGCAGTAACTAGCTTCTCAGTAGAGTAGAAGCTTTAGTATTCATCCAGATCTTCCTTGGACTTTGGCAGAATGCTCGCTTCTTTATGGCCTTTGGATCAAAACTAAAAATATTGGAGTCTAAAACTAGGTCAGGGGATGAGGTTTATGAAATGCCTCCTTATAGACCATAGTTTTCATACAATCGTAAAGAAACTTAGAATATTTGTCTGTGCTTGAAAATCTTACCATGTATGCCAAAGAGACAAGTGTTGGGTTTATAGAGTGTTATTAGTGAGGAATGAACAGACCTGAACTGTGATATTTTTGACATAGAGAATCAGCTGTGGCTTACCCAGTGAAGCTCTATATATTTTGCCTCTGGTTTCAAATGAATTATCATTTCCGGTCCACTGGTGCATGAGTTAAGCACCTGATTGTTATTAAGCTTGTTATCATGTACAGATAGATGTTATGTTAGGCAAAGCTTGCAGAGAAAGATCATGCAACTTAAAACTAATGCTGTGAATGATATGATGTACCAGTTTTTAATGTTTTGAAAGGCTATCCTCTTAATTTTGACATGAATAAAGAATAGAGCTTATCAATAAAATCACTTTTCTTAGTTTCATAGTTTGCCCAAATATTTGTGGTTTTGTCCAGTTTACATGTACAAGTATAACACAACCTGAATGTTGGGCACCTGTATATTAAGTAAATATAAATGTCCAAATATTAATATATAAAAAGGTGGGAAAGCATAGGGGAAAGGGTGAGTAGGAATTTATCTGATTTCTAGATTTGGGAATACATTCAATAACTATGCTTGATAAGTCAAAAGTGGTATGATGCAGGCAATTAAACGTTATTGTTTAAAACTTTACCAAACGATCCATGCATTTTAATTAGACTCAAGGGCAGAAGGGTGGTGAAAGTATAGTGGGAACAATGTTTTCTACTTTAAAAACATCTAGCCAAGGGTGACAATCACTAAAATGCTGTGCTCAATATTGAATTGAAAAGAGCATTGTAGTGACTGTCACCCTTTGCTAGTGAAGATGCTTCAGAAACAAGTCCCATCACTAAAATATATTAAATTTGTTGTTTGTAAATGCTTTTAATTTAGATACGTCTTAAGTTTTGTCATCAAATAAAGAGATAATAATCTTATATGTATATACATTGTCATTATATGAACTGTTGTAGAAAAGGAGTTTACCTCCATTTATCTTCTTTTCAACATCATTCTTTATATAATAAAAAATATGCAAGATTTTTGTTATCAAATGATAATTACTACAAAAGTAGGATTGTATTGAAAAAAAAATGAAACCAAGTATATTTGTTCCTTCCACTGCCCTTCAAGTTTTAAAAATGCTACAGAGGACTAAACTACACTGAGACCATGACACGATACACTCTTAATTATTTTACCAAAGATATTGCTCCAAATGATGATGTATTTGAACATTTCAAATTAAAAACTAAAATGTTGCAACACATTGCAGTATGGATAATAGTGGATATCCTTGATTATTTCTTTTTGTGTATATGTGGTCTATGTGTTAATTCTTTATTCAATGTCACAATTTTAGATTTGTCCATATTGAGATTATTTACAGCTGACAAATTAAATTTTATGTGAAAGAAATGATTGGTTTTGTCTACAAAAGGGTTGAAACCATTGTGAAAAGAGGAGAAACGCTAGTTAAGGTTTCTTTCAAAGCTTTCTCTTTCAGGGTCATAAGGAGACTGTTTGGCAAAGGGTGGAATGAGATAAGATCATTTTTCAAGTTGCAAGTTCTACGATTTCGATAAAGTTCTGACAAAAGTTAATCAATTTTCCATATTTATGAAACCAAATGATTTCCCTATAGGCATAAGATGCACAAAATAGGACATAATGTATCTTATTTTTGATTCTATCTGTGTGGTCATTGTCAGACCAATAATTTTTTTTTGGAGGGGAGGTGTAAAATTTCTCTCTTGAATAAGATAGGGGAAAAATGAAATAGTCCATTGTTATTTTTCTTTAACTGGAGCCATTCAAAGAGTTATTTGTTAATGTTGGTCCATGTGAAAGGAACTTAGGGTTGCATTTCAGTGGACCAACATTTTTCTTTCTTCTATAAAACCCTATGTTGAGAATCCATCTGTTTTTGTCCACCAATGTTCTTGTTTGTTATGCCACTCATGCATGACACAGAGTTATTAACAATAATATATTTGAAATGCCCTTACTAGACATGACAACTCTTGGCCAAACAACCTAGTGTTTAAACAGACTTGAGTTAGAAGGCTATTGAAAGCATTATGGGAAAAAAGAGAAAATGCTGTATCCATAATTTTGTCCTTTCCCAGGGTTTTTCTATCCAATCGCAAAAGAATTTCACCATTTTAGACACATTTAAGCTGTCATCTAAAAATGCTTCCAACATAGGCAAGTCTACAATGTTATTGTTTAAACATTTGAATAGAGAAAAATTGTATGAAGTCTTATGCTATGTGAATTTTGTTATTTCCTTTCATTGTGATTTTTCATTCTTAGAGATTCTTAGCAATAAAGTTATTATTGTAGGTGTATGTTTAAATTGTTGATATTACAATTGTGTTATATTACTAGCTGCTTTAGGAATAGCTTTGTTTGATTCCCAGCTGAGAGGGTTACTTGCATTGAAATTCTAAAAGAAAAATAGGAAATTGCCCTCTTGTTGAGAATAGAAAAAAAAGCTCTATTTTTGCTTAAGTAATGGGTGACATCAACTAGATCTTTGAATCACCAAGGTTAATCATGTTACTCATTTTCTCTTCACCATTTCTCAAACCAGCTGGTCACAAGCTTGTCAGTCACAGCAATACATTACCACTTTGTGTGTTTCTGTTGTAGTTTATGAATTTTCACTGTCTAATAGTGGTTCCAATTTATCTTTGTGTATTCTGTCTTTAGCTAAGTGATTTTTTAAGGTTAACGTTTCAAGTTCAGATTGATCATGTATATTTATCTTTCAGTTGTTTCGTTCTTAAATTCATTCCAGCTGTGCACAGTCTACAAACTTTTCTGATATAGTACAAAATGCATTGAAAGTGAGTCATGGCTTTGAGTTTTTATTGCATAAAGATATATGCCAGTTTTACAAGAGGTGGGTTTCCTTAAAGAAGCCCTTTAACAAAGCTGTGTGCAAAAAAAGGAATCTTCTGAATTGACGATAGACTGTGTTTGCTTTGTCCTTAAATGATTAAACTTTGTGTTGTATGTAATTCTGATAATACCAAGTTTGTTTTCTTTTTTCATTGTTTGGTAGACGACTGAAATACACAAGAGATATTTCAGCACAAACTGACATTACAGACATTGTTATGAATTGGCGTTGGTTTGATGAAAGATAGATAAGCTTTCATATTTTGTTCAACTGTTTCACCTTTGTAGTTTTTTGCAGTCAAGAAATCTGTAAAATAATCATTTATGTTCTTTATCTAGACCAAGTGGTTTGTAATAAGCATCCACATGTTTGCAGTTTAATCATTTTTATCTATTTTCTTTGCACAAAGTTTGGATGACTAAAATGAGTTATCTGTGGTAGTGCTGATTATTTGTACTACATTTAATAATTTTCATAAACCTTTACATTCTAAGCAAAGTCATTGTATAGTGCAACTGTTATTGTCATTCGCTAGCATTGAATGTTAAGATTTCGCTCAGTGTATACAAAACTCAGTGAACCAACTCGCAGTAAGAAACCACAAAATATGTACAAATAGAAAAATCTGTCTTGTGCAGTATATAATTTGAACCTTGTTTTTGCTGGACCTCTGGTCAGGGAAAGAACACATTGACATATCTACATTTAAATACAGTTGTTGAAGAGTTGAACTTGATTTTCAAATTGTATTGGCGAATTTTTTTTGTTTTTGGAAAGCACAGATTATAGTTACATGCTGAACACTTTGTTTTTAATGAGCACCATTGCTTATGAAATAGAACTCATGTTATACTTATAAAATGATATATTGAATAGATGTTTTTGTATTCTGTGTCAGATTTTTATTATAAGTGTCGTAGGGGAGATAACAGGAGGAGAGCTATTGAGAAAGAAAGAAAAAAAGCCTTGTCTGCCAAATTTTGCAGATATACACCAATTTCCTTGCCAAAAAACTTTAATATAGAAAAACAGAGTATCTAAAATGATATGATTAACTCATCTACAACCCTGTTAGGACCTTATTTTTTGTGTTTGTCAATCTGCTGCTCGTTACAGGCAAGAACACAAAGCAGATGACGGTCCTGAGATGCAAACTGAGGTTGACTCCAACAGATTTTAGCATGTTTTGGTTATAAGATGTACTTTGGTCGATTTATGCAAATTTTAGTAGTCTTGGCTATTTTGATCCTTCCACTATTTTCAACTTGGGTGGTATGATAGGCTCATCTTTATTGATCTACATACAACAAAACATTATCCTGTCAGCTCTCTAACTGTTGCTCCACAACTTCTAGTCAAAGCTGGATATTCGGAGTCATAACTCCTGTTTCTCTCCGTGTTGTTGATCCAGACAGTAAAATATAGTGTACAAGTGTATGAGATTAACAAATACCAGGGTTCATGTCATTGACAAATTCCTTTTGTACAGAGTCAGTTATGGAAACTTGTTTTGGAAATTCTCATCTGCCTGTATGAGATTGAAATTTCTAGTGTTCATTATATTAGACTACATTCACTCACTTAGTTGATCAGTTTGTCGATCAAAATCAGTACATGCAATGACTTTCAGCAGGAAAGGCATTTTAAAATATGGATATGCCCCCCCCCCAAAAAAAAAAAAAAAGAAGAAAGGAATCAGGTTCTATAGAATAGACTGTCAACCATCTATGTAAAAGTAGAAGATGGTTAGGCTAATATCCAAGGCTCAAAGCATAGGAACACTAAAATCGGTTTCAAATGATGAAAAGAATATTTATCTTACGGGGAAAATTGCTTTTACCACCCTCTTTTTTTCAGAAAGTTACAATAATGATAAATAGAAAAAAAGATAACTGTTGAAACTGAAGGTGTTTCGAAATATTATAAGCAGATGAGACATGTATTTCCAAGGCATTTTCTTTTAAATTGATTTTAAAACACTGCATCGGCTATTGTGTAATCAGCTTGACGTTGTTAACATACATTTAGTTCTCTTAATGTACATGACGTGTTTGTAATATTTTCTCATGTCAATAAGGAAAAATGTAATTAAAAAAAGAAGTGTTCAATAAAGTTACTACTTAAAACACTTGGACATTGGTGTGGATTGTACAAAGAAGCCAATTACAATACTTGCAGCCAAAATCCCAGAGTTATTAACAAGAGACATTTGCAAACTTTCACTTTGAAAAAATAAAAGAAAAGGGCTCTATTCTGATGTGAGTTCCGTGAAAGAAAAATCAAGAAAAAAGCCATCATGGTTTTGCATAATTAAAAGTTGCAGAGATCTGGAATATTGCGTACAAGTCCCTTCTAAAAATCTCTGAGTGACACTGGAAACATGAATTCATCAACAATTTAGCAAAGCTAAGGCTTACTTTAAACAATTACGAATGCTCATGCTAGTTCCTGATTGCCAGCAGTCATAGAGTAAGTTCAGGTAGGCTAGTCTCCATTTACATGATAAAGCCTTTATACCCCCATTCCAGTGGGCTGCCATGCCACCACGCTCTTGGCGATCATGGCGCATCTCAAAAATCTTTCGAATCGGCGCAGAAGCGCCGGCATGTACAGAATTTTGGGACTCTAAAAGCGTTTCAAGTATGCTTACAGTACGCTGTAATAAGGATCTCATTGCACTAGTCACGATCCTGATGCGCTTCTAAAGCGCTTGGGGTCTCTCCAAGACGCTTCTTCTACGCTTCCACTATGGCACGGGATTTCAGGTTACGCTTAGTCCACCTTACAACGTTGTAGCTGCGACCTTGTTACGACCTATGCACAGAACTGCGCTTTTGTTGCGCTCTTGGAACATTGGAACTATATAAACTCGGTGATTTAACTGCTTCGGCAGCAGTTGACCATCGACCTTCGAAGAAAATGGATTGAATTATTGCAGTAGCTGTGCTGCAGCTTGCCGCTATAATCAATAGGTTGATAAGGTTAGGTGTTGAGAGATAAGAAAAAAGGAGAAGGATGGCCGTCTATGGTTGTCTGCAGAGCGAATGCTCTACTTTGGTTATCATGATCAACTAATGAGAATTCCAGATGGAAGACAGCATTTCAATTTTCATTTGTTTTAGAAAGGAGCGTCACATGTTTGATGAGATCTTGCCTAGAGATGATCCTAGGATCCAGAAAAGTGACACCAACTTCAGGAAACCTCTTGAACCTGGCCTGAAGTTGGACAAATATCCCGACGCTTTTATTACGATAAGCTGCGCTTGCGCTACGTTACTTGCGCTGCGGCTATGATACTGCTGCATTCACGAATGAATTTCTTGCTGCGCTTAGAAGCGCAATGATCGCCGTTGCAGTTCCGAACAGTCATTGTAAGAGCGCAGTAAAATAACACTCCGTGTAAGCGCCGTTTACGCTCCGTACAAGCGCAGAAGAGACGTACATGTAGAGACACCTCAGAGAATGCCATAAAATTTCCGTGCAAACGCCACGGACAACCACAGCGTTCGCACGGCGACCTCTCTGCGCGCCACCGAAGCTCCCGTGGCATTGTGGGAGATCTTACTGTGCTGCTAAGGCGACCTTACGGTGATCCCACTGCGCTTTTATCAGTACCACGAGGGACTGTGTTTGTTTTGTGCATGCTGGAAAGTGTGTGCCGTCTCTCAGCGTTCTAGACAACCTCAACAATCTCTACTGGCAATGCCAGGACGTTGCTGTGGCGATGCTTGCAATCATACTGCGCGCACCTAGGTGTAATGTATTTTTTCATGGACGCGTTGGGATCGCCGCCCTTCTGTGAAAGGGGTTTAAATTTTAAGCAAGGTCAAAACAAGCGCCGTGAGGTGGTGATCATGAAGCATCTGATATGCTACTACTATGCTCAAGGTGTTTATACTGCTCTGTTCCCGCATCTGCTACGATTCACAGCGTTTTGACCAAAATTTCGGAGCGTAGCAAAGTCGCCGCAGTGGAATGTTTTTTTTATCACACAATCCCAACTTTTTACGACCGTGAGAAAGACAGCTTTTGAAAGCATTAAAGGAAAGGGAAAAAATGCTGGTAACCGGCATTTCCCCCTTTCCCACAATGTCTTTTACCCGTCCGAAAACAAATCGCAATTTTTGTGACATTTGTTTTGTTTTCTGCAAATGCTTTTAATTTGTAGAAGCCTAAACTTTTGTAGTCTCGTAAAGAGCTAAATCTAATTCAGCTGCGCAGAAAGTGCTCGTGGTCAGCAGATGTGATTATATTCTTCTGTTTTGTAGCCAAATCCAATGCATGTACATTTCATTTGTATATGCGTCCGCTAAAATCTTTTCCGGAGCACAACTTCCAAAGTATAAAAGTTATCAATTTCAAACTTCATATGCAGATAGATCACATGTGGAAAGAGCGAAGTGCACAAGATCCATAACTCTGTCCTCATTATTTAAAAAAAAAATGCCCGTTGTTATTTTACATGTTGGATATTTGTCATGATCAAAACTTCCAAGGTATAAGAGCTATCAATTTCAAACTTCATATGCAGATAGATCACATTGAGGGAAAGTGCAGTGCATTAGAGTGCATTAGATCCATTACTCTGTCATCATTGTTTTTGGATTTATTACCCTTTGTTATTTTACACGTTAGATTTTTATCCGGAGCATATCTTCCAAGTATACGAGCTATAAACTTTAAACTTCATATGCAAATAGATCACGTTAAGGATTCAACTTCAAACTTCATATGCAGATAGATCACGTTAAGGAAATGTGCAGTGCATAAGATCCATAACTCTGTCATCATTATTTTTTGAGGTACTGCTCTTTGCTATTTTACATGTTTGGTTTTTGTCCTGAGCATAACTTCCACAGTATAAGAGCTATCAACTTCATATGCAAATGGATCACATTTAGGAAAATTCCAGTGCACATGGTCCATAACTCTGTCATCATTACTTGAAGGGTTATTACCTTTTCTTATTTTATATTTTTGTCCGGAGCATAACTTTCAAAGTATAAAATCTATTAACTTTAAACTTTTTATGCAGATAGATCACATTGAGGAGAAGTGAGGTGCACAGAATTCATAAACCTATCCTCATTATTTTTGGATTTATTGCCCTTTGATATTGTACATGTTGGATTTTTGCTCGAACTTCATATGCAGAAAAGTAATAACTGTGTCTTGACTCTTTTCAGAGTTATTTTCCTTCGTTATTTCCATGTTAGATTTTTGTCTCGACTATATTGTCCAAAATATGAAAACTATTTACTTCAAACTTTAGATACAAATAGATCAAGTTAGCTTTACTTCAAACTTTATATACAAATAGATCATGTTAGCTATATTTCAAACTTTACATACAAATAGATCATGTTAAGAACAAGTGCAGTGCATAAAATCTATAACTCTGTCATCAATACTTTATGAGTTATTATATTTGCAAATAGATTACGTTTAGGACATGTACATATCACAAGAACCTTAACTCTCTCTTTTCTACTTTTTGACTTATTGTCCTTAGTTATTCTACAAATCAGTTTTGTCTGGAACATAACTTCCAAAGTATAAAAGCCATTGACTTTAAACTTCATTTGCAGATTGATCACATTGAGGATAAGTGCAGTGCACAAGAACCATAACTGTGTCTTCACAATTTTGGGAGTTATTGCCCTGTTACATGCTGGATTTTTGTTCCAAGCATATCTTCCAAAGTCTGAAAGCTATTGACTTTAAACTTCATTTTCAGATAGATCATTGAGGACATGTGCAGATCACAAGAACCTTACCTCTGCCTTTTGCATTTTTTAGCTTTTGCCCTTTGTTATTTTAAATTTCTATTTTGGAAAAGGGCAGTCTTTCAGCGACAATGTGGGGGTATTCGTCTGCTTGCGACAGTTCTGGTTTAATCTTTCATTGATACACCTCTGTCTGTACCCTGTAAAAACAAAGCAATTAAGGCAGGCTTGGAACTTAACATAAACGTCTTTCTTTGTTCCTTGATGTGTATTAAAGTCGAGTGAACATTTAGTCTAAATTTTCTCACTCTCTTAAACTGTAAAAGTTTGCAAAATGTTCTTCATGTTGCCTTTCATATTTTACAACAACCCGTTCGGGACAGGAATCTACATGTAAATGTCCATAACAACGTCAAGTATACAAGTTTGCTGTGTAAAAGGTAAAACACTTTTGAAAGTGTGTAACCGAAGATGTACAATAAAAACCCGATCAATATCGAAGCGAGTTACTGAAAAAAGTCCCAAGATGGCCGCCGACCGTGTCTTACGTACTCTTCTTAAATTTCTATACTACTACTAGATCTAATACTATATCCGATATAGATCTATGCCGGGAGCTTTTGTCTTAACTAAACTTACGCTTTCCATATTTTCCACTAGAATTTCGAATTGCACATTTGTTTTAATGATGTATTAGATCTAGTGGATTTAGACCTTTTAATCTTTTTTTCAAAACAATACCTGTTACAGTAAGTGACATCGATCGCTGACACCTGATTATGAATAACCTGGTAACCTAGATTAAGTACGTGCCATTATCGTATAGATCTATATGTATTATCAGTGCGAGCAGTTGGGTATGTATATGCAACCTTATTTTAAAACAGTCCGCTTTGTGTCGTGATCAAGTCTTACAGACGAAGTTTCTCATCTCGAGTTATTTCATTTGGATAACACGATGCCGAAAGTAGCTGTGATTGGCGCAGGCGTGATAGGGTTATCGTCTGCATTACGTGTACTTGAGACTTTTCTTACTGCGGAAGTGACTCTATTTGCGGACAGGTTCCCACCGGACACGACGACCAATGTTTCTGCTGGATTTTGGCTCCCACATTTACTTGGAAATACACCAACACATTTAATCAGGTTTGTGACAATAAATAGTTTGTCCAGATTTGTTAGTCGAAAGAACAGCAACTATGAATATTGTCCTATTAGTATAGAACTATTTTGTATGTACATTACCTTCATCTGAAGGCTTCCTCCGATGTTATTTTTGTGACCTTTTTCTCCACTCACCTTCACAGCAGCCATTCTTTAAATGCTTCTAGAAATTTTAAAATCTTACTGGTCATATTTCAGCCAGATATGTGTCTTTATCCTGCTTGTTAACTATTTAAAAACTTTATGAACGTTGATTGGTAGATAAATCATTTAACTTCACGTTGACACTAAGTTTAGTACAAGGTTTACATCGATCTTTATGTATTAGATGTACTCAACAAAACTGACCCGTCACTCATTTACTTTCGTCAATACTCAGTGAATTTCGCGAGGTCATACCAGAGGAATTTGACATTCTATAATCAAAATATATGATTAAATATGAAAAAAATACTCCCCTGTATATAAAGAAACACAAGGAATGCAACGCCTCGATTACCCTCGACTAAACAGAAATACCAAACTCACCCAAAATCACCAACGAAACAAAGAGTGATCACAATTTCCTTTAACCTAGCGACAGATAACACCAAGATGTACCTGTTACATTCGGCGATTCCTAAATGGACACCTTTTCACCGGAGATATCTGTCATTTTTTACAGCTTTTTTGACAAGGCCTAAAAAAAAAATAGTTTGTTTAGGGTAACGTCTCCAAAAATGTTAGGTAGGGTAGGGACGAATTTTTTTTTTTTTTTTTTTTTTTTTTTTTTTTAACCCCCCCCCCCAAAAAAAATTTTTTTTTGAAATGGTGGTATTTGCTTTCGAAAATGGAAAAAAAAAGAGAAAATGGTGGCTACCAGCTCTGAGTCCCTTTTCTCATTATGTGTTCAAAAGACCTCTAGTCTGTCACTAACTTTCTGATTGTGCAGTAAATGGTCAAATTCTATCTAAACTATACTTCTATATTTGCATCTTTTTTCCCCACTGAATGCTGTCCACTTTTGTTTAACTCTTTTCTGAATTGAAATTTTTTAGACTTGTCCAAATTAAAAGTATTTGCTGACAACAAAACAAATGTAACTCACAAATGAAATTTGTTTTGGGAAGGGTAGAAAACATGGGAAACAAAGAAAATATGGGTTTATAGCATTTTCTCCTTTTCCCTCAATTTTCCCACAATGTTTTCAAAAGTTTTTTTTTTAAGGATTGTTAAAACTGTGGATTGTGTGGTAAAGAGCTAAAACAGCTGAAAAAGTGAAAAACATTTATTTGCAAGTTTCTAAATAAACTGAATAAATACTAGAATGTTTCGTTTGTTTTTATGTTTAATACTCTCCCCCTCCAGAACACTTTAGAGGACTATATATATTATACTGATGTAAAGTAAACATTTTATCTGTAGAAAAGTTGGGTTTACAAAGGTTATGCATATTGTTTTTTATCTAGAACACACATTCTTGACACAACTTAGAAATTACAAGTATCCACTTTTGTTGTCCTTCAGAGTTATAATGTGAAACAAGAGTGTCGTCATCACAATATACGCCGCCACATGGCTGTTATTTCAAGCAGCTAGCTTTAGTGACTAAAGTGTTGGAATTTCTAGCACCTACCTGGGTAGCTCAATGGATATATTGTGTTACTTGTGATCTAAAAGTTTTACGCATGGACTGATGGATGGACAGACGGATGCACAATGGACTCATTGGTCATTGGCTTTGATTAAGCAATAAAAATATGAAGTTTCATGAAATTATGTCCATTAGTTGGAGATACATTGATGAAAAACATTTTTTTCCCCATGACACAGCAATAAATTCCAAAACCCTGACAATATGCGCTAGGTCACATGATCTGTGAAAATTTCATCCAAATCCGTTGAGATATGTCAAGTAATTAAAGAGATATTGGTGAAAAATGAAATATAACATGAAGCCCCCTTTTTCCATGATGCAACTATAAATCGCAAAACCTTGACAATCTGCGCTAGGTCACATGATGAGAAACATTCTATGAACATTTTATCCAAATCCGTCAAGAAATGTGGGAGGAGTTGCGTTCACAAGAAACAGACTTTTGTAAGGATGGACGCAGTTTAAATTTGACATGAAGCCCCCTTTTTCCATGACACAGTAATAAATTCCAAAACGCTGACAATATGCGCTAGGTCACATGATCTGTGAAAATTTCATCCAAATCCGTTGAGATATGTCCAGTATTAATTAAAGAGATATTGGTGAAAAATGAAATACAACATGAAGCCCCCTTTTTCCATGATGCAGCGATGAATTGCAAAACCTTGACAATATGCGCTAGGTCACATGATGAGAAACATCCTGTGAAAATTTTACCCAAATCCGTCAAGAAATGTGGGAGAAGTGCTGCTGCTCCTCAATTTTATATAGATCAGACACATTTTACCTGGAAACTAAAGTGGCATCACTTGCCGGAAGTGTAGGAGAGATTAGAAAGCCTTGGAAAATTTTTGCATAGCGGCTCCTAGCCTAGGCAGTTTCAGGTTTTTCTCTAAGACCAGGTAGGGTAAATCAAGCTGAGTGAAAGGGGGGGGGGGGGGCAGAGCGAGAACAAGGCAAGTTTGGGTAGATTTATATTTTCCGAAAGAAATTATTGTTGCCTCATTGTAACAAAGATAGAAAAAAAAAAAATATATATATATATGAAAATACCTGTCTAATATGAAGACCTATCGACGCTTGATACAAATCTAAACTTCTATCGTTGCCGTCGTCTAGTTTAGTCCACAGTCCGTCCTGTCAGATAAGTTGCAAGAGAAACGTCCATTAAAATTTTTCGAATGTTATATCTGCATTGAACACCTTAATTGTTCGTAGTTCTGGAGCATGCTAGCACTTTTGCCGAATGATGTTTAACAGAACTTGTTCCATCTGAACCGAAAGTAGCGACAATGCACTACAGAACCGGAAATGCGGTGTTGACAACAGAGATGACGGGATCCTGTCTATATTTTACGCGAAGAAAAGCGAAAATCACAAGTTCTTAACACAGTCTGTGTAGTACCGCAGTATTTCGGGCGTGATTTGTTGTAGAAGATAAAACTGGTACCCGTTTGTCTTTTGTAACCGTGCGATAGGATACGAACGTTCGATAAACAGAAGTTCCTGTGTGGAGTTAGCGAAAAAGCCCGATCTCTCCGCCTGCTTGTATGTATTTTTAGAAATGGAAAACCCACGTTATTACGTTTGACAATTTGTGTTTAAGGTCGGTTCAATATACTCCGATACACGGTAGCTTTTGTACAGGCGTAGGAGTTTTCATGCATAATTATGTATGTAGTAGTACATGATTGTACACCTATAATATAATGCGCAATATTTGCCGAAACAGGCGTCCTGTGACACAGTATGATAAAAGGCTGATTTTTTTTATTTTTTTATCAGAAGACAAAAAAAAAAATTAGGGTCGGGGCAAAATCTCCAGGTAGGGTCGGGTTACCCGAAACAAACTTTTTTTTTTACGCCCAATTTAAATCCATCGAGGAGGCCATTCGCTGACGTCACTATTGTAAGGACCGCAGTAAATCTTAAGGTTGAGTTCACTATAAAACTATAGTGTAAAATGTAGCGCATGCGCAATATTACCTTGGTTTCCATGAACTCAGTCTAGAGTCTCAACATAATGAAATAAGGCCGAATTAACAACTGATGTAATTAGTATAACTTTGCGTAATGGTTTTCTTAAATCAAGAGCTATTTAATTACACTGTCATTGTATATAAATACAACAAATTTTAAACTAACAGGTTGTTGTTCACACCTATCTCGTCTATAATAGGTAGCTTACACCTGTAAGATTTTTTTTGAAACTTATAAATTTTTCTGTTTGCTATAGTATATGATTATAAGTCCGCATCTACCCCCTCTCTGTCTCTCCCTCTCTCTCTCTCTCTCTCTTGAACCACTCGGAAGGGAAATCAATAATGTTAAATTAATTCTGATTTTTCGTCCGTAGATCTAGATCTGTCTTTATCTCCCTAGATCTCTCCCTCTTTTCTCTCTGACTGTAAATCATATGGCATGTAATGTGTTTTGGTCCGTAGATCTCTCTCTCTCTCCCCCTCTCTCTCTCTCTAAAGTTATTATTTTTTCTTCTTCTTTTTTTAAAATTCTTTTCAAATGGCTGGATTTACGTTATATACATGTACATTGTTGGGTTCCGGCCGTTCGATCGTGAAAATGTTCATTGATTTGGTCCCCGTGAGAGTTTTTATTGACTCAGATCCCTAGATTCTGTATAAGTGAACATTTTCTAGAGATTCCGTTTTCCAAGTTTTGCAACCTACTTCACACTCTTTCCCGACCTTGTAACCTTAAATTTCCGAACAACTTTTTTCTGGAAAAAATGGAAAACGTTATTGAAAAGGAAGTAATACACTTTGCATAAAATACGTCTTCGGTGACCTAGTTTCGATTCATTCTGTAGCCTAATCGAATGCATATCTAATGCATGGAGAGTAACGTAATACTTGAACAAACCTGGGTTCCGAGGATGCATAAAATATTGACTAAAAGGTTTATTTAATTGCAACCTACACCACTAGTAGAAGTCTACTTTTTCTGTCCTTGTAACCTTCAATTTCCCGATAATCTTTTCTAGAAATATTGAAAACTTTCTTGAAAAGGAGGAAATACCTGTGGACTGGTAGATCTAAATACGGTTTTACGTGTTGCACTTTTTGTATTCTACTGGTAAATTTTACGGTTTTCGTAAACTTTCGTGAAGCACAAACCTTACGCTCTCAAATCGTGGTAATGTTTGTGCAGCACTAAACGGACACCTTACTGGTAGGCGGAGCTTAACTCTTTACCAAACAACAAAATTTTAGACTGGACCAAATTGAAAGCATTTGCAGACGACAAATTGCTCAAATGATAGAATATATGTCAGTGATAGAGTAGAAAACACTGTGGGAAAAGGAGAAAATGCTGGTAACCATCAGTTTTTTTCTTTTCCTACTATGTTTTCAAAAGGCTTCTTTCTCATGGTCGTGAAAACAAGAGATTGTTTGGTAAAGAGTTGGTACTTTCATTTCCGTGCTTCACGAAAAATGACCAATCGAACTCGGCTGATGTCAACAGAGTTACGTCGCCTGATGGGTTTTTCCCTATTTTACACCAATCTCCGAGCAGAGTTGTCGTTCGTTACTCTCACCATACATCTCTGCAATTGGCTAAATGACAAGAACCTTGTCAAACCGAGGAAAAAATGTTTTGTTACTGTTTAACTGTTTCATGTGTAACATAATAAAGTAGACAAAGCAAATATGATTCCGGATACATTATAGGTGCATTCAAACAGATGAATTTACCTGTATACAATGGAACTATTTTTTCAAGCTTCTTTACTAATCAGAATCTTACGCCAATTGTAAAAAAAATGGCTGCGCCCATGAATGATGACAACAGTTTCGACACACCGATGGATCTAAGTTTTTAAGATTAAAAAACAAGTTATCGTCCTTTAAAAGACATTTAAGCTTTTCAGAAAATCCCTCTTTTTCACATTTCCTACCACTAAGTCTGATTGGCCGTATGCTGTTTGAACAGCACACAAAACAATCGATATCGGTCTTTCTTTCACCGGCGTTTGTGTCGCCATTTTGAGTTATGGTCATGTGACGAAAATATCACGTGTAGACGGACTACTTTCTGAGCCAACTACAGAGGTGAATGGGAATGATCCGTAGTGCAAGAGAGTGACTTTACACAAGTCAAATATCTTTTGTTTAAAAAAGAATACCGACAAATATTTTAGCTATTTATCTCTAGAAAAATATTTAGTATCATGCGGTGTACTTAAATATATTTTAAAACGAAAATAATAATAGTAATATTTACTGCGGGCCTTAAAATAGTGACGTCAGCGAATGGCCTCCTCGATGGATTGTAATTGTCAAAAAAGCTGTAAAAAATGACGGATATCTCCAGTGAAAAGGTGTCTAATAAGGGATCGCCGAGTGTCACTGGTACATTTTGGTGTTATCTGTCGCTAGAGTACGGGAAATTGTGATCACTCTCTGTTTCGTTGGTGATTTTGGGTGGGTTTGGCACTTCTGTTTAGTCGAGGGTAATCGAGGCGTTGCATTCCTTGTGTTTCTTTATATATAGGGGAGTATTTCTTTTCATATTTAATCATATATTTTGATTATAGAATGTCAAATTCCTGTGGTCATACTCAAACTTACATTGTACAATTTCATATTTGGTAACATAAACAAAAAAACCCGCGAAATTCACCGAGAATTAACGACGTATATCACAAATTTTTTTGCGCGTCCTTCTGCGCATGTGTTTTTGACATGGATAGTGAATCAAAAGTGCAATTATGTATGTTTTGAACAAATGGTATTGGTGCACTGAAACAAGTAGCGCTTTTTTCGGGTAGTATTAGTAGGGAGAAAATAATTGATCTGTGAACTGTCACAGTAAAATAATTAAAATACTGTTGACACGGGGTTACATACCAATAAGCAAATAAAAGCAGGAAATTTATTTAAATCTGTGGAAGTGTAGCTGTTTCCACTTTGAAAATTATTGTTGGCAAAGGAGAAATCGCTGCTAATGAGCAATTTCTCCTTTCCCACTATGTCTGCTGAGCTTTTATCCTAATTTTTCCTTGAAAAAAAAAAAAAAAACCGTCCACAATGACCTTCATCCTTGTTTTCTTACGAAAAAAGTTCAGAATTACAAATACCATACGTGTGGAAATTTTTTTTAAAAAATCTGCACGTTAAAAAGTATGTACATTTTATGAAAGATTAACCTGGTCAAATTATCTCCCTTTTTAACTCAATGGTCTATATATTACATGCATAATTGTACATCAACCATGCTCAGAACCAGGCTTTTATATATTTTTTGTGTAAAACTACATGAATGTTCATTAGAATGATGTATATTTGTATATTCTTCCGGTAATTTTCCTGTTAAACTGAATATTAAAGAAAAGCATGCTAATTCCAATATAAGCTTAATTTTGGAACTGTATATATACCCTTTTCAAAGACAAATTTCTCAGAAACGAGCACGGTGACCCATATCTATTTTTATTGTAATCTCCTAGAGACATGACGAGCTTTGTATGTGCAAAGTTTTAAAAAAATCTGTGTATTACAAAAAATTGTGATAACGTCGTTAACGTCGGTAAGTAAAATAAATAAGTGTCAAGTCAATTTCGTTGAGTAATACTAAAAGATGTTTAAAAGAAATAATAATGATAATAATAATGATGATAATAATAATGATGATAATAATAATAATAATCCAAGCCAGATTCGAACCTAACAACCCAGAATGGAGTGCCAATCACCTTACCAGGGTAGCTATTTATCTACCGTTAGAAAGGCGTATTTCAGCTGGGCTGTTCTCGAAGAAAACGTCGAGGTATTGTGCATGTAGCTCCGGCTTCCGGCGTCGTCGTCGTGCAAAAACTTCTAACTGGTATTTGTAATATTTCACATAACTTCCCTTATATTGAGTGTAATATACCACTCACGAATTTTCTTTTCTTATAAACGTTTAATATCACTGAAAATATCACTGCATATATATCTATCTAATGGACCTCTACCAAATTTGTTCAAACTATAGCCCTGGGGTCAAAATAGACCATTTGCCAATTACCGTTACCGACTCGTCACCAAGAGTTACTTCCCTTGCGGATACTCTCCACCGGACAAGCTAATCCAGTCTTAGATATACCCGAATAGTTATAGGGTCGCATTTTTGAAATGTAATTCACCCTAAACGTGATAAATAAATAAATAAATAAAAAACTGGGCGAGTCGGTAGTTTTATCAATTATCATTTTCGAAGACACACACACAAAAAAGAAGTCGTTTTATCAAACTTTCGGTAGCCTAGCATACAGAAAGAAAAGTCGTATCATAAGCGCTGTCTCCTTTGATAGAACCTTTTGTTTGCCGACTACATAAAAACTTGAAAAAGAAATCCCCGATGAAGAAATTAAAAAAAAAAAATTCTCGCCAACTGCCTTGGTTTCACAGAGCAAGACCCCCAACCCCCCCCCCCCCCCCCCCCCCCACAAAAAAAAAAAAATGAATTCCAACATGTAGTTAAACCAGGATTACATAATAATGCATTTGAAAATTTGAAAACAAAAAGTGTTAGGGCAGAAAAAATGAATCTTTTGGGGTCAGTAATTAGAATAGACCTAGCCTCTGCAACATATTTTAACAATTCCAAATCCTTTACAAGTGATCAACGTAAGACTGAACAGGATAAACACTTTATTATGACACGTGTGTGTTAATCTGTGCCTAAGAAGTACATCACAGCTCTTGCTAAAGATCATCACTTTGACGGTGAAATACCGAGATGAAACGAACTTCCAGCTAACCCTTTACCAGCTTTTCAATGAAAACAATTATAGCACATATTTCCCTACTGAAAACGAAGGTGAAACTACCTGTTTTCAAGGAGGAATGGAAGGTTTGAAATTTAAACTGAACTTTGTTGTTACAATAGTCATCTGATGAGGTAGTTGAAACAGGAACATGACAAAAAATGCAACTATGAGGATTTAGAATATTTTTTTTAAGTTCAGGATTTTCGCAATAAATTTACACTGTATGGTGTTCCAGTATTTAGTAATGAACTGTCTCTGTCTATTTGCTGAAACGATTTTTTTCTAAACAAAATCTTATCACTTTAATAGTTTAATTAAATAAATCAAACCAGCGATCCCTGGGTTTAGAGCCCTGTACGTTACAAACTTAGCTACGTGGTACGGCAAACGTTAACTGAACAATCAGACATAAAAATAGAAAAAAAAAACTACTGCACTTCAACTATAAATTTCTTTTCCTCCTTTTCCCCCGTATTTTTACATCACTGAATCTTTATTAACTCTTTACCAAACGACAAAATTTTAAACTTGCCCAAATTAAAAACATTTGCAGACGACAAAATAAATGCGACTTAAAATGAAATTAGCTGTAGGAAGGATAGTAAATAATGTGGAAAAGTAGAAAATGCTGGTTACCAGAATTTTCTCCTTTTCCAGCAACATTTTTAAAAACTATCTTTCTCAGAATTGTAAAAAGCTGGGGTTATGTGGTATAGGGTTTTGAATAGTTCTAGTGAATGCTTATTGAACTAATACTTTCACCCATCGGCAAAACTTTGGACTTGACCAGATACATAGCATTTGAAGACGATGGAATAACGCGGGTCAAATGGTTGGAATTGTTCTTGAAAAAGTAGAAAATATTGTGGAAACAGGAGAAAATGCTAGTTCAAGTCCTTCCTGCTTTTCCAATATATTCTTTAAGACGCATTCTTTCTCACAGGTAAAAGACGCGGTGATTTGTCCTCAGTCGGTTATTTGTAACGCAAAACGCCAAGGAATATCTGTGAAAACTATTCATACAATAAAAATGTGACTAAGGTTTCATTTTTTCTTACACGCTTGTACTTATCTTATCATGGATACACATAAGAGCATATTAAGGAAAAAAAATGGAAAATGAAACATAAGTCAGATTTTGATTGAAATACAATTTTCACAGATATTTCTGGGCTGTATATTGTTTCTCATTTTGTTTTTTATTTTCGTTGCACTTTCAGTCACGTTCCTACAGACAAATAACTGTAATAGATTATGACCATAAGGAACGTGGCTTCAGATCAAATTTCACACTTTCCATTCCTCCTTCACATAATATATATTCAAGCTTCATTTTGAGTGTTCAAAAAATATTTGTCTTATGTTTTTACAAAAATGGGTGAAGGGTCAACTCGGTGTTCCTTTGATCTCGGTATGGCACTGCAGAGTGGGTGATCTTTAGACGAGCTGTAATGTACTTGCTTCCAACACATTAACGCACACATGTCACATCAAACTGACTCTTCTTATCTTTGGATTTATATTAATTTACCCGTATGTTAATCATTTGTGGATGGGATTTTAAATTTTACACATGTTATAGAGGGTAAGTTCATTCTTAGTCTCTACTGAATCCGCTATATTTGATTGAATACGATCTCACAAAATGCATATTTTGTGTCTCCAGACTTTTTTGTTTCAAAAGCAGTATCATAAAATACGTTTTAATTTTGTTGGAATTAATTTCCTCTTGATTTCCTGCCATGTCATTTCTTTTCAGTTGTGATTTTGTCCAAATTTAAAGAATTTGCGAACGGGAAATGACGCACTTTTTTCTTTGAAATAGTGCTTTGTTTGTCCGGTGGGTAACGGGCTTTTTCGTCCCTGGGCTTGTTCGCCCGGGCTCGTTCGTCCGGGCTTGTTCGTCCCAACTGATTTCCCGTTGGTCCGGGCTTGTTCGTCCAAGGTGTTAATAGTGCATACTTCACTGATTTTGACAGGTATAGATGAAAAGGTGTTAACTGCACATAATCCACGATCATTTTACTCAACCTAAGATATATAACTATGCAAAAAAAGTCATCCCCATCATTACACTTAGATATGAAATCAAAGTAAAGAAAAATATTTATGGATATTGACATGAATTTTCAATTTATAGTGTGTTATGGAAGGTAAGTCGTAGGCAAGAAGCAGTGTAGTACTGGCTGCCGCGATATACATGTAACTGCAATATTGCTGAAAAAGGCGATGAATAGGGCGTTGAACAACAAAAACAATAAACAACTTCTGTGTCCCTTATCATAGTAGCTTTTACCATACAGTCACATGTTTAAACAACCCCATGGTAAATGTTATTTCGCCAACAAAAGGCAATAAAGTTGTCAGTATGTCTTGGAGAAGAGAAGATAGTTTAATAAACTACCAAGAGACAGTTTTATTCAAAGTACTTTTATGTGTAAACTAATAATTCGTTTTAGAAGGCACATAGCACTGTTCATTCCATTACGATCAATAAAGTAATGTGGGACGAACAAGACCGGGCGAACTGGTCCGGGCGAATAAGCCCAGGGACGAACAAGCTCAGTGACGAACTGATTTTGGGACGAACAAGCCCGGAGCCGTCCGGTGTAACTCGATACTTCCGGTGCGCCACTAACGATAACAAGAAAATATCGCTTATATCAAATGTAATTGGTAAATCGTCTATTGGCCCCGCCCCAGAAATCATTGACTTTTACAGAGGCTTATATAGAGAAAACTTTATGATATTCTTGTTCCTTACTTTGAGGTACAACAGTAAGATTTTGTGTCATCTAGTAGGCTTCTTCTAAATTGTTCAAATTTAAGCGCTGGTGTCAAAATTGGCCCCAACCCATGGGGCATAAATTTAACATGTGCTAATAGAGTGAAAATTCTAAAAATCTTCTTGTATCCAGCCATAAGTCCTAGGGCTACCAATTCTGGATCAACTTATTTAAGATTTGGCCCTGGAATCAAAACCAGCCTAGTCTTAACGGCCTCATGTTTTACAGGGGCTTTATAATGAGGAAAATGTGAAAATCTTCTTGTTTATAACCACATGGCCTCGACCTGTAATATTAAAATTTTTCGTATGTGGCTCTATCTTGTGGACTTGTACCAGGATATAAGTAATCATAGCTCTTTGGTCAAAAATGGCTTCGCCCGTGGGTCACAACTTTCACACGGGCTTTTGCAGAGAAAACTATATGTCTTCTTGTTCGAAGTTTGGTATGTATAGTTTGTACTTAGTAGCCAGTGGAGAGATACAGGGGTTTCATGACCCTCCTGTTCAACGATGTTTTCAAAAGCCCTCATCCTGAAGGTCGTCAAAACTCGAGATTGTTCGGTAAAGAGTTAACCCTTAACCAGAGAACAAAATTTAAGACCAGGCAAAATTTAAAGTATTTGTTGACAATAAAACAAAATGTTGCTTCAATAGCAGGATTTGTATTTGAAAGTGTAGAAAACATTGTGGAAAATGGAGAAAATGCCGGTTATCGGCAGGGAGTTTATTTTTTGTGCATGATAAGGAATGGTCTTTACCAAATGAAAAACTTTGGTAATTGTAAAGTTTGGCAGACGAAAAATTAGACAAGATTAAAATGAAGTGATATGCCTGTCTACGAGTGAAAAACATTTTGAGAATATGTGAAAGTGCTGGTGACCAGCGTTTCCTCCTTTCCCCACACCGCTTTCAAAAGTCTTCTTCCATAGGGTCGCCAAAAGTACGGCATGGTTTGGTAAACCTTTAAAGCGTTAACTCTCTTCCAGACGAAATTTTTTTTAGACATATCCAAATTGAAAGCAACTCCAGACGAAAAACTGGATGACTAACAATGGGATGTGTGTCTTAGAAAATCAAGAAAACACTGTGGGAAAAGAAGAAAATGCTGGTTTCCAGCATTTTCTTCTTTTCCCACAATGTTTTTAAAAGCCTACTTCTTTAGGGTCGTTAAAACTCGGGATTGTGTGGTAAAGGATTAAGCAGTTATTTCATTCATTGCAGAAAATGGAGTGGGAAGACTTTGAAACATATGGTTGGGTTGGCTCGTTCAGATTCTGCGAAATACACCGGGGCTTGCATTATCTCTGGTTATGAATTGAGCGCAAATGCTGTCCTTGAGGTTGGTCACCTCTCTTTTCTTGACTGAAAAAAGTTCACGAGGGGCGTTAAAAACGTACCTGCAAAGCATAATGCGATCTTTTATTGAAAAAATTAATTAGAGACTGCGAAGCAGGCTACACAAATGCCGGACGTAACGGCGGGCCATTTCTTGGTCTTCCAGGCATTAATGGTTTTGGGATGGGTAATGCTGATGGAATTAATAAACAGAAATAGAGAAATTTATATTTCTGTTCATTTTCAACCGCTGAATACCGTCAGAATTCTTTCTGACTTATCATTCATGTGGAAATGCCTTACTCTCATTTTTTATTGAAGATAGAATGATTTTTCAATTATAAGTAATAATTTCATACCAATATATTTGGCTCCGATAAGTTCATGTAGAACACTTTAGATGTGTAGACCTATTTCAAATTGCAATAATATTTAATTTTTGAGGATGTTATTATAACAGACATAGGTCTTTCCCGTTATCAATGTTGTACTTTAAAGTTTGAGTTTTGATGACGTTATTAATGACTTACCCAATGTTTTCACATTGTGCATTGAAAAGCGGGTTCGTACAATGGAGATATGTAGGATCTGACATAAGATGGCATTTGAGACAAAATGTTATTTTAAACGAGTTTAGAAAACTGACAGGCACATTTCCAGGTTAATTAAACTGTAGACATTCATTGATTATCTTAGTATGGGTTGAGTATGTTTTCTCTTTAGATTTCAGATCAAGTACTTATCTTTTTTTTTCCCTTTATGTTAACCAAATAGTTCAGACAGTATTACGATACTTTTCAAACACTCCTCATATACCACTTTTTTTTTTGTCTCCACTGTTCCAACAAGCTGCGAGTTCATTAAATGAAGATAATCAAAACTGACACCCTTATTAAAATCGGACAGGTTCTTATAAGATTTATAAATGGCCTGCAACACGCGAAATGGGGCGTTCGGACATTTGCGTAAAATGTCGTACCGGATCAGCCTGCGCAGTTCGCGCGGACTAATCCGAGACGACACGTTCCGTTCTTTTGCAATTTTCTGTTTTGTGCAAGTTTACAGTAGGACAAAATGTAATGTAGTCGTAAAGTGCCGTCTCAAACTGCCCAGGCTAATCCGAGACGGCACTTTAAGCAAATGTCCGTAGGCCCCTTTTCGCGTGTTGCAGGCCAAATTGTATTGATATCTTCAGACACCAATATGGAGCGATATGGTTAAAAATTTTCATCACCTGAACGAAGAAGAACTAAGTGTATTTCCTGGAATGAGGTACTTGCATTGATTTATACAAGAGATTTTTTTTTCTAAATCCTGCAAGCATGACGTCATTTATGACCACAGTGTCCTTGACCTTAATTTATTCCACAGGTGTGAACATGTATACTATATAATTCGTGTCAAATGGAAACTTTCACAAAGGCTTCTGAATTGTAAAGGCTTTTGGAGACATTTTCTGAATTACCAAGTAACGTGTTATCGACAAAATTAATCTTGAAATAGAATAAAGACATTCGGACCCCTTTCAAGAAAACAAAAGTATGTCCCAGAACATCCTGTGTTAAAAATAATACATATCGGTTTACTTTCACGAAAAATGGAAAATAATATTATTGTTTGAAAAACAGACGAATTAGAAATTTGACATGTATAAATTTTGCAAGACCAATGAAGATTATCAAAAGAAAATAGTCTAGCGATAAAAGATGGTTCCACCCTGTGGGTCAAATATTTCATGCATGGAGAACTCGGAAAAACCTTTTGTCCACACTAAGAACCCAGAGCTTTAACATTTGAAAAAAAATATCACATATATATTTGATAAGTAATTGTCCAGAAAATAACTATACAATATAATTAAATGGTTGGTCTTGAGAAACCCTTTGCTAAACAATCTTTCGTTAGTAAGCCATGGAAAAGAGTGTTTTTGAAAATACTTTTTGAAAATGTGAAAATGCTTTTAACCAGTATTTACTTATAAGCGGTCATTGCTCCTTTCCCAAAGCGTGTCTAGTCTTCTAGGGCAAATCTCATTATCTCGGCCATATTTAATTTGTTATCTTTAAACTTTCCTTCAGTTCGGAAAAGTCTAAACCTAAGTCGTCTTGCAAAGACTTTAATGCTGCTAATGATCGTTTCACATAATTCCATAATTTAATTTTTTACAGATCTGGTTTTTTCTTTACATCGGCTATTTTAGAGCCAGGACCTTACCTTGAGTTTCTTCTGAAAAGGTAAACAGCATTTCATGCAGTAAACGGTACAAACAAGTTCGGAAAAGTACTGACATAATAATTTCTTGCCAATTTTTCTCAGCACTGGCTAAAAGCCAGTGAGAGCGTGTTGTGACTCAGACCCAAGTTTGGGCAGCTCCTATTAAGGGTGCGTCTTCAAACCTACAGGTTTTTATTTTTCCCTTTATTTAGCTAGCAAACATATCTGAAACTACTAATCTAAGTCCATTTCGATTCAGGACTGTTCCTACTAATAACTATGGTCTTCTTCAGGGTTTCACCATGAACGGTACACTTTTTTGCAGTGGTAGGTACCGTCATAGTATTTTCAAGAGCATTTGCTAAATATTTGTTTTATCTTTTACCCGGAATTTGACGATAACCACTGAACAGGATTCAAAGGAAAGGAGCAAGATTGAGAAAACGTCATGTTACATCTCTCGGTGAGGTAAGATAAATGTTTATTATTATCACAGATCTTCCCTTGTTTTCAGTATTATCGAACCAGTTGATTTTTTTATCAAATTACTTCCCTTGTTTTCAGCGTAATGTAGCCTTTATGAGTTTTCTCACATACTGTTGAGATAAGTACTATTGGAATAAGTCACGTCATATGACGTCATTTTATACTACTTTCAGAGAAGGTTATATTAATGGAAATTCTAACATGTGCGTGCATTATTTCGCATGTGCTGACCTATAATTATGTGATAAAAAGAATCTAGCATTGGCATTTGAAACAAAATTTTTAGGCTCATCTGTAAAAATGTTACTAACCCTTAACCTGCAAAATAAGTTAAATGAAACTTTCAAGCCTATAGCAAAAAACCTAAATGTTGCTATTTCAAAGATATTTTTACAGGAAAAATCTCTCTATTTGACAGTGAAGATCAAAGATCAGACTGCACGTTCTTTTAAAATCTGATACATGCCTTTTTTTTACATCATCTAGCTTGCTGTAGAAGGCTTTGACGTTATTGTAAACTGTACTGGTTTAGGGTCTCGCACACTAGTCGAAGATCAACATCTACAGCCAATTAGGGGTCAGGTGATTAGAGTGAGTGTATTGTATTTATTAACTTATATCAGTACTTTATAAAACTTATCAATCCTTCGTCGTCAAAAATGAAAATAAAAAAAACTTCGATTAATACACATGACAAAAACGTAATGTGTAAATCAAGCAATCAAAATACTATGACTTTCTGAGATATTAAAATTTTTCGATTCCTGTTGCTCAAGAGTCAAAATCCTGACGTAATCTAGTGGAATTCCTTTCTTAAATATGCTGCATTGTGCACTAAATACTGTTTTTTGTGTACAAACGAATGATCTAAGTTGACTCGCGTTACAATACAAACATGCAACATGAAAGATATGTGCATATTTGCGTAGAGATAACTTGAATTATTCCTTTTGCACACATACAGAGCTATTCGTTGTATTCCTTTTTCATCTGATGGGCTGTTCATGTTATATCCACCTAAATATGGTCATTATAATTGGTGAAAACATATGGTTGAGAGCAAAGTATTTTTATGTCATAACTTCCCTTGTTTTCAATGTAATACAGCCATTACGAATTTTCTTGTCTCACACATGTGTGAGATAAGAAAATAGAGCTGTATTTTGTCAATACTCTGTAATTATACATCTTATTTCTAAAACATTGCTGACCTAGGTTCCAGAGTGAAATTAACGGTCAAAATTCGTAATCATGATAAAGTTGTTAACTTAATCACTTTTAGATTCAAAACAAAAATCAATATATGCAAGTGTCTTTGGAACTATTTTTCGTTCGTAAAGTACCTGTCTAAGAAACGAATAGACTTCATGTAAACTTCATTACACATGTATTCCTATGTTTAAACGCATTATGGACTAAAGGCTCGCTTAACAACATTTTTTGTAGACTCGTTTGATAAGATTTTATCTCAAAAACCAACTGATGTGAGATCCTTTATGTCTTAACACATTAGCTTGTTTTCTAAAGCAAAAAAAAAAGCAGAATGTTGAAAACGCCTTGAATCTAATATAAGTAATTTGGATAATACTTTGATAAAATTGTGTTCACCGTTTTCAAGTCGTTCTTGCTCGTCATCTTTCAGATGAGTGCGCCTTGGATCAAGCACTTCTACACTTTTGCTGAAAGCTCTGAGAAAGTTTGTTATATCATACCAGGGTAAGTTGGTGTCTACATCTGTTTTTGGACACGTAAGCCGAATATAATGATCAAATTAACTCCATCACCAGGTTATTATGTATTAGACATACTATGTGAAAAAGGGACTTAATGCATCTCTCTGATGCATGATACCAAGCAAGTCATCACATTATTATACATCCCTAAAATCCAACCCCTAACCTGCTAAATAGAGGATAATCAACTGGTGGTGTGTGATATTAAAAATCTGTCACTAGAATGGGGTGTGATGCGAAGGACGAGTTTTTGAACCGTATCAAACCCCATTCGAGTGACAGATTTTTAATATCACACACCACCAGTCGATTATTCTATTTATTATATTCCTAATTCTCCATTTGATTGCTAGTAAGTATCAAGAACGATAGGTATACACAGGACGTTTCTTTACAAACACATGATCTATTTTTGGCGGAAGCAGCTGACGCAACAGATGACGTAACGCTCGAGGGCATAAATTACGTCATCTATCTCTCCACTTGAAGGCATGCATTGTTTTGCGCCTTTACAATTTAAACCCAGCCATATGAAATTAGAAGAAGAAACAGTTAACCCTTTCCCACATGACAAGTTTAAGACTTTCCCGAATTAAAAACATCTCCAGATGACAAATACTAAATTGGTACAAAAGACCTTAGGTTTTCTGATAGGATAGAAAACATTATGGAAAAAGGAGAAAATGTTGGTTGGTAGTATTTTCTCGTTTTCCACATTGTTTTCAAAGAGCTCTCTCCCACTGAAGCTATCTTTATTTTCTCGAAATGTTTTCAAAAGATTTCTCCCACAAGGTTGTTAACTCAGGATTGTTTGGACAGACTGAACAGAAAATCTTTTCACTGTGCTATGTTTTACTAAAGATGTTTAAAGCAGAGACAGAAAGATTAGACTGTGAGCAATATAGGAAAAAAGTAGTTCCGTCAAACATTTTAAAACTATATCATCACTAGTGATGATACCATATCATCACTAGTGATATTATTCACTGTGAAAAACGGAAAAAATAATAGATCTACACTGAGAAATCTCAGTAGACTAATTCACTGATAGGAATATAATAAATAAGTTAAATGAAACTTTCAAGCCGATAATAAAAGCCATAATGTTGCTAATGCAGTTATTTTGGGGGGGCAAAAATATCTCCTTATCGGACAGTGTAGATCCAAGATCAGACTCCACGTTTAGTGTAGTCTGATCTTGATCTACACTGTCTGCAAAAGGTCCTTAAGTCGCGCTTAACATCCTAAGGGTTAATAGAGGCTAGACTGTACATGCACGAACCTCGATTACCTTGATTACCTGAAAGACATTGATCTCATTCTTTACAGGATGTCCTATGTCACTGTTGGAGGAACAGAAAATGTCGGAGACGAGAACACAGAGGTTAATCCGGAAGACAAAACCAATATTTGGAAAGGGTGCATTAAACACTGCCCAAGTCTCACAGTTTGTATTGAAGTTTATATTTTTGGAAATCTTTTAACCGTTTTTCAGAGGGTTCTTCAGTTTTTATGTTTAATTCATTGAAGTTTTCATTCATGATGATGGCCATATGAGTGGATTTAAAATATTTTTCAAAATCGTCCCTATACAAACAATTACAACTAACATAGAGTTAATAACCCTTTTTCACTAAAAAGTGTCATAGATGGGATGCATTCTTGTGATGCACCAAGTCCTTGTTACTAGGGGTCTGACAAAGTTGTGCCAACCTTCACACGATACAGGTGGCGATCTAAAGATGTGAATGTGAGCGAAGTTAAACTAATTCTTTTGAACTCCACGGCATACAGATAGTGCAAAGTAATAAAACTATCGTCGGTAATCGCCGACTTGTGTACAAAGATGAAGCGTTAAGTAATCAAAGTATTGAGAGTAATCGACGATTTGTCTCTTGGTACAAAGATGACGTGTGAAGTTATCAAAGTGACTGTTTGTTTTTTCGGCGTGGCTGAATGTGCTGGCTTTTGACCTACTTTTTGGTACTGATAACAAATGAATAAATAGCAATTTTATGATTGGTCAAAAGGTAGACATGTTTATTCTAAGGGCCCCTGCCTAGTTGCTAGCAAATTTACACCATCTTTCTTTTTTTAAAAGATATTTCTTGTTTGTATTGGAGTCTAATGTCGTTTTAGCAGTTTAGGTCATATCAGGGCGGTCAGTGCACCTACGCATACATGTGTTTCCTGGCTTTCTCACACCAATACTGACACAACTTTCTTTCCAAGTCACTGACAACTTTTCCCACATGAATCAGAGGTGAGTGGCAAAAAATCGCCGGAAAGAAAGTTTGCCTCTACCGGGCATCGAACTCATAACCACCTGGTTGCGAGTCAGATACGCTAACCATTGAGCTACCCGGGCGGGCTGGTTACCGACGGTTTGTCTCGGGTAAATAGATGAAGTGTAATTTACGTATCATGGGTAACCGCCGATGTGTCCCGCAGTTCACTGATGAAGTGAAACGAAATCAGAGTATCATAGGTAACCGATGTTTTGTCTAAACTGGTCCCCGATGTCAATATAAAAATACCTACAACTGCTACAGGGTATTTCGACGACTATTTTCATTGGATAATGTATTGTATGCAAATGCTTTCAAAAAGGGCCAGTCTAAAATAGTCGTCTGGTAAATGGTTAAGAGGCTTACTCATGAGCTCTTGTAAAGACATATATTTGTATCATTGTAACAGGAAGCAAACATACAATCTGACCATGTTGGATTACGACCAGCTCGCCCATCCAGTGTTAGACTTGAACAAGAAGTAATCTGTTTTAATGGAAAACCACAGGTGAGTATATGATATATGGCATGATAAAACGTTGGGTGTTTGAACAATGTTAAATATCATTTTAACTGTTTACCGAACTATCCCGACCGTGAGGAAGAACTTTTAAAAACATTGTTGGAAAAGGGAAGACACTGTGTACTTTACAGTGTTGAAAGTGTGTGGTATGGAACATGTGATGTAAAGTGTGAATTTGAAAGTGTCTTTTTTTAACGTTTATGTGTTTTGAAATGTGTTTAACCCTTTCGGCGCCATAGGCGACAGGAGTGACTTTTGCGGACGGCATAGATCAAGATCAGACTGCACAAAACGTGCAGTCTGATCTTTGATCTATACCGTCCGCTTGTGTAGTCAAGTCTATACAATCAAAATCTTTGTAAGTCTCAATAGATTGTATTTAAGGCGTCGAAAGAGGTCGAGTTTATTTATTTGGCACTGAAAGAGTTAACTCCTTACCACACGACAAAATGTTAGACTTGTCCAAAGTGAAAGCTTTTGCAGACAACAAAATAAACATGACCAAAAATTTGAAACCTGCTCTTTGAAGGGTAGAAAACATTGTGGGGAATGTGGAAAATGCTGGTCACCAGCATTTTCTCTCTTGTCCACATTGTTTTCAAAAGTGTCCTCTTTAGGGTCGTTAAACTCGGGACTGTTTAGTAAAACTTTGGTTTAAGGTATGCCTATAAAAGTGTATGTCTGAAAGACTGTGTGGTTTTAAATGAGCTTTTCAAAGAAAACAGTTTATGGCTTTTTTCACAAAATTTTACTGTCCCTTTGTATCTAAATACCATCATTTTTCTTCTTTGCTAGGTTGTGGTGCATAATTATGGTCATGGTGGCGGTGGAATTACATTGCACTGGGGATGTGCGGAAGGCACAGCGGCCCTTGTGAAAAATGCTATTGACTCTCTATCTTCCAAGTCAAAGTTGTGAAAAAAAAAAAGATAAAAATCAGGTGTCACAGACAATATCATCCTGAAGTTCTGAACATAAATCTGCAAACGAGCAAATCTTCAAATCTGCAATCTTTTATTGAAATGATGAAATGATATCAATATGATAAACAGACACAGAATTGTGGGAGTCATCTTCTATATACTAAGTACGAAGTGCTTGAGGTGAGCTTTTGTGATCGTGCTGTCTCTTGTGTGTAGCTCGAGCGCCAACAAATACCTTGTACGCACTCAAGAGGTCACATTTTGAGGTTACACACACAGTTGTAATACTTAGTAAAAAACTTAATTCACATCATGCACTCTGAATACATTTTGTATGTGATTTACACCATGACTACTAGGATTTCGTCTTGGCTCCTCATGAATCCTATATCACTTTCCTCTGCTAAGCGCTTTAGGGCCAATGACCCTCTTGTTATTAGGGAATATTGGGATGGCATGGTCACATGCACTACAACAACCAAATACCTGTCAACTATGAAAAGAACGTACAAAATAAAAACAAAGACTGGCATAGGATAAAGATGAGCTAGTCAACCACTTTAATAAGGTTTGACTTGACCATGTATGAAGGAAATGAAATAAATTAACAATTATGGATTCACAAGTCTGTAAACCCTTAAAGGACTACATAGACTAAATAAACATTAATTTTCCAGCTCATATACATTACCCATATATTGCATTTTCAAAGATCCTTTCGCCAGAAAAAAATCTCTCTATATAAGATGGTGTTGATCCAAGATCAGGCTGCATGTTCTGTGCAGTCTGATATTAAATCTACACTGTAGGCAAAAGACCATGGAGTAGTATTTCGCAGCCTAAATGTGAACAGTATGGATTTATTTTGAGAACTGTTTTCAGGATATTATATACCGTGAGCTTATCACCCCTTATCCTGCTAAATAAGTGAAATGAAATTTTTGAGCCAATAGTAAAAACCCAAATTTTGCTATCTCAAAGGTACTACTTGGGGGACAATATGTCGTTATCGGACAGTGTAGATCAAAGATCAGACTGCACGTTCAGTGCAGTCTGATCTTGATCTACACTGTCCGCAAAAGGTCAGTGAGTCGCGCTTAGCAGCCCAAAGGTTACCAAAGCACAGCCAGGTATATATAAGTGCGTCTGTGACATTGAAATCGCTCTGAGATCATTCAGCGTTCATAAAAATGTAACATTCTATAAAACAATCAACTTTGGTATAGAAATACTTTCGACTGTAGAACTATAATTATATTTCATGATGTGTTTATATTCAGCATTCGCCGACCATTCTAAAAAGCATTCTTATCTAATTCTAAATTCAGAAAGGAACCGAATTTCTGATAGTCTAAACCTCTTGGTTTAACCAACTAGAAGTTGCATTGTTTTGGTTTTCGAAAATTCTTTAGAGTTAGAATGGTTGCTGAGTAAGCTCCCTGACCAATTTGACATATAAGATATTCGCAAAATAATCCTGTAGCACAATCACTGATAAAGATATCAAAAATAGTTTTTCAATTTATGACAAATAAAAAAGCTGAAGTAGCATTTCAAACACATTTTTTCTTCCATGTGTTATATTAATGTGAAATGAATGTCTACAGTATTTCCTAAAAAAAATGAATATCAACACCAATTTCTAGACAGGAATGGAACCTCTACATCATTTTCTGATCAAAAAAGCTATTATTCAAGTTAAATTCAAGAAATACGAGAATGTGCATTACAATAATCTTGTAGACATGGCACAACTAAAACAATATCAAAATGAACACATAGTATTTATGTACAATGCACATGTAATTTGATATCTATAGCTTAACTCTTTACCAAACGACAAAATTTTAGACTTGTCCAAATTGAAAGCAATTGCATACGACAAAATAAACGTGACTCAAAAATTGAAAACTGACCTTAGAAGAGTAGTAAACATTGTGAGAAAAGGAGAAAATGCTGGTTACTAGCATTTTCTCCTTTTCCCACAGTGTTTTCAGAAGGCTTCTTCCTCTGGGTAGTAAAAAACAGGGATTGTTTGGTAAAGGGTTAAACCACAGCCAGTCTGCGCGTTTATGTCCTGTACATTTCCATTCCTTTTCTACGTGTCAAGTCACTGATTAACAGTAACGTAAGAGGTCAGAGTAGCACCAATGAAATGAAGTAATTCCTGCAAACAAGATTTTTTTCCATCAAATATCTCATGTCGTAACGTTATCAAGGAGCCATGGGGAAACGACGATGACGTCTGACTTGCAGTATCTTTGATACTTGCAGTATCTATAGTGCTCTGCATTTGAACTAATATGGTATCCTTTAAGATATGTACAGGCTTATCTTCCAGTCCTCGAGTTATTTCTACATGTTTTGCAACTGCGACTGGACCTTTGTAAAGTCCTGTAAATAAATCAAAGGGAGGGGTTTCACTTACATACGTCAGGAAAACCTTGTGAACACCTAACCTGCTAAATAAATCAAATGAAACCTTTAAGCCGATAGTGAAATCCCAAATGTTATTTTTGGGGAAATATATTATCTCCTTATCGGACAGTGTAGATCCAAGATCAGACTGCACGTTCTGTGCAGTCTGATCTTGATCTACATTGTCCGCAAAAGGTTCTTGAGTCTCCTTAAGCGAAAACGCTTGTAGAGTTGAATCTAGAATATTGCTTGAGGAAAACAGTGAATGAAAAAAAATATGTGAACTTGCTGTACACTGTAAAACAATATGATTTATTCGTTCATCTTTTTCTTTAAGCGGAAGGCAAGAAAGTTTGTCGACCAAGAGTTAATAAGAGCCCTGCGTCGCGACATCGTTAATGTGAAAGTTTGGTAGTCTGGGAGTCCTACGTTCCATCCTCAACCAAGGTGCTACGTTTTTTGTTGGTGTGTCCTTGGGCAAGACACTTCAGGACCCTAACTCTACTGGTGAAATTCGGGAAACGCTTTTACATAAGCAAGCTGTCGTTTTATTATGACTGAAAATGTTGAAAGAGGCGTTAAATACCATTAAGCCAACATAAAACATCTACCTTTCCCATGCTGAGGAAATTTTACAGCATTTGACATACTAAAGACAGTGAGGAGTTATTATTGACAGAAAAACGACATTAATCAAAATTTGCTTGAATGTTTAATTTTTACCCAATTGGGTAGAAAACATTGTGGAAAAAGGAGAGAAAATCATGCATAATAGCAATATATTTTCTATCTCCCGCAGCGTTTTCAAAAGATCTCTGTTTTAAGGACGTTAAAACAAGGGATTGTTCCGGGAAAGGGGTTAATACTTACTCTACTGTTTGTGAACAGATATGACAAGGCTATATACAACTTGCATCCGTCTTTATTGTATCTCCATAGGTGAATCACGTGACCTACAACAGAGTAAAATTGGATGAATTTCACCACGATATTTTACAAACTGAAAGAGCAGTATGTGTTCAGGGTATTTCATAATACATCAGATGATCTACATTAGTATGATAGGCATTGGGCAACCAATGAGTGATCCGTCGATCAAGTCCCTCGGCTGTATCACTTAGTTTGATATGCACCTACATGGTACATTTCTTTGCCGGAAGTACACCGGTGACCGCTTTACTGTTCTCAAATCGTAATACTTCACTTAAAAAAAGAAAACACTTGTTACAATTTACTATCAGAATTTTTCTAAATACATTTCCGTTGACAAACAGTTTGTACATTAATTTCCTAACTTGGTCTATCAATTCTTCATAAGTCACAACAGTAGTTTATTGAACGACAAACCACAATAGAAAAGAATTTTTTTCTTAAATATATAGATAATAGAGTTATTAGATAAAATGAGCATATACATATGCACTATGTGCATATACATATGCACTAACTTCAAATTAATGGTAAATGACAACCGCTTTTCAGGCCATACCATATTTAATAATTAGAACACAATATACCGGGATATACATACATGTATATGTATTTAAATTTTACCCATTAAACTTTCACTGAATTTTCCGGAGTCGTCTGCTGTAAAGAAAGATCCCTGAGATACAGTTATCTGGTCATACTTCGATACATTGAGATAAGTATCGCTCAAAACTGGAAGGAACAGCGCAGAGGTGGATCTATGCCAGTCTTCCGTCGCATATACGCCACTTCCGGCATGAATCGACAAGAAGGTACGCCCTGAAAAGATAAACATTTTGAAACATCTGTATTCTTGAAATCATAAACAATTAAATTTCAACAAGAACCTGATTGGTCAGAGTTTTTTTCCCGTAAACACTTGCACAAAAACCTACGACGCGGTCAAAAATATCGCCTAAAGTGTGCTATAACTGACAAGGACTTGCTTTCCAAGATGTCTATGGAGTAGGCCTACTTTTGATTTATTTTGTATTTTTTTTAAAGATGTTGCAGAAAAGGAAATAGTAATGGAACTATCTATGGGTGTGACAAGAAGATATATAGGATCTGACATGAGGTGGCGTTTGAGATAAAATTTTATTAAACGAGTCCAGGGCAAATGTTATCAAGCGAGCCTTTGGCGAGATTAATAACAATCTTTCTTTACGAGTTTAATAAAATTTTATCTCAACCGCCAACGAATGTCAGATTCTTTTTATCACATAACGATGTTTCACAAGTTATAGATCAGAAGATGCAAAACCATCTATAGATGCACCCACGGTAATATTCATAAAACCCATTCACTTATGACGTCAGAATTGATGTTACACAATCATGATACCAAACGTGTATAAGATAAAAAAAAATTCGTAATGGGTATATTACACTGAAAACAAGGGGGGTTATGTGATAAAAGTATTGATGCTCCTGTTCGTTGTATTTCTATCTTCGTTTACGACTGGCTGATCACATTTTATGGGCTGTCGATTACTAATATGTTTACAATCATAAGGTTTGTAACAGCTATCGCGACATTGTTGTTTGTTACCCACCTTGATTATGCTGTACAATGTCTGTAACTAGACCTTAAGTGTGCTATTAAATTGTCTGTTACCTGACCTAATCTGTGGTTGTTTGTTACACGACCTTTACTGTGCTACAATGCCTGTTATCCGACTTCAACTGTGTTACAATGTCTTATACATGACGTCAACTGTGCTAAAGTGTCTGTTACCAGACCTTTACTCTATATTTAATGTCTGTTATTCTAACTGTGCAAAAGTCTTTTACTCGAGCTTTCCTATGCTATGGAGACTGGTACCCAACCATTACTGTGCTAAAACGATTGTTCCCCGATCAAAATTGTGCAATAAAATCTATTATCCAACTGTAGCTCATTCAAGGTCAAGTAAAAAATGCATTACAATTACAGTCAGATAACAGAAAACGTTGTTACATAAAATGGGACACCAGATATTACAGGACAGGTTACGTCGGGTAACGCATGATGTATAGTTTAAGTTAGGTAAAAGACATTCTAGTGTCATTAAGGTCAGGTAACAGACACTGAAGCGTAGTTCAAGTTAGGTAGAGACATTGTAGCACATAAAAAGTCAGGTAATATACCTCGTAGCACAATTAAGGTATGTACATATCAATGCAGCACTCCATCGGAATTTAGATCTACCAGACAGAGATAATGAATGAGTTATAATGGCGTACATAAATTTACAAAGAAAAAAAAAGAGAAATTTACAAAGAAAGAAAGAAATGCTCGTACCATCATTGAAAAGTCTCTTTGTTGACAAAGAACAGTTATCCTTGTTCCCTTAAAAGTCGGGTGTTTGTTTCTTATATTACATTAGCTTCGGGACGCCCCAAGTATAGTACTAATATCAACACCTATCTTGCTATTTTAACGTTATTGTATCTGCTACGTCTCTCGGGTAGGCAGTAACTTGAAGTTGGTAGAACTTTTAACCTGACCGCACTTAAATATTGATAAAGTTTCAAATAAAACTTACTGCAAATCACCTGCTGGTCTTCAGAGAAGTCCATGCCGGAATTCAGTTTCCTTTTCTTGGCGAGGACCGGGTTATTACCAACAGTTTTACCATTGTAGTTGAAACTTGTGCCGTAGTTCTCTTGGAAGTCATCACTCATACAGTCATCTGAATTATATATGATTGACTGATTAAATGATGTTTAACCCTGTTTTACAACTGTGACATTATTCGGTGGCCAGTGCACCTATCAATACTTTCCTGGACTTTCTTTGTACCAGTTTTTCGAACAATATTCTGTCCTTGCCACTGGCTACGTTCTCACATAACCATCGTCGAAACAATGATCAGCGGTGGGGGAGGAATGAATCATGTCGCAATGACTACTGAATTATATAGGGAAATAAAGGTTGACGTTTCTTACGCTTGGGTGGAGCGCTCTTGGTATCAAAACGTGGCTACCAAATCGAAAGTTCCTTGGTCGATTCTTGACTTGGGAAGGAAGATTTTTACCAGCAAAGTTAAACCTGATTAACTTAACCAGTACTTGTGAGTGAAATTTGAAAGGAATGCAGATTTGGTAAGTAGAATATTTGAACACAAGGTACGAACGTGCTTTAAATATACGATTAGATCTACTAAACGGCTGATAAGCAACAACTTGATATATGGACTTCCCTAGGAGTCTAACTATCCATAGACATGGCAATTCGGAGCCCCAACCTGGAACTGGTGCAACCCAGAAAGTTAATAAAAGGCCTGAAATCATGAGTCGTTACCGTGCTATAACTTAAATAACTTTTATAACTAAAATAATTCAGAAAATATGTACAGAATGTACATTTGCGTTAAAAAAGTATTACTATTATAAGAGTCTTACAATGTGTTACAGAACCGTCTGTCAAAGTTCCAGTCGCTGGCAAAATTAAAAAAAAAACCTTATCTTGAAATTAGAGTTAAAGTTGGTAATTAAATTGCCAACTTTGATTCTAATTTTACAGTTAATTTTTCTGCCAGCAACTGAAACTTTGACAAGCCAAACTGTGACACATAGTCAGACTCATAACAATAACCATTCCCTCAGATGGTACGCATTATCTTTGCCTGCATTTTGACTCCCGAATTGTTTACTTTTGGCAGCTTGTGGGTCCTTAATACTTGAAAAAATTGTATTGCATTAATTTCAAATTTTATCTGAAAACACAGTATAAAAATTAAGATTATGTACTTTCTGTACTACATTTATGGAAGAGATAGCAAGTAAGTTTAACCCTTAGGTTGCCAAGCGCGACTAAAGGACCTTTAGCGGACAGCGTAGATTAAGATCAAACTGCACGGAACGTGTCTTAGATCTCCACTGTCCGATAAGGAGATATTTTTCCTGAGAAATAACCGTGAAACAGCAACACTTGATTTTTTACAATCAGCTTGAAAGTTTCATTCAGCTTAAGGGTACGGTGAATACATCAATGCGTCTCTCGGGACTGTTATTCCTTTGATTTTCAATAGACCTACCATGACAAGTCACATGGGTCTTTTCTGCAAATGTAAATGCTATTAACGCTTTCACCACTCTTGCTTCTTTACCAGAGAACGGAATTTTAGACTTTTCCGTATTGGAAGTATGTACAGACAAATTGTATTTGCAGAGATATTGCTTTTAAAGGACAGAAAACATTGACAATTAAGATGATTAACAAATATAAGTTTAGAATTCATACCTTGAAAAAAATTGTCCATTATATGATTAAATCTTGGAACAACTGGCGACTGCCACAACAAAGCTTTGAACAGTGTTTACAAGCAAATGATAATCATTCTCCCGTTTCATCACAGGAAACAAGGTATAGTGCAATATCTCGGTTTGTTTACAAAAGAAAGTACCTAGCGTAAGTGGGTCGTATCATTTTAAACCCGTTCATACTACACGTGTATAAAATTGTTGTGTAGGCCATGTGTTGCACTATGCTTGGTGTATTTTTGGTTTCGCTCTCCCTGAACCTAGTTTAACAGAGGACAACATTTTAGACTTGTCCAAATTGAAAGGATTTGCAGACGACATATTAAAAAAGTGGCTTAAATGCAAGAATTTGTCATTAATTGAGTAGAATGCATTGTGGTAAACGGAGAAAATGCTAGTTACCAGCATATTTTCCTTTTACAACAATGTTTACAAAAAATTCTAAAGTGGCGTTAAATCTCAGGATTGTGTGGTAAAGGGTTAACTCTTCAACAGACGACAAAATTTTTGACTGGTCCATAATCAAAGCATCTGCAGACTGCTACTTAAATGTGGCATAAATGATGTAGATCTAGTTTCTTTCTTAAAATCGGTAGGACTAGGAAATGGAGATGTTGGTTTCCTTTACCTAGATTGTTTTCAAAAGCCTTTTTGCTCAAGGTCGTTAAAACTCGGGACTGTTAACCCGTTAACAGACGATAAGATTTTAGATTTGTCCTTAAAATGAAAGCGTTTGCAGATGATAGATTAAATGCAACACAAACGAAGGGATAGGTTTTTGAAAAGCTAGAAAACACTGTGGGAAAATGTTACTAGTTTCAGAAGCCTTCTTCATGAAAATCTTTGTATCACGGGTTTGTTCTCTAAAGGGTCAAACTGCTTGAAAAATGAATCACAAATTTCAAACTGATCATGAGTAATCTTTAACCCTTTACCATTTAATCCCGGGTTTTATCGATCCTGAAGAAGAAATCTTTTCTAAAACATTACTAGATAAGAAGAATTTTCTCCTTTTTCGAAATTGTTTTCTTCCCCTCGAAAGAAAAACTTATCATTTTGGGTAACTTTTAATTTGATTTCAACAAATGCTTTCATTTTGGCAAAGTCTAAAATTTTGACGTCTGGTGATAAGTTAAACCCAAATACTACAATTTCAAACTTCTTTTAGCGGCAACAATCTCAATTTATCGGACAGTGTAGATCCAAGATCAGACTGCACGTCTTGTAGCGTCTGATCTCGGTTCTACACTGGCCAACAAGTGCACTGAATCCCGCATGTCAGCCTTATGGTAAACGTGCTTTTCGCACGATTCATTCAAACTTCGAACGAGTTAGATCTACTTTTCGGACAGTGAGATGGAATGCGAAATAAACTGTTTGTTTTCAGTTCCTTTTGGCAGATATTGTAGCATCACATTTTCATCCCTTTATCAAATTCCTGACCTTAAAAGACAAGGGTTCGTATTCACCAACCACTCATAGGAACATTCTTCGTCTTATTCTCAAGAATTTTCTAAATTTGAATGTAACACAACTTCTGATTGGCTGAACCAAATAGATGATGAAAGCTTTTGAAAACATTGTAGAACCCTATTTACAAGATGCTTTCTACTCTTTAGAAAGACAAATTCCATCATTCATTATAATGTCCTTTAATAATTTAATGAAAAGTAAAAGTTAAGTAGCTATTAGAAAGGTAGAAAAATATATTTCAACAATTTTAACATTAAAGGATGCTAACTAAAGTAATTAAAGTGGTAATATTTTGCATGTAAATGTAATTTGCAACTCTTCAATGTTCTTTGTTATGATCGTATATGAAATTTTGTATTATGGGCCGGTGGCCTTCATTTACAAATAAAAATCTTTGTATTGTATTCCAACCTCATGAATTTCTTGTCAGCAAATACTTTCTATTTTGATGAGTCTAAATTTTGTCGCCTTGTGAAGAGGTTTATGTTTTCACTACCCTAAAAAACTTTGAACCTTGCAAAACAAATGACCCACGCTCTGTGAAAAAAGGAAATTGATGTATCTGTAAAAAGAATCGACCCTGCGTGGGTTGTGCATGCTGACCTTCGTCAAATACTTTTGCTATTGATCATTTTTCTACATGCCAAAGGACCAGTCAACCTTATGATGTTGTCGGTTGTTAGGTAAAATGGGTTTTATGGATCGATATTTGTATGATGACTTGCTTGCATAATGCAGCATGGAGATGCATTAAACCACCCTTTGCTAGAGCGCCACTTTTGAAAAGATACGAGGTATGTCCGTAGAATTCGTGGACAATGCCGATATTTATAAAACTAACGCACTTCTGCGAGTTTTATTTCCTCGATTACCTTTGGGTATGTCTTAAGCATTATATGAAAAAAATACGCAGATATTGCGCCAACAATAAGTAGGATACCAATCATGCTTTAAACGATTCGAGCGGGACCCGGGGCACAACAAACAACGCAAGTAAATTAATTTTTCAAATTGTCGTCTGCAGTCTATAACCTGACGAAAAATAAACTGATCCTTATCAAATTTTCTCCCATGATAAAGGATGATGTCGACATCGTTTCCAGAAAGTATAGACGATGACATCATAGCCGTTCAAAATTTGTGCACTACGAATTTTTGTTTGTCAAAAAGGGCTGAATTTAACGTCGCGGAACAACGGGCTATCATAAAAGTTTGCGCCATTCTAGTGAAATCACCGGTAGGTACCATGGAAACGCTGTCTGAAGCTGCAGGAAAGCCAGTTGTATGTCGCTCACTGGTTTACACGTGGCACAGGAGATTTTCAGACGGGCATGATTCAACCAGCGACGACGAAAGATACGGGCGGCTAGGTCTCATTAACGCAGGATTAGCGGATTCGGTGAATATGATGGTTGACGAGGATCGTAGGGTCAGCTTTAGGTAACTTCGGACCAAAATGCCGTAAATGAGCTGACGGCATAACATGACTGAAATAATGTTGAAAGCCGCATTATAAACGCTATACAAGAACAAACTTAGACGTAAAACAACCAGTGTTGCACAGTTGACGACACGATCTATTTGATTATAATAAGAGGAATAACTCCGAATGATTTGTTTACAAAATTGTAATAGGCTACCTCCCTTTGGTTAGCTGAAGTTTTAACTGAATGAGTGAAACATTCACAAATTGTTTTGTTCTGCAATTATTGCATTGATTCTTGGCAAAACACACTTTAAATAGATCTAGATTGTACTTTGTCCGGAATCTTTGTGAATGGTGTAGTTTTAATGAAATCTACGAGCGTATATGACCCATTTGTATTTTGTTAAAATGCTGATGTTTTGCGACCATAAGTAAATAATAATTTTATGATACTAACTTACGACAAGCGTTCACTTCGTTTGAGTTTCCTTTTATTCTTTTTCACAGTACCTACACTGACCACATATTTGCATAATTTCATTGATTATATTATTTGACGTGTAGTTTTTTGTTACCCAAGAAATTGTTGGTATCTACATAAAATAACTCTTCACCAGACGACTACAATTTTAGATTCGTTCATATCAATAACTTTTGCAGAACACAAATCAAACTTAATGTTGCTTAAATGAAGGGACTTGTCTTTGAAAGGAGAGAAAACCTTATGGGGGAAAAGGAGAAATTGCTGGTTACCAGCACTTTCTTCATTTTCCCCATAAGGTTTTCCACAGCCTCTTCGCCTCTTTTGCAGGGTCGGTAAAAACAAGAAATTGTTTAACTCTATACCACCAATCCCAAGTTTTAACGACCCTGAGGATATGGCCTTTTGAAAACATTGTGGGAAAAGAAGAAAATGCTGGTAACCAGCATTTTCTCCTTTGCCTTTCATAGACACATACCATCATTTTAGCTAAATTTAAATGTCGTCTGCAAATGCTTCCAATTTGGACCGCTCCAAAGTTTTGTCATTTGGTAAAGAGTAAAGGGTTAAATCGATAAATATACTTGAGAGCGTTTTGTATTGTACCGCGATGAGTGCCGAAGCGATCGAAAATGAGTTGGACAGGTTTAAACAAGTTCGATTTGTGTACATTTAATTCAAAACATTCAAATATGCATGAGAGGCAGCTATCACACGAAGGAAGAATATGAACTAAAAGTTAAAAGTTTAGTAATTCCATTCCGTAAGCTTATTATTTACATATTTAGATTCAAGGGCTCTCTGTCTGTGTCTTTCTCTCTGTCTCTGTCCGTCTCTCTCTCTCTCTCTCTCTCTCTCTCTCTCACTGTCTGTCTGTCTGTCTCTGTCTCTCATTTTTCATCTTCTTTTTCTTCTTCTTCTCGCTATATTTCTCTGTCTGTCTGTCTGTCTGTCTGTCTGTCTGTCTGTCTCTGGTATATGTACCTTCTCTTTCTACTCTCTTTTTCTATTCTCTTTACACACACGTTCACGCATTCTCTCTCCGTACCTGTCTCTCTTTGCTTTCTCAACGTGTCTGTCTTCACACCCCTCCCACTCCGTTTCTGTCCATCCCTCTGTCTGTCTGTCTGTCTGTCTAATATTCTTTCTCTCTGTATGCCTCTCTTTCTCTCTCCTCCAATCCTTTTTTGTAGTCTTTGAGCTGGCATTCCAGCATTCCAGCTTGGCCATCATCTGTTTTAGAAATGTTAATATAAAGTTAGTCATTTCGACAGAATTCATTCCTATCTGAACATTGTTTCGCGAATGCTTTTTGTTGGAAAGCAAAGAGTGGCCTAGAAAAGATTGTTTTTCGAAGCAATGGTAAAAGAAATTCCATGAAAGCATAGATGGATGCAGTAGCTGCCGTTGTGTGACAGAAGTAATGTTAAAAACGGCGTTAAACATCAAACATATAAAATAGAAATGACTTGATTATCTTCGAGTAGGTATTGACTTCTACCGGTTTATGTTTTATTCGGTGCAACACTGTATTGAAGTCATTATATAATCATCCACTAGAATCGACTATAAAAGTAAGATAAGTCTGTATTGTGTTAAAATGTTTTTTTACACAGGTATTTATTGATGTAATAAATTTACTTGTTTAAGCCTATACGAAAAGATCTCTAACTGAGGAATTCTTTTTGAAAACTTCGAGAGAAAAGCAGAAAATGCTGCTAATAAGTGCTCATTTTCTCATAATGTTTTTAACCTTACAGAAAAAAATCACAATCCTTTCCCCTCTTCCCACATTGTGTTCAAAGGCATTTTCTTTGGAGTCTAGTACTGATGCTAGTATCGACTTGAGAAAGTTTCTTTTCACTTATTTAGCAGGATAAGACTTAGCAGTTGCTGTTAAAAGTGCTACAATGTCAGTTGGTTTGGAAATACATGATGCCGCGTCCACGGGTGACTTCGACTCCCTGGAAGAGTACTTAAGGAGCGGCAAGTTTGATGTGAATTTGAAGGACGAAGAATGGAACAACAGAACTGCACTGCACTGGGCATGCGCAAAAGGTAAAACTTGAGCATTTTTTAAAACTCTTTACCTGACGACAAAGGTTTGAACTGATAGATTGATTGTGCCTTTAGTTATCGTCGGCACCGGTAGCCCATATGGGCAACGCTACATGTGTGAGCTACATGTATATTATGAGGGATAGTGCAAGATGCAGGACGAACCCCATCCTAAGTTACACCTGGGTACGTATTCACTAACCATTCTTGAACGTTCTTAGTCTTATTTCGAAGACCGTTTTAATGTAACGCAACCTCTGATTGGCTAAACCAAATGGTGTTATTGTCAAATTTAGAAAAGTTTTCGAAATAAGAACGTTCTTAAGAATGTTAGGTGAATACGGACCTCTGTTCTTAACGTGCACCGTCACACGGGACCTAGGTTTAGCGTCTCATCCGACCTATTAAATTGGCTAGCCATGGGAATCGAACCCATAGTTTTATATATCGTTTACCTCAAAAGTATTTGCAGATTACACAGTAAGTGTTGCTTGATTCCTGGATATTGTTAAAAAAAAAAAGACTCACATTTCACGTTTGATCAGTCGCTTTCAGTTGGGACCAATCTAACATTTGGTCGTCTTGTAAAGAAATAAACTGATCGTTATATCCTTTGCAGGATATGTCGAGTGCATTCGTCTGCTGCTGGACTTTGGTGCTGTTGGTACAGCTCGGACCGACACCGGATGGACCCCGGCTCATTTTGCTGCAGAAACCGGCAAACTGACAGCCCTCCGTGCCCTGTATAATGCAAACGTCTCGGTCGGAGCCAAAGACAAATACGGCGACACACCGAAACGGATTGCGGAGATATACGGACATTCGGAATGCTCAGAGTTTCTTGAAAGGTGAGGTAAAATGATGTAAGAGACCTTCAGCTGATTTCTTTCATATTTGAATTTGTCGTCTGCAGTTGCTTTCAATTCGGAAGACTTGAAAGTTGTCGTTTGGTATAGGATTTATTGCTGATAAATGATATATTTTCACAATAGAACGATATAGTTGTATGTTTATTGTTTCTGAAAAAACAACCCAAAACCAGATTTTCGTCTCTTTACATTATTATGAATAAAACAAGTACTAATTGCTTTTCTCCAAACATATTGTTAAAAACCCTTTGCCACACTATTCCGAGTTTTCCAACAGAAGTAAAGAAGAACATTAGATAAGATCGCTTTCGAATACATTGTAGGAAAAGAGAAGAAAATATTTCTGGTAGCCAGCATTTCCTTCAATGGTTTCTGCCCTTCCAGCCGAAAATTTTAGGGCTTTAGTTGCATTTACTTTGTCGTCTGCAAATGCTGTCAATTTGAACAAGTTTAAAATCTTGTCGTCTGGTAAATTCTTTTTGTTTGTTTGTTTGTATTGGAGTTTAGCACCGTTTTAATAGATTAGGTCATTTCAGTGCATCTTCGCATACATATGTTTCCTGGCTTACTCACACCAGCACTGACACAACTTTCTTTCTAAGCCGCTGACTACTTTCTCAAATGCATCAGAGTTGAGAGGCGAAAAAATCGCCGGAAAGAAAGTTCGCCTCAATCAAGTATCGAACTCGCAACCACAAGGTCATGAGTCAGAAAAGTTAACCACTGAGTTACCCGGCTAGGCTGTCGTCTGTTAAAAAAGTTAACTGATGAAAATATAGTTCTATAAGAAAGTCCATGCCATAGACTCAAATCAAACTTACTATATTTTAAACTATAAACGATGACGAACTTATTCCCTTTGATCATGTTGTGGGAAAAAGTTGCCAAATTACAGTATTATTGACTGTCTAAATCTTTCGTGATTTACATGGACACGAACCTACAGATGCTCAGAAGATGCAGCACAGGGAATTAAAAGGGGTTTGTCCCCGAAATTCACTTCCGTCTTGCGTGGGAGGAGACCCCGACATTCCTTGTCAATACTCCCGCAGTCTCCATCCGCCGTTACGAGTAAATCAGCTCTAAGCCCTGCATCACCGAGTAATAAATTTTCAAGGTATGGTGGTATGAACCCTGTGTGAATTCCTCCTCACATTTCTAGATTTATCAGGCACACCATATTAACATACTAAGAGTTTTGCAAAAATTGATATATGTACAGAGCTGAGTACCCGAGTATTAAAGTGGGTGTTGCCTCCGGAATTCACGTCTGTCTTGCCTGGCAGGAGACCCCGACAATCATTATCTGTTCAACCGGAGATGCCGTCTTCCATTGTGAGGGATTCCTGTCCAACTCTCAGTGATTAGTTTGTGTTTAAAGTTAAAGAAGAATGAATCCTGTATGAATTCCTCATTTTCCAGTGTTTATCTATATGGCATACTGGATAAATCTGATTGGTCAAAACTATTTTTGGCATCTCGCCGTTATTTCAAAGCTGATGTTCAAATTTCATTGACCAATCACATTAATTCAAAATATTCCCTGCGGTATTAAAGTTTCCATCTCATGGTGAGATGAGACAAACTTATCAGCTTCCAAAGTTTTAACCTTTACCCCTCCCTTAATATTAATCCTTTTCTTCTGTTGTGTATACTAGATTGAAGATATGTTATCGCAGAACTCGATAAATATAACGACATTTTCCATTCGAGTTTAAAAATATGTGAAAAATGATGACAATTGACTCTGGATGGTGTTCGGCAGGAAATGCAGCATAGCGATTTGTCATGTATTAGGTAATAAAGGGTGAGGCTTTGCAAAAACCAAGCGCATGTGGCTCAGCCCATCGATTGGGATGCCTCTATTTTGCAAGGAGTGTAAGTATGAACCTTGAGTGTGTTTCCTACCTCCCCAGTTAACAGGGACGTAATGGCTAACAACATGAATTTAATGCACTTTTACACAATACGTAAATTTTAGCGAAAGGTTTTTTTTTTTTAATTTTATGTAAATAAATCTCTTTTATTGAAGACTGTGCTCCAGTCGTATGATTTGAATGATTCGCTTTTCTGAAAAAAGAAGAAGAAGAAGAAGGAAAAAAAAAAGATGTGTAGACCTCATAAAGAGTCGTAGAGAAATATTTTTGTGAAGGATTTGCATGACTTTGGTCTCAGAGAGACCTCATCCCTTCTTTTTTATGACAATATTTTGTACCATATCATTGTGTGTGTTTAATATCAATATGAAACTGACTGGTATCAATTTACCCCACCCACTGCGTTTTGCCTAATGCTAGCGTCAAGTGTTGAAATAAATAAGTGGCGATACGTATGGACTTTTTTTCTTTTAAATTTCAATATAGATCGATGTTATTGAATCCTGAAACTGCTAAATGAATCGAATGAATAATTTCTGCCAGTAGTGACTACATAAATTGTTGCGATTTTAAAGCTGTTTTCGCCATTAAAAAAAACTTACCATATCGGATAGTGTAGATTCAAGATAAGACTGCACGTTCTATGCAGCCTGATCTGAATATACACTGTCTGCAAAAGGTCCGACAGTATCCCCTGACAGCCTAAGGATGAACATTTTTTACTTTCAGTGCGGAGAAAGAACAGACTGAAAAAGGTATTCAAGCTGAAGACTTTGACCCCCTGACAGAAAGGGAGAGAGAAACCTAACAGAGAAATTTTTAGCAATGCTTTGTGAAAAGGGGTTCTATACATTTGCAAAAAGTATCGACCCAGGTCAGCCTGCGCGGACTGCGCAGGCTGACCTGTGTCGAAACTTTTTGCATTTGGTAAATGTTCTGCTTGTCCAAGACCGGATCTACCTCAGGATTTCGCAGAATGTTTGACAAAATGGATTTTATGGATTCATAATTATGTGATGAGTTGCTCGGCATAATGCATCACGAAGATGCATTCAACCCCATTTTGCCTGAGCATTGCTCATAATGTATACTTCATAACTGTAACACCAGCTTAGCTCTTTAGCTGTCGATGGCGACTTAGAAAAATTTTGTGGTCGGTGTAGATCAAGATGCGACTGCACAAAGAGTGCAGTCTGATCTTGGATCTACACCGTGTGCAAAATGATGGTAAAGCATACACATTGTTGTAGAAATGTACTGTAAGACTTTGAATGAGTCGAGATTTTATTTGAGTGGTGTCAAGCGCCGTTTTCAACATTATTTCAATTTAATCACGGTTGCCTGTGTATCTATAATCTGTTCGGCAATCCAGTGGCTGCTTTCTGACATAACCATCGCCGAACGATTAAATTAGCTTGCAGTGAGGAAGTAAAACTAAAACACAGGTTTTGTGTTAATCAGAGCTCCAGAAAAAAAAATTGATTGGATAAGTGAGAAAAAGAATGATTATAGTTTTGCTCATTTTCAACCTATGAATATTTTTTAAGATGCGTTTTATTTTTCTCATAAGCTATTGATAATTCCTTCTAAAGGGAGGTAATTGATAGTTACCTTTGTTAAGAAAAAATAGAGGTCGTCTTTTTTATATTTTAGATTGTTACAAAGAATGGCATGTTAACGCTTTCTTTTTTTTTTCAATCAAATAACTACCCTTGGTTTTAGTGTGATGTAGGCAATACGAATTTTCACCTGTATCTGATATGCGTTTAAGAAAGGAGTGTATGTAATTTTGCTTATTTTTAGCCTATGAATACTTGTTAAAGTATATAACATTTTAAGGGTTTGGTTTGTTTTGTATTGGAGTTTAACGCCATTTTAACAGCTTAGGTCATATCATGGCAGTCAGTAACGCAACCATGTGTTTCCTGGCTTTCTCACACCAGTACTGACACAACTTTCTTTCCAAAGTCACTGACTACTTTTCTCACATGCATCAGAGGTGAGAGGCGAAAAATCGCCGGAAAGAAAGTTTGCCACAACCGGGTATCGAACCGGCAACCTCCAGGTTACGAACATTTTAAGGGAGGTAACTAATGACTATCCTTTGTAATTAAAATAGAGAGGATATTTATTCAAAGACGATGATAGAAAAGAAGTCACGCTCAAAAATGTGGCTCGTTTAAGTTCATGTAATTGTTTCAAATTTCAATAACTATAATCATATTCTTGGGAATGCTATTATAACGGACATCGCTGTTCGCCATTACTCATGTCTTACTTTCACGAGTGACTTAAATATATTTATTATAATTGAACAGATCTTTAAAGAGTTATTTATAAATAGTTGGATTTTCTCCATTGTGTTCTATTTTCTCCGCTAGATTGTAACCAAAAATTATCATCATCATCATCATCATCATCATCATCATCAAAGCGTGTTGCTGATAACAGGATGATCATTTATTACCCCTATGGCAAGTACGGTATACTTATTCCTTTTTTTTTTGTTCTTGTTCTTTTTGTTTCTGTTCTTCTTCTTCTTATTATTATTATTATTGAAAAATAATGATAATTACCATTACAATAACTGTTGATATGTGTAAAAACAAAAGACGTGTTTTATTTTAGAAGTGTCAAATGTAATGAGTACAAAAACTGAACAAAATAAAGAAAATTTTAGGTAATTTCTCCTCTTGTTCAATTGATGTCCAGAGTCCTCCTTTTTTAGAACCATCAAAATATGTTTGTCAGGAAAAAAGGGCTAATGACTTTTAAAAAAACAGTCCTCAACTTTTTTCCTTAATATATATACATATTCTTTAACCCTTTACTACATAATCCCGAGTTTTAAGGAACCTGAGGAAAAGGACTTTTGAAAACATAGTGGAAATAAGAGAAAATGTTAACATTTTCTCCTTTTCCCACAATGTTTTCTATTCATTCACAGTCAAAGCTGATAACGTGAGCAAATTTAGTTTGTCGTCTGAAAATGCTTTTGAATTAGTCAAGCGCTAAATTTTGTCGTGTGGTAAAGGGTTACACAAGCCGAGGCCAGTTGCCCAGTCACTAACGTGCTGGCTTGAAACCAGGAGAGAGGTCCTGTGTGGTTCAGAGGTTAAAGTGCGGGGAGGCGCAGGGGGGAAGTGTCTTTGGTAAAGACACGAGGAGTGTCCTTGGTAAAGACACGGGGAGTGTCCTTGGTAGAGAGCCCTAGCCTACTACAAGTGAACGCCAGGACAAACTTAAATTAATTAGGTGTTAGCTATTTACTGAAATAATGTTGAAAAATGACGTAAAAGACCATTCAAGTAATCAATTGAAACCCAGGGATAGAGACTGCGACAAGATTCTGGCACAGTTGAATACTCTTATGACAATGCTTATGTGGAAAAATAGCTAGAGGCTTGGATAGAATGTTGTGTGAAATACTGATGGAAAGAAAGTCCTGAAACGCGTGGGTCAGAGCACTGGCCGCCTTGATACGGCTGAAATATCGTTAAAAACCAACGAACCAACCGACCGACCGACCGACAGACAGACAGACCGACCGACCGACCAACCGACCAACAGACCGATAGGCCGACCGACCAACCAACCAAACAAGCAACCAAAAAAAAAGCATTCAAGCAAATAAACCTTCTTTAAGCAATAAGGGTAGGGTAATCAAGATAGAAACCGGTAAATAAATAATGATGTTTTCGACTTTATTATGATTATCTGCAGGGAGAGATAAAATCAAATTACCTGCCCGAATTATTGATTTATTTTTGCAAGGAATCACCACAAACTTGTATCGATCTCATTTTTTTTTTTTTATCCCTTTCACTCTTTGAGTGTCATTGGTGAATTTAGTAGCCTTTTGCGGACTGCGTTTATCAAGATCAGACTGTACAGAACGTGCAGTCTGATCTTCGATTAACCCTAAGGCTGGTAAGTGCGACTCAAAGACCTTTTGCGGACAGTATAGATCAAGATCAGACTGCACAGAACGTGCAGTCTGATCTTGGATCTACACTGTCCGATAAGGATATATCTTTCCCCAAAAAAGTACCTTTGAAATAGCCAAATTTGTGCTTTACTATCGGCTTGAAAGTTTCATTTCACTTATTTAGCAGGTTTAGGGTTAACACCGTCCGCTCCCTGATGTTAAAACTATGACCAAATTCACGCTTAATTGCAATGAAAAACTTACTTTCACACCTCTACAAAAATAAAAATTCGAAATCTATGTGCTTGGCAGTGAAATCTTCTTTCCCAGACCCGGTTTTTAGATAAATCCAAGACTTGGCGTGGATATGCTGTAGTATACTAAAACGCAAGGGCGTTTCTAGGATTTTAGAATCGTTACGCAACCCGAAAGATTACCAATATTTACACCTAAAAAGTTAATTGACATTCTCAAACAGAAATTGCAGTTCCAATGGTGCTTTTTTCAGGTGTATTGCAAAAAGTTGCGGATTGTTCCCTGCAATCTGATCATGATCTACACTGTCTGCCCGAGGCAGTCTGATACGAAAAGAAGGCAGTCTGATCCTCTACAATGACAATTAGTGTCTTCGGTCGCTTCAACATTACGCACTTGCGTATTGTGTGCAATGGAGATTATGCCCTTGGTATCACAGTGATTGTTCTACGAATACGGTAAGTTTACATTCGACTTACATTTTGAGAGCCAGAAATTTCGGCTACTGTATTCTAACGTTACTAGTAAATTTAATAAAACTTTATAAATCGTCTTGTCAGAATATTATAAGGCTTAAAGCTTTGATAATGGACGAAGAATAATCTAGTTACTAATGACCCCTAGATAGAAAATACCCTTGTCCCAGTTTTACATAGAGACATATGGGTGCTATGCCTAGCATAATTAACTCCCTGTGACCAATGTAAATGGGAAAGGCTGGATAAGGAGTTTGGGTGCTTGTCTAGGTTATTAGCTAAGAATGATCATATATCAAATATCTATCGTCATTTTCAGTGTGATATCGCGATATTGCCATTACGATTTTGTTTATATTACAAATATTTGAGATAAGCAAATAGTGCCGTCATTGGTCAAAGCTCTGTTATCATACGCATTCTTTCTAAAACAATACTGACCCAGATTTCACTCTGAATTAACCTGTCAAAATTGATGGTCGTCACAAACCTGCTACCAATTTTATGTCAAGAATTAAAATGAAATATACATGTTAACTTCTTTGGAACTATTTTCGTCCGACGCGTGCTTGTTCACACCCGTCAAAGACTGAGCGAACATGTTAATCTCAATACACATAAAATTTTTTATAGGCCTATTTCTTAAAGTTTTATGAACGATAGTTCTTGAGAAACAGTCATGTGATGGAAATAACCAGACCTTTGTTGGCTTTTGCGGTAAAACTTTATCATAGTTGTTTGCTATAATGAAATAAAATAATAATAATAAAATAATAAATCGATGTAAAAACACGTCACTATTGATTAGAAAAAGAAAAAAAAAATCTTTGAAATCACAAGGATCAGAGCATTAATTTCAAACTGCACACATCGTAGCTGTAGACTGATCTTGGTTCAACACTGTACGAGAGGGAAAAAATTCAACATCGCAATATTTAGCTATTTAATATTAGCTGGAATTATCTATTTAATTTATTTAGCAGTGAAAAGAAATAAATACTGTTCGAATCAAGGCAAAGAAAAAGTTACTTTAGTTTAAACATGTTTATTTTACATCGATTGAGAAACAAGTTCTTACAACTTATACTAATCTCTCGAGATCCTGCTCACACCCGATTTAATTGTTTAAACTAAGATAGAAAGAAAAAGTTAAAAGTGATGAATCTAAGTGTATATTTTTGTAGAAAAATAGCAAATGTACGAATCGATCTTTCAAGAAGGATCTGTAAGAAAAGTGAAGAACACATATTTATTTGGGGTCAACAGAATTAAATTTGCGGCGATCTTGGAAAAGAGGGTTGAATTTATCTCCGTGATCCATTATAGTAAGCAAGTAATCACATAATTCTTGATCCGTAAAATCAATTTTGTCTTACAACCAACCGAATCATGAAGTAGACTGGTCCTTTGACATGCAGAAATGACCAATAGCAAAAAGTATCAACCCAGGTAAGCCTGCGCAGGCTGACCTGGGTCGATACTTTTTGTGGATGCAATTAACTCTCCTTTTCATAGACCATGGCTCAATTATTTAGCAGGAATTATTCGCTGGACATTCTATGGTCTAGATCTTAATTAACTTTCCATCTCAATAAAATATTTATAGTCCTCTTGTCTGATTACCTGTAACTTTAGTATCAGTTTCAGTTTTACTTCGGAACGTCCCACCTGGTACAACATCGTAACTATAGGCTGTGGATAAGTAATTAAATCTTCGGTGTTTCTTTCTTTACTATTAATTTTCTACTCGTCTGTTATTCTTTCGTTCATTTCTGTTCAAGACTCCTTTTTCTCTACTAAATCCTCGGAGTTTTTCGTCCAATTCAAACTGGTTCGTAAAATTGACTGGGAAAAATATTCTTCAACTGTAAGGAATGGAGACATCTTTTAAGGTGATATTAGGGGTGTCTTTTGTGATTTTATCCAACATTATATCTACATCTTGTGACACAGATATTAAAGTGTATGAATTCATGATAAATGGAAATTTATCTTATCCCGGTAAAAGACTCGTTGGGCATGTTTTCGAGGAGTTTTCCACCAAACGACAAGTGATTCAATGTGCGTACGAATGTCTGAAGTCAAGTCGGTGTAGATCCATAAACTACGAGCCAGACGGGTTTGTTTGTCAGCTTAACGATGCGGACCATGAACAAAGTAATACCAGTCTAGTCGATGAAGAACCAAGTCACAGCACAGAATATTATCACAGAAATGCGTTTTCGATTGATCAGGTTGGTTCCCATCTACTTCTTATAAATTTCATGTTTGACCAGTAATTTATCCCTATTTCAGACAAATCCATATTTTGAAGCTCCTGAAAAAGGAAGCTTTTTGTCATCGTCGCCAGAGTGTATCTTGGAATTATACATGCAAAATAATGGTGTAGGTCGTCATTTGCATATGTCCTTGTAGTAAGTCTTTCGTTTTCGCGTCCTTTAGTTTGAAGGGCGAGCTATCTTAAGTTATGTTTCGCTATATTGCGTATGTGTTTAAAGTTACGCAATAAGCTCTGGATCTTAGCTTTTTTTCTCCAATTAAGACAGGTGGTATACATTTTCGATGAAATTCGTTGCCATTTATTTACATGTGTGTATTTTGCCACAGGAAGCACTCGGCCCTTGTGCACAAGATCCCTGTCAAAATGGAGCCCGATGCCTTGATACAATGACAGCCCGAGGAAAGCGCACTTATTTCTGTTTTTGTGCAGACGGATGGACAGGGATAAACTGCGAGCTGAAAAGTAAGACACGCGATGCGTTTGTTTTATCCCTCTTCATTGTTGTCTTAGATGATATTCTTGTTATGATAATTAAGTAACAAAAGCACAAGGAAATCCACAAAACAACAGATTCAGATTTCGAAAGACGAGAGTACCAATACGCATATCTTAGGTGATTTTAAAATCATATTAATCCAGTCAAATTTTTAGGCTTACACGAGTTGATGAGCCTGAGTGGGAACCAGCATTGTAAATAAGACTAGGAAAATAATCTGTTAACTTAGGTACCATATATTTTTAAGGACTTTTGAGCACTGGTAATAATTCACACCTTTAAGTGTTCTACATAGAAGTCGAGAAATGATGAATACGCTGTACACAGACACAGCAGCGAGTGAAACCGATAAGAATCTAACCGAACCACTGATAACAGACAATTTTGCGAAATCTTTGTGAAATAAAAAACATGACTAAAGGTATTTGTAAACAATTTCAAGGATTTTTTTTTTAAATCAGATTTTACCGACAAATTATCTCATTTCATTTAGTTCAAGCGTTTTACCGACAGAATATCTAACTTCGTTTAAGGTCGTGCATGGATATTCGAACACGTCTGTTATATAACGGTATCTTCAGGATTATGATATAATTCAAATGTTAATACATTACAAAGATTAATGAATTTTAACAAATATTAACAGGTTGAAATAAATGATAACAATAATAAATATAATCGTTGTATTTCTGTTAATTTATTCAATGAAATATAATTGTTAAAACTAAGATAGAAGCATTAACCATGTCTTAAAACAAAATTTTATCATCATTTCAGTGAATGATCTCAGTTGGGGTCAATGGGAAGAATGGGGTCCTTGTTCAGTCACGTGTGAGACCGGATTTACCACCAGAAGACGGAACTGTGTAGATCTGGTCACCAACAAAGCCGTGTCATCCAAGAAATGCTTCGGACGTGATCTGGAGTATAAGACCTGTATTCTGCAGTCATGTCCCCGTAAGTGACGTCATTTTAATACTTCTAGTTCTTAACTCTTTGCCAGACTACAAAAATTAAATACATTTGAAAACGGCATAAAATTGTTGCTTAAATGATTACACTTGTCTTTAAAGGTGTAGAAAACGGCATGGGATAAGTAGAAAATATGCTGATTATCACATTTTCCCGAATGTGTTTTCCAAAGCCATGGCCGGCGAAACACGTGATCGACAAAGTGTCAAAATACAAAAAGAAGGGTCTTTTAACACTGGTAGCTTTTCAAAACCTGTAAAATAATGTTTTATCATAAAAATTATACAAGAAATGGCGCTCGTTGTATTGACAAAGGTTAACCCTTTCATTTGATATACATCATGAAACAAGTTCTACAACTTATGGCAATCACTCTGGATTGTTTTCACCATGATGGATTTCTCTGTTATTGAATGCATAAGGTCGATAGTATTTCGAAAAAAGTTTAATCCCGTTTTAATCCTGAGCAAAATTTACAATTTCATAAATGTTTTAACTGTCACAGGAACTTATTATTGAAAAGCTTTTCACAGCAAGAGCAAGATTATTGTGGTCATAGTTTTTTACCTGGCATACATTTGTGCACTCAGATCTTTGATCTAGGATGACCTTCAAAAACTCCTTACCGGTAAATCGACAGTGGGAAAAAAATTTTTTTTTTCTAAACTAGTTTACATGTAAGTAATCAATGAGGGTACAGTTTGCTTTATTCGTAAGTATAATACTGTTTATTTCCCTTCTAGGGCAAGTATTTTCTAAGTATAATTAAAAGTCTAATACCGTGTATTTGCCTTGAAAGACTGTTTTAATCGTGAGAATACAACTATTTTTTCCCCTTCCAAGCCATTTCTTTTTCAAAAAAGGGCATTACTGACCTTATCTCCTCAGAAGCTTTTATTTTAATTGTAACTATTCTATAACACTGTGTTTTTTGCCTTCAAGGCCGGTCTATCAATTATAAATATAGTACTGTTTATTTGCGCTCTAAAGCTAGCTTTTTAATCATACGGTACTTACACTACTTTGTACTTGCCTTTATTTTTCCATTTTTTTTTGGGGGGGGGGGAGGCGAAAATTTATGTCTTGTAAGAAGAATTCTGATGGACGTGGAAAAAAACCGTAGTCGGCGACCAATCGACAGTTTAATGTGTCAAAGTGTATTTATCTTCTGTTATGGAATAACAGCTTCACCGTTACTAACGGGATAGGTATTTTTACAATAAAGATAAAAAAAAACATAGTAAGTTTTTGTGTTTCCTACATGTATTTTCTACCCATGTTTTAATTCTAAGGCCATGTTTTCTAGCGAATGAAAAATAGCATTCTTTACATCTTAAAAGCTTTGAGACCTGCTTAAATGCCCCTTTAAGGTTGGTGTTTTTTGTTATAACTACAATACTGTTGATTTGACCCTTGAAGTCATTCGACAAACTCTGGTGATCCGTTGATCAAATCCCTCGGCTGTATTACGATGGGAGATATGCGCCTACATGGTACATTTCTTTGCCGGAAGTACATCGTTTTACAGTTTTTCAAACTGTAAGGCTTCACTAAAGAAAAGAAAACACCAGTCTCACTTTTCTATCCAATTCTCTGTAGATGCATTTCTGTTTACAAACAGGTTATACATTCAATATTTAACGTGGTCTATCAATTTCGGTGGTGGATTTCGCCGACAGGTTGATAGATGTGAATAACTTCATCGGTTTGTTGATGTCGTTGCTAATCGATTCTACAGGGTGCAGCCATAGTTACAATCATGGGGCTGACAGTGGTATAAAATGGATCCTTCACACGGATGAGGTTAGATGTAGTTATGGAATCGGCCGAGTTGTGACGAGTTCTTTAAAGCTGACTCTTTTATTATAAGTGTAATGCTGATTATTTGCTTGTGGCTTTTGAATTAGAAATATAAGTACTTTTCATTTGCAATTCAAGGCTGGGTTTTTAGTCAAGCATGATATTGTTCATTTTGCCGATCAAGTTTTGCATTTTTATTTTACCGACGTATATTACAAATTTTTTTTAACGGACAGAATTTTTTTAAAACTTTGCATATACAAAGCTCATTATGTCTCTAGGAGATTACAGTAAAAAAAGATGTGGGTCACGTGCTCGTTTCTGAGAAATTTGCCTTTGAAAAAGGTATATACAGTTCCAAAATTCAGCTCAGATTGGATTTAAAGTGCCTTTCTTTAATATTCAGTTAAACAGGAAAATTACAGAAAAAATATACTACTATACATCATATTAATGAAAATTCATATATTTTTGCACAAAAAATATATAAAAGCCTGGTTTTGAGAATGATAAATGTACAAATATGCACGTTGTATATGGATCATTGAGTTAAAAAGGGAGATAATTTGACCGAATTAATTTTAAATAAATACATACTTTCTAACGGACAGATTTTTCTTAAAATTTCCACACTTACAGTATTTATAATTCTAAACAATAAGAAAAAATAAAAATTGCACCTATCCGTGCTTATTTGGTCTGAAAACAAGGTTGAAGGTCACTGTGGAAGTCATTTTTTCAATGAAAAAAAATAGGATAAAAACTCAGCAGACATAGTGGGAAAAGGAGAAATTACTCAATAGGAGCGATTTCTCCTTTTCCAACAATAATTGTCAAATTGGAAACAGCTATACTTCCACAGCTTTAAATTTCCTGCCTTTGTTTCCTTGTTTGGTGTGTAACGCCGTGTCAGCAGCATTTTAATTATTTCACGGTGAAAGTTCAAAGATCCATTTTTTTCTCTTCACTAATACTACCCGAAGAAAGTGCTACTTGTTTCAGTGCACCAATAGTATTACCATTATGTGCATAAAATACATAGGTGCACTTCTGATTCAATATCCATGACAAAAATACATGCGCAGTAGGATGTGCGCGAACATTTGTCATATACGTCGTTAAGTGTAAATCTGTTTACTTCTCCCTTAAGGCTGGGAACCTTGGCAAGAATGGGATGCCTGCTCGACTGAGAACACGTGTGGCCGTGGGTTTAAAAACAGGTATCGAACATGCTCCAATGGCGGCGTTCCTGGGATAGACAGATATTGTCTCGGATTTACAAACGAGACAGCACCCTGTCGAGGGATAAACTGTGACGGTGAGTTATCCTGGTCAAAATTATGTTGAAATGAGTCTTTGAATTTCATGTTGGCATTTTTGTCAGTTTTATATAACTTTCGGAATCGAAAATTCCAATTTATCAACAGTATGAAAACGATTAGGAAATAAGGGCAGTTGCTGGTGTGGTTTCTTTTCATTATTTCTCTTCATATTGGATCACTAAAGATTTTCAACATTCTAATTTCAGTACCTCGTTCCTTGTCTACCTTTATATAATATATATATATAAAAATGGTTTCGGTATTACTGTTATCATCCTATTATACCTGAAGGTATACTGCTGCTGCAGGACATAGACAAACACGGAGAAGGGCGTATAGAGATATTGGACGATATTATGGGTATACGAATATCAGTGTGCGCAGATGAACATTGGGGAGTCAATGAAATCGACATTGCATGTAAACAGATTGGATTTGAAGGAGCTTATACGTGTATGTTTCTCTTCAGATTATACTAATTAATGAGCGTATTTAGTGTATGCTGTCAAAACCTGCATTTAGAGACCACCCAAGGAAAGTAAGAAAAGGGTCTCTAACAGCAGGTGGTCTTTTAAGTTCATTTAAATTGATATAAGAAAGGATGTGACGTCATGCGATGTTGATCAGCGTTCATTATAATTAATATGTTCCTTAAAAAAGGTTTAAATAAACTAGTCGGGATTAATTTCTTTTTCAAAAATAATACTTGGAGTTTTATCTTTTTCGTTCATTTATTTATAAGAAATGATGCTGGATCAAAATAGTTGTCTCTTAAAGCAGTATGTTGCTAAATAAAGATTGTCCTTAAAGCAGATATAACTGTATACAAAATTAACATATTCAATAAATGAATGCAACATACCAATTATTGGTAAATACACAATATTTGGGTGGAAGCAAAAGGTTTTTGTTTATATTCATCTGTCTTTTTGGTAGATTCGGGCCCAGGGAACAATACCAATGATTCGGATCATCAGGGGCAACCGGTATATAATACCACTGACACCGAAAACACATTTCACATCAGATCGTTGTTTTGTGATGGCACGGAGAAAACCATACAAGCATGTCAGAGAAAAGAAATAGAGGACTGTTCTTCACTTGGCGGCATCCGTTGTAGGGGTAAATATATAGAGAGTGTAATTCTGTTTCCCCAAAAATCATGCCCTGTCTGTCTGTTTATTTGTCTGTCTGTGTTTCTCATTTAGAATCTCTCTCTTTCTCTCTCTCATATATAAGGTTTTTTTTCAGATTTATTTCAAATCTGCATGTATCTGTCTACTTTTCTATTTACTATCCATCTTTTCGCTTGTCTGTCTGCCTACTGATCCCTGAGTTTTCTTTTTTGGCAAATATACTTTACCTATCTATATGAACTTATCTGACGCACGTGCAAACTGTTTACCTTTGTTAATCGTCTGCACTGTTTGAAGAGCCTTCTTCCTAGGGGTCTTTCAGCTTGGAACTGATTGATATTTCAAGGGATAATAATGACGACTCTTGAATCGTGCGCATTTCAGTTCGTGGTGGATGGAGCCTTTGGAGTTCGTGGGGTGACTGCGACGTCACGTGTGAAAATGGTACGCGAACAAGAACACGCGAGTGTCTACATCCACCCCCAAACTTTGGAGGCACGCCATGTAAAGGGGACGACATACAGTTTAAACACTGCCAACTACCTATGTGTCCAGGTAAGTCCTCTGTAAAATCTGTGTGCTACATGCACGTACGGTGTCTGTTCGGAAATTACGGAATAAATCGATGTAATGTAGATGTTTATTTTCTTTTTTGCACGAGGTTCATTATCTACTGCTAGATGACATTTTTCAAATACTGACACCTGATTTGAGCATCCAGGGCATTATCTTCCACTAGGTGGCTTTTTTCAAATACTGACAAGCTTCGAAAAATATCACTCACGCAGACAACGCAAGATATTGTTTAGACTGTTTGCGCTAAATCTATTTTTTTTAGAAACTGTATACAAACATTGGCAGTAAACATTGGTATTTTTTTTTAAAAATGATCTTCCCAATTGAAGTTATTATATTTCTAATAAATCTGGAGCGAACAATAAAACAGGCTTGATTATGATATTTTTAATAAATCTGGAGCGAACTACAAAACAGGCTTGATTTCTCCACAGACATTCATTTCCGTCGGCTACTTTTTAGCGGCAGAGTTTTAGGGTATGCGCACTCTTAATATTGAAACAGAACAGGATAGTGATGTGTTATAGCAGACAGGTCAGTCTTCGAAGAATATGACATGCTCAGACCACGGCAAAATGACGGCTCTAGTATGATTTGTCTAAATCTATCAAACTCTATGATACTTAGAAAATGGTTCATTAAATGTTAATAATAAAAAAAAAAAAAAATCAGATTCTGATGTGTGGAATAAAAGAAGTTTTCTTTTAAAGGGCCTCGCAGCCTCAAACTGCAAGAAGCATAACTTGTAAGATAATATATTTTCGTGTTTAGAAGCTGTGTACTGTGTAGTATGTGGGTGATCGTTAAATATCGTCAGATTACAACATAAACTCATTTGTAAGCCAATCAAAAATCTTGTTACAAAACAAAGACCATCCGCATTTGGCACAATACAGTAAGATCGATGTCAAGCTTTTTTTTTTTTATCTTGTTTTCACTTAACTAGTATCATTAAATTTCTTTATTCAATCACGTATGCATTAGACTAATCACGAACAGGTATGAGAGTTTGACATATAATTTTGCCTAGTATATTTGTCCATAGCTTTATAACTAGCTGTAGTGTACTCCTTATAGTCATAGTTAAGCCAACACTCCAATCTCGACAGTTTACCAAACGATCCATGATCTAACAACCATGTAGACCATAAACGAGAAAATGCTGGTAACCAGCACTTTCTTCTTTGCTCACGATGTTTTTTAAACAAATTTAACAGCAAATTCAATCATGTGCGTCGCATTTTTTGGTTGTTGTATACACATGCTATGAATTTGGCCAAGTCTTTAACTTTGTCCTTTGGTAACGAGTCAAGTACACTGACGTTGTTAGAGTGACTAGGAAGTTTGCATCTGTTTAGCTAGGCTAGCTTTTTTATTTAATTTTATCTTTATATAAAGACACATCATTTCTTATATATTTTCGGTCGAAATGCTTTATAACAATTTGTTGCATTTTGAAAATTAAGGGACGCTTTTTGGACACTTGAGCACCCTTGGATGCAAAGTAGAAATCTGTAGGAAACTCTAACTTTGTTGTGTAAACTAGGGACTCCCACTCTGTGCAGTGCAATTCCAGAATTGCTCTTGCGTAAAGTAGGAATAACGAACGCAGAGAGAATCCTGCATCTGTGATCTAGTGTTTAACTCTTCACTCTTTCACTACCGAATAAATAAACTACCCATTTTCAATGGCCGCAAGTATAGTTACACAGCAAGATGAAGACACAGTTTGGTCATGAGCTAGTAAAGAAGAGTGGACAGTGTAGATCAGAGATCAGACTGCACGTTCTGTGCAGTCTGATCTTGATCTACACTGTCCACAATAGGATCCGGTATCGTCTGCAGTAAGGAAAGAATTAACCTGTTAAATAAATTACATGAAATTTTCAAGCCTATCGTTTAACCAGAATAATGCTACTTCGAACTTTTTTTTTCTGGAGAAAAATATCTGCTTATCGGACAGTGTAGATCAAAGATCAGACTGCACGTTCTGTGCAGTCTGATCTTGATCTACACTATCCGCAAAAGGTCAGTAAGACGCGCTTAGCAGTCTAAGGGTTCAGACACTGTGTTTCACTCGATTGCTTTTCACTGGACTGACTGCAGTAGCCAGGGACACAAATATGGGTGGGCTCTAGGAAAAAGGGGATATATCATATTTCATGTGTCTATTTTTAGAAATGTTATGGGGAAAGAAATGTCGTAATTTAAGCTGGGGGGAATTATTTCCCCGTCACAGTGAATATTTTCCTCCTGCCGAAAATCTGGAACTATTTTTTTAAGTTTTTTAAGTTTTTAAGTTTTAAAAGTGGCACTCGTTGACAAAATAATCAGAGGAAATATATAATTTATTTCATCAGCTTGTGGTTAATATGGGGAAATATTTGCCTCAAAAGGGAAAGGTCCGCGAAAATAACCCGTGCCTTACGGCATTCGTTATTTTCGCATACCTTTCCCTTTTTCGGCAAATATTTCCCCATATTAACCACAAGCTGATGAAATAAACTCTATTTAAATGCATCTTGCTAAATGCAATATACCAAGCAAGCCATCACATGATCATAGATCCATAAAAATCCATTTTGTCTAACAGCAGGATAAATCATGATACTGAATGGTCTCTGGACATGCAGACAATTTACGAGTAACAAAAAGTGTCGATTCATCCTTTTTGCAGATGCATTGAACCTTTTCACAGAGCTTGACATATTTGTATCCCCACAAAACGAACGTTTTCGGGAGTACACTAGAATCAGCCTGTCCGTCCGTCGGTGGACATACCCCTGGATAATTTTTGTGAACATTGAAATATTATCAATGCCTTTGCATCTTAATCTGCACTGACAATCTGTTGTTCACTCAGGACGGATGATTATGTTTCTACTGTATTTATATTCACAGGTTTGGTGCACTGCATGAGTCACAGATCACCTGACCAGACAGTTTATTACAACAATGTTTCACCTTGTGTTTACTTTGAACATATTTTATTACCACAGTTTACAATACAGTCATATACGAGCGTACATTGACAATTTTAGGAAATAATTCAAATGGGTTGAGCCACAAGTTCAAATCAAGACCCTGAAATGTGGAATTTGATGTTCGTGATTTAATTTTGAAGCTCACTGTAGCATGGTAATGTTACTGCACACAGCCTTTCTTTTAACATAACTCTTAAACTGCTACAAGATTTGCTCTTGTATGATTTGTTTGCCTTTTTCTCTATCTTTGGCCACATAGGTGTAGTCTGACCAAAGTAGTCATGCTTACTTTTCTTCACTTGGGTGTACTTGTAAAGAAAATGAATGATAATAGTCGCAGAATAGACGAGTTTTTTCTTCTTTGTTCATTGAAGCTTCAAGCTTATCTGAATTCAAATTTGCAACCGATTAACTGTCTTTCTGTAGTGGCTAACTAACACATGATCAGAAAATTGTATATAAATAGCAAATACAGAGAAACGTTTATAGTGCCTTTTTTTTAAAAAATTTTTCCTTCCCGAAAAATTAATTGTTGAAGAAAAAAAAAACAAAAACGAAAAAAAGGAAGATACAAAACACCAAATGAAAACACCAAACGTATACATCTGCATTATCGCCAGTACCTTGCTTTAGTAGTTACCATTTTACCAGCTGTTATTGTACTTGCAAGCATGTTGGCGTAGTTCTTGTTATTTACTTTCCTTTCTCTTTTTGTCTTGCGCATGCAATAAACACATCCCTACACTTTGTTTTATTTTTTGTACTAAATTTACAACTAACGTTTTATCTATTTTTTTTGTTTTGTAAACAAGTTTTTGAGCATTCTAGGCACACAATGTTTGTGGGCGTCTGTCAGAACTTTGAAATTTCTTATGAATAAAAAGAACGTCAAGATACGAGACAAAAAATGTAATGTTATCATTCCAAGTTAGTATTTATTTAGTTTGTCGGTCGCATCGTCCTATCCTCAAACTCTCTACCAGATGGTAGGGTTTTAGACTCGTCCAAATTGCAAACGTTGCAGACGACAAAATAAGAGTTGATAAAATAAAAGGGTTTGTCTTTCAAAAGGTACATGCGTGTAAATGTAATTACGGTAAAGAAAAACAAAATAAAACGAAACAAGAAAAAAAAAAAAAAAAAACAGAAAAAGCTGGTGAACAGATTTTTGTCATCTTTCATTTTTTTTCCTTTTAAAATAAACTTTCTTCCTAATGGTTGTAAAATCACTTGATTTCTGGCAAAGTGTTAATCCTCTAAGCGCCACAGGCGAAAACAGAAATTTTTGCGAACGATTTATCAGGATAAGACTGCACAGAACGTGCAGTCTGATCTTGGATCTATACCGTCCGCTTCTTTGTCAACCCTGTTAGTTAAAAAATCTCCCTGACTTGTGTCATCGGCTGTTGGACGAGGTCGAGTTTATAATTGAGTCACACTCTGTGAAAAGGGGGCTCAATGAATTTGCAAAAGGTATTGACCAGGTCAGCCTGCGCAGTCCGACCTGGGCCGAAACTTTTGCAAGTGGTCAGTGTCATGCAAGTCAAGAGACCATTACACCTCCATATCGAGCGGGTCGTAAGACAAAGTGGATTTTATGGATCCCTAATGATATGATGTCTTGCTTGGTACAATGCATCACGGAGATACATTAAGCCTCCTTTTCACTGAGCATGGATCATATATTAGGCGTTGAAAGGGTTAAGTAATAGGCATGATCGAATGAAGCGGGCACTATGTTATTGGCTTGCATCACGCGAAAAGGGGCATTCGGACATTTGCGTAAAGTGTCGTCTCGGATCAGCCTGCGCAATCCGCGCAGGCTAATCCGAGATGGCACTTTACGACTGCATTAGATTTTATTCTTCAGTAGTCTTGCGCCAAACAGAAAATTACATAAAAACGGAAAGTGTCGTTTCGGATTAGCCTGTGCGGACTGCGCAGTCTGATACGAGACGACACTTTACGCAAATGTCCGAATGCCACTTTTCGCGTGTTGCAGGCCAATTATAGTCACACAATCTTGCTCTCACTTAATCACTAGTTAGAGTTTGATTACGATGCAGGCAAAACATCTTAGAAGAACAAACAGCAATTTCAAAAGATGAGGTCCAGACACGCAACAAAGGCACATAGGGGTTAGAGTCCATCATATTACAAGTAGTAGCTGTAGTAGTAATTGTATGTGTTGTTGTTGTGTTTTTCTTTATCCTCGCCCTTCGGCAGTAGTTCTTTTGTATAAGTATATCGTTAAATTGGATGTTAAATATTTTATATAGAGTTGTCTCGATAGACTGTAGCAAAAATGGCCTTGAAATTTGGATGAAATACATAAACTGGAACTTATCAAACACCCCTTTCAGAACCTCTAAGTTATAAATTAAAGTAAAACAGTATAATTATAAATGGTGCAAGGTTTATGTGTGCTTATCTAGTCGATGGCGTCTGGGAGGATTGGAGCTTATGGTCTGCATGTGACGTCACATGTGCAAATGGAACTAGGAGCAGGTCGCGGGTCTGCACGGGGCCGTTTTATGGTGGAGCTGCGTGCATGGGACCGGAAGAGGATATTGAGGGCTGCTTTCCAAAAATGTGTCCAGGTATGAAAAATAATTTTCTTGTGGTAGGTGACTTGTACTTGAAAAAGGTTAGACTGTCATTAACCTAAAAAGGAAATTCGTTGAAGATTCTGTGACGACGATTACACAAAATCTTTTGAAATAATTCTACTTAAGTCTCTTTTTATCTTTGTTTAATTTTTAAGGCCGTTCTAAAATTATTTCGGTTACCTTGCGGTGGTCAGTGTCTCTACCCATGGTTTCGTAGAGTTTCTTTCGCCAGTGCTTCGCACAAAATTCTTCCAAATCCACTGGTCATAAATTGTGAAGTCATATATCCAACGTTTTCGTTTCTACGACTACATACAATTACAAAATTTTATGCGAACGAAGAAGAGAGAAAATATTTGAAATGCGATTTTTATCTATTGAATATCCCATAAACTTGACTCGATGCAAGACAAATGGAATATTATATTAGTGCCTTCCACAATTAATGTTGGGAAATAATCATCATTCGACAAGCCTAGGCATGATAAATACTCACAACAGTGTAAGATTACATTGATATTCTACGATACCAAAATAATATTCTCTATTTATCTTACCCAAGTTGACGGAGTTTGGGTTGACTGGTCACCATGGACAGACTGCTCACATACCTGTGGATATGGCAACAGAAACAGAAGCAGAGTGTGTTATGGACCATTCTATGGCGGAGCAGACTGTCCCGGCGATGCAGATGACGTTGAAACATGCAACGCATTTTCATGTCCAGGTAAATCTATTTTTGTTTCTTAATAAAATGAAAAACACCACCCTTCTACGAATTCAAGTGATATTAACGACTCAAAGTGTAAGGGGTAATTTCATCCTAAGCGCAGTTAGTTTTTGTGCAGTCAGTGTCCCATCTAGGCGATTTCGACGTTTTTGCCTCATAAAATTTGCGGTTGGTAATAGTGACCTTATAGTAAAAGTGACCGATAAGATGTCGGCCTTCAGAAATGATAGTCTATATAGATGCAATTGGCGTAAAGCGTGAAGTTGAAGTAATCAAAATATTGATAAAAATATTGAAGTGCAAATTAAAGTTATAATGCTCAAAAGATTGATATAAATAGTGACGTATAAACTAAGATTGTCATGCAAATATTAATGATACAAGTAATGACGTTCAATTCAAAGTTATAATGCTCAATGAAATGATATAAATGGTGACATGCAGTTTAAGATTATAATGAACAAGATAATAACATAGATAGTGACGTACAATCGGAAATATAATGCTCGAAATTATGACATAAATAGTGACGTACAATTTAAGGTGAAAATGCCCAATCTAAATTTATAATGCTCAAAATAGTGATGAAAATAGTGACGTAAAATTTCAAGTTGTAATGCTCAAAATAATGAAATGAATTGTGACGTTGAATTTGAACCTAATCTTAGACTTAAAGGATAAAACTTGCTATTTCATGTTTAGTTGACGGAACATGGAATTACTGGACAGAATGGGGTGAATGCAGTGTGTCCTGCGGCGGGGGCTTGCGCAACAGAACCCGTGAATGTAACGACCCTCTTCATGGAGGAGCAGCTTGCATGGGCCCTTCAGAAGAAGCCGAGAAGTGTAACCAGCATAATTGTCCAAGTAAGTAAGTGAGTGACAATAGAACGTATATAAATTTGTTTGACTTTTCTTTTAGATATTAGGTATTCTTTTTTGTAAGGCTAAATAATGATTTATATATACTTCGCGTTATGCCATCTGGAACTTCTCTTATTTGTGCCTTTTACACCAAAATGCTGAAGAAATAGATTTACTACTGCCTTAATCAGTTAAATTCGTTTCAAAAGACACAATTTCCTTAATAAAGAACATTTCCAGAAATGATTTCCTATTCAATATACTATATTTTACCGACGGACAATAAAAGCCACCCCTGTGTATAAAAGAAGAGAAGAAAGAGGGCTTTTGGCATCATTTTCGGAAATGGAGAAATTGCTGGTAGCTCAGTATTTTGTCCTTTACCCACAATGCTATCTAGTTTACCAAATACGATTTCAAGGATTTGAGACACATAAAATTGCCGTCTATACATGGTTTCAATTTGGACCAGTTTAGAATTTTGTCATTTGGTAAAAATAACGGACGTTTTCATGCTTCTTATTATTGTAGTTGATGGTGTATTTACCGATTGGACAACGTGGAGTGATTGTTCAGTGACGTGTGCTAATGGAACCAAATACCGCCAAAGAACCTGTTACGGTCCTTACTTTAACGGCAAGAACTGTTCTGGAAGTTATGAAGAGGAAGCGGTTTGTGTCACCGAGCAATGTCCTGGTTAGTCTTTATCACACTGTTTATTTCTTCCATTTACTATACTTTCACTCGTTTCACTCTTCATGATTAATTTTGGCAGATATTCTCGAAAATGCCTATACAGTAAGTATTACGCTAACAACCAAAGAATTAATTGATATGCATCTCAAATTATCGTCCCTCGAGACACAACAAAATACATTTTATTTACAAAATGCAATTGTTTTTACTTTTCGTAAAGTACAACATTTTTTGAAGTCTATTTTAGCTTTGCAGCTTTAAATATCCGATCATGATGCTGCACCATTTACATAGGCCTGCATTGACACTGTTATGAGTAATTTACTGTTGTACAATTGTAGTCGATGGCATTTGGGACAGCTGGCAATCTTGGCTTTCCTGTAATGTAACATGCGGAGGCGGTACAAAGTTACGTACTCGTCAATGTGACGGACCATACTTCGGAGGGAGTCCATGCGATGGCTCTGCTGAAGATAGAATGGAATGCAACACGCAGCCTTGTCCAAGTATGTCGACTTGTTTTATAGCCTTATCAAGATAGCCTAACGATGTAGAAGCTTTGTGTGATTAGTCGAGCAGACATCACCCTTTGAAGTGTAATTATGGTTTCAATATCATAGAGATGTTTTTTGTCTTTAAACCAATTAATTTGAGAACCATCTGAGCTCTAGAATAAAATTTGATATTTTCGTTTAAATTTTGATGAGTCTGTATGCAAATATGACGACACCAGCTTTCTTTGAAATCTTTACCATGCCATTTCCGTGCTTTAAGACCTAAATGAAGAAGGTCTTTGAAAAGTTCGTTCGAAAAACAAATTGATTAAGAAAATCAAAAACTATGTTACCTCAATAGAGCAAGAATGCTTCTTGGAATGTAAAATGAATACGTATCCGATCTGTTATTGTCGCTTTTGAAACATGCAAATTCTAAAAGGTATCACGAAAGCTTATATTTCATCGATTACCAAATCTTCTTAACTTACATCCATTTTTTATTTATGTGTCTGGCAAGGATGCAATGGAAAACCCGTGCTTTGTTGAATGTTAGAATTCACTAGGAAATTATATCATAATTACACTTTAATTATTCTTTTTTTCATAAAGATGTGGTTAAACACAAATGTTGTATGACTTAATCATTTACACTGACACAGCTTGTTCCTACTGCGATGGTCTTAGAAACAAAGTCGTATCTAAATTGTGTAGACAATCGTTTAAAAAAGTCAAGAAAGACAAATTACATACTTGATTATGTTTACGCGTTTTGGTGCATATGATACCAATAGTACTAGTATCTGTGTCACAAGCATTTGTTTTTAACCCTGGTTATAACGTCAAAGTAGCTTATTATCAAATATAGTGCATGATCTTGTATGGGAGTTATTAGATCTAGATGCTATCTTACATCAAAATAGATGAGACTTTAACACTGTACCTTGTAGTAAGCAATAACCTTCTATATGATGTAGCCACGGTACACTGCAAACACGCTATATTGTTTCAACATAACTGACTAATGTAGATTCAATTAATAAACTTGTGTTCTGTTTAGTAAACGGCACGGCAAAAACGGCTGACTACGTTTAAACTCATTTTGTCCTGTACTTACGTACGTGCATTGTATGAAATCATCTTTGCTCTTACTCTTTTGATATTTGATTGATTTTAATTTTATGCAAATCATGTTTGCAAACTCCTGTACAAATTTCCAAAGGTATCCTAACAGTTATAGTGTTCAATCATTGAAACAATATAGCGTAGTCTCTCCACCATTTATTAACTGCTCAATCACATGTAACAAAGTACACTTTATAGAAGTGAAAACCCTGTAAGTCCTCCTTATTGTCCATGACCCTGTTTAGTGGGATTCAAATAGTCGCGTGCAGCGATGGACAACACACGACATTAAGCCACCTATGGATCAAAGGTCCTCTTTATTGTCACGTGAAATGTTGGTGCCTGGATGATTTTCAGTCGATGGCGTGTGGGATGATTGGTCTTCGTGGAATACGTGTAATGTATCTTGTGGAGGAGGCTACCAGTTTCGGACAAGAACATGCTATGGACCCTACTTTGACGGAAAGGACTGTGTCGGAGATGAAATTGAATGGAGTTCTTGCAACACGATCGCCTGTCCAGGTACGTCCAAATTTCGTCGGCGTGAGCTAATGTGATGATGTTGATGATTCTTTCTCCGATAGAACACATGCTGTTTCGTTAGAGACCTATCAGTGTTCACCAACCATCCCTAAAAACAGTCTTTGTCTTAATCTCCAGAATTTTCTAAACTTAAAAGCAACACAGCTTCTCACTGGCTAAAGCATTTGGTTTAGCAAAGCAAAAGTTGTGTTAGTTTCAAATTTAAAAGATCTTGAAGAATAAGTCTAGGAACGTTTTTAGAATGGTTGGTGAATACGGACCCAGATCGTTGTAAATCAAAAGGCATAGAAGACTCCCTATGGTTAGGCAAAGTTTTTTACCTTAATGGTCCAAATCAAATAACCAAGATAGCCCCCAAAAGTAATATTACATTTAGTGAAAAGAGCCTGTCAAAACCGTCAGCAGGACTAAATGTCATACGAAATTTTAACATGGCACATGTAAATAGTGTGCGGAATACTGCAATTTTTGTCCAAATAACGACCTTAGATTAAATCTTTTTAAACTTGTTTGGTAAAACTTGACTCCTTTTGTTGTCTGGAACCTTAAGCTCTTTTAAACTAAGTGTTGAGCATTATCGTGTGGCCACTTGATTATTTTCAATCATATTGCCTTGGGGTAAAACAGTTTCATGATTACGCTTGTGATATACAAGCACGCGTTACAGATTTTATGTCTATGACAACAAGGTTTCGAGCTCTTACATTTTATATACTAGTATGGATTTCTTTTTGACCTGACAAAACCTTTTCAAGAAATATGTAGTAATGTCCCTTTAAGACTGTAAACGATCAGCGATCGTTTATTGCAGATAATAATAGAATGTTTAAAATCTACGAGACCATCATTTGGTCGATTATCTTTTTTTCATTTTGTAGTGGATGGAGAATGGGCCCCATGGCAAGCTTGGGGTGCCTGTAATGTTAGCTGCGGTGGTGGATACACAGTTCGCTCTCGCTTATGTAACCAACCAGAACACGGTGGTGAAATGTGTGAGGGGGAAAGTGAGGAATTTAAAGCATGCAATGAACATAGCTGTCCCAGTAAGTATTGTGGTTTGTGAATGTAGATTGTTTCATAGAATCAAGGGTAAGGGCAAAATTTTAAAAGGAAATAAAAATTGTTCATTCAACTAAAGCCGTGTACCTACAATTTATAACTGTCAGACTTTATTCGGAAGCGGCTGAACATTGAGTGTTTACTCTTTTTGAAATCTTGAATATTTTTACTGAAAATGTCCGAGATTTCACTCAATATTGTCTTTCTAGTGTTTGACTCAAATTGATCGTAAGTTGTTGCCTTTTAAAAACGCTCTTACTGACCAGGAACTTGCTACAAGTTAAATGAATGAATTAAATACATTGTAGCCACATTACGATGACGGTTCGAGTCGTGTTTTGCTTCAGGACTTCCTAGTAGGCATAAGAGGTCAGCTTTTTGTTGGTTCAATTATTTACAAGCCCATAGTAGATTCTAGATTTCATAAAAATGTACCTCGTGTCATCATTAAGTTTTGACAATGAATTTGGTTCAGGATACCCTTATTCCGCAGAGATATTGTAGGGAATCTGCAGTCTTTGACCTCAAGGTCCTGGTTGATCCTAATCTTTGTTGATCCGACAACAATCAGCAGATAGTGGAAAACCCTGAAAAATGACTGTCAGAATATTCAGTAAAACATCAATTAAGTGTCACTACTTCTTAGTAATTTCAATCTTATAGCATTTTTTTTTTCCATTTCAGCGGCCTTTGTTCTCGTGTCAGTCATTTGTTTGATGAAACAAGAGCAAAACTTTCATTTTCTATCTAGGAGCAAAGCAGAAACTGCTGTATGAATTAAATACAATTTTGATTGAATTTATTGGTAAAATGTCTGTACGACGGGGCTCGTGTCAAATTGAAACCATCTGTTTTAGGTTTGTTTTAAAATTTAGACCAAACTCTGTGTGAAAGTAGATCTATGTATACCCAGAAAAAATAGGATAGAAATGAAAGTGTTGTTCTGCTGTTTCGGGTAAATTAAAACTCGATATATATTATAGATATATGAACATTTTTTCACGCGTATAGTCTTGTTGATATATGTATACGTATATTTAACATTTACTCAGCACATACTTATATCGACATTCCACACAATATTATAGGTTGTTGTTATGTTTTTTCCTTCAGTTTTCATAATACGAAAACATGGAAGACTCTTATCTTTACCAGCTGGGTCCTATTATATGCGTTGAAATACTGAATGGCATTGTTTCATTATTCAATTTTACAAAAGAACTATCGGATGAAAGATTATAGATGTGAGGCATGTTTCCAAAGATAAACTGTTCTAAACTAGTGCAAAAATAATGCTATCAGATCCATGAGCTCTAAATTTTGAATATCTTTATGGATTAATACACCCTTTTCCAGGCGTTCGTTGTGCAAAAGGCGAAGGCGTTAGTGTCTTTTAATCTATTGCTACACAATTTCGAGTTTTAATTACCCTGAAAGAGAAGGCTTTTGAGAAAAGTGTTGGAAAAGGAGAAAATAGTTACCAGCTATAATATCTTCTACTCTACCACAGAAATTAAGCTTCTCAATTTTGAATTTGTTGTCTCCAGGTGTCTCAAATTTTGGAAGGTCTCAAATTTGTTGTTTAAGAAACGGTCAAGGGTATTTGCTGAAAGTGACGAGCAATAAAAAATGTGTATTTTACCATTATTGCTAAAAACGTTGCTTTTAGAACGCCTAATCATGAAATAAACTGGTGTGTGAATCGGAATTCTCCTGATTTGAAGCAAATTTTTCTCTTATGCTCGTTTAAAAAAAGGCAGGCCTTGTCAAGGAAATCTCCTTTCGAAATGAAGTAGGCATCAGTCTAGTCATTTGCAGCTCAGGAAAACATAATTGATTTTTGACCATATTTCCTACAAGTTTGGGTTGATTCCTACTCCTGACCAGCAGAATTGATAGGTATATAATTTTAGATGGGTGAAGCCAAATCAAGTTTTACCCAGCCTGGATTGGGCATTTTTCAAAACAAAACCGGTATACAGCGCACAAATCAATTCATTTTACCACTTATTTCCGAGTTCTAACGACCTTCTGTAAAAATGTCTTTTTGAAACATTTTCAATAAAGTTTCCTACTCGTTCAGAGACAAATTTCATCGTTTTAGCCACATTTAAGATGTCGTTTGCAGGTGATTACATCATGGACAACTCTTAAATTTCTGGTAAAGAGTTAATACACGTTTTTGTCATTAACACCCGTTTTTTGCTTGTTTACGTTTGCTGAACGAACTATTGTCCTTTAAACTTAGTATTCTGACAAAGCTTGTTGCAGAGTCTATCTGTGTCAAGGAGATATACACTGAATTTATCCGTCTTCTGATTATTTTGTATTTGTTCTACAGAAAATATAAGATCTTTATAGGGATAATAGTGTTTAGAATGTGTAGTCAAATTCGACCGATTGCTAGTTTGACGTTTTTTTCCTGATGTATTGACGACAAAATTTGTAATTTAAGTTGATGGTGTGTGGAACCTATGGTCAAACTGGACCGACTGTACTGTCACGTGTAACACGGGCACACAGGACAGATACCGCACATGTGAAGGTCCATTTCACGATGGTGCCGAATGTGAAGGGGACTTCAATGAGACCAGGGATTGTAATACTGATCCATGTCCAAGTAAGGATGCTTAATCATATGATGTTTGTCAAAATACAGTAAAACTTGTGTCAGTGGCCACCTTTATAGAGCAAGCAAACCGTTAACGGTATATTAAGCAAGCATGCATTGAATTCCAAGAGAACATTAATATGTCAAAATGTACCTGTACTAAGCAGGCACATTTTGAGTAACCCTCTGGCTTCATACAGGTATGACAGTACTTAGTTCTTCTTTATCTTCTTTTCTTCCCTCTTCGACGTGTTTGTCAAGTACGATTACAGCTAAAGATTTAGAGAACCATGTACTATATAAAAATTAGAATACATTGAACCAATATATTAGAGCATCTCTCTGGGAAAAGGTGGTTTCTTGCATAATCGTAATGCATCAAAATAGAAGTAGGTCGTCCAGTAGTATGGATCCATTTATCTAAAGACAGACTGAATTATGAGCTAGGAGGGTCCTTTTACGTGCAGAAAGAATACTATTAGCAAAAGTATCGACCTATGTCAGCCTGTGCGAACTGCACAGGCTGACATGAGTCGATACTTTTTGTACATGCATTGACCCAACTTTTAACAGATCATGACTCATTTTTTTCAATTACAGTTGATGGGATTTATTCGGAATGGTCAACCTGGAGTGTGTGCTCGCACACCTGCGGGCGCGGTACCACGTTCAGGAACAGGACATGTTTTGGTCCTTACTTTGGTGGAGCCCCCTGCGATGGACCTACCAACCAGTCAGAAATGTGTAACCCATCCAGCTGTCCAGGTACCCGGATTGAACTCAGTGTTGAAACTGCTTGTTTCCTTTTCCCCTTTTTGAAGTTTATAATGTAATATCAACAGTGAAGTTTTGATGCATGAGTGACAATTCCCCCTTCCCCCACAATGTCCCCCAAAATGTCCCATGTAGTTTATACCAATAATTAATGAATATCTGACGGACATTACCCTTTAACGAACATCTACTCCTTTACTTTTAACCAAACTGTATTCTAACGACAGTGAAAGGTTTGAGAAATCATTGAGGGAAAAAGAGACAATGCTGGTAACCTCCAGCTTTTCCCCGCTGCTTTCTTTAGCATTCCTAAACCTCTAATGGCTTGCTGTCCCTGTTTCAAACGGAACAACTCTAATTAATAAATGCTACATCTACTTATTGCCAAGATATTGGATTTACTAACTGCCAGTTAAAATGCAAACACCATTACTGGAGAGGGCGTTTTTTAACATTTTACTAAATTGATCTTGTGGCTCATGATCGTGAGTACATACTAGTACATGTAACGGCTTTTGATTTGAGTTAGAAATAAGTAGATGAAGGCTAGACGTATTCAATGACGTTTAAGGAGGAGTAAAGCAAAGGTGCAAGCGAAAATAAAATTAACACAGATATAAGAAGATGGTATTTAAGTTGCCCTTAAACAAAAGTACTGTAACAACTTATGGTAGAGTGTTTCCTTATGGGGTTCCAATCCCAGTTCAGGCTTGGATTTAATAATAAAATATAGGTAACTAAAGATGACTTCCGTCTCTCCGTTTTATAAAATGAAAAAACTTAATAAACCACGAAATTAAAATTATAGACTTATTTATTCTCTCTTTCTCTCTTTTTATCTGTTTGTAACTTTTCAAAATTATCTATTGTAAAATGATAAAACTCAAAATAAATAATGATTTGTAATGAAAATAAATAACGGAGGGTTAACCTTAGATCAACTGTTTGGAAGTCCAGAACAGTCTGTGTTCTGCCCTTATATACATACAGGCAGTGCACAGAACGCTGTTGTGCACCCAAAATAATGCACCAAAGAATCTGTGCGAAATAACGTTCAAAACGCACATATCACAATGCGCACGTCAAAGTGCACAAGGAAAGTTGTGCACTGCACCAAGAATCCTGTGCATTTCGACGTCGCCGGCCCAGTCACTCAAAATTGGACGAAACTTTACAAAGTTGATTGAAAATTAAACCTAAATGCATAAAATAATAAACTTTAAATGTCAATAATTAGGATTCGTACTTTGGATTACAAAAAAGACTGTTTTCTTTGGTAGAAATTTACGTTTGTTACATCTGACAGTTCTCCAAGAAACGAAATTCAAAGCGTCCGCGCTTTGACAGCTCCACCTATCCCATGATGCATTGCAAAGTAAACATTCAAAATGGCCGTGCCAATGCTTCAATATCAAACACCACTGCAAACAAAAGGAAGTTGCAACGATTACGGATGATGACAGCAGGTAAATACTGCATAAAAATAATGTTTAAACCGCAGAGATAAAGCAAAATACAATCGTGACATGTATCTCCGACGAGTAAACACAAAATCTGCAGTTATTCAGGAGGAAATAGTCGGTCATAAATAGGTCAAAGCTGTCAAACGAAACGGATTATTACAGTACCGTGCGAGCAAAAGGCACTGAAAAAGGTAAAATAAGAAGACAAGAAGACTTTTCAATACCAGTTTTTTAGCTCACCCGAGCACAACGTGCTCAAGGTGAGCTATTGTGATCGCCCTTTGTCCGGCGTCCGTCGTCTGTCGTCCGTCGTCCGTCAACAATTTCTTTAAACATCTTCTCCTCCTAAGCCACTTGGCCAATCTTGATGAAACTTGGCAGGGATGTTCCTTGGGTGAAGCTCTACCAAACTTGTTCAAAGAATTGAATTTCACCCATAACTCTGGTTGCCATGGCAACAAAAAGGAAAAGAAATGCAAAATCTTTGATATTTATTATGTAGCATCTCCTAGTTCAAACATAGGAACAAAGAAGGGAAAACTTTAAAATTCTTCTTCTCTGAAACTGGTAGGCATAGAGCTTTGGTATTTGGTATGTAGCATCTCCTAGTGGAACTCTACCAAGTTTGTTCATACGATGCCCTGGGGTCAAAACTGGCCCCGCCCCGGGGGTCACAAGTTCGAACATAGGAACTTAAAAGGGAAAACTTTAAAATTCTTCTTCTTTGAAACTGGAAGGCGCAGAGCTTTGATATTTGGTATGTAGCATCACCTAGTGGGCCTCTACCAAGTTTGTTCATACGATGCCCTTGGGGTCAAAATTGGCCCCGCCCCGGGCGTCACAAGTTAGAACAAAGGAACAAAGAAGGAAAACTTTAAAATTCTTCTTCTCTGAAACTGGTAGGCATAGAGCTTTGATATTTGGTATGTAGCATCTCCTAGTGGACCTCTACCAAGTTTGTTCATTTGATGCCCCTGGGGTCAAAACTGGCCCCGCCCCGGGGGTCACAAGTTAGAACAAAGGGACAAAGAAGGAAAACTTTAAAATTCTTCTTCTCTAAAGCTGGAAGGCGTAGAGCTTTGATATTTGGTATGTAGCATATCCCAGTGGACCTCTACCAAGTTTGTTCATATCATGTCCCTAGGGTCAAAACTGGCCCCACCCCAGGGGTCACAAGTTTGAACATAGGAACAAAAAAGGGAAAACTTTAAAATTATTCATCTGTGAAACTCGAAGGCGTAGAGCTTTGCTATTTGGTACGTAGCATCCCCTAGTGTACCTCTACCAAGTTTGTTTATATGATGCCCCCATGGGTCAAAACTGGCCCCGCCCCAGGGGTCATAAGTTCGAACATAGGAACAAAGAAGGAAAACTTTAAAATTCTTCTTCTCTGAAACTTGAAAGTGTAGAGCTTTGATATTTGGTATGTAGCATCTCCTAGTGGACCTCTACCATAATTTGTTCATATGAAGGCCCTTGGGTCAAAACTGGCCCCGCCCCGGGGGTCACAAGTTCGAACATAGGAACAAAAAAGGGAAAACTTTTAAATTCTTCTTCTCTGAAACTGGAAGGCGTAGAGCTTTGATATTTTGGTATGTAGCATCTCCTAGTGGACCTCTACCAAGTTTGTTCATATGATGGCCCTGCGGTCAAAACTGGCCCCGCCCCGGGGATCACAAGTTCGAACATGGGAACAAAAAAGGGAAAACTTTAAAATTCTTCTTCTCTAAAACTGGGAAGTGTAGAACTTCGATATTTGTTATGTAGTAATCCTGTTCTAAGTTTGTTAGCCCACCTGACCACAACATGTTCAGTGAGTTCAAAATTGGGTCACCTGGGGTCATAAACTAGGTCACAAGATTAAATTAAAGGAATACCTTGTGGGCACTCTAGAGGCCACATTTATGCTCAAATGACCTGAAATTTAGTCAGAATATTCGTCTTGCTAAAATATCGGATGTGTTTGAAATTGGGTCACCTGGGATCATAAACTAGGTCATTAGGTCAAATTAAACAAATACCTTGTGGGCACTTTGGAGGCAACATTTCTTGCTCAATTGACTTGAAAATTGGTCAGAGTATTTGTCTTGATAAAATCTCACATGAGTCTGAATTTGAGTCAACTGGGGTCATAAGCTACATGTAGGTCACTACGTCAAATTAAGAAATACCTTGTGGGCACTCTAGAGGCCACATTTTTTGCTCGATTGACTTGAAAATTGGTAAGAATGTTTCTCTTGATGAAATCTAAGATGACCTGGTGTTATAATCTAGGTCACTAGGTCAAATTACAGAAATACCTTTGGGCACTCTAGAGGCCACATTTCACGCTCAAATGACTTAAAAATTGGTCAGAATGTTTCTCTTGATGAAATCTAAGATGAGTGCAAAATTGGGTCACCTGGGGTCATAATCTAGGTCACTAAGTCAAATTAAAGGAATACCCTTGGGGGACTCTAGAGGCCACATTCCTTGCTCAATTGACTTGAAAATTGATCAGAATGTTTGTCTTGATAAAATGTTAAATGAGTTTGAAATTGGGTCACCTGGGGTCATAATCTAGGTCACTAGGTCAAATTAAACAAAAAGCTTGTGGGCACTCTAGAGGCAACATTTATTGCTCAAATAACCTTTAGTTTTGTCAGAATACTTGTCTTGATAAAATCTCAGATGAGTTTGGATTGGGGTCACCTGGGATCATAAACTAGGTCACTAGGTCAAATTAAAGAAATACCTTGTGGGCACTGTAGAGGTCACATTTTTAGCTCAATTGACTTGAAAATTGGTCAGAATGTTTGTCTCGATAAAATGTCACATGAGTCTGAATTAGGGTCAACTGGGGTTATAAACCAGGTCACTAGGTCAAATTAAAGAAATACCTTGTGGGCACTCTGGAGGCCACGATTACGGATGATGACAGCAGGTAAATACTGCATAAAAATAATGTTTAAACCGCAGAGATAAAGCAAAATACAATCGTGACATGTATCTCCGACGAGTAAACACAAAATCTGCAGTTATTCAGGAGAAAATAGTCGGTCATAAATAGGTCAAAGCTGTCAAACGAAACGGATTATTACATTACCCCCCACTTAGAGTGTTGTAGCTCCTGCTAACACTTAAAAGATAAAATAAAATTTTAACAATAACACCTGCAAATCTAGAGTCCGTTTCATCGTGTTAGCATAAGAGAACGTCCAGACACTCATATTTGTTTAAACTTTAAAACATGTTCCACAGTCACCTGTATGAGCTTAGGTATAACTTGAATTTCACTTTTCACTATTTAAATTAAACGTGTTAAGCACAATGTCACATTAAATATAAAGCACTATTTTAAGATGAAATGCACTATGCACTAAATAACTTGCACTAAATAACTTGTTGAGTCCAATTTTGAATTCACTAAACTTTATATAAAAAAATTTGAACTTGAAATCTATCTGTGTCTGTCTCGTCTGTCCTTGTGTTGGCTGTGCTCTCGCTCTCGTCTATTGTAGTGTTGTGTGTTTCTTCTATCCTCCCTCTCACGCTGATCTTCTCGTGCTCGTTTGTTTGAATTGTCTTGGGTCCTATGTCTGTCAGTCTTTTCATCGTCTAGTTTTCTCTTCCTGTCAACTCTGCTGTGACTGGAATGGGTTAGGGACTCACTCATGTCCTTAACTGTTTTAGCAAGTTGTAACAAGGCGGCCTCCTGTCGTCTCAACACCTCTGTGTTTGCCTCAACAGCTGTTTTGATATCCAGCAGGAGCCTTTTTCTTTCAGTTGAGGAAGCAGAGGAGACTGATGAAGATGATGAAGATGATGAAGCTGCATCTTCCCGAGGTACAATAGGCTCCACTGTAAGGGGCTCAGGCCTTTCATCTAAAGTTGGAGTGGCCTCAGCATGGCTTTGTCCAGGAAGATCATCTTCATAGTCTAGTAATTCTTCTAGGCCAGTCTCTAACGGTTCAGGGGCTCCAAAGGGACTCTTCACCGGTTGTGGCGCTGTTGTTGGCTGTGCTAGCTGTGCCTGCTGCACCTGCTGCGCCTGACCTATTCCTCCTGTCAAAACTGTGCCCAACAATTGATGAAGCTGAGCTATCACAGGGCTTTGCAGTAACTGTCCTGCTACTAGATTGTTGCTGGTACTCGGCAGCAGTGGGGACTCTGGCAATAGACCCCCTGGAAAGCTTGTTTCTACTGCCTGGGCCAGAAGATCCTTACCCTTTGACTTACTGGCCCAATGTCTGGCTGACTCCTCCGCAGACAGAGCTACCATATCTCTCTCCCCAATTTCGTAAGGAAACTTGTTCACAACCAACATGTCTGGCGAATCTTGAATCCCTTTTTCCTTTAGCATTAGGGCATGTCGGGCGAAGGTTTTCACATGCTCTCTCAGCTCACTCTCCTTGAAACACCGAAACAAGCACAGCTTACAATAACAAGGCACATCGTCCAGACTGAGGTGGTGCTTCAGAATGTGGTTGGTCACCCGATACTTGGCCTCTATATAAACTTCGTTCTTCTTGTGCAAGCAGCGCAGACACTGGTAGGCCCTCCTCTTAGCTTCAGTTTGTTTTGATACCACAGACATGTTCTGCAAGACAAATTGGAACAAATTTTAAATAGCTAGAAAGTCAGAACTAAATGACACTGCCTGGGGTCATACATAGCTCTATACCATATTCTCCAATCCAATTGACAGTTTCTATGGCAATTTGGGAATCGACCGCAAATATAACACTACTGCTTTCATAGTCAGACAACAACCCCATACCATCTTGAGCATCCTGCATGATCCTAAGCCCTTCACTTCTCATCTCAACTTACGCCTTTTACATTTAAAACCATCTGCTCTACTTTGTTCGTTTCACTGGTACAAATACAGCTGACTCTTAGACCTTTTGCATCCCCCTGACTCAAATGGTATTTTCTCTCTTGCCATAGAATGCGGATTCAGGCAGTTTTCAGAGCAGTGCTATTTCTTTAACCCCCTTTTCCACAATGTTTGCCTTATGCATACTGTGTCTTGTTTCCTTTCATATTTTCAGTGCTTTTTAATTGCATTAAGTTAATATTGTATCCTACTGTTTATGACTTGCCAAGTTATTGTAATAAAACCTTAAGAAAGTGTCTGCATTCCTTAATTTAAAGCGACCCAACCTCATAGTAAGTTTTCAGACATCAATTTATAGGAATATCAAACCAATGTAACAGTTTCAAATGAACATGAACCTTTAACTAAATAACAAATGTAAGTTTAACGACACAGTTTCACTGAACACGCACAAGTTATTTCCACTAAACACTGTAACAGTAGTCATTTTAGTTTAGAAGTTATAATGTCATAATTTAATTTTCACTAACACTATTTACACTTTTGCTTATTTAACACTTTACATGCTTTGTTTATCCAGTTTGGTACTTTATTTCCCTCATAACGCTTAAGCTTGTCATGGTGGACAATTTTTTCTTTCCCAGATTTATCTATCTGGACAACAAAGTTTATATCATTAAGAGACTGTTTAACTAAAAAGGGTCCCTCATATGTTCTCTCTAATTTGTGTGCTATTCCCACTTTATGTCTTTCAGATAACATCCATACTGCATCTCCAGCTTTGTAACTGTTGTGGACAATCTTTGTGTCATATATCACTTTGTTTCTTTGCGCTGCAGCATGAAGATGATCTCGTGCCACCCGATGTGCATGCTGCATGTGAGATTTTAGTACATCAACATAATCGCTATATGAGGTAATACTGGCCATGTTGTAAATGGTATTGCTACCGTACACCAATTCAGAGGGCAACCTTACTTCCCTTCCCATGGTTAAAAGATTTGGAGTTAAACCTGTACTCTCATGCGGTGTAGATCTGTAAGCACCTGCTAAACATCCCAAGTGCTGGTCCCAATCATCTTGCTCTTCACACAAATATGCTTTTATCATGCGTACTAAAGTCCTGTTAAATCGCTCAGTCTGGCCATTACATTTTGGGTTCTTTGGGCTGGTTCTGACTTTCTTGATCTCTAACATTCGGCATAGATCTTTAAACACTCTGCTTTCGTAATTTCTTCCTTGATCACTCAGGAGTGATAGTGGACAGCCCCATCTGGCTATAAAATCATTCAGAACACTAGAAGCGCATGTCTCTGCAGTTTGGTCAGGGACTGGGATTACTTCAACATACTTGCTAAAATGGTCAGTGAGGACTAAGATGTATTTGTTCCCTCTGGGTGTCACTGGTAACGGTCCTATGTAATCTGTTGCTACAACATCACATGGTGCTCCAGTGGTTATAGTTCCTAATGGCGCCTTGGGTTTCTTATTGGGCTTCTTAATTGATGCACAGGTGTCGCACTGGCTAATGTACATTTTAACATCGCTTTTCATCCCGAACCAATAATATCGCTGTAGTAGCCTCTCATAAGTCTTTTTACACCCCATGTGTCCGGACAGTAAAGAATCATGAAATTGCACAAGCAGACTTTTCTTCATGCTGTCAGGTACAAGGAGCTGAGTATGACTACCACATCCATTTTTCCTATTGAAACACTTGTACAAGATACCATCTTTGATGTCCAAAACATCCCATATGATCCAATAATGACGTGTGGCAGGACTAAATCTTGCCATAGTGCTTGCGCTGGGTTTGCAGTCCTGTATTTTTGCCTGAAAAATGGGCGATATGTCTGGATCTTTGGACTGGAGATTCCTAATTGTAGAGTGATTTTGTTCACTTGCCCAAGACCAGTTATTCTGGTCCCCTACCGCCTGGTTTCCCTTTTCCACTGGCATGCTGGAGGGTCCTGGTTTAGGTTCAGAAATGGCTCTTACAAGTTTGTCATTTGTTATACTTTCTGCATTTTCTCTGAACTTGTTATCCATTAGTCCAGTGTGTTGCATGTCATTTGCTCTTTTGATACATTTCTTACAGGGACCACATTTAAGATGTTCATCCATATCTTGCAGAGAACAGTCACAGTCTCTGGGATTGTTACAACGTGAAAGAGCATCACAATGTCCCTGTTTCTTGCCTGACCTATATTCAATTGCAAAGTCATAATGCGAAAGGATCTCTATCCATCTTGCAATCTTCCCTCTGGGTTCTTTCAGTTTGAAAAGCCACACTAGAGCTTGGTGGTCACTTCTCACAATGAAATGCCTGCCCAAAAGGTACTGTCTGAAGTACTCCACAAAATAACGAATTGCGAGTAATTCTTTCTCGGTAATACAATAATTCCGTTCAGGTTTGTTGAGTGCCCTGCTAGCATACGCTATAACCCTTTCACGTCCACCTTGAATTTGTTGCAGTACTCCTCCTATTCCAACATCTGAGGCATCCACGTCTAAGATGAAATCACCTGCATTGTCTAAAGGGTATCCCATTATGTCAGATCCAACAAGTAGGTCTTTAAGTTTTTCAAACGATTTTTGACAGTCATCTGTCCAGATAAACTTTTTCCCTTTGCGTGTTAGCTCCACCATTGGGCGTACGATTTTTGCAAAGTCCTTAACAAATCTGCGATAATACGAACACAATGCCACAAATTGTTTCACTTGTTTTGCATTTGCTGGCACTGGCCAGTCAACTATTTTGGCTATGTTTACAGGGCTGGGTTTAACACCAGAGCTGGACACAACCTGACCGAGGAAAGTCACTTGTTCTTGCAGCATTTCACATTTCTCAGGTCTTAACTTTAAGCCAGCTTTCTGAAGACGGTCAAACACCTCTCTTACTCTGTGTATGTGCTGTTCGAAGTTAGTACTAAACACAATTATATCATCTATGTAAATAAGACAAGTCTCCCACTGAAGACCTTGAAGTGCAAGTTCCATGGTGCGTTGGAAGGTACTGGCCGCATTATTCAGCCCAAATGGCATTCTCAACATTTCGTAATGTCCATACTTGCATACAAATGCACTTTTCTGTATGTCATCCTTTTTCAGAGGTATCTGGAAATACCCACTTGTAAGGTCAAATGTACTAAATAGCGTTGACCCTGCTACTGCATCAAGACAATCCTGAACTCTGGGCAGTGGAAATCCATCTGGTTTTACCAGGGCATTGACTTTTCGGTAATCAACACAAGGCCTTACACTTCCGTTCTTTTTTCTCACCAAGACAATAGGACTGGCCCATGGGGAAGTGCTCTTCCTAATTACACCTTTCGCAAGAAGGTCCTCTATTGCCTTTTTCTCCTCACTAGCATAGGCCATAGGTACACGTCTGGGAGGTTGTTTGATCGGGAGGGCATCACCAGTGTTAATCGGATGTTCAGCAAGGTGTGTCAGCCCTAAGTCCCACTCACTCTTTGAAAATATGTCTTGGTAATCATTCAACAAGCTAGCCAGGATACATTTCTCTGTACAGTTTCTGTCCACTGATGATCGACTGAAGAGGTCTGTCAAATGTGCAGGTATGCTTTTATCTGATTTGCCTAGATTTTTAACTTCTCTCAGAACTTTGATTTCTTTGTTCTCAAACTGGACTCTACGGATTGAATGGTTGTTTCTTTCGTTACAAGAACTTTCTTCCTCTAACAATGTAGTTTGTATTTCACTGATTCGTTGTGCCTGTGCTACAACTGCGTCTTGATTTATAGTGACTGATGTAGGGAATGGGTTCAAAACCCGCACTTTACTAGTTACACAATTGTTTATATCAACAAGTACAGATGCCATCTGCAAAGGATAGGTTTCCTTGAAGTGAACTGTTGGTTCTATGATAAAATCTGAGTTTTTGTCAAAGTCATCACTCTCTTTCCGTTCAACGTAAACATCCAACAGGGCCTCACTCTGTGGTGGTATAACAACATGGTCTGCCATAGTTACTTTTCTAACACTGTTTCTCATTCCAATCTGGATACACGGTATTTCTTCTCCTCTGAAGACGATTTTTGCTTTGCTCAAGAGGATGTCAGCAGGGCCTTGCTCATCATCTTGCAGTATGTCTACACCAAGAAGTCCGTCATCCTCAATATCTGCGACAATCAATTCCTTTTGAAGCCGAATTGGTCCAATTTCGATGTTAAAGATTGCTTTTCCATACTCGTTTATTGGCATTCCTCCGGCCCCTATTAAGCAATTCGTTTCTGTAAGTTTAGGTCGTTTCTCTGGGGGAATCCTTTCGTACACTTTTCCAGACAGAATGGTTTTTGTTGCGCCAGTATCTGTTGTAAATATGAGTTGTGTCCCTTCAATAGTGCCCTTTACATATACACCTTCACTGTAAGATTTTCTTCTTCTAACGACATACTGCTTTTCATCTAAAATTTCAGCTTCTGTTTTCTGGCCGTCTTTTACTTTTACTGGGGCATCACCTCGGCCGTCTGGGTCAGCCCATTCTCGTTTAAATGGTTTCTGCTTGCACTGGTACGCATTGTATTTTCCTGGTTATTGGTCTGCCTTCTGTACGTGCTAGGTTTCCTATGAGGACAATCTCTGATGAAATGACCAGGCTTATGACAGTTAAAGCATTCTTTTGACGGCTTTCTGGTAATGTTATTTTTAGTAAGAAGGCTAATTTTATCTAGTATTTGCTTAAGCATGTTTCCCATCTGTAGTTCTTGGTGTGGAATGAGGTCTGTATCTTTAATCTGCTTGTTTTGGTTTTGTGGCTGTTTCTGTTCTTTCAATTTTGTGGGTTTGGAACGCACTTGGCATGCATATTTTCCATCACTGTCACTTTCACCCTCTTCGCACTCTGAGTTTTTTGCACTACGTACAAATTTCTTCATCTTCTTTTCACCATATGGGGACTGTGATAGTCTTTTTCTAGTTTGTATGTAATTGACTACATGGAAAACTGCCTCATCGATATCGCATGGGTCCTTCACATACTCAACTTCGCACCTAACTTCATCATCCCTGAGACCATCCAAGAATCTTCTCACCAAGTCTTCTTGTCTTGTCTGTATATCACGCCCCTTATGGGCCTTATCGTACAAACATTTCAGTTCCGAGGCATATTCTTCCGCTGTTTCACCCGACTTTTGATTTCTGTTACTAAATTTTGCCGCAAAAGTTTTGGAAGTCTCCACCACTCTGAATCTACAATTCAGCTCAGCAACTAATAAGTGGTAGTTATTTAAAGCTTCTGGTCTAAGCTGTGAAAAAACAAAGTCACCAGCACTACCCTGCAATTTTGGGAGCAATTCATCTAATTTGTCCTCTGAGTTCCAACCTTGTCTGTTAGCTACAGCTTCAAAACGGTTAAACCAAACTCTCCAGTCTTCTTTCCCACAAAAGGGTGGTATTTTTATTGTACCGGAACGGTTCTGTCTGTTTTGTCTACACTGAGGTCTAAAGCTTCCCATATTTTCTCTTTCTTCATGCTGATTCAAAACATCACCCCTACATGGCTGGCTAGGTGAATAGTTTCTGCATTCTCCGTATCTTGGTTGGTGACAGTTTACATAAGTTTGATTCCTTGGCTCGAAATGATCTGACTCCCTCTGCGATATTGTTTGAGGTAGACTTATGCTCATTCTTGGTTGTAAGTGGCAGCTTTCATTTTGATTTTGCTCAGCTTGTGTTAGTTGATGATTATTTGCTTCAGCTCTCGCAGGGTGGTTTGAACAGCTGTTCATATTGGTAAGTGTGTCAGCTATACCCTTCAATACTCCTGTGATCTGAGTCTGCATTTGTACCATTTTATGAACAGCGTCTGCCACATTTGACTGATTGCAAGATTCTGTATTTCCCGTGACAGGACTTCTGTCATTTTCTGTAAAACTGCTGTTTTGAATGCTATTTTCTGTAGGACTAGTCAAGCAGTATGGGTCTGTACTGGCCTGCGGGGTTACTTGTGCTTGGTCTACACTTGTTGGTAAGTTGAAAAAGACTTCTGTTTCTTGTTCAGAATCTGTATCACACATTTTTATTTGGCTGTTGAGTTCGATCACTGAATCTAAGTGTTGAAATTACAAGATTCCACCTCTCTGCCTCCAAAAATATGTAACAACTTATGGTAGAGTGTTTCCTTATGGGGTTCCAATCCCAGTTCAGGCTTGGATTTAATAATAAAATATAGGTAACTAAAGATGACTTCCGTCTCTCCGTTTTATAAAATGAAAAAACTTAATAAACCACGAAATTAAAATTATAGACTTATTTATTCTCTCTTTCTCTCTTTTTATCTGTTTGTAACTTTTCAAAATTATCTATTGTAAAATGATAAAACTCAAAATAAATAATGATTTGTAATGAAAATAAATAACGGAGGGTTAACCTTAGATCAACTGTTTGGAAGTCCAGAACAGTCTGTGTTCTGCCCTTATATACATACAGGCAGTGCACAGAACGCTGTTGTGCACCCAAAATAATGCACCAAAGAATCTGTGCGAAATAACGTTCAAAACGCACATATCACAATGCGCACGTCAAAGTGCACAAGGAAAGTTGTGCACTGCACCAAGAATCCTGTGCATTTCGACGTCGCCGGCCCAGTCACTCAAAATTGGACGAAACTTTACAAAGTTGATTGAAAATTAAACCTAAATGCATAAAATAATAAACTTTAAATGTCAATAATTAGGATTCGTACTTTGGATTACAAAAAAGACTGTTTTCTTTGGTAGAAATTTACGTTTGTTACATCTGACAGTTCTCCAAGAAACGAAATTCAAAGCGTCCGCGCTTTGACAGCTCCACCTATCCCATGATGCATTGCAAAGTAAACATTCAAAATGGCCGTGCCAATGCTTCAATATCAAACACCACTGCAAACAAAAGGAAGTTGCAACGATTACGGATGATGACAGCAGGTAAATACTGCATAAAAATAATGTTTAAACCGCAGAGATAAAGCAAAATACAATCGTGACATGTATCTCCGACGAGTAAACACAAAATCTGCAGTTATTCAGGAGGAAATAGTCGGTCATAAATAGGTCAAAGCTGTCAAACGAAACGGATTATTACAGTACCGTGCGAGCAAAAGGCACTGAAAAAGGTAAAATAAGAAGACAAGAAGACTTTTCAATACCAGTTTTTTAGCTCACCCGAGCACAACGTGCTCAAGGTGAGCTATTGTGATCGCCCTTTGTCCGGCGTCCGTCGTCTGTCGTCCGTCGTCCGTCAACAATTTCTTTAAACATCTTCTCCTCCTAAGCCACTTGGCCAATCTTGATGAAACTTGGCAGGGATGTTCCTTGGGTGAAGCTCTACCAAACTTGTTCAAAGAATTGAATTTCACCCATAACTCTGGTTGCCATGGCAACAAAAAGGAAAAGAAATGCAAAATCTTTGATATTTATTATGTAGCATCTCCTAGTTCAAACATAGGAACAAAGAAGGGAAAACTTTAAAATTCTTCTTCTCTGAAACTGGTAGGCATAGAGCTTTGGTATTTGGTATGTAGCATCTCCTAGTGGAACTCTACCAAGTTTGTTCATACGATGCCCTGGGGTCAAAACTGGCCCCGCCCCGGGGGTCACAAGTTCGAACATAGGAACTTAAAAGGGAAAACTTTAAAATTCTTCTTCTTTGAAACTGGAAGGCGCAGAGCTTTGATATTTGGTATGTAGCATCACCTAGTGGGCCTCTACCAAGTTTGTTCATACGATGCCCTTGGGGTCAAAATTGGCCCCGCCCCGGGCGTCACAAGTTAGAACAAAGGAACAAAGAAGGAAAACTTTAAAATTCTTCTTCTCTGAAACTGGTAGGCATAGAGCTTTGATATTTGGTATGTAGCATCTCCTAGTGGACCTCTACCAAGTTTGTTCATTTGATGCCCCTGGGGTCAAAACTGGCCCCGCCCCGGGGGTCACAAGTTAGAACAAAGGGACAAAGAAGGAAAACTTTAAAATTCTTCTTCTCTAAAGCTGGAAGGCGTAGAGCTTTGATATTTGGTATGTAGCATATCCCAGTGGACCTCTACCAAGTTTGTTCATATCATGTCCCTAGGGTCAAAACTGGCCCCACCCCAGGGGTCACAAGTTTGAACATAGGAACAAAAAAGGGAAAACTTTAAAATTATTCATCTGTGAAACTCGAAGGCGTAGAGCTTTGCTATTTGGTACGTAGCATCCCCTAGTGTACCTCTACCAAGTTTGTTTATATGATGCCCCCATGGGTCAAAACTGGCCCCGCCCCAGGGGTCATAAGTTCGAACATAGGAACAAAGAAGGAAAACTTTAAAATTCTTCTTCTCTGAAACTTGAAAGTGTAGAGCTTTGATATTTGGTATGTAGCATCTCCTAGTGGACCTCTACCATAATTTGTTCATATGAAGGCCCTTGGGTCAAAACTGGCCCCGCCCCGGGGGTCACAAGTTCGAACATAGGAACAAAAAAGGGAAAACTTTTAAATTCTTCTTCTCTGAAACTGGAAGGCGTAGAGCTTTGATATTTTGGTATGTAGCATCTCCTAGTGGACCTCTACCAAGTTTGTTCATATGATGGCCCTGCGGTCAAAACTGGCCCCGCCCCGGGGATCACAAGTTCGAACATGGGAACAAAAAAGGGAAAACTTTAAAATTCTTCTTCTCTAAAACTGGGAAGTGTAGAACTTCGATATTTGTTATGTAGTAATCCTGTTCTAAGTTTGTTAGCCCACCTGACCACAACATATTCAGTGAGTTCAAAATTGGGTCACCTGGGGTCATAAACTAGGTCACAAGATTAAATTAAAGGAATACCTTGTGGGCACTCTAGAGGCCACATTTATGCTCAAATGACCTGAAATTTAGTCAGAATATTCGTCTTGCTAAAATATCGGATGTGTTTGAAATTGGGTCACCTGGGATCATAAACTAGGTCATTAGGTCAAATTAAACAAATACCTTGTGGGCACTTTGGAGGCAACATTTCTTGCTCAATTGACTTGAAAATTGGTCAGAGTATTTGTCTTGATAAAATCTCACATGAGTCTGAATTTGAGTCAACTGGGGTCATAAGCTACATGTAGGTCACTACGTCAAATTAAGAAATACCTTGTGGGCACTCTAGAGGCCACATTTTTTGCTCGATTGACTTGAAAATTGGTAAGAATGTTTCTCTTGATGAAATCTAAGATGACCTGGTGTTATAATCTAGGTCACTAGGTCAAATTACAGAAATACCTTTGGGCACTCTAGAGGCCACATTTCACGCTCAAATGACTTAAAAATTGGTCAGAATGTTTCTCTTGATGAAATCTAAGATGAGTGCAAAATTGGGTCACCTGGGGTCATAATCTAGGTCACTAAGTCAAATTAAAGGAATACCCTTGGGGGACTCTAGAGGCCACATTCCTTGCTCAATTGACTTGAAAATTGATCAGAATGTTTGTCTTGATAAAATGTTAAATGAGTTTGAAATTGGGTCACCTGGGGTCATAATCTAGGTCACTAGGTCAAATTAAACAAAAAGCTTGTGGGCACTCTAGAGGCAACATTTATTGCTCAAATAACCTTTAGTTTTGTCAGAATACTTGTCTTGATAAAATCTCAGATGAGTTTGGATTGGGGTCACCTGGGATCATAAACTAGGTCACTAGGTCAAATTAAAGAAATACCTTGTGGGCACTGTAGAGGTCACATTTTTAGCTCAATTGACTTGAAAATTGGTCAGAATGTTTGTCTCGATAAAATGTCACATGAGTCTGAATTAGGGTCAACTGGGGTTATAAACCAGGTCACTAGGTCAAATTAAAGAAATACCTTGTGGGCACTCTGGAGGCCACATTTATTGGTCAATTGATTTGAAAGTTGGTAACAATGTTTGTCATGATAAAATCTAAGATAAGTTTAAAATTGGGTCACCTGGGGTCATAATCTAGGACACTAGGTCAAATTAAAGAAATGCCTTGTGGACACTCTAGAGGCCACATTTCTTGCTCAATTGACTTCAAAATTGGTCAGAATGTTTGTCTTGATGAAATATCGGATGAGTTTGAACTTGGGTCACCTGGGGTCATAAACTAGGTCACCAGGTCAAATTAAAGAGATACCTTGTGGGCACTCTAGAGGCCACATTTATTGCTCAGTGTACTTGAAAACTGTTTAGAATGATTGTCTTGACAAATTTTTGATGAATTCAAAATTGGGTCACCTGGGATCATAAACTAGGTCACTAGGTCACTTTAAGAAAATTCCTTGTGGACACTCTAGAGGCCACATTTTTAGTTCAATTGACTTGACAAATAGTCAGAAATAGAGTTATTCATGTGGAGTGAAATTGACTCAAGTGAGCGATCCAGGGCCATCATGGCCCTCTTGTTTTAAATACTTTTTAATAGCTGTAGAGTTTCACAATCGCAGTCGGGTTTTACTGAGAGTAAAATACACAATACATGTTTTTTTTTAATGGTTTCGAAATGACTTCATGTAATGTATTCAAAAGTGTTCCATTCATTATTTGAACCTGAAATGATTTTTAGCATTGACGGGAAGGTAACTGAAAAGAAATATAGCACGCGTGGGGAGAGAATTTATGTATGACTGACGAAATTCCAGGTAGCATGGTTACAATTCGGTTTTACCTTTATACTTCTTTGTAAAAATGACTTTAATCAAAGAAAGCACTGTTTACGTAATGAGGAGGCATCTTTTCAAAAGAAAGAAAAAAAAAAAAGGTAAAACAAGAAATAAGGATAGGTTATCGTTTGTTTTTCACAATAGGTACATAGCCTACGGACAAGTGTGTGTTAGCATAGTGAAAGGGCAATGTCCGTACAGTCAGGGTACATGCTATTGATTCGGGTTGGAGAATTCAGTGTATACATATATAAAAAGATTGTAGATAAACAGATATCACGTTGTTAAGTCTCGCTTAAATGACACCAGGGATTGGGGGCCTGTACAATGTTGCATAGCTTGCATGTTAACCCTTAAAGCGCTAATTAAACAAAATAGACTTTCTCCATCAGGAAAACAGATATATTGTTGCAATTACAAAAGTCGTTTTTGTTTGAATATTTCTAAAAGTAGCGGATAGTGCAGATCCAAGCTCCTTGATCTACACCGTTCACAAAGGGAAGTCTGGTCTTGAGATCTACATTGTCAACAAAGACAACTATCATTGTATTTAGCGCATTAAGGCTTAATTAATCGTAGGAGTTTCTTGTAAAGCTTTTCGTGTTTCACAGTGCTTTGAATAGAGCTTGTACCGTTTCCCCATAATGTTCCTTTTCATGTTGTCTGTAGGTTGGCAAACTCTTTTTTATTTTTCTTAAAATAAAAAAAAGCACAAGCATGGTTGGCTTCACCATTTGGTTAAGCCAGTCCAAAATTTCTTTCTTTTGCCATGGAACCTCTTGAAAATGACAGAGAAAATTTGGATATGGTTTGTGCATACACCCCAGAGGTTCAACTCAAAAGCCTCTTTCATGACTTACATTCTTTGCTACATTGTATGTTGTATTTAGGGTATTAACATACCTTTGTACAATGTGTGTTTGTGCATTTCAGTGTAAATTACTGTGATACAAGTAAGTTTAACACATTTTTGCACAAGGAATTGACCGTTGAATACACAATAGTGCTTAGGCACAAAACTGCCGAGATAGAACACAGATTTAGACTTGTTTTATGAAAGAGTTTGCTTCAGAATTTATCCTTAAGTTCACATTCCATTATTGTAGTAAGGTAGAGTTGTACATAGTGTTTTTTTTATCTCTTAAACCATTGCAAAACGCACCGTCATGTGTGTTATTCTTGTATTATCACCGCAAAGTAGAAGTTTCCTGGTATTTCCCACCCCTTGTCTTTTGCACAATTTAGAACTTTGTAGAACAAAATCAGCAGGTAAGTTGGAAATTTTATTGCACTAGATTTAACTTACTCTCCATGTGTTTGTTTATTTCCAATGATGTAATTTGTTTTATGAGTAATTACAAAACACGATTTATTTCTAAATTAGTACACGGTCTTTGGAATCCGTGGGTTGCATGGTCAGAATGCAGTACAACGTGCGAGAATGGTACGCGGTCCAGAAGTCGCACCTGTGACGGACCATACAATGGTGGTGATGACTGTAGTGGAGCATGGAATGAGACTGAAAGTTGTTTCCTGATCATGTGTCCAGGTAATTACTTCATACATATGCTCTTTTCCACAAGGGGTGGGCAGTTCGAGCAGTTGGAGCGTTGGTGTTGAGGCATATCACGGGACAACCGTGAGCTTGGGAAAGTCTCAGCCTAGGTTCCAAACCTTAGTATTAATGTTTTCAGAGACATTTTTGTGTACAACCTATCAAGAGTTGAACTGGTAAGAAATCCAGAGGTAGCTCGCATTTATTAGTACTTTATACTTGGCTAGCAAGGAAAAGAGTTTGTTGTAAGAAGATCTAGGATCTGCGTGGGAACAACTTGAATCCAATCTTTTTCACTGACGGTGCATATACGTGAAAATATATAACCACATCACAGAGGAGCCTAAATCCTACAAATTCGTAATTATACAGATTATTTCAAGCTAAGTTGCAGGGTGCCCAAGGCATGGCTGCTTTGTTATGTTTTTGTTCTCTTGTTCTCTTACACATCTAGCCTGTGTCAACTCTAGACGACAGATTTTCAATCAATGCTTGATGGTTCTTTTCCGATGCATTATTTCAGTCAACTCTAAGTCAGATCTGACAAAGTGACAAGTGGTCACAAAACCTAGATTAAAAAGAACAAAGTATAGACAAGTCTGTTGCAAAACATAAAGTAATTGCACACCACTTTTGTTTCGACTGCGCTAGAATGTTTGTGCAAATTTATATTGTAAAGTAGAATTGGAAACTGGAAAATTTCATTACAAAAAAAGCAGATTCCTCTTAACTGCCAGCATTTAATATTGACCACATGGCTAGAAAATTTATTTCCTTCCGCCATGTTTACACAGCGGAATTCAAACTTGTACCCTACTGATAAAAATCTCAACACGAATATTTTCTGTTAAAATTCTAATCTAGTACAAATCATTGTATGTTGTTGTTGTTGTTTTTTAAATCTGGAACCAAAATCTCAGAGCAAATCTTGAAAATAAAGCCTGTGATAAATTTCTGTTTTTTATTGATAAGTATCGATCATTCTATAATTCCACAAAAGTTGATGGGGTTTGGTCACCATGGACAGAATGGGATGAATGTCCTGTAACATGCGGTGGAGCCATTCAAAATCGGACGCGATACTGCAATGGACCTTATCATGATGGCGCCAGTTGTACAGGCCACACGGAGGAGTCACAGGACTGTAATATCTATCCTTGTCCAGGTATGTAACCGACACTGTGATAGCATTTAAATCCTAACAAAGTGGTAAAATTCTAGACTCGTCTAAACTGAAAATATTTGTAGATCACAAGTTAAATACGACCCAAATGATGGGTATGTCTTTGTAAAGGTAGACAGTTGTGTGGAACTAAGGAGAAAATGCTAGCAATTAAATTGAGACCAATCGATATTGAAACCGTTCGTAGACGAATTAAATGTTGCTTTAATAATGGAATACGCTTTCGAAAGGGAGGAAAATATTGTATGAAAATTAGAAAATGCTTTTCAGTAACAATTTTTCTATTTCCAAAAATGTTTTCAAAAGCCTTGTTTTTAAGGATCTTCAATACACGGGATTGTTTGTTAACAGGTTAATTTGATACCGACATAATCCTGTGGAGACACAGTCTTCTGTCACTTTGAAAGATAGGTGAACAGACGGGCAACTGAGTGTAATGGTATTATTCATTACACGTTAGGCCCTATACGTTAAAGAAATGACGGCAGCGTGAATCATTGCCCTGTTCATTTCCATTTTGGTAAAAGTGCAAACCATTTCAGGGTTTAATACGGGCATTGTGATGTTGTAAACTATTGCCTGGTTAAAGTCTAGTAGACTAGTAGAAGTCTCGGCTTATATCCGAACACGGTGACAATGTAAACCGTTGCTTCGGTTAAATGCTAGCGTGGTGACAATGAAAATGTTGCCTCATATACGAGCATAAGATGTAAACTGTTACCCCGGTTAAATTTGAAAGTGGTGACAATGAAAACTGTTGGAACGTTTAAATGCGAGCATGGTGATAATGTTAAATGTTGCCTCGATTAAATGCGAGCATTGTGATAATGTAAACTATTGTCTCACCTAAATTCTATCGTGGTGACAATGTAAGCTGTTGCCTCGGTTAATTGTGAGCCTTAACTATAAAGTGTTGCCCCGATTTAATGCGAGCATTGTGACAATGTAAACTATTACCTCGGTCCAGTGCTTTCGAGGTGACAATGTAAACTGTTGCCTCAGTTAAGTGCGATAATATAATGTAAACTGGTGTCACGGCTTAATGCGAGCATAGTGACAATGTAAATTGTGGTCTCAATTAAATGCAAGGGTGGTGACAAGGTAAACTGTTGCTCCGGTAACAATGTAAACTTCAATCAATTGATTCTGGTTAAGATACTGATGTGATAAATTAATGACTAACATAAAGTGTTATCTTTTCTAAATTACCATAACTAACCCTTAGAGAGCAAACCACAACTTCAGATGTGTTTGTAGACAATGGAGATCAAGATCAGATTACCTTTTTTGGAAAGTGCAGATCAAGATCAACGAACGTTCTGACCTTTGACCTGCATTTTTTTCATTTCTTTTTTTCCTATACTAAAAGCTCCTGTGATAGTTGAAAGCTTATACCTGCTGTTCTGGTTGAGAAAACCTATTCATTTTTGTTGATTACTTTATCATTGATCAATTCTTTGATTACTTTTCAAGTTGACGGACAATGGTCACTGTGGACCAAATGGTCAATGTGTAATGTAACATGTGGTGGAGGCTATACAATGCGAACCCGTTTCTGCTCTGAAAGTTTACACGGTGGGTCGAACTGCACTGGAGACGATGAACAATACGACGATTGCAATACCCATGAATGTCCCGGTAAGCTAAGATAACATGTAATCGTTTGTTTGCACCTTACTTCAACTCTAGACCAGGCAAGTACTTAGATTTGTCCAAACTGAAAGCATTTGCAGAATACAAATTGAAAGTGGCTGAATGGTGGCATTAGTGGTCTTAGTTGCATCTGATCTATAAAAGCTACGTAAAAACTGATAAAAAATTAAAGCCAATATATACATGTAGTTACATACATTTTTATTTAATCATCCATAAACCGGAAAACACTATATTGCTATGCACATGTATTACAGTAGGGTCCCTGATACACTACCTAAAACTCTGAAAGCATATAACTTTAATTGAAAGAAGTAGTCGTATAATAGGATATGTAATCTGGGCTAAAGACCTGATGAAGAATAGGCACAAATAGGAATATTGCATTTAAAAGTTTTTTTCTATAAAAATCTGGTCTTCTACCTATTTAAGTAAAAAGCTTCAATGAATCTGAGTTGTTTTTTCTTTGTTCATGGTTAAGTCTTGGTCAGCTCCAAATACATAAACTAGACCTTTTTCGACGACTGAAAATGAAATTCACTAAAACTATGACAGGTGTTATCCCAAAAGCTAGATTAATCAAGCAGACAGAATAGATCAAATATCAGACTGCACGTTCTGTGCAGTCTGATCTTGATCTTTACCGTATGCAAAAGCCCATGTTTTCGCCGATGGATCTACAAAGCTTAATCTCGAGGTTTCATGCTTGCAGTGGACGGAGTTTGGAACCCATGGACGAACTGGACCGAATGTACTCACACCTGCGGAACTGGAAACAAGACTCGGTTTCGAGAATGTGATGGTCCTTACTATGACGGTAACGACTGTGAAGGTCCTTCAAGTGAAACAGAGCAGTGTAACACACACAACTGTCCGAGTAAGTATCTTAGAAGTTGGTGTTCGTTTCAAGTGACGCTTACTAGGTCTGTATTACTATTCACCAACCTTTCTACTACAAAATCAACTAAACCCATCAAGTATCAATTACTTGTTTCAAAGCAATACAGTCTTATTCTAGATTTAGAAAGTATCATTATTTGGTATAGCCAGTCAGAAATTTTGTTCCTTTCTTATTAAAAGAATTTCAAGAATTACAGCTGAAAAGCAATTAAGATGGTAGGTACATGTAAGTACGACCTCTAGAATAAGCAATGGATAATATGTATTTAGATGTTTCTCTTGGTTTCTCTGTGTTTTATTCTACTTAATGATTGATTACGGTCGTTATTTATAACAACACAGACATGCATAATGTAGATTTTTATATCTAAGATTAAGTGTGCATAAAGACAATTTAAAAGTTTGACGTTCGAGTCAAATCTAAATTTTTTTTTTAATTGTAGTTCTTTTTTTTTGTCAAATATAAGTTAAAGACTGATTATTTTTCTTCTCTTTCTGTTCAATATATGAACACCAAGGGTATAAGAGCTAAGATCCAGATGAAAACAAACATAACACACATGTATATCGTTCGAGTCAAAATGAAAGTGTTGGCAACATAGTGATATAAAACATGGGTATTAAAGGAATACCGAAAGTAGTATTCATAAATGAAAGTGGATATTTTCCCACATGCGGCGGATCGATTGTTGACGTAGGCAAACAATACTTATGCGTGGAAGAAAACGCGACCCCCCTTTTTTCTACGTGTGCTTGTAATTTCCCCTTAAAAGGTACCTTTGAACAGAGATAAAATCGACAGTCTGTATATATAACATAAATGTTATCTTTTACAGTCGATGGGATTTGGGACGAGTGGCAGACATGGAGCGTGTGCAACACCACATGTGGAGGTGGTTCCAGGTGGAGGTACAGGGAATGCATTGGGCCATTCTATTTCGGAGCCGAATGTCCAGATAAAAACATCAGTATAGAGAATTGCAACACACATGAATGTCCAAGTAGGTGGGAGAAATCTTGGTCCATTTTCGCTAACCATATACCCCGTCAAAATTCTGAAATTTCCAAAATAACACTATTTTTTTTTTTAATGTCTAATGGTTCAGCCAATCATATATTGTGTTCTTTTAAAATCTTAAAAACTATCGATATTTGAAAAATGAGAAACAATTCTGAGTAGTTGGTGAATACGAACCATCTTCTTTTCACTACTTCATTGTCCAAAACTTAGAATTCTCTACGTATGTGTCAAAACGAATCATGAAAGGAAAAAGACAGAACAATACTGATGATGCTGCTACTGCAGCTTATGATGATGAAGATATTACTGATGATATAAATGACAAATTATGTGCAGGTTTCAGCCAAAATGACTCTCCAGTCTTCATATCTCACGTCATAAAGTTTAATTAATGTCGGGATTTATATCAGTGGAGAGCTGTTAGATTTGGAACCGATGGCGTTGTATGCTTTAGATATTAGCAGCAATTCGATTTGCATATCAGTGTTCAGTTTTAGAATATTAATAAGTACAGAGATTTTGTTTGAAGAAATGTTCTGGGGCGGGGTGCTTCTCTCTTTGTTACTCTTGCAATGCATTTGCGAGATTTTGGCAATACGTTTGATATCGATTATACGGGATATCCTTTGGATAAAGTTATAGCTCTCATTTGATTTGCATATAAAATTTCATCATAAAAGTTACGAGATTTCGTTTGGACGATTGTATTTCTTTTTGTCTTTCACTCAGTTAGATGCCTCGATGTATGTTAGTCTTTTCAATGCAGTTGATGGAATTTGGTACGAATGGTCGGATTGGGAACAGTGCTCTTTAACGTGCGGTGGCGGTAACCAGTCCAGACATAGAGATTGTGAGGGCCCATACTATGGTGGAGCCGACTGCGTCGGTCCGTGGAATGAAACACGTTCCTGTAACATACACTTCTGTCCAAGTAGGGAAGTTTGTTTATTTTGAAGTAGTTTAATATAAATAAGGGAAGGGATACATAAGTCATGACCCTAAGATCATCTGTATAATATTTCAACTATGGAAATGATGTTAATGATGATTATGGTGATGTAAAGTGATATTGTCTGGACTGATGATGACTTAATTCCACAAAAAAAAATTCTGCCTTATGTACGAGGGGTGATCAGAAAGAACGTGGACCAGTGCCGGTATCTGAATATTGTTATAAAAAACAACTTGGAGTGTTTACTATTTTTGAAAGTAACCTCCTTTGAGTTCTATGCATGTATTCATTCTTGATTTCGACGCGCGAAGCACGTGTGGGAGCGCGTCACGTGACGTTACTATGAAGGACCCGGTCGTAGCGAGGGTTAGCTCCTCTCTGCTCTCGTAGTGTATGCCACATAGAAAATCTTTCAAAACAGGAACTAGTCACAGGTCGCATGGAGTCGGGACTAAATTATAAGGAGCGTTGGCAAGTGTTTCTTTGTTTAGTTTTTGCAAAGTTTCCAGTACAAGTGTGGCTTTGTGAGCTAGGGCGTTATCTTGGTGTAAATTGACGTCACTCCGCAGGACTTCTGGCTGTGTTTTTCGTATGGTGTTCGTGAAATTCATTTGAATAATGTGGGCATAAAACTCAGAATTGACTGTAGTATGTAAAGATACAACATGATTTAGAAGAAAAACAGGAGAACAGAAATACTTGATGTAGATAACTTTACCAAGTGACTTAGGAAGGTTGGCTTTACTAGCGGAAGGCGATGTTGGATGTTTCAATACGCTGCTTTGTCGTTTAGATTCAGTGTCGGTAAAGTGTATCTATATTTCATCGCATGTTACGATACGATCAGTAAAGTTTGACCCCTCTACCCTAATGCGTTCTGAAATTTCTTAACAGATTTCGACCCGAACCCCCATTTTATCGGGCGTCAGTTGCCGAGGTACCCACATTGTGCAAACACGCGACATTCCAAGACTCTCAGTCAAAATCTCCTGAGTACTTATATATGAAATGTCAAATGTGTCAGCTATTTTCCTGACAGCATCTCGGCGATCTTGTTTTACATGCTGCTCTACAACCGTTATGATTTTGTCTGTGACTGATGTTGATGGACGGCCAGATTTAGGGTCATCTTTAACAGTATCACACCCTTGTCTAAACCGGCACGATCCATGTACGAATATCAGATTCCTTGAGTGCAGAGTCCCCTTAAACTGTTTCTAAATCGGTTTTGATTTTCGATAAATACTTTCCGAGTTTGACGCAAAACTTTATGATTACTCTCGGCTCAAATAAAACGTCGTCCGATATTTTGGACCACTAATGCAGTATATGACGTCATTAAAATGACGTCATACTTTACCTACTTTAATATGACAACATTTGAAAGCGTGACTCAGTTACCAGACAATTAATGCTCATCTATGCAAATTTGTGTAATCCTAAGTGTAGTAGTTTTCAAAATAACGAGGTGGTCCACGATCTTTCTGATCACCCCACGTAAATACTATTTTACTTTGAAATCAACACTGTTACAAAGTTTTCAAATGTTACTATTTTGTTAACACTTTAAAATCAAGTTACAAAATGTAAACACTTCGTAATAAAGTTACAAGATGTAAACACTTTGTAATAAAATTGCGGCATATGACCACTTTGTTCTAAAGTTGCAATTTGTCAATACTTTGTAATAAAAGTGCAAAAGATAACCTCGGTGTAATTAAGTATTGAATTTAATTACTTTATAATAAGGTTTAAAATGTGAGCACGTTGTAATAAAGTAAAAAATTGATTACTTTACAATGAGGTGGAAAAAATGTAATTCCTTTGAAGTAATGTTAGAACCCTTACATTTAGCAACGCAGTTACAAAGTTGGTTGTAATAATGATGTAGACTAAGTAAATAAGATAACCATTTTCTATTGCAGTCGACGGCGTACTTTCCGATTGGTCTGAATTCTATGAATGTAGCGTAACGTGTGGAGGAGGAACGCAGTGGAGAAATAGAACGTGTATCGGCCCGTTCTACAACGGATCTGACTGTATTGAACCCTTAACTGATTCCAGGGATTGCAATACACATAACTGTCCAGGTACGTTCTAATTAACTCTCAACCAGACGACAAAATGTTAGACTAGTCCATATTCAAAGCATTTTATCAGCAGTCATTTTGTCAGGCATGGTTATCAATGGGCTGCTGTAATCGTAAGCATACATAGCAATTATTCAGTGCATGCGTAAAAATCACTCCCTCAGAAAGATCATACGATTTTTGTACAATATCTTTTGTAAAGCAGGCGTTACTTTTGTCTTACGATAATCAAAAGAAAAAAGATTGAGGTAAGATTTGCGTATGAACGTTAATAAAACGCACGTCCCTGATTTACATGTTGTAAGGTGACTGTACAACATATCTATTGATTTAGGAGCGCCTTTCATTAACCTCTCGTTTTTCAGTGGACGGTATTTGGGTACATTGGTCATCATGGGAAGAATGTGACCTAACCTGTGGAGGCGGTATACAGTGGAGGAACAGAACCTGCGAGGGTCCGTTCTACGACGGAGCCGACTGCGAGGGATCATACATACATAACAGGACCTGTAACGATTTTCCGTGTCCCGGTATAGAAGAACGATTTTTTTTTACCGCCGTTTATTTTGGCGATAGCTCAATTTCCACCGACAGCCATTTTTCGTTGAACACGTTTAGCCTGCTGGTGGAGAAAGAAAAGACGACAATTTAATTTCCAAAACATAACTCGCTTTGATTCGCTCTTACCATCAGTCAACTAAACTGTCCTTGACATAGCCTTAAGCTGTGATACGCTATGAGTGAACAAAAATAGGTTAAGAAAGTCCATTTCTCATTAATGAATAACTATGAGTAGGTATATATATACCCTATCCGGGCCAAAACGCTCTCATCCGCGCTAATTCGTCTAATCGATGCGTTGATTATGCTAATTAAATTCTCAACCAAATCATATCGACTAACCGTTCAACCGACTAACCCTTCAACCGACTAACCCTCACCTCAACATTCCCACCCCCATAAATTTCTAATCGACTAACTAGTTAACCAGGCTAACCGACTAACTAGTTAACCGCGAATCTAAGGCTAATAAACTAACTTATCCAACAAAAATTAAACGTATAATATAACTTAACTTTTTTTAATGTATATATAAAAATGGAATCTTGTTTAAAATTAGAGCTTAAAAAAGTTTAGAATATAAACTAAAATACTCAGCAAGACCAATAAAATATAAAGGTTTTGATTTTATATATCTTCCTAATGCTCAAAGTAAGGACTACATTAATACAACTACTAATATAATGGATGCTTGTTATTATGAATATAGTAAAGCTGTAGTAAAATATAATGATACATCGATATACTTTGATTTATTCTTTTTTCCTGTTTGGGATAAGGTTGAATCATATGAAAACTTTTCTCCATTGTTTTTATTATATTATGGCTCATGTTGTAGTCATTTTTTTAAAATGTTTGAAACATGCTTAAATTTAGAAAATGAGCATGGTATTGGAGGAGGTTTTAAAATACACTATGATGGCGCAAAGTACATACCAATATTTCTTAGAGCAAACTATGATACTACAATAGAAGAAGAATTAAATAATTATTTATCTAATTTAGGTTATGAATTCAATAAAGCAGAGTTTATACCATCTTTACATATTCACCCTTTTGGTAAATATGCTGGAAATTACAAGCATATTTTATTTAACTTTAAAGAAATAGAACCAACCCAAGAGGAAAGAGATGAACAATTTAGAGTAATACAAGAATACTTTGAAAGAAAAAGAAGGTTTATGGAAAATGAAGAAATGGGAGATTTAAATATTAATGGTTTAGAAGTTTATGAAGAATATGAGTGCGTTGTATGTAAGGAAAATAAACCTGAAATAGTATTTTGTAATTGTGGTCATTGTTGTATTTGTGAGGAATGTAATTCAAGAAATAATTTTACCAATTGCCCAATTTGTAAAACAGAAAACACCATTAAACGTAAAATATAACTTTATTTTTTAAAGTTATATTTTATAATGCCCCCAAGCCAGCGTGTCAATCTTGTTCTCCAAGACAAACCTTTTATCATCACTTGATCCTAACGCTTTTTTGTTTAACTCTTCAGTATACATATCATGACCCCTACTTCTTAAAACAGTCATCTTTCTATACTGGTCCTTTTCTGTAAGCAAACACTCTTTGTAATTGCTAAAATTTATCTCTTTCTTGATAACCGCTTTTTTAACACCTTTACATCTTTTATCTTCCTTACCATCTAAGGTTTTTCAAGCATACATTTTTGCTCCTAGACCAACAAACTCAGTCATAATCTTACCACCTAACTCATCTTTAAACTTTCCAACTACTCTTGCATTACAATCATTTTTTAAAAAATGATCTTTAGAATAATTACTTGTATCAAACATTTCAGGTACATCTTTTTCTATATCCTTATACAAATTTTTAGTTTCTATTTCAAGAATAAAACTATCTGTATCAGTATAACACATTCTAACCTTTTCGCCATACTTAGCTTTAAAGTAATTATAATAAGTTTTTTGCATATGTGTTTTACTAATATCTAAGATGCTTAATCCTGAGTAAATAGGTTTAATGTATTTTATATCAGTCTTTCTCATGTGTACAGCTGTTAGGTTTTCATCGAATATTGTTGTGTGGGTATAGTTTGGTTTTGCTACTAATTTCCTATAACGCTCTTCATTAGAAACCAGGTGTATCGTTACTCTATTTCTCAAGTTTTCCATGGTTTTGCCAAAGACTGAATTATTCATCAACTTAAAAAACTCTTTTTCAAAATTATTTTTAGCTGCTTTTCTTAGTTCAATGTTTGTATTAATGTATGACTTAAGCCATGCACTTTCCTCAAACTTAAGTCCTTGATGTATTTTAGTAATCTTTAAACCTAAATCAACACATGTTTTTAAAGCTTCATGATGAATAACATAATTCTTTTTATTATTTAAGTTTGGAATAAGTTTTTCTACTTTTTCTATCTTTAAACGTTCGGGTGCTACAGGAAAGTCATTGTGTAAATCATGTAATTCTTTAGGATATTCCAAATCTACTTCTAATATACATGGAATTTTTTGCCAATTTTCTAATTCTTTTTTATTCATCCATTTAAAACCATGAGTAGGAAGAGGACGACTCATTGCCCAATGGTAAAGGCTGTTTGCATCTATATATAATAAATATTTTGATGGTTTACTAGGATCATATAATTCACCCATACCCTCATTATTTGCTTTTCCATATCTTTTACTACACATACTAACACCCCCTTTAATACCTAATTCTCCCATCAAAAGCATATCAGGATCAGATAAAAGCTCTAGGTTTACTTTTGTTATTTTCAATGCTGCATCCCAAGCTAAACCAGGAGCAGTATAATACCAACTAGGATCTAAGTCATAGTTTTCACAGCAAACATCTCTAAAGTTTTCAAAAACATCTGCTAAAAGCAATACATCTATTTTATTGTAAAGTTCTAAGTAATCCTTAAACGTTTTCATATTAAAAGCTTTCCAAACCTTTTGCGCATGAGCATAATCTTCATCTGTAATTCCTTCTTTGTTTAAACAAGAGTAAAATGCTTCTTTGGGTGGTAATTTCTCTTCTTTAAGTTTATCAAAAGAATCTAGGTACTCATAAGGAAAAACTCCTTTTCTCCTAACTAACAGTAGTTGTTCTTTAGTAAAATATTTTGCTAAAATTTTTAACTGACTTTCCTCTAAGTTGCTTGAAAGTTTATCCAAACTTGAATTCATAAACTTAAAGCTATCAAGAAATCTAATTTTATGACTTGTATTTTCTCCAACCCAAATGTTTTTACTAAAACTAATATATTTCTCCTCATTATTTGGAATACAATCAATCTTTCCAACAGATTTACCAAGGCATTTAATAAAAAGATGAACATCATATCCACTAAGATTATGAAAGTACACAGGTGTGAAGTTAGGATTTTTAGCTTTTAGGTTGCATTCATTGTGCGCGGCGCCTCTATATTTACCTGTAAAATGACAATGATCTCTTACTCTATAATTACCATGATTAAATTTTCCACCACAAACCCAACAATGTGTTTGTTGCGTATGTTTTATTTTTTCCCCTATTGTTATTTCAATAGGCCTTGGGTTTTGGTGGTACCGTTGATGAATTTCTTGTATATCATCTTTTAACCAGTTTATAAAAACTTCCTCAGCATTTTCTCCAGTATAACTTCTTTCTATAGGAGCACACACAGTATCATCAAAACATTTTATAATATAGGAAAAACTGCAAGGTATATGCTTTTGACGTTGTATAGTATAACTTTCTTCCGGGTTTGGTTGGCATGTGTATATTGGTTCTAAAACACTTTCAAAATCAGCATATACAGCAAAGGGAACCCGAAGTTTTCTTGCATGGTTTTCAAAAGCTAACATGGTACCTGGTTTTGGCATTTCTAAAGTAATAGGTTCATGTTCATTACAGTATCGCATATGTTTCTCTAAAAGTTCTTTACTACCAAAATGATTCATACATCGCTTACAATATTCCATACCACCATTGTTAGTTATTTGTTTTCTCACTAAACTATTAAATTTTTTTATGAGGGCATAGTGCATGTTTTTCTCATCTTTAATAAAAAGAAGATCAATATGATTACTTCTTTCATCTTTTGTAAGCCTGAGAGGGTAAATATATTTTTTTATTTCCTCATACCCATACACGTTTACACTAATTTTTGAATTTTGTTTTTCAAACTTATCTATAGCTTTAAACGAAACAGGATAATTTATTCCCTCCATGTTTACACTACTTTCCTTTGCTTGCAAATCCTTGTCAGTTCTTTCTGGATGGTTGTCTTTAGGGTTTAGCGCTCTTAAAACACACCATAAAAAGCATTTATCATCTTTATTTTGCATATTGATAACTGCTTTTTTGTTAGCAATCCATTTTGGTAAAGGTAAGTGACCATTAGCTCTTAAAGGAATATAAGCAGCTGTATGTAATTCTAACCGTACTATACTTCCAAAAGTCCAACCACTACCTTCTCTTTGGAAATTAGCTAAATTTTCTAAAACTTCATCTATCATTTTATTCAACAAATCCTCTACTTCTGCTCTGTTTAAATTTAAATGTTGTTTACTATGGAAAGCACGTTCAACAGGACCTTGGCCAAGATTTGTCATTAACCATAATTTGCACCTAAGTACAAGTTTTACCTTTGTTTGTAAATTATTTTGAAGAGTATTTATAAGAGGCATCCACGTTTCTGTGAAAAATCTTTGTGGGCTATAATTTTCTCTACCCTCTATAACATGTTGAGCAGCATACTCTCTAAATGCGGATTGTGCAAGTCTAATTTCAAACGGTTGTATTGGAGGGTAATTTTCTCTAGCATGTTCAACAATTTCATCCAACACTTGTGGTATTTGTGTTGTCTCCACATTACCGGTTAACCAGTTACCAAAATCAGTTATTCCTCTTTGTATGAATTCTGGTACGACAGCTGAGGCTAGACGTCTTGCTCCAGAGTAAACATTAGACGCAGCTCGTCTTGCTCCAGAGTAAACATTAGGCGCAGCTCGTCTAGCTGCGTTTGTAAATCTATTAAATAAACTCATTTTTATATAACGGATATAATTTCTTAAGCAATTTTTTCTATTTGTTTCAAAAATTTTTTATTATTACAATGTCATAATAAAATTACTGAATACAAATCTTATATTTATTTTTCCAAACCCTTCCATTCCAGTTTAAAATCGTTTGAGGGCAATGTTCTATAAATTTACCCGCCTTGTAAATTGATGGGAATATTATATTACCAGTTCTAACATCCTCTATACTAACTTTTTTAGGATTATGCATAATAGTTTTTAATCTATCATATCTAGGGTTCTTACTTCTTTCTTTTTTAGGTACTACAGGTGACTCCTCTGGTAACAATCCATATTCTTTCACCAACTCAACTAACCGTTTTTTATCCCAGTAAGAATAAAATTCTATATTATTTTCTTTAAGAATTTTTTTTTAAATCTGTAATCTTTATCATTTTATGTAGGAAAGAAAAATCTTAATACACTACACTCATTTTATTTCCATCAGATTGGAAGTTGATTAACTTATCACTAATAATAACAGCATATGCCTCTGTGCTTACTGGCACATTTGCGCCGAAATTTACCTTAATTTGTATATCAGTAACAGAATATTTTAACTTTTCACTCTGCTTAGAAACATCAAACAAAAACAAAGGATATAAACTTTTATACTCTGAAGGAGTGAAATTAGGATTTGACATCAATTCATCCATGTTATAAAACTTAGATCTAAATAACGCAGCATCACCATACGCTCTACTAAATTGCTGCTTAGCAAATGAAAGATTGTAGTCAACCGCAGGATACCTAGTGGAGTTTAACATAACATAAATATTATTAACGTTTACATTGTCAAATACGGATGGATTTTGTCCTTGATTACCAATTTTATCAGTCTGAAAGCCTACAATGATAAAACGTGGCACCTCGGGAGATGATTAACAGAAAGTCTCCAAGTAAATGTTGTTGACTGAGGAACTGAAATGGAGTCGCATTGCAGCATTCTGTAACCAACTGGAAATTTTTCTTTTTTCTCAATAAGTCTATAAAGTTCCATCTTCTCTTTATCCGCGGGTAGCACGTGCGGCATAAACCATGATATTTTATGCAACGTAATTCTACCAACATTTGGATCAGGATTAGGAGGAGGATCAGCAATATTTCTAAAAATCGCATCTTCATCATCATTTCTTGTCAAGGTGAGAGTTTGCTTCATTCCATACAATATTTTATTATAATCTTCACAAAAACCAAATATATGTTTTAATGGAACTCTAAAGCTAAATGTTCCCTTTGGATCAGAATTAGCAATGAGTATAATTTTCTTACATTCCAACCTGTGGTTTGAACAATTGCTGTAGGCATTGTATCCTTATACCAACATTGGTTTAGCCCTTGTGATTTAGAAAAATCATCCGGATATTTTAACAACCCAAGCATTGTAGTAGCTTGACCAGGATGTGTTAAGGATTCAATATCCATACCTGAAAGTTGATACCTAATATTTTTAAAAAGGTACATCATGGCGTTGTTTGTTAGAGAAACAGCATCAGCATTTGCGTAAGCTAGCTGTTCCATCGGCCTTTGTTAGACGGCCTTCTATAAGTAAATAACTCTCACTAGGATGTGTAAAAATATCTTGGGTTTCAATACTAATTCTAATATCTCCTCCTGAGTTGTTGAGATTTGCACCTGTGATTGGTTCATACTCATGGTGCTCATACTCATAAATACTATCATCTTTTAAAATTGGGTCGTTAATTCTTAAAATGTCCATTTTTTATTATTGCAATTATAAATTAAAATAAAATTATAATTGTGTTACTTTTATTTAAATCTCTAACCAAAGCTGAGGAAAAGGTTTATCTTCACTATTAACAAACACACCTTTAAGTTTAATTTTATTTAGTTTATTTTCTGAGGTAAATGTTTTCTTTTTAGGGTAAATTCTATTTCCATACACAAGTGTTACAGGGGTTATATTGTACTCTTCTAATTGCTTATTTACTTTTTCCTCAATCTCTTTCATTACGTTTACTTTACTAGAAGGCAACTTTATAAGAGCTTTTTGATGTTTATAATCTGTGTTATTAATTTCAAGAATCTCGCAATCTTTTAGGCTTAAAGATGCATTTTGTATATGAATAGTACTACTTCTGTATTTTGAATAATATTCACGATAAAATATTAAGTTTAACATTCTCTTTTTTATATAAGGAATATAATTTTCTTATTTTTTCTTCATACAACTTTAATGCCTGCTCCACTGTTTAATTTTTTAACTAAATCTTGAATAGCAATGGCACTTCTTTCTATTAAGGTATTAATGTCTTGTGTTTTAGGTGTATCAGTGGGTTTCGGTGGTGTGCTATATTTTTGTAAAATTTTCTTCGATTTTGGTGTCAAAGCTTTTGTAACTAATTTTTTTCCTACATCTACAGCTGCACTTTTTCCAACCTCTAAAGCTTTCTTTGCACCTTCCTTAGCTACACTCTTTCCCACATCAAGAGCAGAAGATGCAATTTGTTTAGCTGCGCTACTTGTAAAAAGTCTCGCTAAAAAGTTAGCAATACTATCAAAGATTCCAGCACCACCGTATAAATACCTTCTTTTAAATCCGTGTTTTTTATTGATAATCATTTTTAGCTCCACTGGCCGAAGGCCAGCGAGCTATTGTCATGGCGTTGTGTCCGTCGTGCGTCCGTCCGTCCGTTCGTTCGTCCGTTCGTCCGTGCGTGCGTCCGTAAACTTTTTCTTTAAAAAACTTCTCCTCAGAAACTATTGACTGGATTTTTACCAAATTTCACAGGAATGTTCCTTTGGTGGTCCTCTTTCAAATTCCTTCAAATAATTGTGTTCCATGAAGAATTCTGGTTGCCATGGCAACCAAAGTAAAAAACCTTTAAAAATCTTCTCCTCCCAAACCGCTATTTGGATAGCATTATTATTTTGCAGGAATGTTCCTTAGATACAGGTTTACAGAATTCCTTAAAAAAAAAAAGATCTGTTAAAAAACATGGCTTTTATGGGAGACTCATTTTCCTTTTATGGTATAAAGTAAAATCTTTGAAAAATTTCTTCTCTAAAACTATTCATTGGATTTCATTGTTGTTTTGCAGGTAAGTTCCTATGGTGGTTGTCTACCAAATTGTTTCTTCAGTGAGCTAAAATGCAGGATTGAATGATAATTGTTAAAAACTTCCTTTCGCCATTATAGAAATATCAGGCCTGTGGAGCGATACAGGCGCTCAAGCGCCTCTAGTTTATAGTATAGACATTAAATTTTTATAAGCGTTTGAATCTAAAACACCTTGTCTTTTTAATTCATCACAAATGCTCACTAACTCGTTTCTTACACCTGTGTTGCCTGCTTCTTTACTTGCCAACAGCAGGTCTAGTCTTTCTAGTAATGCGTTAGGGCCAGACAGGATAATGATACCTAATCCTGTCATATACTTAATCCTATTTTTCCAAATAGGAGATAGTATTCTATCCCATTTATCACTTTTACTAGCACTAGGTCGTTTTTTGCTTGGATCGTAATCCCGATAAAGAGCATTTGTTTTTATCATCATAATTGCGTAATTATCATAATCATTCTCATTAAAAATACTTTCTTTCGGGTTCTTAGATATGATTAACTCCCATAGACCAGGTGTTCCTTTATATACATCTTTACCAATTATAATATCATTTTCATCAAACATTACCATTTAGCTGCCAATATATAATTTACCACTACTTTCATCATACCTTACTCCAGATTTTGTATCTGTTATATCCATATTGCCAAGCCTCATTAAATAATTCTTCGCTATTTCTCCAAGATCTTTTCCTTGTTTTTCTAATGATTCTTCAATAGTCTTTATAGATGAGTCTGGAAACGTAATAGCCTTTGGTAAACTTTCTATACCCTCTTTAATAGGTCTAAGTCCTTCTGTAATCTCCTTTGTTGTAGCTTTTTGTGTTTCTGTAATAGGTTTGAAAGATCAGTTTGTAATTCTTGTTCACCTGTTCTCTCTGCTAGTAGATTATCCCGAATCTTCTTTTTTGTTTCAAGATACTCCTTTACAATTAAGTCCCTTTTTGCAGGATCAGTGATTTTTAAAAAAGACATTTTTTTTTTTACTAAAATAATTTTTTATACCAGTTTTATCATATTTTTTTACATAATTTTTTAACATGATTCATAACTACAGCTGCATGAAAACTTTATTTTTCTTGGTTTGTTACTACACCGAGTGAGCGGTATGATTCTGTTCAACCAACCTCCGAAAGGACTCACGCGCTTCTTGCCTCCCTTTCTCAATTAAACTTTCTTCGTTTTCAGTAGATATCTTTTTCTTAGTTTTTGTTCTTATCTCATCCTTCATTTCCTTATACTTCTCTTGTTCTTCCATGATAAGTTTAAACTCTTCATCTGATATACAATTGTCAATTAAAGCTTTGGATATATGTGAAGCAATTGTATCAAGCTTAGAATCAGCTATCATTCGAATCTTTTGATGTTTTTCTCCCTTTGTTTTTGAATTTCTTACTACATATTTACCTATCATTGAGAGTAATCCGGTTCCTGCACTTGCAATTTCTAAACCTAATGCTACTGGTACCGCTGCAACTGTACCCAATAATATGGCTCCCCCAATACCAGAAGCCATTGTTAACCCAATCAATGTTGTATCAATATTATCAATAACTCTTGCGGCTCTTAAATATTTCTTGGCTAGGGCATCTCTTTTTTGAATTTCATTTTCGAGAAACTTTTGTACTTCAGATATCTTTTGTAAACGGTAGGAATGTCCATTATCATCTCCTATTGTGTGCATCTCAATAGGTGGAGCGCTTGCAGTATTTCTTTCTCGAGGTAACGGAGGATAGATTTTTTTAGAGGGATGTTCTTGATCTGTATCTGCCATTTTTTTTATTAAAATGATAATTTTTTATATCAAGATTGTAAATATTTTAGATAGCAGAATAACTCTCCCTCAGGTATTTCAATTGGTTTTTGTGAGGAATTATAAATGTAGACTAAGATATCATTAGACTCATCATCAAGATGTGTTCCATTAAGAATGGTTAAACTATCTTTCCATTTATTACTAACAGATATCACTACAACTCCTCGTGTAGTTATATAACCAAATCCTAGCGAAAGTCTCATACCATCACGAGGTGGAATCTTGATATCTACTTGTGAGTATATTTTCCATTTTAGAGGATCTTGCTTTAAGGGAGGATATCTTACTCCATGTAAATGAGGTTTCCAAAATATAGTTTTATGTTGATTAGTAATATTAGGTTTTATACCAAATTTATGTATATCCATTTTTTACTTGATATAAATAATATTTAAATATTATTATTTATAACATTACACATTAGGATGCTCCCATCTTTCATCATAACAACCATCATCAGAATAAACAAAAAATAAAGGTTCATTTTTTGCGATAGTAATCTTTTTATTAGAATTATTGTTTTTTATTAGTACTAATATATCTTCGGTCCCCCCTAAAGGGTTATGATCACTCTTGTGCGTTACACCTTGTAAAACTAAAGTATTGTTAAGTAAAGCTTTAACATCTCTATGAAATTATGAATTATAACCAAGGCCAAGCTGCAATCTTAAAGTTTCTTTAGGTTCTAGTACTATTTCATGTTGTGAATATACCTCCTATAAATTATCTGTAATTTGTATAGGTGGATGTTCTAAATTTTTAAAAGGAAACCATGGTAATTTCTTAAAATTTTCATTTATTTTGTAATCAAAACTATTTCTACATAACATTTTTTAATTATGTATTATTTTTTTATATTAATATTTTTTTATAAGATAGCTCCTAAAATAGGTATATTAGCAAATGGACTATTAGGCCCGAGCAAAAGCCCTTTTCCATCATACATTTTTCCTCCTTGCTTTAAATACAAACCATCACCAACAGACTCTAGTCCTTTACCTTTGTATGGCTTTAAGTATAATCCAGATCCATCAGTTTCCACTTGACAAACACATCCTCCTTTTTTAAGATAAAGACCTGACCCCATTGCTTTTTGTACACCTGTTGAGGCTAATCCAGAAAGAGCACCAACACCTAAAGCTGGTAAAATAGTTTTTGCTACCATTGGTAAAGCTCTAGCAGCTAACCCAGCCAACATTCCAAGAAAACCTCCCTCTATTTTCATATTATGTTTAAGTTGTTTTGCAGTCATTTTGATTGTGATACCCTTACCATCCTCAAAGGCTTTAGTTATTTTTTTTGTTTGTGAATTGGTTAATGCTAAAACATCATTACCTTGTAAATCTTCATGACCTAAACGAATACTTACTGGGCAACCAGCTTTAACAGCATATTTAAGCTTTTGCTTTTGTCCTTCAGATATATTTACTTTAACAGTAGTGTAACTCGTCATTTTATATATAATTCTTTTTTTTTATTTATCTCGCTTCTCTAATATGAAACCTAATTGTTAAATTTTCACCTCTAAGATTTAGTAATGTTCCATTTTGATCTGTAATATTTACCTCTAGGTTATGTATTTCATCTAATGTTATTGGTAAGTATACTAAATTAAGTGGTGACTCAATTATCTTATATCCAGGTGCAACATCTGGGAAAAAAAAAGTAAATAGTGTTTTTTGTTGAACCATTAACATAACTTCCTGAAATAATATCTATGTTAACAAACAAACTGTTTATACTAAGAATGTTCACTACATTCTCTGACTCGTAAAATCCTTGTGTATATTTAGCGCGAGTAAATCCTAATACTTTAGCAATGGAGTCTGGTTGATTAAAATCTACTTGATAACCATCTCCTAGAGTAAGAACAGACTTTAGGGTATTGGTGTTTGCAGAAATGTTAATATAATACTCTTCATTAACTTCATCGTAATGACCCTTTTTTCTCATTTCCTGGTGAATGGTATCATTAATGTCAACAAGGTCATAACTTCCTTCAGGTATTCTTATTTTAATCCATGAATTACCATTGTCCGGAGAATAAATAAATATGTTGTTTGTTGCATCAATGTTTGGAAAAGAGTAGTAAGTTTCAAGGTTTACTAAAGCTATTTCATATTTTTTATCCTTTTCCAACTGAATTGGGGGATTAAACCTTGTTCTAAAACGTGTTTTGTTGTCGCTTACTATAATTTGAAATGATGTTTTGTGTTCTGTATTTTTTACAATTTGTTCTAAAAGTGCTTCCATTTTTATAAAAAGTAAAAATATTATTTAGGTGTGTACCAAATAATATTTTTATACTGACTTAGGTATGTAAAAGTTGTCAAAACCGTTTCTATACTTCCCATCATGTTTTTTACTGGTTAGATCAATGATAGCAAAACCGTGCGGTCTTTCCCATGCCTTTTGACAAAATTTTCTAAACTCATCCTTAGGCATATCTTCACCTACATGATCGTTATAAATATGATTAATGTTTTTTAGGTCTTGTGGGAAAAGGCAAATAAAATTAGCATTTTCTCTAATAGTTTGTCTCGGTAGTCTAAAATAATTCTGTGAGAGGTAAAAGCAGTCAACATTACTATGCCTTCCACGAATGTACTAACACTCACATTTGCTTTGCTTTTCTAAAAGTAAATCATCAAAAATCATTAAATTTTTATTTTCTGAGTTTAACTCTCTCGGATCAGGCACATCACTCGCATTTTCAAAAAAGTTACAATTTATATCCGATTTGTTTTTAAACGACTTAACCCATTCCTCAACTAAAGCTGTAGGGGATACATTTAATTCTTGTATTTCATCGCGCATGTTAAACAACCTTAGAATACATTCTTTTGGTAGTTTTTCTTCAAAAGCCTTTTTTAGTATTCGGTATTCCGGTTGAAAAAGGCTTTTTCCAAAAACACTCAAATCGTTGTAGTCAAGCCAGCCTGGTCTAAGTAAAAGGTTTAGCAATAAAGTAGTTTTACCACATCCTGATTTACCTACAGTTATTCCTCTAATACTTTTTGGTAAAAGAGAGTGATTAAATCTCTTTGATACTACTTCATTCCATGATAAGTTTACAATATCCATTTTATATAACTTTTTTAATTTTTATATATAAAAAATGTATTGTGTTAAATGTAAAAAAGATACTGATACAAACAACATAGAATATGCTGTTTCTAAAAATGGAAGAAATATGAAACGAGGAAAATGTGTGGTTTGTGAAATAACTAAAACTCAGTTTGTTAAGGCGCAGGGAATAACTGAGGGAGGATCATTGCTAAATAAAGCTATAAATAATTTACCTGTTGAAATGCATCTCTCTGGTCACAATTTTACGGGACCCGGCACTAAATTAAAGAAAAGGCTCAATCCAGATTTAACACCAAAGAAATGGAGTAAACCAATAAACCGCGTTGATAAAGCTGCTTATCATCATGATGTTTGCTATCTTCAGCATAATGACACTGCCACAAGAAACGCAGTGTGTGATAAAAATATGTTAACAGAGTTAAAAGGTATTTACAATCCTACTATTAGAGAAAAAATGGAAAGGGGTTTGGTAAGTAAACTCATTGGAACGAAGATGAAATTTGGAATGGGGGTTAAAAAAAAAAATTCAGCATGATAAATTTAGCGGAAGAATTACATAAACCTGTAAGAAGAAAATTTAAGAAAAGGAGAGTTAGAGTAAACGGTATAGATAAAATATGGGCTGCGGATTTAGTAGACATGCAAGCATTTTCTAAGTTTAATCGTGGTGTTAAATACCTTCTCGCTGTCATTGACATCTTTTCTAAATACGGATGGTTGATACCATTAAAAGATAAAACAGGAAAATCTGTTGCTATAGCATTAAAAAGTATTTTTAAGGAGAGGAAACCTGAAAAAATGTGGGTGGATAAGGGTAAAGAGTTTTATAACAAAGATGTTAAAGACTTGGTTGAATTGTATTCTACTGAAAATGAGGAAAAATCTAGTGTTGTTGAGAGATGGATTAGAACAATGAAAGAAAAAATGTGGAAGTATTTTTCCGCTAACTCCACAAACGTTTACATCAATGTGTTACCGGATCTCGTTAAAAATATAATAACACAAGGCATTCATCTATTAAGATGACGCCAGTAAATGCGAGTAAAAAAGAAAATGAAACCAAAGTTTGGAGAAATCTTTACCCTGATCATCTTGAAATAAAAGATATAAAAGCTAAGTTTACTGTTGGAGACAAAGTAAGGATAGCTAAAAAGAAAAAGACTTTTGAGAAAGGTTATACAACAAGATGGACTGAGGAGGTTTTTATAGTTTCTGAAGTAAAACATACACCACCTGTTGTAACATATAAAATTAAGGATCTTAATGGAGAAGAAATACAAGGTACCTTTTATGAACCTGAACTGCAGAAAACCAGTCAAGAGCTGTATAGGATAGAAAAGGTTATTAAAAAAGGAAAAAAGAAATCTCTTGTAAAGTGGAAAGGTTATTCTGATGAGTTTAATTCTTGGGTTGACAATAAAGACATCAGAAATATTTAACTATAAAAAATATTAAATATTTCAATTGAAAACGTAATTTTACCACATAAACCGTTAAATAATTTCGAATTGGAAGATGCAGCAAAAAGATTAAAGATTCCTTCTTTTAGGGAGTTTTTTTTACTAGATACATTACCGAGAAAACCAAATAAAAAAGAATGTGGTATAGTAAACTTTGATAAAAGTGGTGGACCTGGTACACATTGGGTTGCTTGGTATAAAAACGGTAAAACTAAAATTTATTTTGACAGTTATGGCATACAACCACCTATTGAAATTCAAGAGTATTTAAAACATCAGATACACTATAATACTGATCAATTACAACAAGCTGGGGAAGTATTTTGCGGTCATTTATGTTTGTACATTCTAAAAGAGTTGGGTTTGGGTAATAAATTTCAAAATGTTTTAAAAAAACTTTTTTAGCAATATAAAAAATGCCTGTTGACAAATTCGGACGAATGAAAGTTGTTAAAACAAGTGGTGATGGTGTGTCACTCGCTTACATAAATAATAATTTTTTACGTAAAGATGGAACAACCGTCGTTACCGGTTCTATAGACATGGCTGGTAATACTTTAACACGGGTTAGTAATCCAGTAAATTCTCAAGATGTGGCAACTAAGGCTTATGTTGACACCAACTCAGGGTTGTTAGATGAAAACGGTGGATACCACGTTAAAGGGGGGTATCTAAACATGGGTTTTAATCCAATAAAAAACGTTAAGGACCCAACAGAATCGCATGAAGCTGCTACTAAAAATTATGTGGATAGGAGTGGTAAAGCAATAGTAGAGGAACAAGAAGGCACCTTTTCCGCTGTTGCAAATATAGATATGAAAGGGTATAGTTTAAACAATCTTATAGATCCCACATATCCACAAGACGCTGCGACTAGGGCTTACGTAGATGGTGCTAATCGAGCCTTTGTTTACACATTTAGAGGATATCTAGCAGTTTCTGACGTTTCTATGGGTGGGCGAAGGATTAATAATGTTGGAAGTCCTTTAGAAAACCAACAAGCTGCAAATAAGTTTTATGTAGATGTTAGTATAGAAAACGTTAAAGCTCATTTGGGGGGCGGCGCAATATTAAAAAAACCCAGATGGAACCTTTTCTGTCGCTAGCGATATCGATATGAATGGCCATTTTTTAAAAAATATCGCAAACCCAAAGGATCCACATGATGTGGCAAATAAGGTTTACGTAGACAGAACGATGAAATTTAACAAACCTATTATAACTGTGTGGGCTGAGGAAAATGGGTCAATAGGAAATGGCAATTATGAGTTTTCATTTGGTAATGGTAATTCAGGTAAAGAGCATGGTTTGGGTGGTTACTGTATAAGTGCCCCGGGTAGAATTATAAGAGGTAGTTTAACGTTTGTTAACGATGACCCTAATGTACCAGAAGAGGTAAAACTTAATATTGTGGTAAACGGAATAGAACAGGTTAATTACTCTATTATTGCAAAGAAAAGCTTGATTGGTAGCTGTGTAGTTTTTCCTAAACCGCTTGAAATAAAACAATGCGACATTATAAACTTTATTTCAAGATCAGACAACCCTACGGTGCGTCACTCTTACATATCTATTTTGATAGAGTTAGACATGTAAAGTGTTAAATATTGGAAAAAGGATCAGTTTACACCACGTGACATAGTATTTCACAACTTTGTCTAATATTTGGCAATGCTTACTAGTATAATATCAGTTTAGTCTGGACTTTTGAGGATGATGGTAGTATGTTATGATATTAATAATTTCTTTGCTTTGTTTTTTAAAAAATTAAAATGTATATGATAATTGTATAAAATATGATTTTTTATAATAATAAAGCAGTCTTACTTCCTTGCTGTATTTTAACTTTTGTAAGAATGTTATTACTAACACAAATTGGTAAACTGTGGCGCAGCCTAACAGCCCGTAAGTTATTAATGAAAAATAAGAACCGCTGGCGAGGCCTAACAGCCCGTAAGTTCATACTAATTACTAACACAAAATGGTAACCTCTGGCGCGGCCTAACAGCCCGTAAATTAATACCATATTTCTTACACATTGAAAACACAATGTTGTAAGGCTGCTGTTTAAAAACAGAATAAGTATTTTATACAATTATTCTATATGTTGAACATTTTTTCAAAAACAGGGTAAAAATTTTCTAATATTATAATGTACTACCATTTTCAGTTTTGTGAAAAGTTAAGTAAAAGCTATAGAGTTGTGTACTAAATAATACTTCCTCTTTCGTTTTCGATGAGGAAGTATAAAAAATGGTTTAATCATGGTAGTGTCATTACTCACCTTACTTCATCTTTACCTTCTTTTATAAGAAGGTATGGAAAACGGGGTTGAAGGTGATTTCTTAACTAGTTTAACGTTTTTCAACATTAGCCTGGTGCCACTATAAATGTGTAAAAATATAACTTTGTTTATAAAAGTTATATTTTACGTTTGATTGTGCTTTCTTTTTTACAAATTGGACAACTGGTAAAGTTACCGTTTGTGTTACAACCATCACAAACACATATATGACCACAATTACACAATAATATATTAGGATCTTTTTCTAAGCATATGATGCATGTTTCTGATTTAAATGTTTGTTCTTCATTGGTTATAGCAGGTAATTCTCTTTTAACAACTTCTATTACTCTGGTAACCTCTAAATCGGATAAAGTAGCTCTATTTCTAGTTTCATTTTCAATACCCTCTAAATTCACAAAATCTTCTACATCAATAATATGTGTATGAACACCATCATCATCAAGATCATCATAATCAGAAGGAATATGTGAATTACCAATCATAAGATTTAATGAGAAATTTAAATTGTGATTATATACAACAGTTACAACATCATCTCTGTCAATTTTTATTATTTTTTCTAGCATTAGATATTTATTGAAATCATTTAAAATAGAATTCACATCTCCTTCCTTTGAATCGTAGAAATAAACATCCTGGTATTGTTCCTCCATAGGATTGTATAATAATTCTACCACATTAACGGAAACAATAAAGGAAACATTCTTTTGTTCAAGTAATATTCTACTACATTCATAATATAGAGCAGGTTTAAAGTTTTGAAGTAACACAATATGATTTTTATTTTGTGCCTTTTCAAATTCCATCGTTTCTCTACAACCAAAAAACTCTGAAGGGTATCGTTTGGGTGTGTGATTAAATTTATACTCTAATACATTACTTAATTTATCACCAAAAATATCTATCTTTGTTTTGATACTCATGATTGCTATGCTACAGTTGTTGCTTTCAAACTTTATAAAAAATTTCAAAAAATTTTTAAATTTAAGTTATTTTTTTGCTAATAAAAAAAGTTAGTTTGTTAGCCTTAGATTCGTGGTTAACTAGTTAGTCGGTTAGCCTGGTTAACTAGTTAGTCGATTAGAAATTTATGGGGGTGGGAATGTTAAGGTGAGGGTTAGTCGGTTGAAGGGTTAGTCGGTTGAAGGGCTAGTCGGTTGAAGGGTTAGTCGATATGATTTGGTTGAGAATTTAATTAGCATAATCAACGCATCGATTAGACGAATTAGCGCGGATGAAAGCGTTTTGGCCCGGATAGGGTATATATATACCTACTACTATGCATATCTGTAAGTTCAGAAATTCAGATTAGAAAAAAAGTACAAATGATTTCTTTTTTTTTTTTAAATTTGCTTCCAACTCTTTAGAAGAAGAAGAAGAAAAAAAAAAAAAAAAAAAAGGGATCGATGTGATATTCTTTTTAATTAATTCAGTAGACAAATTTTAGTCAGAAATAGTTGATAAGGACTTATTTTGTGATCGATTACCAAAAATTCAGAATATGAAATTTGGTCCTATCATTAACTTTAGGGAATGCTGTATGTCCATTCATAGCTATGTGCATAGATATTTCAATGTGAACGTTAGTTTTAGATGTTTAATGAACACGTCTGCATTGTAGCTTGCATTTTCAAATGTAGTTTTGTCTGATTGTTATATATACTAGTGTAGAGATTGTGTATGTAGTAAAGGCGTGCTTGTTTTCTAGATATGTAATCTTTTAGTAAGACATTTTTTCTGCTGTGTTAATTTCGATGACAATGATAATGATAAGAAGAATAAAGATAACGTTTATTTCCATTATATAAATAAAATCTCTACTAAACAACCAAATTTAGACATGTTTAAATTGAAATCATTTGCAGACGTCAAATTAAATATGGATCAAATGAAGGGTCTTTTTCCCATAAGATGGGAAACTTGGGATTCTGTGGTAAAGCATCAATCGTATTTGGTGACGGATTTAGGCTAAATAAAAAATGCAGCGGTTACCTTTACAGCACAACTTTGGATGTGTTTGTAAACAGTATCAGACTGCTTTTTGCTGAAAATGTTAATCAAGATACCGCTGCAAAGAACGCACAATCTAATCTTGTATCTACACTGCCTGCTGTTCTTTTAAACTTTGTTGGAATAACCAATACTGAAAATGCACTTTTTTTTTTGGGTGGGGGGGGGTTACCCCTTAAAGAATATATCAATTTCATTTATGTAGCGATCTATGGGTGAAAGTTCTGTAAGAACTTTGTTAGCTGGCCTTTAAAAGATACATTGTTTCACCAGTACTCGGCTTCAACAATCAGCTAGTCTTATTCTTGGTTAACTAAAACTTAATTTGCTTTGGTAAGTAAGTGAAATGAAACTTTCAAGTCAATCGTAAAAACCCAAACGTTGTTATTTGAAAGTTAGTTATCGGACAGTTTAGATGTAAGATCAGACTGTACGTTCTGTGGAATCTGATTTTGGATCTACACTGTCTGAAAAAGTTCCTTAGGTCGCGCTTAGCTGCCTAATAGTTAATAATCTACCAAGCAACCTTGTGTTTAAGCAATTGAACGGCCCCGAGGAAGAAGGCTTTTGCAAACATCGTAGGATAAGTCCTTTCCACACACATTTCCTATCCAATCAAAAGCAAATTCCATCATTGGGGCCATGTTTCATTTATCGTTTGCAAATACATTCAGTATTGACGAAGCATAAAGTTTGTCGACTGGTTAGGTGCTTAAAACCTATTTTTTGACAATGTAGAAGTTATACCTCTAATACGTGTAATTCAGTTGAGTATGTAATACATGTTTTACCCAATTTAGTTAATGAAAAATTTTCAATCTGTATTTCATGCCCAAATTATATGATTCTTAACTTCTTTTCGCGGTACTAATCTCACTAATCGGACCGTGTACAGATCAGACTGTAAATTCGGCAGTCTTTTTTTTTAGCGGAAAAGTTTATAAAACTGGCTTTCTTTTTCAGTTGATGGCGTATGGATGGCGTGGAGTGAATGGGAAGATTGTCCTGTGTCATGTGGTGGGGCCATTCATTCCAGGAACAGAACATGTCACGGACCTTTCCACGGCGGGGCTGCGTGTCCCGACCCGGCAGTCGAGAGCCGTGACTGCAACACACATAATTGCCCTGGTCAGAAAATAACGTGCCAATATACGCCCTTACTTATAGTCGCGTTTTTATGGCTTCTGACAAGCCGACATAAAAAAGCTTTTCTAAATTGAAGCGAGACGGTATTAGTTTCTGACAATTAAGCTGGAAGATTTTACCGTCTCGTTTCTACATGTGGGTGGCCATATCTCTGTTTTAACCAAGATAAATACTTAACAAAAGAACATAAAAAAAATTCTGAGATAGTTATAGCTCTAACTTTTTTTCTTCAATCATAGTTTTTGTTTATATGTATGTCGTGTGTGATCACCTTGTCACTAAAAAATGATTTTACCTCCCTTTCTTACCTCTCAATGGACACTTTGTACAGCTACGTTTTATTATCACCTCATTCCTTTTGTATATTTGTGCTTTAAATTTTGAATTCAACATTATCATTATTTGAAGCAGATATCAACGACATGGTTGAGACATTTTGCAGTATCTTAAAGTCATATAATGCGTAGATGGACATTACTTCTAACCTAAAAGTTCCCTGTTTCAGTGACCCTGAAATGAAAAGCTTTTGAAAACATTGTAGACACAACAAAAAATGCTTACAAAATTTCTCCTTTTCCTACAATAGTTTGTAACTCATTGAAAGATGAATCCATTCATTAATTTACAATGATTTAGACGTCTGCAAATGCTTTCATTTGGTCTAGTCCTATATTTCATCCACTGGTAAAGAGTTAATTACTATTGGTTAAAGCCTGGTTCCTATATGAACATGGAGTAGGTTTACATCGAAAACATTGAAATTTGAGTTAAAAAAGAACTGATAGACAGGATTTTGAGTACTAAATATAATTATGCAGGCACAACTATTAACTTTAGTTTAGGAAAAAAAATGATGAAAAAAAAAAAAACATAGTTCCACTACTTATGTATTCTCCCTAACACAGAATGTTTTATCTTTTTTTAAATTTTTTTCAATACAACTCCAACGAATTATTCTACAATATCACAATAAGAACTTATTCTGGTTGAAATAATAAAAAAGTATAAATATAGCATAATTCATTTGTGTAAAGTACTTTTTTTCTCCATTATTATCATATATATAATCGTCTAGTTTTTATTAGGTTGAGACCTACCGATTGGAGAATTTTTGACTATTCATGAGGGAGAATAGAAAAAGTTAGATTGCTAATGCGCGAATACTTTGTGTTACAACTGAAAAAAAAAAAAAAAATGAAAAAGAAGTCATTCAATTTGTTTGACATTTTGAAAAGAAACGTTGGACCGGACACTTAGAGAACATGGCAATGACAAAAGGCTTTGAACAATGTAGATATGAAGGCGCTCTGAGAAAAAAGGGTTTAGTGCCTTTCCGTGATCCATTATACCAAGACTGTTATTTGTGATCCGTATTATCGATTTTTGCTAACAACCGACTAAATCGTGAGGTAGAATTTTCATCTAACATGTACATTATTGAAGAATAGCAAAATGTTTCGACCCGTGTCAGCCTGCATGGACTGGGCAGGCTGACTTGGATCAATACTTTTTGAAGATGTATTAAACCCCCTTTTCATAGAGCATGGTTAAGTATATTACAGAACTGATATAGATTATATGTATCAAACAGATACAGAAATGAAATACTCAGATAGGATTTACTTACATAGATCATCATTAGGTTCTTCCAAACACTGATCTCATATTTTCATATCATCCTTCATGAATTTTGCAGTTTTCATTTGAACTTTTCCATGTCTCGATGTTAGCATTTATGAATTTTTTTCAACATTAGGTCACATGAGGTAAAACAAAGATAATTATTTCATAAATCAAAATATTTCGGACACTTGCAGAGAAAATAATACTGTGTTTTTCCATAGCATAACTTTACAATCGGTTTCATACCATGTATACTGGAATCCGTTTCAGTTGACGGAATTTTCCTGGATTGGAGCACTTGGGGAGAATGTGACGTCACGTGCGAAGGAGGATTGCAGTGGAGAAATCGTGTTTGTGAGGGTCCATTCTACGGCGGGGCCGACTGTGAGGGCCTTAAGAATGATTCTCAGTCATGCAACACACACGAATGTCCAGGTAACTCTTTTCGTTTGTTTGTCTGTCTTTACAAATAATTTGCGAATGACTCAAACTTTTATCCACCCGTCTTCACCTTTTTACCAGTACACAAAATTTCATTTCAGACTTCTCAAATAGAAAGTTATTGCAGATGAAACGAAAATTAAACAAATGTAAATAAAGAAAAGATCAAAACATAGAATTTGATTCGGAAAGGGTAGAAAACGTCGTGGGAAAAATAGAAGATGCTGGTTACCAACATTTTCTCCTTTTCCCATTGTGTTTTCAAAAATCTTCTTCCTCGGGGTCGACAAAACTTGGTGTCGTTTGGTACAGGTGTAAAAGGAGTGAAAAGATTTCTAGAACAGTTCATGAAAACACATAACTTTCATTAAGAGGATCCATAGATTGATTTGTGAAGAGAAACATTAAAAGGCTACGTAACACTTCGAGATTATCTTAACACACCGTACCACTCTGAAAGCATACAGCCTTTATTCATGGAAATTACTGGATGGTGGCTTTGTCGTGATAAAATCATACATGATAATATCTAAAGGAACAATCGCAAACAGGAACACTCAATCCAGGGTCCGTATTCACAAACCAGCCAATTCTGGATTTAGAAAGTAAAACGACTTTTGATTGGCTATACCAAATGGTTTAGCCAATCAAAAGTTGACTTACTTTAAAATTTAGATAATTTTCGAGAATAAGACAGAGCATGTTCTTGAGAATGGTCTGTCAGTACGCCGGAAACCAGAATTTTAACAAAAGCTAACTGTGATTGTTTAAGTTTCTAAAATAGCTTCTCACTTGTTACAGAGACTGGTGACGAATTCTACGGAACCTGAAAATTAACTGTATATTTACAAAGCGACGCTATGACTTTATTATTATCATTATCATAACTTACTAGGTATTGTTATAGCCACTATCAACGTAAATTTCAGTCGACGGAGTGTGGCTTGAATGGGAACCATGGCAAGACTGTTCCACAACTTGCGGTGGAGGGACCCGACTTCGAGAGAGAGATTGTGAAGGCCCTTTCTATAACGGGGCAGACTGTGTTGGACCTCACAACGACACGGAAGAGTGTGGAAATGATCCTTGTCCAAGTATGTATAATTGTGTTATCAGAGTTCTCACGAGCTATAACGATAAAGGAGAGCTCTCTTTTCTTAGTAAAAATTCTCAGTCAGGCCTACATAAAATCTCGGCAAAAGGAAATTACCATTTTTATGTTCGTTACACTTTTTGTCGTCCCATGGTATATGTGTGTGACTGAATCAAAGGTTAGTTCTACCGTTGCACTTTACACAAAAACAATACCAAAAAACGCAGAATTTGTATTTCATGGTATTGTTTTTTCTGTTTTCAGTACCTGGTTTGTGGGACGCATGGAGCAACTGGACTTTGTGTAGTGTCACATGTGGAGGAGGTACTCGCTACAGGAATAGAACTTGCGATATGGAATCTTTCGGCGAGCTGACAGCTCCGTGTGAAGGCGAGCCAGAGGAATATGGCGAATGTCATACATTCAACTGTCTACCGCTAGGTAAGTACATACGACAAAACTGTCATAACGTCGTGTGTACTACAAAACTGTTTTTGGAAATTGATCAATCATTATCCCAACTCGTGAAACGTTGTGGTAACATGCCATATGGGTATACCCTAGAGGATTCGTGATATGAATTGTTTAGGCGAACTAGCAATCCCGTGGGTAGGTAAGCAACTATGTAGGTACCGGTGGAAGGCAATGCTTTTTTTTTGTGTTAGACATGATAGATAAAATAACGTATTCAAACTTGTAGGAAATGTTGCTGGTACTAGATTTCCGCCACGATTTTTCTATATAGAAATGATGTCTATTTTTTAAGTGACCTGCTTCATATCGATGCACATATAATCAAGAATCGGAACATATATAGGATGTCCGAAAAGTAAGATAATACCCTTGTACATTTATGATATGGCTGTAGATATGCGATAAAGAGATAGAAATATACCAACATGTACATAAAATAAGTAATTTTTTTTGTGTCTGATAATTTCACTCAATATTCATTACATCACGCAATTTTATACAGATTTTAAATCAGAAGTATCTTTTTGTCACTGGCGTCATTTTTAGTAATTTCTGACGTTTTCGATATTGTATTATATTGTATTTACATTGATTTTAGTAAAGCATTTGATAAAATAAAACATGAAAAGCTATTTCAATCTATGAGCAACAAAGGCATAGGAGGCAAATTTTATCGCTTTTTAAAACTCAGTTATGCAAATCATATCTCAGCAGTAAAGACAGAAAATGGCATTACAGACTTTTTCAATTGCAATATTGGAACAAAACAGGGAGATGTAAGTAGCCCAATAATTTTTTCTCTTTTTATAAATGACTTAAATGAACTACTACGTGAAAAATGTGGCCAGGGAATATTTATAAATAACAAAATTCCGGAAATATTAAGCTTAATGTTTGCAGATGATGTGGCATGCTGTGCAGATACAGCTGATAGGCTACAAAAACAAATAAATGTAATAGAAACCTTCTGCTCAAATACTTGAATGGAACTTAACTTGGGAAAAACTGAAATCATTGTCTTTAGGAAAGGAGGGTATTTACGTAACTACGAAAAATGGTTTTACAACAACAAACAGATACAGACAACATCGCTTTATAAATACATTGGCTTACTATTCACACCAATGTTATCCTGGACATCTGCCAAAATTAAACTAGCATCACAAGCACAAAAAGCTATTCAAAGTATAAAGAATTATGAAATTAAAAATGGTTACCTGTTACATATCAAAAGTTTTAAACTCTTTGATTCTATGGTAAAACCCATACTCTGTTATGCCTCTCAGATATGGGGCTATGAGTACTGTGAAATAATTGAATCTGTGCATATTAATTTCTGCAAAAAATTACTTGGATTAAACAGTTCTGTAATAAATTGCATGGTACTAGGGGAATGTGGCAGATATCCATTAAGTGTTACATACCAATTCAATTGTATTAAATACTGGTGCAAGATTATCCACATGGAAGACAAAAGATACCCAAAACAATGCTGCAATATGTTGAAATCATTAGATAATATGGGTAGAATTACATGGAAAAGCAGAGTTAAAAATCTTCTATTCGAAAATGGATTTGGAATAGTATGGATCACCCAAAATGTTGGAGATGTTAATCAATTTTTTTCAAAATTCCAACAGCGTTTAAAAGATTGTGCACAGCAAAATTGGACTGCAAAAGTAAATAATTCAAGTAGATGTCAATTTTATAAACATTATAAATCACTTTTAACCCCAGAAAAATATCTTAATATGAATATAAAGTTTGCTATTAGAAAGTCACTAGCTAGATTTAGATGCTCTGGCCATAAATTCAGGACAGAAGTGAGGCGACACCACAATATACCACAAGATGAGAGAAATTATATTTATTGTTTGGAACACCACCAGATTAGGATTATTGAAAATGAAGAAAATGTATTTTTTAAATGCCCCAAATACAATGATTTGCGAGTAAAATACTTATTCACATGGTTCAACGGCAGAGTAAATGATCAAAGTCTTTACAATCTTATGAGTCAGACCAATGAGAGGAAACTTAGACTGTTAGGGATATATATTCACCACCTTCTAATAAAATCTGAACAAACAGCACTTACCCAATAAAGACAAAAGCTTCAAGTTGCTGTATTATAATCATCAGTTATAAATTAATCTGAAAATATAAATGAATATAAACCACAAAGAATCTTGCCTGAGATTTATAGCGAGATCTAAAACTCAATGCCACACTACCAAATATTAGAACTATCCATATTAGAATGTTTTTTAAAGGGTAGAAATCAGTGTGGGGAAAAAAGGAAGATGCTGGTTACCAGCATTTTCTATTTCTTTCCCACAATGTTTCCGAATGTATCCTTTTCTAGGGTAGTTAAAACACAGGAATGTGTGGAAAGGGGTCAACAAATGTATTGTAGAGTAACTTTAAAAAGGCTTACTTGCCATAAAATAAATCCATCATCAGACAAATATTAGCCCAAATATTAATAAACTATCACAAGAACTATAAACAACAATAGAATTAGTTTAACCGTAAAAGAAATCACAATTTGTATAAGATTTTTAGAAATATCGTCGGAGGTTCTTGAATCGTTATGGTCCTTGAGTCGTTATGTTTTTATTTTTATCACGTTCTAAGCGAGATTTCACTTTGTGCATGCGCTGACCGTGGGAAACGCTGTACTACGATTTCTACGTTCGATTCCCGATACCGGCAAAAGATGCGGCATAAACAGGTAATTTTGCAATAATATTTTCAAAAAAGTTGGAAAAATGTTCAAATTTTCTTATGTCCCTTTTTTCACACATTTCCATGGATTTTTTACACGCAAAAAATTGTATTTTTGCAACATTTCTTCTACTGCACCTGTTAAGCTATGAATAATTTCCAGGGCCCAATTGTTATATTCATAAAATTTTAAGGGCATTATTTTGAAATTGTTAGTTTTTATATCAAGGTGTCTTGTATCTAAAGAAACGAAATTGTTGACCAATCTGATGAGTGATAGTGGACTGATATTTAGTATGAATAAAATTAAGGCCTGTAAGACTGTTATATGGACTTCATTCTGGTTTTTTTTGAGTACATTTATTCAGTACATTACGTCTGCTGTGAAAATGATGACTAACTCATGTTAAAAATTCAATCAGAAAAGGGAAAAAAGCATTAAAAGATTCTTTTACTCTTTTTGCAGATAAATCCAATACCTATGAAGCACAAGTACAGGCTGTACTCACCTAGCAGGATGATAAATGCTTTTAGATTAGTAAAGGAAGAAAGCTTGTCTGTCAGAAAAGCTTCCATTATGTGTAATGTACCAGACACTACCTTAAGAGACAGGGTACTTGGAAAAGTAAATGCAGATACAGCAGTGTTTGGAAAAACTCCAGTTTTAGATTGTTATGAAGAGGCAACCCTAGTAAAGCATTTCAAGACCATGGCATCTTACGGATATGGATACACAAGGCAGGAAGGTGTGGACATTGTAAGTGATTATGCTATTCATCTTGGAAAACGTACGGTAAATACACCTTTTACAATGAAATGGATGAGAGGTTTCCTAAAACGATGGCCAGAGTTGAAAGTTCTAAAACCTAGGGGATTGGAACATGTAAGAGCAAAGACGGCATCAAAAGAAATTGTAGCAGAGTATTTTATTAACTTGAAAGATACACTGATTAAACATGACTTATTAGATAAACCACACTTGATATACAATGTAGATGAAAAAGGAATATCTGTCGACCATAAACCACCTCACGTTGTAGCCGGTTCAGAATTTTGTCCTCAGGCTGTAACATCAGGTAGAGGGAAGACAATCACTGTCATAGGAGGCGGAAATGCTAGCGGAGTTGCCATTCCACCTTTTTTTGTATTTCCTGGGAAAAGGATGAGACAAGAATTATTAGATGGTGGTTCATGTGGAGTCAGTGCTACTGTTAGCAAAACCGGGTGGTCCAATGGGTTTATCTTCAGGGATTACTTAGAGAATCACTTTTTGAAGTTTGTACCAGGGCGTGACAACCAGAAGGTTCTTCTTCTCCTGGATGGGCATCGGTCTCACATTTCTGTAGACTTAACTGAATGGGCTATCCTGAAAGGAATAATCATATTTGTTTTACCTGCACATACAAGTCATATTCTTCAACCCATGGATGTTGCCTGTTATGGCCCATTTGAACGAATACACAATGCCAGCTGCCATAAACTTATCCGTGAGTCTTCGTCAACCATTACTCGATACAACATATGCAAGATAGCCTGTAATGTGTATTCTACAGCTCTTTGTGCAGAGAATATCCAGGCTGGTTTTAGACGCACTGGTATATTCCCATTCAATCCTGAAGCTGTCCCAGGAGAATACTTAAAACCAGCAGAAGTATTTCAATATCATCAAAGTCTTCAGGATAGCCAAGAGACTGTAGAAGGTGGAATAATTGCTTCGTCAGGTTCACTACCAATAGATGAAAAAGGAGAGCATGTTAACAATATTGATGATATGTTTTATGAAGAGCGTCTTCTTTCTTAGGAAAAAAAACTGAAATTAGTTAAGAGTGAAAAGGGGAAAGCTCCAAGAAACACAATGAGTAAAATTGTTTCGGGTAAGGAAATATCAGGAAACATCCATGAGTTAATGAGAGATCATGAAAGCAAGCAAAAGAGTAAAACGTGTTGTTCTAAAAATGTTGTCACATCAAACCATACGGTGAAAAGATTTGAAAAAGCGATCAAACCCAAAAAACTACATTCTACAACAACAAATACTGATCAACCTGGTCCCTCCACCATTAATATTGTAACATCTGAAAGTGAAACAGAAACTGACTCTGAAATTGACCCTTCTGAACTGTGCTGTAAATGTGGAAGATTTCAGCCAAAAGAATTGAAAAACTGTGTTTCACTAGTATTCACTTCATGGGCACAATGCGATTCTTGTCAGCACTGGGTACACCTAAAGTACTGCACACCTGTAAGAGTCGTCAGAAGAGGAGATACATTCAAGTGCCATCACTGCCAATAATACAGTTTTGATTCCCATTCTTTGTTTTCATTGTTTAAAGTTTTAGCTGTTGCTTTTATAGAAGACAATTTCAGACATTTCTTTCATTCATGTTCCTTTCAACTAGTTGAACTTGCCAAACGTCCTAAATTTCATTCAAAAAATAGAAAGAAAAAAAAAAAAAACATTTAATCCCCTTGAAGAAGCTGAAAAGTTCCTATGTACAGTTTACACTTCAAGAGAAGCATACATGTGGCCTTAAATCCTATACATATTACTCTAACGCTCACTCCAGGGCACTAAAATATTTATACTATATGACGTCACGACCCTAGGACCTACCCGACAAATGGCGGCTGCTAAACACTCTTAACTTACATTTTAACCGGAGAGGGATACTTTTTTGTGTAACTTAAAGCGGATGATCGGAAATAAAAGGAAAATGATTAGTTTTTGAGGTAAGCAAAGTTTTGTTACATAAGTTTGTTGATGACAGTTTCGAAATCGGGTCAAAGTCTTAGGGTAACGACTCAAGGATCTCCGAGGATACTTATCTGATCCTTGTTGTTTCCACGCCGTCTTTTTACACATTACGAAAGGAATACGCCCTATGTGACATAATAATCTCCAAACGTGTATAATTTCCTAGTTATAGAAAGCGCCTAAATAATAAATTAAAGTAGAAAGAATGCTTCAAGCAGTAAAATAATTAATACTGTAATATATATCACTATATATTAGGTTAATAAATCAAAATAATTTGAATTTTAATGTGTCAATGGCTGCATTAAGGTTATGCTCGAGATTATCTTCAATGAAAATGTAACACAAAATAATTATGTTTATTTTTAGGGCTGAGTGTGCACAAGCTATATGACCCTTGACCTAATCGTAGTCAACCCATTCATAAAAATATAATGATTAATCAGATGTTTTCTATCATTACCTTTAATTCTGAAATGCCAAAGGACAGTATAATTGCTTACACTGGAACAAAGCAAATGGTCACAGTAGATAGTTTACCATCATATATATCATTTCAATATTATTGTATTTGTTTCCAAGTGTCGTATTATGGACCGGAGGCCTTAAATACCTAAAAGGAATAAAATGTTCAAATGTTCAAATATGATGTCCTTTGATATTCTTTCCATGCCGAACATGCACTATGAAATTGTCAATCACTTCAGCTCACATTCCATTATCAATCATCTTGATTTCACGTTATATGTTCTTTAGAAACATGTCTGTGCTGTCTGGCTTGGGATTTTAGATTTTTTTCTGCAAGTAACCCCAGAAGAAGAAGTCAAGCGGGTTGAGGTAGGGGCCGTGCGCAGACCTTGATATTCCGCAATCTTTCACCTCCGAATATCGTCTTGATATAACCCTATCATCGAATGTATCGTATGAAAAGTCTATCCAAGTATTAGATGTAGTGCCGTGACACCATCCTGTATGAACCACGTGTATTGCAATGTAGGGGACTTGTTTTCAAGCGCGGAAGCAAACTTGTCTTTCAAAAAGAGATCGTTATTACTGGGAATTAATCGTGTCGTTAAAGACATATGGCCCAATAACACCGTGACTTAGCACAGCACACCTTTCAATTAGTTTTTCACTGTACAGTGGTCTCTGTGAAACAACGTGGTTCTCCATGTGCCTACAGCCGCATATTTTGATGACAAACATGTCCAGACAACAGGAAGTAAGAGAACGTTATTAATTCCTAAAATGACACCTATGACAAAACGGTACTTCTGGTTTGAAATCTGTGTAAAAGCTCGTAATGTAATGAAAATTGCATAACACTTTCACTTAAAAAAAAGTACATATTTTATATACATGCATATAAATTTTTAACTCTTCATCTCAAATTTAGAGCCATATTATTAATGTATAAAAGTGTTACCTTACTTTCCGGACACGCATTTTGGTCTTTCTATCTTTTTTTTTTTTTTTTTTTTGTTTTTTTCATTTATTACATTGTATCATGTAGGTGGTTTTCATGAGCATGTTTTATTTACCCTTCAGTTTAACTAAATTCTGCTTTATAGCTATTCACTGCGCAGAGTGGGCATCTATAGGATTGAACCAGAGTTGCATTGCTGACATAGATCCTGATGGGGAAGGCATGGTGTTTGGCCCTGTAGAAGTTGAATGCAATTTTGATTCAGAACCAGGAAAAGCACTCACCGTTATACGTATGTTTCTACTTCAGTTTAGCAGATTCTGGCTCTACATACTCCAAATTAGAATTTTTATCTGTACTTGAACAAATCATAATTCCAATCTAACGAAGGCAAAATGCCTGATCTGCCTAGCCTCCAATCTGGGGTACGACATACATACATACATACATACATACAACCGTGATTTTCTCTTTTCGCTTGGAAAAGTTTTTGACGAGATTTTCCTTTGTTTATATTAGTGACGACGTATCTTTTATCAAAATTGTGCAATTTTGGGCAAAGTTTTTCTTTTTATTTGACAGCTCACTCAAACTTATTACCATCAAAGCTATATTTATATTTTGTGGTTAAAACATTTTTCAAACGCAGTGCATAATAGTTGTTTTGACAGGTTTTGTATACGTGTGGTTAGGAGGTGAACATGATGAAAAAAGAAATCGTTATAAGAATATCACAAAAATTTCTGTTATAGACCACAACCATGAAAACAGGACGCGAGTGAAAGGTTACGAGGGCGCAGGGGAGTTTCAAATTGTCCTGGACTACTTTGTTGGTTGGGCTGAAGCTATAGCAATAATCGACTCCTCAGCTGAATGTAAACAGTACATGAGTTGGGAATGTTTTGCGGCTATCATCCACAACCCTTTCAACCCGGACATGCTGACCACTTTCTGGATGAACAGGACGGAACAAATGACAAATTACTTTGGTGGCGCCACACCTGGCAGCGGTAACTGTAGATGTGGGGAAACAAATTCGTGTTACAACAGTTCCCTACCTTGTAACTGCGATGAGAACGACGAAGTCTGGAGAATCGATGATGGTTATATCACAAACAAAGCTGAATTACCGATTCATTCTTTTTATGCTGGCGACACAGGTAGTATTCTTCTTCAGTCATTTTAATGCAAAAGCATCCATTACACTTCAAAAACTTAGCGTTAAAACCGAATAACTAACTAATGCAAAAAAGTAACACTTCCATAAAAATACATCGGCAGTGTACATGTCGAATATTCGAAAAATTCATCAGGTAAAGCGAATGACAGTATCAAAAGGTGCTATGATAGAGTTTCCTTAATTGGCGACGAAAACATCATCGCTTATAGCAATATTGAAATTCTTTTGACAATCGGTTGTCATAATAGAAGACTGTCTGTGTCTTAATGGTTTAAAATAGAACAAATTTCATTTCAAAGAAAATGGATATTAGTTATGCTGTTTCAAATCGGCAATCTGCGATGTTGCTTGTAATACCTTTACTGAATTGACTTCATATCATCAATTTTGAATATCATTCATTTTGTTGAATAATTTTAACTGCCATTTAGCATGAAAACCATATACGTCAGCGTCTGTGGGACTATTTTTATCCCGGTTATACGTTCTTACCAAAACTTTCTTAGCCATGAAATGAGACTTTCTTTTAAAATCGCATGAAAAAAGTTATCAAGTTCGCCAAAGGTTGGCTGAGTAACTTAAAACTAGACTCGTTTTATAACATCTTTGCTCAAGTGCCAAATTATGTCTGATCCTATCTATCACATAATTGTATGTAACGAAAATATTGAGTATAACTGACTGCATTTGTGTAATGTTTTTGTTATGTACGAGGAAAAGGCTGTTCGCCACTGGAAGAACCAGTTCAAAGAACGGCTTTCAAAAAAGCTAGCAATCTGATCGAATGACAGATCTTGAATATGGCATGCATGGACAGAGTAGTTGCTTTTTCCTGTTTGTTTTATACATTATTAAAAAAACGACTACAGGAATGACCTGGCCACTGAAAAGTGCATCCCGACTACACAAACCATAACGCATACTAGCAAGTACACGTGGAAACTCTTATTCATTTCTTGCAGGAAACTTTACTTAACATCCATACAACCTAAAAGTAAAATCCATTGAATCAGTAGCCAAATACATGTAATCAGTTGGTAGATATAATGCGCCCTTTGAATTTTAACCGAGGTCGATATATTTGTGCAGGTAAACAGGAAAAATTCGAAGAGTTTGTATTGTGAGTTAGGTTCAGGTGCCTATGTAATAAGTTTTTGTACATTTTTTTTTAAGTTTTCTACAACAATTGAAGATGAGTGAAAGTAAGCAAATGAAAGAGTGTCAGGAGATAACCTATGTAGAATCTATAGTATAAATCTTTATCATAAAATGACAGTATACTCTAAAGATCAGTTGTAGTAAAAGCATTAACTATATGTCCACGTACCCACCGTATCAAGAAAGGCAATGATCTGCGAAAAATCTATTCATCTTACTTTTGATCTTTTCAATTTATAAAAGAACGTAGTTAAGGCAAAATTGATATTGGCACTGCAAAAGTTATATCGTCATTAGTGATGATATTACCTATAGCAACTCAAGAAATCAAATAACAGAATCTTATTGATATCAGTAAATCATGGGTAGGTATATAATGAATTATAATATGAGAAAGGATACATGCTTATGAATGGCACCGGCTCAGTATTGGCAACGGTGTTTGACTGGGATGAAAATAGTTTTAAAGAATTAATAATATAACTCCTTAATGTGAAATCTAACAATTTATAAATTATTTGCATCACTATATCCACTATTCGATTTTTAAATCTAATTGACCTGGTTATAGGCTAATCTCGTTTTGCATATAAAGTGTAAGAATTATGTACTTGGACTTAAGGTGTCACATTATACTCATACAAAACGTGTACACATAAGATAAGAATTCTTTTTATGGCTATATTACCCTAAAAACAATGGTAGGTATATATGTTGTCCTTGAGAAAGTGTACAGTGTCTTATGTGCATAGCGATATTTGGTCTTAGCTCTGGATGTATCAGAAATATTTATGTACATGTATGTGATGATTGTGCTGTGTAGTTTCAACAGAAATCTTCCTTTAAGAACGTGGTTCAATATTAATCCTACAAAAGTGATAAGTGCTATGAATCGCACACTGTGTTACAGTTTCAGAAAATTAACCCAGAAATTAATAGGTAAATTAAGTTTAAGAGATGACTGTGCCAAATGTAACGTATATCAGAGTCACTGGTAAACATTGCTCACAATCTTACACTGAGGTGTATTATATTTATCCTGAAAGGTGTTGTTTTAGAAAGCCATCTTTCTACACAAGCTATGAAAATATTCATGACACATTCTCAGGAAGGAAACCAAAATGAAACTGTTCGTGCCTTATTGTAATTCTTTCGTTGGTTTGTTATTTTGTTAATACAGATATTATTTTCAATTAATCAATTTGCTTAATCCACCTAAACTTGACACATTTGCTACAAAAAACGGAGAATTGTTTTGGATGGAAGAAAAATCACTTTCTAAAGAACCTGTCACCAGGTGGTGTATAATTTAACTTATCAGATGTATACAAAAGAGATAGTTAAAGTTAGCTACTAGTAGCCAGCTACTAGTAGTCAGCTACTTGTTCAGGTAAAGTTAGCTTCTAGTAGCCAGCTACTAGTAGCCAGCTACTTGTTCAGGTAAAGTTAGCTTCTAGTAGCCGGCTACTAGTAGCCAGCTACTTGAGCTGGTAAAATTGGTTATTTGTAGCCAGCTACTGGTAGCCACCTTCTAGTAAGCAGTCACTTGTAAAGGAAAATCTGGCAATTCGTACCCAGCGACCAATGTATAGGTAATTAAAATGGAGGTTTTTATTAGTTTCCTAAAGGTACAAGTAGCTGGCGAACCAAATGTCGACGACTTAAACGGAGTGTTTTTCTTCCATCCAGAATACTATATAAATGCATCAGAAAAATCAAAATCAAATAATTTCCTGTATTAAAGGGTCAAGCTACGAGATCTGTCAATAGGAATTTTTTCACATTTGTTTTTAATTAGGGATTCAAAATGTACAAGTTGCTGACGAGATTAAGATAGTCATTTCAAAATATTTCAAAGAATCACATTTTTAATTATTACAGGGGCCAGCTACTCGTCATGAAAATTGGGACATTTTTCACTTTCACTTAGAAAGGAATTCAAAGGTACAAGTACCTGGCGAGTCTAAGAGCTGTTTTTGTAATTAAGTGCTTGTTTTGAATAAAGTAGACTATAAATGCGTCAGAAAATTCAAAATTGAAGCATTTCCAGTTATTAAAGGTGTAGCTACTTGATATGAAAACGGGACAATTTTGCACTTTTGCGAAATGATGATTTAAAATGTACAAGTAGCTGGCTAGATTTAGAGAGATTTTTCAAAATATTTTAACGAATCATATTGAGGATACTTAGGAGAAATTAAAGATATCAAAATCAATCCATTTTTATTCATTAAAGGGGGCAGCTACTTGTCAGGAAAATGCGGATATTTTTCAATTATACTTAGTGTGAAATCAAAAGGTACAAGTAGCTGGCGAGCCTAAGAACGAATTTTGAAATTAAATGCTTGTTTTGAATAACAGAGACTATGAATGTATAAGAAAACTCAATTTTGAATCATTTCCGATTATTAAAGGGGCCAGCTACTTGATTTAAAAACGGGACAACTTTGCTGTTTTTCGAAATCATGATTTCAAATGTACAAGTAGCTGGCTAGTTTTAGAGTGATTTTTTAAAAATATTTCAACGAATCATATTGAGGATATTTAGGGGGAGTTAAAGGTATCAAAATCAATACATTCTTATCATTTAAAGGGCCCAGCTACTCGTCAGGAAAATGCAGATATTTTTCAATTTTACATAGAGTGAAATCAAAAGGTACAAGTAACTGGCGAGCCTAAGAGCGAATTTTGAAATTAAATGCTTCTTTTGAATAACAGAGACTATGAATGTATAAGAAAACTCAAAATTGAATCATTTCCGATTATTAAAGGGGCCAGCTACTTGATTTGAAAACTATACAACTTTGCTGTTTTTCGAAGTAATGATTTCAAATGTACAAGTAGCTAGCGAGTTTAAAAAAGATTTTTCAAAATATTTCAACGAATCATTTTGAGGACACTTAGGAGAAATTAAAAATATCAAAATCAATCCATTCTTATCCATTTAAGGGGCCAGATACTCGTCATGAAAATGTGGATTTTTTCAATTTTACTTAGAGTGAAATTAAAAGGTACAAGTAGCTGGCGAGCCAAAGAGCAATTTTTGACATTGAATGCTTGTTTTGAATAAAGATGACTATAAATGCATGAGAAAACTCTTAATTGAAACATTTCCGGTTATTAAACGGGCCAGCTACTTGATCTGAAAATGGGACACCTTTCCACTTTTGCGAAATAATGATTAAAAACGTACAAGTAGCTGGCTGAATTTAGAGAGATATTTTTTAAACTGATTTAACGAATCATATTGAGGATACTTAGGAGAATCTAAAGATATTAAAACCAATCCATTGTTATTCGTTAAAGGGTCCAGCTACTCGTCATGAAAATGCAGATATCTTTCATTTTTACTTAGAGTGAAATCAAAAGGTACAAGTAGCTGGCGAGCCTAAGAGGGGTTTTTGTAATTAAATGCTTGTTTTAAATAGAGTAGACTATAAAGGCGTCAGAAAACTCAAAAATTGAAGCATTTCCAGTTTTTAAAGGGGCAGCTACTTGATATGAAAACGGGACAATTTTGCAATTTTGCAAAATGATAATTTAAAATGTACAAGTAGCTGGCTAGACTTAGGGAGATTTTTCAAAATATTTCAACAAATCATATTAAAGGTACTTAGGAGAAATAAAAGATATCAAAATCAATCCATTTTTATTCATTAAAGGGGGCAGCTACTTGTCCGGAAAATGCGAATATTTTTTAAATTTTACTCACAGTGAAATCAAAAGGTACAAGTAGCTAGCAGGCCAATGAGCGATTTTTTTTTTATATAAATTGCCTACCTTTCATATGGGGGTCGAATGATAATTTGACACCGGCTTACGCAATTGTAGGTCTGCGAAACTTTTACTTTGAAAGCTAGGTCTGTTCGATACAATCAGAATTCGCCGAAAGTTGTCCTTCATGGTTTCTCCTCATTTGGAACCCTTCTGTGTTTGACCAACTGCTGTCGTTTATGGATTGACACCACTGCAAACTCCTTCCGGGTTGTAGTAGACAAAAGTAGTCCCATTTGAAAATTTGACAGCAAGCACTTCTGCTGCATTGTTTTATCAGAGAAAATGAAAGGACATACTTAAAATGTGTTTCTGTTCTTAATTTGATGATTCCTGTGGAAACTGAGTGTACGAGATTGTTATTTCATGGGGAACTATTTTGTGTCCGTGCCCACGTAAAGGAACATGGTCTACACTAGGAAGGGCCTTTTTTCACTGTGATTTTTCAAGGGTAGTTGTGTATGAGATGGAATAGCAAAAAACGCAATCGGTTGAGGTGCCAATTTTGGTAGATGAAAGACGTTTAAAAAAATGTAAAAAAAATATTACTAGTATCATTATCTCCCGTCTACGATTTTGTCATTGCCCATCATTCACTAAAAGCTTTTGAAATATCTCTCTTAACCCTTTACCACACAATGCCGACATTTCATGACCCGGGGAAAGAAGCCTTTTGAAAACATAGTGGAAAAAAGGAGAAAATGCTGGTAACCAGCTTTTTCTCCTTTACCCGCAATGTTTTCTACCTAATCAAAGAAAGTTTGCACCATTTGAGCCACATTTAAATTGTCGTCAGCAAATGCTTTGAATTTGGACAAGTCTACATTTTTGTTGTTTGATAAAGAGTTAATGTCGCCCGCTACTTGTACACTTTGAATAATTATTTCGCAAAAGTGCTAAAATGTCCCGTTTGCACATTAAGTAGCTGGCCCCTTTAATAACCGGAAATACTTTAATTTTGAGTTTTCTGCCGCCTTTCTAGTCTTCTTCATTCAAAACAAGCATTTAATTTAAAGAATCCCTCTTAAGCTTGAAAAATATCCGAATTTTCATGACGAGTAGCTGGCCCCTTAAAATAATGAGAATGGATTGATTTTGATATCTTTAATTTCCCCTAAATATCCTCAATATGATTCGTTGAAATATTTTGAAATATCTCTCGAAATCTAGTCAGCTACTTGTACATTTTAAATCATGATTTCGAACAAGTGCAAAGTTGTCCCATTTTCATATCAAGTAGCTGGCCCCTTTAATAACCGGAAATGATTCAATTTTGAGTTTTCTGGCGCATTTATAGTCTCTGTTATTCAAAACAAGCATTTAATTTCAAAATTCGCTCTTAGGCTCGCCAGCTACTTGCACCTTTTGATTTCACTCTAAGTAAAATTGAAAAATATCCGCATTTTCCTGACGAGTAGCTGGGCCCTTTAAATGATAAGAATGGATTGACTTTGATACCTTTAATTTCCCCTAAATATCCTCAATATGATTCGTTGAAATATTTTAAAATATCTCTCTAAATCTAGTCAGCTACTTGTACATTTTAAATCATGATTTCGAACAAGTGCAAAGTTGTCCCATTTTCATATCAAGTAGCTGGCCCCTTTAATAACCGGAAATGATTCAATTTTGAGTTTTCTGACGCATTTATAGTCTCTGTTATTCAAAACAGGCATTTAATTTCAAAATTCGCTCTTAGGCTCGCCAGCTACTTGTACCTTTTTATTTCACTCTAAGTAAAATTGAAAAATATCCGCATTTTCCTGACGATTAGCTGGGCCCTTTAAATGATAAGAATGGATTGACTTTGATACCTTTAACTTCCCCTAAATATCCTCAATATGATTCGTTGAAATATTTTTAAAAGATCTCTTTTATTCTCGCTAGCTACTTGTACATTTAAAATCATTACTTCGAAAACAGCAAAGTTGTCCCGTTTTTAAATCAAGTAGCTGGCCCCTTTAATAATCGGAAATGATTCAATTTTGAGTTTTCTTATACATTCATAGTCTCTGTTATTCAAAAGAAGCATTTAATTTCAAAATTCGCTCTTAGGCTCACCAGCTACTTGTACCTTTTGATTTCGCACTGTGTAAAATTGAAAAATATCCGCATTTTCCTGACAAGTAGCTGCCCCCTTTAACGAATAAAAATGGATTGATTTTGATATCTTTAATTTCTCCTTAGTATCCTCAATATGATTCGTTGAAATATTTTGAAAAATCTCTCTAAATCTAGCCAGCTACTTGTACATTTTAAATCATCATTTCGCAAAAGTGCAAAATTGTCCCGTTTTCATATCAAGTAGCTGGCCCCTTTAATAACTGAAAATGCTTCAATTTTGAATTTTCTGACGCATTTATAGTCTACTTTATTCAAAACAAGCACTTAATTACAAAAAACAGCTCTTAGACTCGCCAGGTACTTGTACCTTTGAATTCCTTTCTAAGTGAAAGTGAAAAATGTCCCAATTTTCATGACGAGTAGCTGGCCCCTTTAACAATTAAAAATGAACTGAAAATGATATTTTCAATTCCTCCGTAGTACAGTGAATGTGATTCTTTGAAATATTTTTAAATGTCTTTCTCAATCTCGTCAGCTACTTGTACATTTTTAATTCCTAATTAACAACAAATGTGAAAAAAATTCCTATTGACAGATCTCGTAGCTTGACCCTTTAATACAGGAAATTATTTGATTTTGATTTTTCTGATGCATTTATGTAGTATTCTGGATGAAAGAAATACATTCCGTTTAAGGCGTCGACATTTGGTTCGCCAGCTACTTGTACCTTTAGGAAACTAATAAAAACCTCCATTTTAATTACCTATACATTGGTCGCTGGGTACGAATTGCCAGATTTTCCTTTACAAGTGACTGCTTACTAGAAGGTGGCTACCAGTAGCTGGCTACAAATAACCAATTTTACCAGCTCAAGTAGCTAGCTACTAGTAGCTACCTTTACCTGAACAAGTAGCTGGCTACTAGTAGCTGGCTACTAGTAGCTAACTTTACCTATCTATACAAAAGTTGTCCTGTGCAAGTTAATTAAATTACTTCGTGGTAACGGCGGCACTGTGACTGACAGGATAAGAAATTTCTGCAAAATTGTAGGAAAAAATGGGACATCAGAACAGTGCATTTGTTCAAAGAGGTAAAGGTAGTCATCTTAACAAAACTACAGTCTTCTATAGACTCCTTTTTTACATACTAAAATCTAAAAATCTAGATGTAAGCCCTCTAGATGGAGATCGTTTGAATATGATGACAGTTAATTATTCTTATACATATGATAAACAGATGCTATGCAAATGAAGTTGTAACCGAAACACTGTTGGCTTTTCTCAACTGATTATTTATTTAAACTTAATTTTCAGCAAATTTTGGTATCATTGACAAGAGTTTTTGTATATTTACTAAGGTGGAACGAGAGAAGACGGCTACAAATACTTGGGTCCCGTCATCTGTTCTGGGATACAAACCGGCACAATTCAGAGAAAATAAATGGACATCAACAATAGTTTGAAGTCAATATCTCCCTTTACAAAAGATCAAGATTTTCCTCGCTCACTTAACTGTGTTAAAACATTTTTACCCTGACAACTCCGATGATACACGCATACCCCTCTTTAAAGTACATACCTTTTTGTCTACCGCTTCCTGTGTGCAACTTATTCCTGAAATGTTTTACCTCTTTTTTTTTTGTAATTGCAAGAGTTTCCCCAATTTTTGAAGGAAGTTCATTACACAAAATGCATTCGCACTGATTTCTATTTCACAAGCTACATCAGTCTGAGTGTTTTCCCTCTTTGTTGTGTCTGAAGTGTTAGATGTTAGACTTGTTTGTCACTTTAAAAACATTTCTTACAGTGAAAGAACCCATACGGTAAGTAGTGTTACCAACATTGACGATTCTTGGCTCATTTTCTCCGGCTTTTTCAAACGAAATTTTTCTTGTATTCATTTCTATTCTATATCAGGATTAGTATTGTTTTTAATTGCGTCCCTTAACACCAACCATTCGAAATTCTAAATCTCAAGAATTTTCAAAATTTCAAAGTATCTCAATATCTAATTGGCTAAATGTTGCAGCAAATTAAGTATTGTATTGCTTTCTCAATTCAGAATTGATTTAAGAACGCTTTTTACTATGATTCGTGAATACTGGCACTAAAGGGAACACGTCATGTCAACGAGAAAATGTTTACTTCGTGTTACGATTTGATAGGAACCAAGCGTAAAAAGATTCATTATTCTGTGGTTATTAACAACAATTTTAAAAAATGAGCACAAATTTTTAAACTGTACTTTACAAGTATCTAACAGACTGGAAACATGGATGAACCAAGGATGGTCGCAAGATGTTGGAAGTTATGATTGCCTCCTGTGTTTTGCCAATGTCATACATATTATACAATTCCTCCCTAAACAGGTGCGCCAAGCGAGGAGGGTTACTTCTTCGTCGGACCAGTTTACTGTTCCTAATCCTGGAAGTATACTATATATATAACTTATTTGTTAAAATATTATTCTAATCTTGCATCTGTGTGTCACTAAATAGTCTTTGCATGCATGTAGACACTAGCATTTTTGCGGAATATGATACCAATTTCGTATAATACCTATAACTATCTCTCTGTAAAGTAAAAAAGTAATTTGTATTTACTTATTCAATTTAGGTTTAACTATTTTATTCCATAAATCAATTATAATAATTTCCATGTCAATCTGGGGGGCTAGGTAAGGAATATTGATTTCAGGTAAACAAGATGGAGAGGAGGCTTTTATGACACTAGGTCCTGTGTATTGCTCTGGCTTTCAACTATAAGGGATTTTGCTTATGTACTTTTCTGTGCATTAGTGCTTGAAATAGGAACTGAATATGAAATTGCCTAAAAAAGGAATCAGTCTTACAGTATTGAACAATCTCGTTCAATATTATCCGATACAAGCACAACGTTACATATTGGAAATCATCTGAAGATACTATAAACAGTGTAAAATGTTTTCCGTTCAATTCAACTTTTATAAAAACTGATAGATTGTGCGTTCATAAACAGTATCTTTCAGTAAGTATAATTTCACGATGTAATCACCGTGCATGTTAACATTTACGTTTGACTTTCCTATCCTTTAACACTTTGACCCTGACCTTTGACCTTTCATAATGACCATTTTTTGGTTATAAACTTCAGATTTTTCCTTATATCCGTATGCACCTTGGTTACATGCAAAAATAATACACTTCTTGAAATAAGCGCTAAAGAAATATAAAATGTTACAACGGACAATATCAACTAAATCCTATTCCACGGGTGCCGTTGGAAGAAACTTTACAACCATGTGGACTTCAAACGGTTTCATGCACAAAACATTGATCTCGCTACTTGGACGTAAGTGCGAGCTACAAGAAAACTCTGTGTACAAATGTTATGTACGAACTACATGGACTTATCCCTGGTGCGCTCGCGTTCCTGGAGGAGCTGGCTGATGCTGTTGGAAACACACTTTGATGGACTGTCAAAAAAACTACATTTTTGGACTCTTTCTGTTTTAGATGTGTACCCGATTTGGACCTTAACTCTTTTGTAGGTAAAGAAGATTAAGATCAGACTGCTTTTGCAGACAGTGTAGATTAAAATCAGACGGCAGAGAACTTATCGTCTGATTTGGATCTGCTATGTCCGCTGTTTCATTTCATGGCAAAATCAGGGCTGACGTGGCAACTTTTGAGTCGTATTTTCTGACTGAAAAAAAGTCCATTTGACTAAATTAGCGTTCTACTTTTGTGGTGCAACACCCCTTTACCAAATAGTCCAGCTTTTTAAAAATCTGAAGGCAAAATTTCTTTTGAAAACATTATTGAAATAGACGAAAATGTTGGTAACTACCATTTTCTCCTTTTTCTATTGTTAGAAAGACATCTGTTACCTTTAAGCGATACTGAATTTGTCGTCTGGAGATGCTTTCCAGTATAGATGATTCTAAAATTTTGTCGTTTGCTGAAGAGTTGAATTTCCATTCTAGTACATCATAATTGGCCTAACAACACGCGAAAAGGGGCATTCGGACATTTGCGTAAAGTGTCGTCTCGGATCAGCCTGCGCAGTCCGTGCAGGCTAATCTGAGACGGCACTTTACGACTACATTAGATTTTGTGCCACAGTAGACATGCACAAAACAGAAAATTACATAAAAACGGAAAGTGTCGTTTCGGATTAGCCTGCGCGGACTGCGCAGGTTGATCCGAAACGACACTTTACGCAAATGTCCGAATGCCCCTTTTCGCGTGTTGCAGGCCAATTATGTGCGTTTTATACAAGCATAGATCTATTCTCTATTTCTAATCAAACACTTTAGTAAGCACACAACTATTCTATTAATTATAATTTTTAAAACTCGATCGGTTACAATTCATTAATAATATTTCTTAACTCTTACCCTGTCGTTCGCAACCTTAAATGTCTTTTGCGGAGAGTGTAAAGCAAGATTAGCCTGCACATATGTGCAATCTGATCTTGCTCTACACTCTCTGCTGCTTTATCAGTAGTTTCGATCATAGTAATACCCATACAATGAAAATAAGGTGAACGAAATCTAATTCTTTGATGGTTGACAATTTAAAGTCGACAGGACAAGGCTTAAAGCTAAATAAGTTTACTTTGATCACAATTGAACTGCATTACGGTTGTATTTTGGTCTCTGCATGTCAGATGAAATTGATAGAAGTTATCAACTGAATGGTGATTGACGCCGAATTCAACAATACTCCAGGGATATCACGCCGAAAGTAAATACTTATTCAAGCGTTTTGCGGGCTTAACCAGTACAAGTCTTGGGCTCTTAAGTGTCCTGCCCAAAGACGCTCTAACAACAAATGCCTTGGGTGGGGATCGAACTCTGCCACACATGGCCAGGTCCTATGATAGATGTTACAGCTGGTGACAGAGTCTGTATCACAAGGCATATATCATCTGAAAAACTTCTTTCTTGTTTTTTATGTTTAGCGCCATCTTCAATATTATTTCCGTCATACCACGGCGGCCAGTGCGCTTTACCGATCTATGCTTTTCTGGAATTTCTTTCACCAGTACTTCATAAACACTCTATTAAAGTAACTGGCTGCTTTCCCCCATACACATAATCGAAACAATATGTAGCTGTGAGATGAGAATTTATCCTGACGCAGTGACTGTCGTCAATCCCCGAAAAAGGTGCAAACGAGCTGGAAATCGAACTTACGACCCCTGAATTACACGCTCCTTCAATTACCGACTGGGCTTTTGGTCTTAGCTAATATAGCAAACTCAGATGTATACAAGATTTCTCTTGACTAGAAGTCTTTTTGAAAAATTGTTTTCCTCATTTAATAAGTTTCACTTTAATCAAATCAGATATGTTCAGACAAGTCCAAAGATTGGTTATGGCATATTATTTTAAGAATAATGATTTCATGTGTTTGGCTCAACTGACCGAAGGTAAGCCAGGTTATGTCAGGGTCTTGGGGTCTTGTGTCCGTCGAGTGTGCGTGCGTGCAATAATTTTTATTTCAAACATTTATTTCGGAAAAAAAAAAGAGGATTTTACAAAATTCACACAAGATTTAATGACCCTACCACGGTCTTCTTCAGAATTACTTCAAAGAATATGATTTCATTAAAGCTATGCTTGCCATGGCGTCAACACACACACAAAAAAAAAAAATGAAAATAAATAGATAAATAAATAAATAAATGAATAAATAAATATCTTCTCCAAAATAGTAGCTAATGGCGGACCTCGTTTAGATTTCCTCAAAAAAAATTTGATCTAGCAAAAAACATTGCTGCTGTTGGATTGGTTTAATAACAGTTCATAACAAGCTATAGTTAAGCTTTACGGTGATCAAGGGAAGTACCTCATGATTTCTCATTTTATAGGTTGCAACATTTTATCTCCCTTTGTTATCATACTGGCATAATTGCTACTTTACATTCAAGTTTTTCCCCCTAATAAAACCGTTTAGTTTTCAGTCAAAATGATTTATTTGATTTTAATGGTAATACTCAGATGAGTTGAATATGTAACATGATCTGAAGTTTGTATTATTGTTCTTTAACGTTATCATTCACGCAGTGAAAAATGTTTTCTGCGGTTAAAATTTTGAAAATGTTCTTGTCAAAGTACTCTATGTTAGATTTCACTGATATTTTGTATTAATGATTCTTGGTGAGACCTCTTGTAGAATTCACTGAGATCATCTTGGCATTTTTTAGGGGGTTTGAGGTGGGGACTTGGCTTATTTTCTCCATGAATTTTTATTGAAATATGGCCTGCAATACGCGAAAAGGGGCAGTTGGACATTTGTGTAAAGTGTCGTCTCGGATCAGCCTGCGCATTCCTCGCAGACTAATCCGAAACGACACTTTCCGTTTTTATGTAATTTTCTATTTTGCGCAAGTCTACTATGGGACGAAATCTAATGTAGTTGTAAAGTGCCGTCTCGGATTAGCCTGCGCGGACTGCGCAGGCTGATCCGAGACGACACTGTACGCAAATGTCCGAATGTCCTTTTTCGCGTGTTGCAGGCCAATTATAGCATTCGTAAGGTTTAATGTCTCTTTCGATACCATATAAATGTGTGAAACGGAAAGTGGAGCGGTAAAGGGCCATCGTAACTCTCTTGTTTATCTAACGCTGTTTCGACAATAATTTGAGCCATGCTCTGGCACAAGGGGGCTTAATGCATCTCCGTGCTGCATGATACCAAACAAGTCATCACATGACTATGAATCCATAAAATCCATTTGTTATAACAAACGGCTGAATCACAAGGTACCCTGGTCCTCTGACATGCAGAAAACTGACTGATGGAAAAAAGTTTCGACTCAGGTCAGCGTGCGCGGTCTGAGCAGGCTGACCTGAATCGATACTTTTTTCAGATGCATGAAACTCCCTTTTAATAGAACATGGCTTGTATAGTTTTGTTACGACGACTTGTGCATCTATCCATGTATTTCTGATGTTTCTTTATACTCTTTACCAAACAAGCCCGCATTTTGTGAACTTGAGGAACAAGTTTTTTTTAAAACATTTTCGAAAAAGGAGAACATGCCAGTAACCAACATAGATTCTATTTGAGTTTTACGACTGTCTCAAAAAATCCTTTTCATAATACATTTATCTTTAGCACGATGAGTTTTGAACAAATTGTAATTGAGATTAACTAAAATCAAAATTTATACATGTGTGCAATATTCTTGTTTAGTGAGATTTCTATCTTTGAGATTTTTTGGAATTAAGTTTGAGTAAAATATTTTCACTTTCAACTAAACGGTTTTGTTGTATTTTATAAACTATCTTTTTTAACCTCTCAATCTTTTTCAAAAATTCTTGATCAAACAATTTCTCTGTTTTAACGAAGGAGGCCTTTGAAAACATTGAGGGAAAAGGAGAAATCGCTGGTAACCAGCGTACTTTTCTTTTCCTTTTCCAACACTTTTAAAGACAGTTTCCAACATCAAAGGCACTTTCGACATGTTTTCTGCAAATCGGCTTTAAATATGGACAAGTCTAACGGCGACTTGAACATATATCAATGTATTCCTCATTTTTTTTCACTCCCTCCAACATAGATCTACGAACCCACTGTGTGCTTTACAACATGGAGAAAGGAAAGATCCAAAATGAAACGTCCCGAATAAAAAGATATTAATAAAAAGATATTAATATATTGACTCTTTGTTTAAAAAGTGTCCACCTATCAATGTATTCCTCATTTTTTTTCACTCCCTCCAACATAGATCTACGAACCCACTGTGTGCTTTTCAACATGGAGAAAAGAAAGATCCAAAATGAAACGTCCCGAATAAAAAGATATTAATATATTGACTCTTTGTTTAAAAAGTGTCCACCTATAGGCCCAACAGCGGCCAAAAATACAACGCCAGTGTTAAAATGCATTTGATTGATTTTGCGTTTATTTATCGTCGCCACCGGTTGCCCATATGGGCGACGCCCCCTGAAGGCTGTTAGTATTGTTACGGGGGATAGTGCAGATACAGGACGAAACCCGTCCTAAGTTTCGCCTGGTTCTTTAACGTGCTCGGTGTATAGCACCGTCACACCGGACCTCGGTTTAACGTCTCATCCGAAAGACTATTAGTAATTTTAGATGGCCAGCCGTGGGGATCGAACCCACACCCTCATGATCACGAGTCCTACGCTCTACCAACTGAGCTATTCAGGCTGGTCAAAAAATGCATTTGAATTTAAATCATACCATTTAAAAGTCTGGAAAATATTGTGAATATGACATTCTGTTATTGTGTGGTCAGTCCAAGTGTAACTTGCTGGCAGAAAAATGAAATCAGGCAAAAAGTAAACAAAAGATCATATAGTGACCTGGCAACTTTTAACCTGGTTTTGAAATTGCTGTCTCTGTCAGCAACTAACACTTGAACAGACCGTACAATAACAGGTTGTCATCTGCACAATAATTTGCATACTTTAAAATGATATGATTTTTTTTTTTACTTTTGGCAGCTATTTTACTGTAATCGTCGAGGAAAAGTTGGCTACTAGTGGCCAGCTACTTGTTTGAAATAGCTGCTTATTCCAGTTACTAGTTGAGGAAATGTTGGCTTCCTGATTCTATCCACTAATTCCAGTTACTCATATAGGGAAAGTTGGCTACAAGATGCTAGTTCCTTGGTCCAGTTCTTTTCTTGATGAAAAGTCAAGTTCTGGAAGCTAGAGCTCTTCTTGTTGTCTCAGTTACTTGTTGGAGAAAAGCTGGCTACTCTTCGTTGTCTGCGCATGTCATATTCTCCGAAGATTCGACCTGTCTGCTATGACGCATCACCCATCCCCGAATACCTGGGAAAAGTAGGGCTTATACCGAAGCTATGAGCCTATTACCCAAGCATGTAGGGGCTGTTTTACTAAATGGCCGGTGCATAGGTTACATGCTAGCCGATCATAGCTGAATGAATCGCACCAGGCAGCGTTTCATCGAGTAAATGTTTATTTCATTTTGAAATTCAAAGTAACGGTTGTTGTTTTGAAAAGTAGTCCGGTTCTGTACCCAGAATGCCCAAATTAGATAGATGTGTATTTGTAGAATGCCATCTAGCGGGAGATAATGGGCTACTCTTTGCTAGCTATTTGTCCCAGTTACTTGTTGGGGAAAGACTTGCTACTCGTAGCTAGTTAGTTGTTCCAGTCACTTGTTAGGAAAAACTGGTTGGAGAAAGGCTTGCTACTTGTAGCTAATTAGTTGTTCCAGTTACTTGTTCAGGAAAAGCTGGTTGGAGAAAAGCTGGCTACTCGTAACTAGTTAGTTGTTTCAGTTACTTGTTCAGGAAAAACTGGTTGGAGAAAAGCTGGCTACTCGTAGATAGCTAATTTGTTCCAGTTACTAGTTCAGGAAAAACTGGTTGGAGAAAATCTGGCTAACCGTAGCTAGCTATTTGTTACGTTTACTTGATCAGAAAAAGCTGGCCACTCTTAGCTCGTTTTTTTTTCCGACTAGCCTACTATGTGAGGAAAGGTTGGCTACTTGCAGCTGAAGTTGCTCTTGTTCCTCTCACCTAGGCCTATTTAGGAAAAGTTGACTACGTTTAGCCAGCTTGTTGTTCAAGTCACTTCTTGCACACTCGGCCGAATTTCTTGAACAAAGAAAAGACAGAATTATCTTAATCATACATGTTAAACTTTCTTTTTTGTTATGGCATCATCAGTCGGCGTAATCCATTTCCAGACAGTCCCAATGATCCTCTGGAAGAAGGCCTTTGAAAACATTTTGGGAAAAGAGAAAACGCTGGTAGTATTTTTCTCCTTTTACCTTAGTGTTTTCTTGCTGTCCAAACAGAAATCTGATCATATGAGCCGGATTTAACTTGTCATCAACAAAAGCTTTCGATCAGGAGAGGTGTAAATTTTGTAGTCTGGCAGATTATCACTATATATTAACGCACAGTTATGTGAACGAGAAGTAATTGTTCACTATTCTACCAAATCAGCTGTGTTTAAAATGTCTCGTAAGAGCAGGTGACTATATTCCGTTAAATACAACACAATATCGTGGCAAATATCTCTAAAAAGATCATGAATATTTATTTGTTACTTTGTATATAAACTAGTTCTAAGCGGACAGTAACATTTCTTCTAGACAATATGCAAAGCTGCTGTTGGCCACAGGTAAAAGACGCGGTAATTTATCCCACTCTCGGTTATTTGTCTCGCTACCTCAAACCACTCCAACACACACAAAAAAAAATAACACATCAAAAACAAAAAGTTAACAATATACAGCCCAGAAATATCTGTGAAACTGTATTTCAATCAATATGTGTCTTATTTTTCATTTTGGAACTTTTTCTTATATATAGGCCCTATACATACAAGCAGGAACCGTATATATATAGAGTGAGCATGCTCTGGAAAAAGAGAGCTTAATGCATCAGCGTGATACATGATACCGGCCCAAGTCATCACATAATTTTGGATCCATAATAGCCACCTTTTTTTAAGTAACCGACTTAATCATGAGGCAGACTGGTCCTTTGACGAACAGAAAATTGACCAATAGCGAAAAGTTTCGGCCCAAGTCAGCATGGGCGGACTGCGCAGGCTGGCCTGAGTTGATACTTTTCGCAGATGCATTTGCCCCCTTTTAACAGAGCACGGCTCAGAGTATACAAGATCCCTGATACAAGTGTGTAAGGAAAATATTTGAAATGAAACATTAGTTACATTTTGATTTAAATACAGTTTTCACAGATATTTCGTGGCTTTATGTTCTATATTTTTTTAATGAGTGATACATATCACCGAGAGAGGGACAAATCACCGCGTCTTCCACCTGTGCTCTTGGCCACAGAGAGCAAAGTAACCGCCCCGTCTACCTTAGTAGGACAGTGGCAGCTTTATTTCAAAACTTTGGATTTGGTTCGGAATCCTAAGTGACTTGCACGTTTTTTTTTTTTAATGTAACGCTCTGTATACCGTATATCGATCATTTGATTGGTATTGATTTGTACGCACCGTCTTTTAAATCTTTTAAAAGTATTTCCTCCAGTTACATGTAGGCCTATGTCCTTTTCGGTATAATTCATAAGTATGTTCTACTTCAAAACCACATCAACGCACTTTAAATAAACCATGCTCGAACAACTGGTAAAGAATAAGAAACATCCATGCATATCCCTCTTCCCCCCCCACCCCCCACCCCCCCCACAAAAAAAAAAATCGGGCTTTCGGTACCGATCCGGTAATTTGATCCTGTCCAGTTCAGTCCGGTGCAATAAGGTGATACAACGCCCCACCGCATTCGGCATACCTCGGGTGATGGGAGCCATCATATGATGTAGGTACGGAATCGGCCGAGTTGTGACGAGTGCGCCCCACCGCTGATGGATTCAATATAGGCATCTGTAAACAGTTTGTTTCGAATTGGCCATGTCAAAATTAGAAATAATTGAGAAAGGTAGGTTTTCAGTGCAATTTTGATAAGAAGAAGAGTTATTACACCCATGAATTGTGTTAGATTAAGGAAAAGAAGCATTTAATTTTTCTACGAAACAGGAGGTCATGACCTTTCCTTCTTTGTTCTATAGGTTTGACCCCAAATGCGAATCTGAGGGGTCATGGAGCTAGCAGCCATTTTTAGCGGCAAATATAAGGGTGGGGTAAGGGCATGAAAGATTGCGAAAAAACGGCATGGAAACGTGCTATTTTGGATTTTATCCCCAGATTATGTGTTGTTTTGAGTTTCAATTTAGCTTGGCATTTTCAGGCTAGCTTCCTGGGTTTGCATTTTGTGAATTTTGGAATATAGGCTAAAATGGCATATTTTGTCAGTTTTTTTCCGACCATCCCACTTGCCTGTATTGATCAGTAATTTTACTATTTCACAAGTTGAACATGATTTATTGATAAAATCTAAAGAAATAGGATTGTGCTGTTGCATTTCAGTGCTTTTTATAATTTCAGGTTGATTATTTTGAGAATAATCTGAAAAGTTTGGTGTGACGTCCCAAGTACCTACAACATTTTACACCGAAACTGTGTTCTGCAGCCATATCGATATCGGTAGGCCTAAAGTACGCAATGGAAATATTATGGAGCAATGGGCGCAATGGAAAAGAAAGTACGCAATGGAAATATATTATGTTTCTCTTATTAAATAAAGTGACTATAATTAATTTCAAACGCGTTAATTTGTACTCATTAATCTTTAATATGGTACATATACAGGTAAAAAACAAAAATAATGTTATTGTATCGCTAAAAAATGTATTTGTAGTGATATTGTTACCTTTATGTGGGTATTCTCAGATGGCGGAATGGAAAATTTACCAAATTCAAACTTATACAATATATTGTACCCAAAACGTGTCTTATAGTGTAAAATGTGTGTGTTTTCTTTTCAATGGATAGTTATTTGATGCATAAATTTTGAAACTTTTTTCATACCTATGCAGATATTTATACGTCCTTGCAAATTTCCATTGCACGGGACTGGCGCAATGAAAAGGAAATTACGCAATGGAAACATATTATATATATGTTATAAAATAAAGTACCTATGTATGATTTCAAACGTGTTTATTTGTATTCATTTATCCTTTATAAAATTTATCTACAGGTATAAACAAAAAGTAATGTTTTTGTACTGTTAGAAAATGTATTCATAGTGATTCTTTTTCTATTATGCAGGAACTCTCAAATGGCGAAATCGAAAATTAACTAACTTCAACCTAGTACAACATATTGTACCTCAAACAGGTCTTAAAGTCCAGATTGTGTTTTAAAAAGCATTAGTTATTTGAATCAAATATTTTTCTAAAACTTTTTTTTTTATCCTATAGAGTACTCAGATGATGAAACTTCCTTATAAATTTCCGTTGCGCGGGACTGAGGGAATGGAAGAGAAGGTACGCAATGGAAATATTAGATCTATATATAACATGTTAGATAAAATAGCCATGTATGGTTTCAAACCTATTTATTTGTACTGATCTTTTTATAGGTACATCGACAAGTATAAACCAAATATGATGTTTTTGTATCGCTAAAAAATGTATTTGTAGCGATATTTTCTCCATTAACCAGGTATTCTCAGATGGTGAATTTACGGAAAATTGGAAAGTACGCAATGGAAATAGAGTAAAGTTCAACTTTTGAAAATATATTTCTATGTAGTTACTGAACCGCCATAGTGTATACATAAAGTTATGAATGAATTATTATGTATAATGATGTGTTTGTTACTGATATAGTTGATTGATTCAAACGTTTGTTGAATTTCAATATTGCAAGACTGGCGAAATACAAAGGAAATCACACAATTGTATGTGCTAATTATTGCTGACTGACAAACTGCAAGATTGTAATTAGTATGCAAGTTCTGACTCTGTAAATGGCTTTAATTGATTGATCGTAACTTGAAACAATGTACTGGCTTATAAAGTGAAAAGTGTTGTAAACTGAGTGCTTGCTTGAAAGAGAGAATAAATATTCCCGTCAAACCAGGGATCTTATAGATACACGTGTATATACGATCCCTGGTCAAACGTAATTCATCGCGGAAAACATTGTGGCAAGAGTAGCTAATTGTGTATTTGCTTGTAAGAAGGAATAATATGCCCCTCACAAGTAGAATATTATGAAATATATTTTGGAAAGAGTACCCAATTGTGTGTTTGCTCGTAAGAGAGGATAATGTTCCTTTCATACGTAGTTCGTTCTGAAGAACCTTACGGAAAGAGTTTCAAATTATGTATTTTCTCGTGGGAGAAGATAAACATTCCCATAAAACGCAGTTCATTGTGGAAAACGTTACTGAAAGAGTAGCTACATGTAGTTGTGTGGTTTTGGGTTTATACCTGTAGATTTACATTATAAAGGATCGCCGAGTGCAAATAAACACATTTGCAATCATTTATAATCACTTGATTTGATAGTATATACATAATATTTCAATTGCGTACTTTCTTTTCCACTGCGCCAGTCCAGCGCAATGGAAATTTAAAAGGAAGTTTCAAAACCTGTATTTTTAAGTTAAAAAAAAAAATCAAAATTTATGCTTATCCGTGTAAAAAGCAAGCGAGCAAGAAAGAAATAAAGAGAGAACTCTATAAGACAAGTTAGCTTAGGGTACAATATATTGTATTAGTTTGAATTTGGTAAATTTCCCATTTCGCCATCTGAGAATACCTGCATTATGGATTAAATATCACTACAAATACATTTTCTTAGCGGTACAGAAACATTATTTTTGGTTTATACCTATAGATATACTTTATAAAAGATAAACGAGTACAAATAAACACGCCTGAAATCATACATAGTTACTTTATTTTATAACATATATATTTCCATTGCGTACTTTCTTTTCCATTGCGCCAGTCCCGCGCAATGGAAATTTACTAGGAAGTTTCAACATCTGCATTGGTATAAAATAATTTTCAAAATTTATGCGTCAAATAACTATCCATTGAAAAGAAATCACACATTTAACACTATAAGACACGTTCAGGTACAATATATTGTACAATATATTGTATTAGTTTGAATTTGGTAAATTTTCCATTTCGCCATCTGAGAATACCCTCAAAAATGTAAAAAATATCACTACAAATACATTTTTAAAGGTAAAAAAACATTAAGTTTGGTTTATAGCTGTTAGATGGACCTTATAAAAGATCAATTGGTACAAATAAACACGCTTGCAATCATACATGGTTACTTTATATCATAATAAATGAATAACATATTTTCATTGCGTACTTTCTTTTCCATTGCGCCCATTGCTCCATAATATTTCCATTGCGTACTTTAGGCCCACCCTATCGATATCGATAACGGAGAGTGAGAACTTTCTACTCTAAAAAGACTTGATACTCAAAGTAAAGAGTAAACATTCACTAAAATGCCATAAAATACACCTCAAAAACAAATATATCGTGTCCAAAAAAATATTGGATCCAGGATCTGAAGAAGTAACATTGTTGCTGGTCACGCTGAAGAAATCGGCCCCTGGAGAAGTCGTCCTGGACAGAGGGTTTAGGTCCTGAATAGGAAGTTCGGTAAAATGTATTTATATAGAGTAAATCGATTGCAGGCTTAAATAAAGAGTAAAGATATTGAAAAAATAGATGATATTAAATGTAGTGCTGTAGTAACAGCCATGAAATACATTGGAAAACATGTTGGCAAATGAAGAAATAATTTGTTTCTACCTAAACTCTGCTATAGCAAATCAAGGGAGAAAAGTGTTCTCGACGTGGGACATGAACCCAGGACCCTGGAACACTAGTGCTGCAGCTGTAACAACTGATCTAGTTGGGCAACTGGTTATGAGTCTACCCAACAATGACTACAACACTCCCCTCCTCTTGATTTTCTGGGAGTCGCCAACTCCCAGCCAGTCCCCACGGACCTCTGGTCCCACCTACCCATGCTCACCAATCACTGTGTCACCATTTTAGTAAGTAAAGAGAGAAAAAAATCTGATGTGGGACTTGAACCCACAACCCCTGGAGCATTAGCACTGCAGCTCTACCAATTGAGCTAGCTGGGCAACTGGTTGTGAGTTTACCCAACGTCAACTACAACACTTTAAAGGTGGCCCTTCAGATTTTGGGACAAAAATTTTACAAAAATACAAAAAAAATCATCCTTATACTCCCAAAGCCTTTAAATTTTCATTCATAAAACCCCAGTAGTCGAAAACCATCTGACAACAAGAGAAATTAGAGATTTACTACGGCCCAGGTCGACACTGGCGGGAAACACGGTCTATTTTTACATGAGCAACTCGCTCAATTACATACCAGAAATACACAGACGAAGCTTCAAACATAGCGTCCGAAGAAGACATTATGGAAAATAATTACATGTTTGTTATGTTATGGAATTTAAGCGTCATTAGTCACGTACCAGTTACTTGACATTCCCACAATGCTTTTTTGATTTTTGGCGCGAAATCTAAAAACACCTTAAGAGGCTACATAGCCTTTTAAGGGAACACCATCAAAAAAAATTTTTTTTGTAATTTTATGATTCTTAATTACTGATGATTTGTATTGTTTTTTCATATAAATTTCAGTGATATATATTTTTTTCAATTTGGTGAGATGTGAACAATCTAAATACCCACCTTTAAAGGATATTTTGTACCCCTGATTTGGAGGGTAGCTCTGATGTTATCATTTGTGATTCTGTCTCTGCTAACAGAGAGAAACTGTCCCCCCCCCCCAAAAAAAAAAAAAAAAAATTGGAGCTAGCCTTCTGATCGAAGATAGGATATTTGCTACTCCTTGGTAGAGGTGATTGCCAGGTAACAATTTCGTAGAGGACAAAGTTATATAGATGTTCAAAGTAAAGTATTGGCAAATCTGATAAATTTGGCTCATACTATTAGATGTGTCTATCACAGTAAAGAAAACATTTTGAGAAATGGAGAATATACCAGCATTTTCTTAAAATGTTTTTTAAAAATTCTTCGTGGAGGTCATGAAAAGACAAGATTGTTTCGTACAGGGTTGAAAGGGACTTGGTGATATTTAATGGATCTTAAAGTGGAGATCAGACACATGCTGTCTCTATGGCTGTATTTATAATTGCCTTTTTACTGATACTTCCACCTTTTCGCTTAATTTTTATGTAACTTTGATTCATTGTTGAATACAACTATTAACTCCTTACCAGACAAAAAGATTTCAGGCTGGTCCAAATTGAAAGTATTTGCAGACGACAAATTAAACATTGCTCAAATAGCAGGATTTGTCTGTGGAACAGAGAAAACATTGTTGGAAAAGGAGAAAATGCTAGTTACCAGCATTTTCTCCTTTTTCCCACAGTGTTTTCAAAACACTCTTTTTTAGGGCTGTTTAAACTAAACTTTGTGTATAGAAACAGTTAAAAAAGATCATTTTTCAAAGTCGTCTGTTGCAAATATGTGTGAATAGGCAGTGAATGAATCTCATTTGTCCTCCACTCGTATTCTTGTCATTTCAGTTTTTCAAAAAATAAGTATACTTTGTTGTACGAATAATCAATAAGACATCACTAAGATTTAGTCTTAATTGGGAAGAAATCCACAAAAATATCATGAAAGGTAGTCGTATAGATTAAATTCAGACCAGGTGACATCAAAACCATATTCCTAGGACTGTACAGACTAAGCTGTCAGCACATGGTACTACTGATTATAATCGTCATTTATATCATGTTACATGAGATCAGCAACACCCTTATGGTGTATGTGATTTCTCAGAAAAAAAATTAACAAAAAATGAACATTCTGCCTGTCTTCTATATTTATTTTCTGTCAAAATCTGAGTTAACCCATTACCACACGGCAAAATTTAAGACCTATCCAAATTGAAAGCATTTGTAGACGACAATTTCATAGTGGCTCAGATGACGCAACTTTTCTTTGATAGGGTAGAAAACTTTGTGGGAAAAGGAGAAAATGCTGGTTACCAGCATTTTCTCCTTTTCCCACAATGTTTTCAAAAGGCCTCTTTTTTAGGGGCGTCAAAAGGCGTCATTGTGTGGTAAAGGGTTAAAGTGCCATCTTTGCAGATAAATATTAATTTTTAGCTTATGTAAAGTTTTTTTCTAAGACCTGCCAAAACAGTGTCTAGTCATATGCCTCTTTAATGTACCACACGGTCCTGAGTTTAATTCACTGAGGGAATATGCTTTTTGAAAACATTGAAGGTAAAGGTATAAATGCTGGTAAGCAGTATTTTCTTCTTTTCCCTTAATGCTTTCTGTCATACCAAAGACAGAAATCATTATTTGAGCTACTTCTGATTTATCGTCTACAATTTCTTTTAGTTTGGACCAACCCAAAATCTTGTTGTGTGGTAAAGGGTTAACCCTTTCCTAAACAAAATTTTAGACTGGTCCAAATTCAAAGGATTTGCAGATGAAAAAGTAAATGTGATTCAAATATTGAATTTGTTTTTAGAAGGATAGAAAACATTGTGGGAAAAAGAGAAAATGCTGGTTACCAGCATTTTCTTCTCTTCCCGCAATGTTTCCAAAAGGCTCCTTTCTCAGGGTTGTTAAAAGTCAGGATTGTGTGGTAAAGGGTTTAGAAATACAAAGATGGGTAGAAAACACAGTGTAACTTGATTTATGCCAAAAAGTAAGTTTCTTTCTTCATATTTTTTTCATATTTGCAGAATTTCATCACCATGTGGCCTTTTGATCAAGAATGGTTTAAGGAGTATGCCGCCAGTACTCTGAAATGGGCCGCCACTGATCCTTGGAGTTTTATATACTATGTACTCCTGTGTTTGTCGCCTTTATTCTTCTTAAGTGCCATTCTTGCCTGGCAGTTAGCTAAACAGATTGAACAAAAAGAAAAGGAAAAGAAGAAACTATTAAAGAAGCAGAAAAACATGGCCAAGATTAGACGTGCAAAAGTGGATTAGTATTTCTTTCTGTTTTAGTGGGTATTCAAATATTCAGAATAAGCCAGTTTCATTCCCAACTTAGTAAGAGAAGGCTATGTGGACAAAAATGTTATTTGCAAGTTTGGTTGTTTTATGTGAAGAAAGTTATTTTGTTTTAAACATGTATCAAAAAATCCCAAGTTTTTAGGATCCCAAGGAATAAGGCTTTTAAAAACATTGTAAGAAAGGGAGAAAGTGTTGATAACCAGCATTTATCTTACTCTCACATATAGTTTACTATCGATTGAGCTACATTTAATATGTCATCTGCGAATGCTTCCGAAATGAACAAGTCTAAAATTTTATTTTCTGGTAAACAGTTAAGTATAATGCAGCCAGTTAACTGTATACTAGACAGACGCATGTTTATACAACTATAAAGAGAAAGACTTGAAAACAAAGTGCAAAAAAGGGAAATTGCTGGTTACCAGTATTTTCTCCTTTTACAACAATGTTTTCTTCTCTTTCATACTTTCATAGGCAAATTCAATAATTTAAGCCAGATTTCATTTGTCGTCTGCTAATGCTTTCAAAATTGGCATTTGTTGTCTGCAAATCTTTTCAAAATGGACAAGTCCGAAATGTTGTCCTTTGGTAAAGAGTTAACTCTTTACCACACAGTCCCTACTTTTAACAACCCTGAGATGAAAGCCTTTTGAAAACATTGTGGGAAAAGGAGAAAATGCTGAAAACCAGCATTTTCTCCTTTTTCCACAATGTTTTTCAACCACTCCAGAAACATATTGCAATTTTTGAGTCGCATTTATTTTGTCGTCTGCAAATGCTTTCAATCTGTACTTGTCTAAAATTTTGATGTTTGGTATAGAGTTAAAAGTTTGACATGAGAGAAAAGTTTCAGGAACATAAAGACATAACAGAAGATGAATGTAAAGATTTTTTTTTCTTTATTGTGTAAAAATGAAACCAATTTGGACCAAATTAACCCTTTACCACATAATCCAGAGTTTTAACCCTTTACTGCACAATCATGAGTTTTAATGACCCCGGCCCGAGATGGAAGCCTTTTGAAAATATTTTGGGAAAAGGAGAAAATGCTGGTAACCAGCATTTTCTCCTTTTCCCAAAATGTTTTCTCCATTTTCAAAAGCAAATCCTACCGTTTAAGCAATGTTTAATGTGTTGTTTGCTATTTCTTTCAATTTTGATCAGTGTAAAATTTTGTTGTATGGTAAAGAGTTAAGGACCCTGAGAAAGAAGGTTCTGGAAAGCAACGTGTGGAAAGGAGAAAATACTGGTAACCAACATTTTCTCCTTTTCCTGCAATGTTTCCAATTCCTACCATTTCAAATTCAGAAATTATCTTATGAGCCACAGTGAAATTTGACGTCTGCAAATGCTTTCAATTTGGTTATGTCAAAAATTTTGTTGTCTGGCCAAGAGTAAATGCTGGTGACTGGCATTGTTTATTCTGCATCTTATCAATGATTTTTCCAAGCACATGTACATGTATGCTATCTGTATATCTTGAAAAAGACTATTTTAGTAGATTTGAAATAAATTATTCCATTTTATTGAATTTTTATTTTACAATATTTTAACTCACCAGGGCTGGAAGAGCTGAAGGATGGGCTATTTTTTCATTGCTTACCATTCTGTCTTTAGCCCAACTATCTATCTTAATGTCATGTGTTTGGCCTCCTCAGGTTAGGGAAAAACTTGTTTTGAATAATCATTTCCAAATGATCCTTTTTAGCTCACCTGAGCACGAAGTGCTAAGGTGAGGTATTGTGATTGGTCATTGTCCGGCGTCCATCTGTCCGTCTGTCCACAATTCCTTTAAACATCTTCTCCTCCTAAACCGTTCGGCCAATCTTGATGAAACTTGGCAGGGATGTTCCTTGGGTAATGCTCTACCAAAGTTGTTCAAGAGATTGAATTCCACCCATAACTCTGGTTGCCATGGCAACAGAAAGCAAAAAAATAGCAAAATCTTTGAAAATCTTCTTCTCTGAAACTAGAAGGCGTAGAGCTTTGATATTTGGTATGTAGCATCTCCTAGTGGACCTCTACCAAGTTTGTTCATATGATGCCCCTGGGGTAAAAACTGGCCCCGCCCCGGGGGTCACAAGTTCGAACATAGGAACAAAGAAGGAAAACTTTAAAATTCTTCTTCTCTGAAACTGGAAGGTGTGGAGCTTTGATATTTGTCATCTAGCATCTCCTAGTGGACCTCTATCAAGTTTGTTCATATGATGCCGCTGGGGTCAAAACTGGCCCTGCCCCGGGGGTCACAAGTTCGAACATAGGAAGAAAGAAGGAAAACTTTAAAATTCTTCTTCTCTGAAACTGGAAGGCGTAGAGCTTTGATATTTGGTTTGTAGCATCTCCTAGTAGACCTCTACCAAGTTTGTTCATACAATGCCCTTGGGGTCAAAACTGGCCCCGCCCAGGGGGTCACAAGTTTGAACATAGGAACAAGGAAGGAAAACTTAAAAGATTCTTCTTCTCTAAAACTGGATGGTGTAGAGCTTTGATATTTGGTATGTAGCATCTCCTAGTGGACCTCTACCAAGTTGGTTCATACGATGCCCTCGGGGTCAAAACTGGCCCCGCCCAGGGGGTCACAAGTTTGAACATAGGAACAAAAACGGAAAACTTTAAAATTCTTCTTCTCTAAAACTGGAAGGTGTAATGCTTTGATATTTGGTATGTAGCATCTCCTAGTGGACCTCTACCAAGTTTGTTCAAATGATGCCGCTGGAGTCAAAACTGGCCCTGGCCCGGGGGTCACAAGTTTGAACATAGGAACAAAGAAGGAAAACTTTAAAATTCTTCTTTTCTAAAACTGGAAGGCATAGAGCTTTGTTATTTGGTATGTAGTAAACCTGTTCTAAGTTTGTTAGCCCACCTGAGCACAACATGTTCAGTCAGTTCGAAATTGGGTCACCTGGTGTCATAAACTAGGTCACTAGGTCAAATTAAAGTAATACCTTGTGGGCACTCTAGAGGCCACATTTATTGCTCAAATGACCTGAAATTTGGTCAGAATGTTTGTCTTGATAAAATCTCGGATGAGTTTGGATTTGGGTCACCTGGGATTATAAACTAGGTCACTAGGTCAAATTAAAGTAATACCATGTGGACACTCTAGAGGCCACATTTTTTGCTCAATTGACTTGAAAATTGGTCAGAATGTTTGTCTTGATAAATCTCACATGAGTCTGAATTTGGGTCATGTGGGGTTTTAAACTAGGTCACTAGGTCAAATTAATGAAATACCTTGTGGGCACTCTAGAGGCAACATTTATTGTTCAATTGATTTGAAAATTGGTTAAAATGTTTGTCTTGATGAAATCTAGGATGAGTTCAAAATTGGGTCACCTTGGGTCATAATCTAGGTCACTAGGTCAAATTAAAGAAATACCTTTAGGGCACTCTAGAGGCTACATTTCTTGCTCAATTGACTTGAAAATTGGTCAGAATGTTTGTCTTGATGAAATATCGTATGAGTTTGAAATTGGGTCACCCGGGGTCATAAACTACGTCACTTGGTCAAATTAAAGAAATACCTTGTGGGCACTCTAGAAGCCACATTTATTGCTCAAATGACTTGAGAATTATTCAGAGTGTTTGTCTTGATAAACGTTCTAATAAGTTCTAAATTGGGTCAACTGAGATCATAAACTAGGTCACTAGGTCAAATTAAAGAAATACCTTTAGGGCACTCTAGAGGCCACATTTTATGCTCAATTGACTTGATAATTGGTCAGAATGTTTGTCTTGATGAAATCTCACATTAGTCTGAATTTGAGTCAACTGGGATCATAAACCAGGTCACTAGGTCAAATTAAAGAAATACCCTTTGGGCACCCTAGAGGCCACATTTAGGGCTCAAATGACTTGAAAATTGTTCAGAATGTTTGTTTTGATAAAATCTCACGTGAGTCTGAATTAGGGTCATGTGGAGTCATAAACTAGGTCACTAGGTCAAATTAAAGTAATACCTTGTGGGCACTCTAGAGGCCACATTTATTGCTCAAATGACCTGAAATTTGGTCAGAATGTTTGTCTTGATAAAATCTCGGATGAGTTTGGATTCGGGTCACCTGGGATTATAAACTAGGTCACTAGGTCAAATTAACGTAATACCTTGTGGGCACTCTAGAGGCCACATTTTTTGCTCAATTGACTTGAAAATTGGTCAGAATGTTTGTCTTGATAAAATCTCACATGAGTCTGAATTTGGGTCATGTGGGGTTTTAAACTAGGTCACTAGGTCAAATTAATGAAATACCTTGTGGGCACTCTAGAGGCCACATTTATTGTTTAATTGATTTGAAAATTGGTTAAAATGTTTGTCTTGATGAAATCTAGGATGAGTACAAAATTGGGTTGTCTTGATAAATTTTTTGATGAGTTCTAAATTGGGTCATGTGAGGTGATAAATTAGGTCACTAGGTCAACTTACGGAAATTCCTTGTGGACACTCTAGAGGCCACATTTTAAGCTCAACTGACCTGACAATTGGTCAGAAATTGAATTATGCATGTGGAGTGAATTTTGCCTATTGACTCAGGTGAGCGATCCAGGGCCATCATGGCCCTATTGTTTACTTGGTGTTATATGAATTGAAAATATAAAAAAAAAATCCTGTCTGAAATCAGTTGGCTTGGAAAGTTGGTATTTAATTTTTTTTATAAAGATCAAGCACGGTCTAGTGATCCTTAGCTCTTTATTAAAAAAGCCGGAAGAAGAAGGGTGTTGGAAACATCATGGGAAAAGGAGAAATGTTAGTATCGAGCAATTTCTTCTTTTCCTAAAATGTTTTCAACCCTATCACAGGCAATTCATTTGAGCGACATTTGTCATTTGCAAATGCTTTCAATTTGGACATCTGGAACTTTGTGGGGCCTTGCATGGCTCAGTGGTAGGTTATTAAACCTGGGGCCTCACTAGTTCTCACTAGATGCACAGGGAATTTTGTGAGAGTGCTGTGGGCAAGGTACTTCAGATCCGTAGTACTGGTGAAAGCCATGACATACGGGAAAAAGTTAGCTGTCACTGTGTTATGACTGAAATGACATAAATCCTAGATGCAGCTGCTCCATTTCTAACAATGATTTGGATTAAGATCTGAGCACAGTCTGTTAAGGTAGACCTAGATCGAAATTTTTTGCTATTGGTCAATTTTCTGCTGCTCGAAGGACAAGCTTGCCTTATGATTCACTTGGTTTGTTAGCCAAAGTAGATTTTATTGATCAAGAATTATGTGGTGGCTTGCTTAGTATAATGCATCACTGTAATGCATTAAAACCTGTTTTTCCAGAGCATGTCTCATTTTCTTTGTCATCTGCAAATGTTTTCACTTTGCACAAGTCTTAAATTTCGTCATCTGGTAAAGATTTAACTAACATTAGAAAGGGGTATTTTCAGATGTTTGGACCATGAAAATTTGAAAACAGAACAAATAGAAACCCTTAACACTCAAACACACAAGCATGGGTGTCGAATAACAAGAAAAAATTAATATCAAATTAAACGCGAGAAAACTCAATATGTGCATTGGGACTCACGAAAAACAAATTCTGATCGCTAGCGGGAAGAAAAGGTGAAATAGAGAATTTGCAGGAAATGCAGACATAAACGACAGAATGGACCCAAGGCAACAGGTAAGTGGATTCGTTTCAAGGAAGAGATCCCTGTTGGCTTTCAAGTCTCGCCAAAAGTTATACCATTTTAAAGAATATTTCATTACGTCTGATTTATGTTGTAGTTGACGTCTGCAATTGCTTTGAATTGGACTTGTTCAAATTTTGTCGTTTTTAGCTCCACTGGCCGAAGGCCAGCGAGCTATTGTCATGGCGTTGTGTCCGTCGTGCGTCCGTCCGTCCGTTCGTTCGTCCGTTCGTCCGTGCGTGCGTGCGTCCGTAAACTTTTTCTTTAAAAAACTTCTCCTCAGAAACTATTGACTGGATTTTTACCAAATTTCACAGGAATGTTCCTTTGGTGGTCCTCTTTCAAATTCCTTCAAATAATTGTGTTCCATGAAGAATTCTGGTTGCCATGGCAACCAAAGTAAAAAACCTTTAAAAATCTTCTCCTCCCAAACCGCTATTTGGATAGCATTATTATTTTGCAGGAATGTTCCTTAGATACAGGTTTACAGAATTCCTTAAAAAAAAAAAAAAGATCTGTCAGAAAACATGGCTTTTATGGGAGACTCATTTTCCTTTTATGGTATAAAGTAAAATCTTTGAAAAATTTCTTCTCTAAAACTATTCATTGGATTTCATTGTTGTTTTGCAGGTAAGTTCCTATGGTGGTTGTCTACCAAATTGTTTCTTCAGTGAGCTAAAATGCAGGATTGAATGATAATTGTTAAAAACTTCCTTTCGCCATTATAGAAATATCAGGCCTGTGGAGCGATACAGGCGCTCAAGCGCCTCTAGTGCTGATAGTTAACGCCGTTTCCATCACTTCAGTTATGTCACGACGGACAGCGCACCTTTACCACACGTTCCTACTGTTCATACCAAGCCAATGGCTGAATTTAGACCAATAAAATCGACGCAAAATTCATCAATGAGCGACAAATGAATTATGTCGCACTTAATTTCATTAACGATATAAATGAATTTTGCTAACATGTGACGGAATCCACGGATAGGTGTACTGGCCAACGCAAAATATCTGAAGCAGAAATATAAACCATCTGCCTCTTCAGTTGTGTTGTTGCAATTTTTTAACGAACTTTTACGAAACATTTCCAAGTTGAAACGATCCTGCAAAATAGGACCTTAGAAAGTAGGGCCTATTGTGGGGAAATGAGAAAAATGCTGATAACCATCATTTTTCCATGTTTTTTTTTTTTTAGCCTTCACCAAAATGTACTGATAAGTATTTCCTTTTTTATTCTACTGAATGCGTAGCTCAGTGGTACAGCATTCGCCCTCTATGCAAAGGGTCTCGAGTTCGAGTCCTGTGTGGGTCAGATCTTTCCCTGCTTGCTTGTGACATCTTTTAAACAATATTTCATTTTGTTGCCTCAAAGTTCTTTTAATTTGGACAGGTTGGGGTTTTTTTGTTGACTAAACAGGATTTCGAACACCAAACCTCTCGTTACCTGTCATAAAAAACAAAAATACGAATTGTATATCGAGGACATACAAATCGATGAAACAAAGGAACACGTGAAAATGTGCATTTTGAAGACACGATTTTATAACTGAAATACTGTTTAGAAATGGCAAAGTTCTACGGAAAAAATCAAGCATACATACACATCCAATTGTTTGAGTTGGGGGAAAAATTTAGCAGCGCCATGGAAGGAGATGAGCAGAGTCATTGATTGCAACAGGCAGTGAACCCAAGAGTTGCAAGTCCAAATCGTTGCTCGGCAAGTAATGGATTGGAAATCCATTTTGACGAATTCATGCATCTCTTACCCAAAAATATTGTGTTAAATTTTTTAACCCTTACCTAACAATCCAGCCTTAAAACCACCGCGAGAAAGAATACTTAACAAAAATAAGATTTTCAGCATTTTCTCCTCTTTCACAGTTTTCTATCCTTTGAAAGATAGATATATTTGCGCGTTCTAGTTTATCGTCTTGTAATGGACAAGTTTAAAAAGACAATTGTCGTCTGGAAAAACTTCCAGCAGTGTGAATGAAATGACGTGCTACGTAATTGGTAAAAGCAAAATCAGAAAATATTTGCAAAGATGCCTTGTTTGTACTGATATACATGACTTGGGCTTAAATTATAATTAAACAGAGTCAAACACAACACATCCATTAAAAAAACCACTAAAAGGACCATTTGTCACATAGAAATTCATCAAATTTACTTAGGGTACGATTAGTCAGGGGCCGAACAGCTTTCACGAAAAATTTTCCTGATTTCGATCAAAAATACCGCACAACGAGAAAAAGGGATCGAAAGTTTAACTTACGTTTTCGACTATTTCATATCATTTTCTGAGCATAAAAAGCTTGCTGTGTAGTTCAGACTATTTCCAATTAACTTTTGGAAGCATAAATATACAAGAATTGCATCTCTTGTGTTTTAAAATTGAGATTTTTCTATATGGTCCCTGTTCTTGTGCTGCGAAAGTTTCTCTTCAAAATGACCGGATATCGGCTAAAACTTTCGCAGCACCATAAAAGGGGTATTCTCCTTGTAACGCATCTGTGTAACTCTTTGTCGGGTACCTATTGTCATGCTGCAATTAGATTTGCACGAGCTACACGGGCGCTTTTGGGCAAATTAATCGCATCACCACAAAGGGGTATCTTTAGAAATTGAACTGCTTATTTCTGCAATTTAGACCCTTTCTCAGAGCTTCGAAAGCTTGCCACGATATCTGGAACGATTCTTGGCAACTCCTAGTAAGATAATAAACGCTGAAATTGTACGTTTTTTTTTCTGCATGACAAAATCAAATTTACCACTCGTTAACCGTTCCGGTACTGCGAAAGTTTTTTTTACACTTCATCAAAAAAGCAGAGGCGTATAGCTAGCCCAAAACAAAGTGTACGCAAAAGAAATACCGCAATTATTATTCGAGGCGCGAAATACAGGGATCGAAGGGTGGGGGCTTTCCAAAGAGGGTCTGGATGGATTGAATACATGGATCCGTAGTGATAAGATAAACTGACTTCCTTGGTTACTGTTGCTAAGGGCTCCCAAACAACCAGAGTAAATACATATACAATATACGGTAGATAGCCTTCTTAAATTGTGCTGTCATGACTGTTTCTCTTGATAAAATTCCGGAAAAAAAATATTTCTATCATATTTTCCGGCGGATGATGAATTCTCGGTAAGAAATTTATAAATGCTTTAACTGACACAAGGATATGTACAAAACGTGCGAATTTGGGGGCTACGGACAATGTAATAGATTTACTTGTTTTAGCAAAGTTTTGAACTTCAATGAGAAAGAATGAAACACCTCAACAAACCTCAGTTTTTCACAGAATAATAGATTAAAGATACTAATTGCTTTCGTAAGGCTAGTTTGGTCGTCTCAATATCATACTCAATAATACTTAACACTGAATCACAAGCATTTCGAAATATTTATAGATTGCCTGATTCAAAATAGAGTTGTAAGTTTGGGGAAAATTTCAATTTCAGGTTAAGGGAATAAAGGTTGCCTTATGATTTTAAAATGCGTTAAGTGCGCTGTCAATTGACAAACTTGTTAATATCGTTTAAGGTAGTTTGTTTTATCTTAAATATACTGAAGACAACGGGTGGTCAAGTTGATTAGAGAAGCAAATTGGTTTGCAATCAAATACACTACCTATCAATAAAGTTTGCCGACATACCCTTTGAAATGGCAGATGTGCTAATCCACTTTAATACGGATATATCAAAAGTTGATGTAAAATTTAAAGCTATTTGGTGGTCTCTAGTGACGTCCTTTTTTCGGCGTAGCTTGATGCCCTGGCTTTTGACCTACTTTATGGTACTGATATAGAATGAATAAACAGTGTTTTGCGATTGGTCAAAAATATGGTTTTCTTGGCCCCTGTATACCAACAAGCGTTGCTATTGTTAATCGATACTCCAGGGTATGGAATAGCAAATGAATATGATGGGAAATAATCCTTTTCATATAAAAACTGGTAATCTAATATTTTTAAGCGTTACCACATAAGCCACTACTGTATGGGTACATGTTTTGTTTTTGTTTTTCTAACACATAAATCCTCGCAGTAACTGCTCCTTTTCTAACAATGATTTGGATTAAGATGTGATTTTGAAAAATATATCTAACTGAAAGTTTTATTTTTTCAACGATATGCAAAACAACGAGGAAAAAGAAAAAGTTTCTGGCGTGGTTACTTTTCGTTTACTTTTCTTCATATTGAAACATAAACGATTTTCAGTATTCACATTATAGTATCTCTTACGCCGTCTGCTTTTTTTTAACGTCATTTCTTGTTTTGTTTAATCATAGTCGGATTTTAGATTTGATTTGGAAATATAGAAAGTAACAAAACTTCAGATTGGCTAAACCATTTGGTTTAGCCAATCAGGAGTTGAGTTACTTTCAAATTAAAAAAAAAAAAACTCTTGAGAATAAGACTAAGAATGTTCTTCAGAATGGTTGGTGAATAGGGACTCTGCCTTCTGTTATGGCTACCATAAATATCTCCCTTACATGAATGCAAGTGGGAAGCCTGGCAAAGTGTTGCGGTGTACACGATCTAACTTAAACAATACTAGTATATCTCATCTTCTTCACTTCCTCCTTCCATGAATTGTAACAATATAAATCACATATTAATTACCCTTGTTTTCAGTGCAATATGGCCATTTTGAATTATTTTATCTTACACATGTTTGGGATATACCATTGTATTCCATCATATGTAACATCATTTTACATCATTGTCAGAGAAGTGAGTCGGGTTTGAAGCACTTTCTGCTTTCCCCACAGTGTTTTCTCAACGATAAATCAAATCATTTGAGCCGTATCTAGGGCCATCTGCTAATGCTTTCAATTTGAAAATGTCTAAAATTTTGTCATTTGGTAAAGAGTTGACCACAAATAGCAAATGAAGAAATAATACAATAACACAAGGTTGTAGCATGAAAGCTTTAATCATGACAATAGATAACATGCTATGGATATAATTAATAAGGTAATTATTTTGCAGTATGATTTTGCGAAATCCCCAGATAAGATTGGAGCAAATGAACCTTTCTTAGAGACCACCTGTATTAAACGATCAACTCTTTACCAGACAACAGAATTTTAGACTGGTCTATTCTGAAAGTATTTGCAGATAACAGACTAAAATGTGGCTCAAATAATGATAAGTTGTACTTGAAAGCGTAGAAAAGATTGTGGAAAACGGCGAAAAAATGCTGGTAAAGGGATTTTCTCCTCCATGTTTTCAGAAGCCTTTTTTGTCAGGGTTGTTATAAGACTGATAGTTTGGTAAAGGGTTTAGAGACAACTACTTTAAGTCTACAATCCCCCATAACAACTAAATGGGAACTTGCATTTAAAAACCACTGAAGAGGACCACTTTTCTTACTACCTTCAGTGGTCTCTTATGTCTTTACTAAATGATAAAATTTTAGACTTGTCCAAATTGAAAGCATTTGTAGATGAAAAATTTAAAGTAGCTGAAATGATTTTAACTGTCTGTGAAAGAAAACATTGTGGGAAAAGGAGAAAATGCTGGTTACCACCTAATAACTACCTAAGCTGTTAAAACAGCGTTAAACTCCAATACAATCAATCAATCCAATTCTATGGTGTTGGTATTTATCAGAAATTTCTCTTCATGAAAATTCCACTGAGTACCAACAACAGAGGGTTTGGAGGAAATTGTGGAATGTTTTAAGTTTTTAACCCTTTACCACACAATCCTGAGTACACAATCCTAAGACTCACCCTTATTAAAACCTCTTGGAGAGGACAAACTTAATGTGACCCAAATAATGAGATTGTTTGTCTTTACCAGACGACAAAATTTTAAACTGGTCCAAATTGAGAGCATTTGCAGACGACATATTAAATGTAGCTAATATTATGCTAATTGTCAGTGAAAGAGTAGAAAACCTTGTTGGAAAAGGAGAAAATGCTGGTTACCAGCATTTTCTCCTTTTCCAACAAGGTTTTCAAAAGGCTCCTTCTTCAGGGTTGTTAAAACCAGGGATTGTTTGGTAAAGGGTTAAACATTATGGGAAAAGGAAAAATGCTGGTTATCAACATTTTCTCCTTTTCCCACAATGCTATCAAAAGGCTTGTTACCAGCATTTTCTTTTTTTCCCACTAATAGTATGTTTTCCACAGCCTTGTTTCCTGGGTTTGTTAAAATGTGGATTGATTGGTAAAGGGACTAAACTTAGGGTAAGCTGAAGGAAACTGTACCGTGTAAACCCCACCCCTCCCACTGATGAACATACTATATGAAGATTGAAACTCTAATGTATGGGATTTATTGGACAACAAGGTAATTTCTATGTGGAAATTCTATTCAAATAATGTTTTCATTATTTGCTTACATCATGTGATTAAAAAAAAAAAAAGAAAAACCATCACAACAACAATTGTAATAGAGTTTCACAATTTTGCCATGCAATGTCTGTATACAAATTAACTTGTTCTAAGCTGGTAGTCTCCATTCTGGGTGATATATCTGACCCATGGTAAAGCTTGATAGCCACTCTTCTCAATGATTTTCAGATATCTCACCTGTACAGGTAAAAAAAAAATTTTTTTTACATCAGTAATTTGTATCTTCATAAACACAACTCATTCATCAAGGCATTCTATTATTGTTTGTTCGGTGTTTGACATCATTTTCAACTTTATTTCAGTTACATCATGCTGGTGGTTCACCTTTCAATGCGTTCCTGAAATTCCTTTTACCTGTACTTCATGCAATATTTATCTCTGGATGCAGATGGATAAAATACCCCACAGAAAATGAAACAAGAGCACCCCATGTGGCTGCCAACACTCGGCTGCAGTTGCTTTTATTGAAAACTTTAAGTTGAAAAAGGGGCATAACTGTGTCAAAAATATGTAAATGGTTATCTATCTCCTGTTCTTTAAGTAACCCTTTTGATAGTTAACCCTTTACCAAACAATCCCTGGTTTTCACTTCCATGGAAAGAAGGCTTTTGAAAATATTGTGGGAAAAGGAGAAAATGCTGGTAACCAGCATTTTCTCCTTTTCCCACAATGTTTTCTACCTTATCACGGAACCTAAGTCCAATGGTACCAATTTTGAATTTATCTTTTGCAGATATTTTTGAATTTGAAAGTCTAAAAGTTGTCGTTTGGGAAAGGGTTAACACCCAGTGTAAGTTTGAAGTAAATATCTTGACAGAGATATAATAAAATGACACAGTTTTCGCATGATGACATAGACAAAGATGCCAGGGCTATGATAATACCACAATGTTTTTTTCCGTACTTTCTTTGAATCTGTTACATGCAACCTATTTGATTTAACATATTGTAATTAGAAAGCTCTGCACCTTTGTACAAAATAGGATCAACTCCATCAACTTCACTGCATAAATAACAATAAATCATCAAATGGCTCCTTTTCCTAGACCAATCATTTTCTTAGACCTCTGATTTCTAGACTCTCAATAAGATTCAATTTGTTTAACCCTTATCCTGCTATATAAATTAATTGAAATTTTCAAGCCAATAGTAAAATCCTGATATATGATATTTCAAATTTATTTTTTTGGAGAAAAGTATGTCATTATTGGACAGTGTTGATCCAAGATCAGACTGCACATTTTGTGCAGTCTGATCTTGATCTACACTGTACGCAAAAGATCAGTGAGTCACACTTAGCTGCCTAAGGGTTAATGTTTTATTAAATGGTAAAATTTGAACTTGTCCAAATTTAACGCATTTGCAGACGACAAATGTTTCTCAAATTTGTGAGGGAAAAGGCAGACATTATTGTGGGAAAGGAGAAAATGCTGGTTACCAGAATCTACCAGCATTTTCTATTTTTTCCAAAATGTTTTCTTCTTTTCCACAATCAAATCCCACTATTTTAACGACAGACAAGTTGTGGTTCTGCATATCTTTCTATATATCAGAGTCTACATTTTTGTTGTCTGGTTGACAGTCGAATAATCAGGCCCTGGAAAGACACTGGATGGATGATGGAAACAACACAATGACAAAAGCTCTTCTGGCCTTGGCTAGTAAAGCTAAAAACTATACTCACTTGTATTCCTGAAACCGTGAAATATGGAATCTCGAATTTAATATGGATTGGGGGCCTTCCCTCTTGGTCCTCGTTTTCAACACTTGGTAAACCAAAATGAGCTCTCATAAGATATTCTTTTCCTCCCTGGGAAAAACATAACACATACTAGGTTATACACATGCAAATAAGAAGACTTCTACAGTATTTCTTAGATAAACCTATAAATGGCAGTGACCAAAAGTTTTAGGTATTACATACAAACATGTATGTTGAACAAATTAGAACAATCTTTCTGGAACTCCTGGAATTTCAGTGCCATCTGCCTTCTGTTTTTTGCATCAGTGACCATACTGGTCACACGTCCTAGATTTTGTGAACAATCTTTCTTCTCATCTGGAACTCAAACGTGATTCAGAAGGCGTTTTGCAAAAGATCAAAGAAACTGTTAAGTGATAGATGGACAGATAGACTTCTGAGGGTGAGTAATCTCAATAGCTTGGCCAATGCACTTAAAGCTAAGCACAACATATGTTGTTTTTGTAGACAGTGTTGATTAAGATCAGACTGCATAGAATGTTATCTAACACCTACCTCAGGGTCACTTAACTCTTTATCAAACAACAAAAGTTTAGGCTTGTCCAAATTGAAAACATTTTTGCAGACAACAAAGTTAGTTTCATTCAAATGATGTGATTTGCCTTTAAGGGGTAGAAAACATTGTGGGAAAAAGAGAAAATACTGGTTACCAGCATTTTCTCCTTTTCCCACAATGTTTTCCAAAGCTTTCTTTCCAAGGCTTGTAAAAACAAGGGATTATGTGGTAAAGGGTTAAAATGATTAATTGAATGGTGTTTTACATTCCTTTCAACATTATTTCAGTCATATTATGGTGACAGCTCTCATATTCACATATTTCCTGGGGTTGACCAGTACTAGGGCAGGGCTCTGAAGTGTCTTGCCCATGGGCACTCCAACAAAAAAACTCAGTGGATCCAAAGAGGCTTTAACCCGGGGCCTCCAGGTCATGAGTCCTTTGCTTTACCACTGAGCCATACAGGACTAAAGTGTTAATAACAAGCTTGTTTGGTTCTAGTTTAATCAATACTTACTGGGAATGATTTGATACTCCAGACAACAGCATTCTGTTCTGGTGCATATTTACAACTTCCAACTGTGGCCTTGAACTTGGGTGAATCAGCATCTGCTGGTACCGGTATAACTATCTCTACATTATTGGCTGTTGACCTGCGTTTAAACTGGCTCTTTGCCTACAAAAGGTGACACAACAGTGGTTTTTATTAAATTGAAATTTAGTCATATCTAAATCTCTAACACGCTATGTAACAACAAATTTTAGCATCATCTATTTCAAAAGGACTTTCAGACTACAAATTAATCCTTTACCAAACAATCCTTGTTTCACGACCTTGGGAAAGAAAGCTTTTGAAAGCATTGTGGGTAAAGGAGAAACTGCTGGCTACAGACTGAGTGGATAAATCTAGTATACCCTATACCAACTTCATTTGATGATTTAAAGAATCAATGAACTTGAAACTGTATCAGATCACTACCCTTCTTTAAACCATTACCACACAATCTAGAGTTTTAACGATCCCCTGTCAAGAAAAGGACTTTTAAAAACATTGTGGGTAAAGGAGAAAATGCAGATAACTAGCATTTTCTTCTTTTCTCACAATGTTTTCTACCCATTTCAAGACAAGTTTCATTAGCTTTTGTGCAACATTTAATTTTTTGTAAGCAAATGTTGTCAACTTGGACCAACCTGAAATTTTGCCATCTAGTAAAGAGTTAAATGCAGTACATGTAACTACCTTTATCATGTATTCCACTCGACTGTGGGCATGTCTCTCTATCACTGACTCCACCCATATCAATGGTTTTACCTGTAATGTACAAAAATTAAAAGTCAACAACATGGTAAATTTCTTCTGAATTATGGTATTTTTTAGCTTCATTTTCATGTCAATATTCTTTAACTCTTTACCAAACAATCCCTGGTTTTAATGACCCTAAAGAAGAAGCCTTCTGAAAACATTGTGGGAAAAGGAGAAAATGCTGGTAACCAGCATTTTCTCCTTTTCCCACAATGTTTTCTACTCTTCCAAAGCCAAGATTCAATTTTTGAGTCACATTTATTTTGTCATCTGCAAATGCTTTCAATTTGGACAAGTCTAAAATTTTGTCGTTTGGTAAAGAGTTAAAGTGGGATAACACAGGCAAACAACTCTGGCTACTTTACCCATATTAATTGATTAATTTCATCTGTTTTCAATAAAGATCAACCTCTTGCTGATATAAATAAACAAAGTAAGTTTCATTTAGATTGGACAACATAATTAAGCAGGCTTCCTTGTATAGCACGAAAAAGTCTTACAAGACAAGACAATACTTTATTGACTTAAACTCTACAGTTTCTCGTCAAACATTAAAAAATAATAATAATAATACAGAGGGAAAGAAAATGCCCAAACAACGTCACTCTGACTTTTGATGAAGGGTCAAAAAATCTTGTCTTTAGATTCTTAATGAAGACACCCTCTGTGGCATGGAATTACTGCACCAAATGTAAGGTTCCATGTATGCACGTGACACACAACAATAGACCCATTGGTCAATTATTGGACAGTAAAATCATATCAAAATAGAAAAGTTCGAAGGAAATGAACCCTTATAGTGCTAAACACAAGTAGAGTTGCTTTTGCAAGTAACATAGATTACAATCAGGCTACTTTTTGCAGACAGAGCAAATCATGATCAGACTACACAGATTGTGCTTTTGGAATCCTTGATCAACAAGTTCTAATATTTTGTAAAATACTTTGGCAAAAAAACCCTGTCATTGAAATGTTTCAGACCATCAAGTTCTAATATTTTGTGAAATACTTTGGCAAAAAAACCCAGTCATTGAAATGTTTCAGTCTTTTTCCCCAAACTTAAATACTCCTTAATGAATATACCGGTAATCCTTTTTAAGTTTGACATAATATTCATGTCTCTCTACTGTTTCTTTTTGAAGTATGAAAACTATACTTACATGCGTATTTAATCTGTAAGACATCAGCTCAAATTCTCCATCAGGGGGTACAAAAGAAATGGTTCTGTCGTTTTCAAATCTGGATAATCTCACACATTGATGAAACTTGACATCCTCCAGGTCCACTGATTTGCTTTTTCCTCCTTCAGGTAGGGTTGAAATTAAATAAAATTTTAAACAGTAAAACTTTTCACTTAAGCCTTTCCCAAACGACAGATTTTACACTCTTCCAAATTCAAATGATTTGCAGACAACAAATTCAACATTGGTGCAACTGAGCTTAAGTTCTATAATAGCATAGAAAACATTGCAGGAAAAGGAGAAAATGCTGGTTACAAACGCTTTCTCTTTTTTCCCCCACAATGTTTTAGAAAGCCTTACTACTCAGGATCGTTAAAACTCAGGATTACATGGTAAAGGCTTAATCTGCATTATTTCCTCTCCTCTCAATTGGTAAACATTAAAACTGAAGGCACACATAATAACTAATAATGTTAAAACAATGTCTGAGTCTAAATATCTGTACACTGCTACTTGATTTTTGTTTAACTTTATATAACTTTATATGGATAAAAAAAACTCAAAGTTTTGAAAAAATTGCAAGCCAGGGGAATTATCATTTAAGTAATTTGTCAACAATAAAATGTCTGTTGTTAGCACATGTTGTACAATGATTTCTTTTTTATAAAAATGTCTTCTGATTGATTTAAATCCCAATATCTTAAGGTCTTAACTTAGATGGACTGAACAGACTTAAGTTTATTATTTTGCTGAGTTGAGTCTGAAACATTATGTCAACTCAGTATTTGAGAACATTACCTACATCTGTAAATGTTAGTGAACCGCCTCTTGAATAACAAACTCAACTTAAGGTAAATGAGTCAGTCAGTGGATCTGAGTAAAATAAGAAACACAATTTTTCTCAGGTGAGAATCTATTAACTACGTACATAGCCAGTTCTGGCATCAATTTTCCTCAGGCAATCTGGCCTCAATTTACTAGAAACTTAAACCAGACCTTTTGCGTTATAATCTTGGTTTATTCAAATGGGCTGCCTCATACAGCCCATCTTACTATTTAGGTATCAGCCTCAAAGTTCAAAATGTTAATCATATAAGCAATCTATGCCAGTTTTGATAGAATCAACTAACAATTGTGAGCTTACTCATATAGACATGATTAAAGAACCAATTCACACCGCAGACTCTTTTAGTCTTTGGCCAGTAGAGTTAAAAAAAAAAGACTTCAACTTACTTCCCGTGGACTCAAATAAAACTTTGTCATTCAGTCCGAGTCTCAATTCTGGCATACCAGACAAGTAGACTCTCATCTTGATAGCTCCAACAATCTCACTTCTTAACACATTACCATTAGCACTAACCTACAAAACGGGAAAAAAAAAAAAAAAAATAAATAAATACAGTGTGATCATGTTAGTAAAATGTTAATCTAACAATAAAGTATGTTACCAATACTATTTTATTTCTAAATAGGGACATTAGCGATGAGAGAGCAGAGCTCCAGATAAGAGGGAGTAATGGTATTCTAAATCCATCATTTCTCTTCAAAACCCTATGTTGTGGGTACTAATTAGAATCGTCTCGCTAAGATGATTCTAATGAGTGCCCACAACATAGGGTTTAGTGGACAATAATTAATATTTCAATTTTGAAATCAAAATCACTCCCTCTGTCTGGAGCTCTGAGAGAGGAATAAATCCTGTTACAGTGACTATCATTAATCCTTGGAAGGAATTAGGCCAAGTTGGGGGGTCAAATCAGCGACCCCTTGACACTAAGCCTTGTATGTTACTGACTGAGCTACCGTACAGATAAATTTGTAGCACACATACCAGTAAATTGACAGACTCTATCACATCCAGGAAAACTTCATTCTTTCTATATTTAATTCCATCCGATCTCCAGGACACAGCATTTGTTACTGCCATTGGGGGTCGAGGAGCGATCTCTAGTTTGTGACCATCTTGTGTAATATACCTAAAATTGATAGATTTCATTCACAAAAGTGCTTAGAATAGATACCTCAAGGACCCTTTTAAGTCATAGAAAAGCTAACTCTTAATCAAAATAATCCAATGTTTTTATGACCCTAAGGAAAAAGATGTTTGTAAAAGGAGGGAAAACTAGTTCCAACAATATTTTGTACCATTTCAAAGACAAATTGCACCATTTGGGTCACATTTGATTTGTTGTCTCAGATAATGATACTGAGTGGTGGTTTATGATGCTTTCAACAGAACATCAGTCATGTGACAATGACAGCTTACTTATTCATATGCGTCTGGGCTTCACCATTACTAGGCCAGGTCTTGCCCATTGACATAGTGACAAAAAACTAAGTACATGTACTCAAATGAGGATGTACTCCAAACGACCAGATAACAAATCACAAACCACCAGTGCACAAAGCAGAACATATCATTTGAGAAAAAGGATCCAAGTTAGCTGTAAATATAATATCTTAAGGGACATAGATAAAGTATTTTTTGTCTGCCTGGGGGTTATTTAAATAAAAAAAGCCTGCCCTTACTCCTGAAGTATTTTACTATCAGTGGTTTGTGGAAACCCAAAATCCATCACTTCATCCAGTAACTCATAGATCAGTACAAAGTTGTCTCTTATGCTCTCTTCTTCCAGTTCCTTGAAGTATTCTATGAAAATCTGAAAAAGAGAGGTTTTCTTCCATTTTAGAAAACAAACACCATCTTTTTTTTCTTTCATTCAAAAGAGTTTTTAAAGATAAAAACAAAGCTGGCTGTGCACATCTGGCCCAAACAACAAAGCAATATAAATTTACAAGTCTGAAAATAAATTGTTGACACTTAGCTAAGCAAAACTTTAATTTTGTAGACAATTTAAATCAAGATCAGACTAGCCATGTACAGACAGTGTAGATAAGACTATGCAGTCTGATCTTGATCTACTCTGTCTGTTATCAGAACACCATGATTAGTTATGCTTAGTGTTCCTAGGACTGAAATAAGGTTCGCTATTCAGTACACGAAGATCATGTAAGTTTGTCATCAATAGTTCAATAAGAAATGTGTGTTTAACTCATTACCAAACGACAATATTTTAGGCTTGTCCAGATCGAAAGCATTTACAGATGACAAAATAAAAGTGACTGAAAATTTGAAATTTGTTTTGTGAAGAGTAGAAAACATTGTGGTAAAAGGAGAAAATGCTGGTTACCAGCATTTTCTCCTTTTCCCACAATGTTTTTTTTTAAAGGCTTCTTTCTCAGGGTCGTCAAAAGTAGGGATTGTGTGGTAATGGGTTAACTAGGCTTAACAATTTTTGACCCCATGGCCAAGATTTAAAAGACTTTGATCAAAGGCAACAGTAGTCTCACAAACACTTTGATCACCACCCTGCACAGACACACATGCAAACTTTTTTAAATGAAACTTAGTGTATTATTTACCTGAACTAGTTTGTGAAGAAAGGAAAAAACCATGGCAACATTTGCATTTTTCTTGGAAGTGGATACCAGGTATAGATTATTGTATTTGATATAAATAAAAGCGACATCGCCGTGTTGAATGATAGGGGAGACAACTCCTTCATCCTCCATGTCCATCACAAGTGGCATGAATTTGTCAATCTGTGACATGTCAATGTCTCCTCGATAGTTTCGGCTGATGAGCACCTGAATTGAAGCAAGGAAAATTAAATCTTTACCAGACAAGAAAATTTAGACTTGTCCATATTAAAAGCATTTTCAAAGGACAATGCAAATGTAGAAAACATTGTGGGAAAAGTAGTAACTGCTTGTTACTAGCATTTTCTCCCTTTCTCACAATGCTTTTAAAAGCCTTTCTCCTTTGGAGAGATAAATATCAGATTGAGTGGTAAAAGGTGTAAGGTACTTCCTTTTTCTATTTCAGTCTCTGGGGACCATCTTGTGTAGTAGAGTAGAATTCTGGTATTTCCCTCTATGCAAACTAGGCCCAATAATTTCCCAAAGCCAGAAGGCTGCTTTCCCATATGAGCAACTTCAAACAATGTTCAATGCTAAGAGAGGAGTGTCTTACAGATTTCCCAAAGAGAATTTGGCAGAGGTGCCATTAAAAACATAAAACTATCAAATCTTACAAATGAAGACAGAACTATTGATAATTTAAGAGGGAGATCTAGAGACAAAACTCTTTTCAACACAAGTGAATCATTCCTACTGGTACCCATTTTTCTGTAACACATTGCCAACTGGTACAAAGATTTAACCCTTTACCAAATAAAATCATGTCCTAGAAATCTTGAGGAAGAATGCTATCGGAAACAAAGTTTGAAAGGAGAAAATCATCAGCTGCATAGCCATTCACCAAACTATCATGTGCTTTTACAACCCTGAGGAAGGATCCCTCTGAAACATTGTGGAGAAGGAAGAAAATGCTGGAAACCTGCATTCTATCCTCAGTCCACCATTTTTTCATCTTTTAAAGACAAATTTCACTTAATGAGCCACATTTAATTTGTCGCCTGCCATAGCTTTGTATTTGGATGAGTACAAAATACTGCAAAGAGATAAGTGCTCCTTAAAACTACTTTGCAAATCGCCACTACATTTCACTCCAATTTTTTTTTTTAATCAGAAAAAACATTGCTTCTACAAATAACAGGTTCTCTTCCAATGATATTTTCTGATGCAATTGATTGCACCAGTGAGAACACTACATGGAAATACCAATGATCGACTCATTTCTGAAATCTTTACCAAATGACAAAATCTTGGACTCTGAAAAAACAGAAAGCATCTGCAGACAACAAATGAAACATGGCTCAGTAGATTACTTCTGTCTTTGATAGAATTGAAAACATTGTGGGAAAGGAGAAAATGCTGGTTACCTGCTTTTTCTCCTTTTCTAAAGGAGACCAGCATTTTCTCCTTTTCTAAAGTGTTTTCAGAGGCCTTCCTCTTCAGGGTCGTTAATTTGGGATTGTTTAATATAGGGTTAAATAATCCGTAGAAAAAGTGCCTATACTATACTTTGAACAATGAATGATACAGACCTTGCCCTTCATATCCAAAATGTAAACTGCTGAGGCAGACATCTTGTGTCTTTCAGTTTGGTTTTCTGTAATAAAACAAAAATATTCAGTGAAGCCTAGTTCTTTTTATAAGCCCAGACATACGTAATTTTTATTTTTTGTTTTGACATTTCCTGTGAACGTCAGATCTTATTGGTCCCTACAGTTTCCTTTAGTGAACTCCGACACTGAATTATGTGGCTTTCTGAAAAACAAATCTGAATATTAATAGTGGAATTTGTTAATCCTTTCCCAAACGACAAATTTTAGACTCTTCCAAACTGAAAGAGTTTGCAGACGACAATGTTAAATTTGATAAAAGTGGTAGAAAGTTCTCCAATAGGGTAGAAAACATTGTTGGAAAAGAAGAAATTGCTCGTTAGGAGCAATTTCTTCTTTTCCCACAATGTTTTCAAAAGAATTCTAATGCAGACACATAAAAACACGGGTTTGTTTTGGAAAGGGTTAAATAAAACATATACCAGAAGTAAAATTAACACCTTGAAAAATAAAAGTATTTGGACAAAATTTGCCCATTTATAAGCTAAGTCGTCATTGAACTGCCGTGGAATAGATGCAAAATGGTTTAATGAAAGACCAGAGTAAAACTATAAAGAATGGTTGGATCATATCAATTCTTTTAATTGAATGAAATTTTGTTGTACAGTCTTGTTTGATTATTGAAATAGATTTCATTAAAATAAATTCATAGCTACAAACCGATTCAGGTTTGTTATATTACTGTCTGCATGAATGAAAAATGCGGCACCTACTAAAATGCAATGTGGTAGTATTTTGAATGAATCTGGCCATTACTCAGCAAGACAACAGCTTATTAACGAGTGACAGCGAGTTACAGGCATAGCCGGTAACAAGCGAAGCTCGTTTTGCGGTAACACTGCCTAAAAGTTCCAAAAGATCTGTATAGAATCTAAATCTGTATTCATTCGTGTTATGAAAGCTTGTTAATAGAACAGTAAGATTTTTTTTTTTCATTCATAAACCAGATATCTAGATCTACCCGATAGTTTAAAAGCGAATATATCTATATTTCCTGGGATTGATATTCCAATCATTGTTTTGACGATCGACATGTAGGAAAGCAGATAAGAAAGAAGAAAAAAAGAGCAACAAATGATCTAAAATAAAATAGAGTGATCAATAGGGCTGATTAAAGAAACTCCGGGGAAAGCATGGACAGGTGCACTGGCCGCCATGACAGCAGCTCTGGTTCGCATGGGTCAAATGTAGATCTATACATCTACAAGAGAAAAATGCATTCTATTGCAATGACTTTTATAAACCTTAAAATTAGTTTTGGCAAAGCCATGATTCAAACTCGAAACCATATGATTTCAAGATCTAGCTCGTCATTTGAATTATTAGATATTTATCCCACAAATGATTCATGTTGCTCGTATTGAAGCTTTGCCTTTTTCATATTATTTTCTAATAAACTTGGTCCCACAGGTTAAAAAAGTTCTTATTGTACTGGTTTCAGTTGGTTGTATTGGGTTGTATTGGGGTTTAACACCACTTTAACAGCTAAGGTCATATCATGGCGGTCGGTGACTCATATATGTTTCCTGGCTTTCTCACACCAGTACTAACACAACTTTCTTTCCAAAGCCAAAGCGACTACTTTTCTCACATGCTTCTGCAGAGGTGAGAGGCGAAAATACGCCAGAAAGAAGGTTCGCCTCAACCGGGTATCGAACTCACAACCACCAGGTCATGAGTCCGACACGCTCACCACTGAGCCACCCGGGCGGGCACTGGTTTCAGAGAGACCAAGTTTGCTGCATAGAACTAAATGGGACTCGATTAGATGTTTCATGTCAAAGAAGAATAAAGTGTGACATGTCCAATATGAATTGATAAATGTTGAAGGGTAACTAAGGCATGCCTATGTCTAAATTTGAGGCCCTGGTATAGAAGGCAAGTTAATCCTTTTTAAAATGTGTACATAACACCGTCCCTTTCAGATTATTATTAATTTATTAGACCTATAAATGAGGCTACTAAAGTAACAAATACAATAAATTTGGTTCATATCTCTTCAATCCTCGGCCGGAGTTAATCCTTCTCAATATTCGCAATTTAGCATGATGGACGAATCTTCTTGGGGTCGGATCCAACGTAAGACACAGCATCCGCCCAATCAAGGCCCGATCCAGCCCCATTTACACGAATATAAGAATAGAATATTTAAACAATAAAACTGTAGGATCATAGAAAAAAGAGAAGTTCCTGTCTTGGTTTTCCTAAAAATTATTTAAATATATACTGCAGCAGACCTGATTACATTTCACTTACCGTATTGACAGCCTTACACCACTTCCGGTTTCCAGTTTTCTACCTGCTAACCGAAAGTCACCGGAATATTTAATACCCCCCTCCCCCACCTTTATTTCATAGTGTATTCGTTTAAAAATCATCCCAGAATCGTAATGATTGTTACAAAATGCATATAATGGTTATTTCTAATCTATATTGTGGGAATAATTGAGTAACTGGAATTATCAGGGTTGCTATTTCACCGGAACGAACAGAAAGATATAAGGAGCACAGCTATAAACTAGAACTGTCGCATGCGGACGAATATTCCCACCTGGACCAGCCAAGAAAGTTGACGCATAAAATAGATCCATATAGAGCTGTAATCCACTTTGTATGATAACTGACTGAACAAGTTGGCTTCTTTACAAAAGAAGCCAGGAGAGGTCAGCATCAATGTTTTCAAATAGTTTATTGGCTTTTAATTTCAATTTACTTTGGTACATGTAAACAAACAAATAAAAAAGCCGCCGCGTAGAAACCTCATATGCTTTACATGACGGTCGTTTGACCTTCTTGCCGCGTTTTCAAGTCGCCTGATCTTGTCCAGCGGTCTTCTTTCTCTTTTTTAACGAAATTCTTCTTATTTTTTCTTCTGCTTAGATTTAGTTGCTTAATGAAAAATTACAATTATTTGAGAGGTCATTTGCAGCCCTAGCAAATTAATATAACAAATATTTTCTGAAATTCGTCATATAAAAATAAACCACGTCTATTTCCTGTTTCTGTTTTTTGATTTCGCTTTATATACAAAACTATGACGAAACAGACTGTGTATCAGAACATTTTCGCAACAAAAATGGATTTAGACAGCAAATTCTGTGGCAGTCTGCCTTTTAAACTCACCACTGTTGGAGAGGTCTGATGGCCTCTCCAATCACAAGGCATGCATACTGGTCCTTTGACATGCAGAAAATTGATCAATAGATCTAGCATGGAGTTTTGATACACCGGTCAGCTTGCGCGGACTGCACAGGCAGACCTGAGTCGATAGTTTTTTGCAGACGCAATTAGGCCCCCTTTTCACGGATTTTCTCTGTAAATGGTATTTTGAAACAGTCAAAAAACCAGTTGCCGATCCCCGGAAGCGCAGTCGGTAGCGTATAGGACTCAAGAACAAGGGGTCGCTGGTTCGATTCCCGGTTCGACCAATTTGTTTCCGAGGATTGATGATAGTCATTACGACAGGATTCATTCCTCTCTCACTGCTGATCATTGTTTCGACGATGGTTATGTGGGAAAGCAGCCAGTGACTTGGAAAGAAACTTGTGCAGAGTACTGGTAAAAGAAACTCCAGGAAACCATGGATATATGCACTGGCCGCCGTGATATAACTGAAATAATGTTGTAAACGACGTTAACCCCCATACAATCAATCATCAATAAAAAAACTAGTTTAACTAACGCTTCTAGTGCAACATGAAATGAAATTTCTTGATAGTTGATAAATAAGGATTTATACTGATATAATATTTTTGCACATTTCTAACCGACCAGAAATTCCTTTGATCTTTATCTTGAAATTATTTGTTGATACTTTTGTTACTTTTCTTGAAAAGGGAGGTAATTATTATCTTCCTTTGTAATGAGAGTATAGTGGTTTTAGATTTATAAATGATAATTCTTTGAAGGAAAAAAAAGGAAAAAGAGGTTAAGTTAAAGTAGTACAATAATACTCATTTTCAATCATAGCAAATTTTGTAGAATAATATTATAGTGGAAATAGCTGTTTTCTATTACGGGTCCACTATACCTTCTTCGACACAATATTTTCCGCGAAAAAGCGGCTCCTGCATGACGTAAAATAATATGATTAATGACGTCATATGCTAGCATAGATCATTGCGTATATTTATAAAAAAAAGTAGACGTTTAATACGCTGAAAGTAAGGAGGAAGTTAGATCATCTGTACTCATTAAACTGATGATGAATTTTTAGTTATCATCCGATCGGTAAATAATTATTGTCATTTTTGACCAATCGGGTAATTGTGCGAAAGACTGTGATACGTGTGACGCTGTGCGACCAACCGGAAGACACTCAATTTTTAGTCATCCCCTTCTAGATTTAGACTAAAACCCAGAACGAAGTCGGAATTTTATTTTTGAAAATCTAGAACGGTGTTACCGCAAAACGAGCTTCGCTCGTTACGGGCTTTGCCCGTAACTCGCTGTCGCTCGTTATAAAATAACAAGGGAAAGTACTCAAAAAATGCAAATGAAGTTTTAAGTAATAGCTATTATACTTTGAAACGTTTGCTCCGGATAAAAATCTAATTTGTAAAATAATTGAGGGCAATAACTCCAAAATAGTGAAGACAGAGTTAAAGTTCTTGTGATCTGCACATGTCCCCAATGTAATCTATCAGCAAATGAAGTCTCAAGTCAATCTGGACAAAAATCCAATTTGTAAAATAATAAAGGGAAATAACTCCAAAAATGATGACAGAGTTATGGATCTTGTGCACTGCACTTGTCTTCGATGTGATCTATTTGTCTATGAAATTTGAAGTCAGTAGGATTCATACTTTTGAAGTTATGCTCAAGACAATAATCTAATTTGTAAAATGACTGAAGGCAATAACTCCAAAACTACTAAAGACACAGTTATAGTTCTTTTGTACCACACTTGTCATCAGTGTGGTCTATCTGCAAATGAAGTTTGAAGGCATTGGCTTTTATACTTTTTTAAGTTATGCACCAGACAAAAATCCAATTTTTGAAATAACAAAGGGCAGCTACTCCAAAATTTCTAAGGGCAGAGTTATGGATTTTGTGTACTGCACTTGGCCCAGATGAGATGTAACTGCGATGCAGTTTAAAGTGATAGCTCTTATACTTTCGAAGTTATGCTCCAGACAAAAATCCAATTTGTAATATAACAATGCGAAATTACTGGGGAAAAAAAGAGGAAAGTGTTATGTTTCGTATGCACTACACTTGTCCTCAAGGTGATCTATCAGCATATAAAGTTTGAAGCCAATAGCTGTGATTCTTCGGAAGTTATGCTTCGGACAAAAATACAACATGTAAAATAACATCTATCAGCGTATAAAGTTTGTACTTGACAGCTTTTATACTTTGGAAGTTTTGCTCCGGAGAAAAATTCGACATGTAAAATAACAAAGAGTAATAACTCCAAAAATGATGATGACAGAGTTATGGATCTTGTGCACTGCACTTTTCCTCAATATGATTCATCCGCATATGAAGTTTGAAGCTGATAGCTGATATTCTTTATAAGTTTTGCTCTGGACAAAAATCCAATATGTAAAATAACAAAGGGCAATAACTCAAAAATGATGATGATAGAGTTGTGGTTCTTGTGCACTGCACTTCTCCTTAATGTGATCTATCTGCACATGAAGTTTAAAGTTAATAATTTTGAAGTTATGCTCCAGACAAGATGTTAGCGGATGCACGGACGGACGGGTAGTCAGACAGACAGACGGACAAGGTGACTCCAGTATACCCCCAGATACTATCGTTTGTGGGGGTATAAATTACCGGAGCGGCCATCACCGAAACACGCTTAAAAGTATTGATACGGATCCATAGATACACTGGTTACCACACTCTCTGCTGTGTAGTTAATGACTTCCGCTATATACTCCACATCAAATGCAATAAATTTAAAGGGAATAGTTTTCAGCAGTAATTTCTATGTTTTAAAAAAAATCAACAGGATATCAGTTAATTCGTCACCGTTACAAAACATACGACGGAAATATTCATTATTGGTTTCTGCATATAGTGGTTGTTTAATGATTGTATCTCTGTATCCTGTTTACCCTTGACCAAATGACGAAATTTTAGACTTGTCGAAAGTAAGAGCATTTGCAAAACGACAAATTAAACATGTCTCAAAAATTTATTTCTTTCTGGTTACCAGCATTTTCTCCTTTTCCCACGATGGTTTCTAAAGCCTTCTTTTGTAGGGTCGTTAAAACTCGGGATTGTGCGGTAAAGCGAGATGAAGCTTTTGTTTAGAATCCATAAAACACGATGAACCGTTTGCAGCATTATGACTGAGCACATTTGACGTATTTGCCATTTATACTTTTTTTTCCTTTATACTTTTTTTCCTTTGAAACACAGTAAACTGAATCGTTACAACCGCGAATACATGCAGAATAAACGTTAGGTTCACAAATTTCTCTGAACTAGTAGCATAAACATTATTGATCTTCGTATCAAGACGGTTACGACAGATAGATCTATAACGGAGACCAATTAAAATTTCTAACGAACCCGCAGAATAAACTTTTCTAAATACTGGGCCCTGTCTTCAATTTTCGCGAAAATACTAGCAGGAAAAATTTAATATTTTCTACAAAGGAGAACGTCATATATTGCGATTAATTTTTTATAATATACTCGAATTTTCTAGACAAACGATTTCTCGTGTTTTTTTACAAGATTTCATTTCACGATCAATATTTCAGACCCAAAGAAACATTTTGTTCGCCCTATTTGTAGAATCATCAAAGTGCTGTAATCACTAATGATATTCAGTGAGACGTTGTCCTGCATTGACCCTTTACCACACCATACCGTATTTTAACGACCCTGAGGAATAAGGCCTTTTATTATACTCTTATCAGTGAATTATTGGGATTTCACACTGAATTACACCACTAGTGATGATAAATATTGTATCATCACTAGTGACAATATAGTTTTAGAATGTTTGCCGAAACTACTTTTTTCCCTATGTTGCTCATATTGTACAATTCTTGACAATTATTAGAATAAAAAAGGGCGAGTTAGGAATATAATACATAGTATAATCATCTGGTTGTGTGTGATATAAAAAATCTGTCACTCGAATGGGGTTTGAAGCGTTTAAAAAACCCTTCCTTCGGACTCGTTTTTTTTCAACCGCATCACACCCCATTCGAGTGACAGATTTTTAATATCACACAGAACCAGTCGATTATCCTCTATTGGATGTATTGTAGGAAAAGAAGAAAAATCAGCATTTTATCCCTTCCTTATGCAATGTGCCGATGATTTGTATCAATTTCAAATTAGTTGTCGACAGTATAGGCCTATCTAAAATTTGAAAAATAAAAAAGTTTCTGTTTGAGTAAAGGTTAACCCTTTCGGTGCCGATGACAGTTTTCTATGCATAAAGACATGCGTATCGTCGGTAAGCCACATGGCTTGTAAACCAAGGGTTTTGAGTTCGAATGCCAGCTTAGTCCAAATTTAACTCAGTTCCAGGATTTCGATCTTGATTGTCATTGTGAAAAGACGTCTGTCTTTATGTCATAACTGTTGAAAATCATTTTGACGATGTTTCTTTGAAAATACAGACTGAGGTTTGGATTTGGAAATAGTGGTGTACAAATGCTGAAAACGCATGGATACTAGGTATGCTGGTCTCCGTTATAGCTGGAATGATGCTAACACGGCGTTAACGATGCACAAATAAACAAGCAATTAACACATAAAACTGCAGATAGGTATACCCTGTCATCATACACGGAGGAGGCAGGGGCCTGGGCGGATACATAGATCAAGATCATATTGAATAACACCTGCAGTCTGGGTCCGTATTCACCGACCATTCTCAAGATTATCTAGTCTAATTCTCCATGATTTTCTAAATTTGAAAGTAACACAACTTCTGATAGGCTAAACCATTTGGTTTAGATTCAGAAAATTCTGGAAAATAAGACTGACAACGTTCTTAAGAATGGTTAGTGAATACAGGCCCTGATCCTGAATACACACAATTCGCTTGTCAGCAAATCCAGTAAGATACATGTATAAACAAGTCTGTCTGAGTTTCAGTCATGAACATGCATTTTCAACTGTCGAAACTTAGGGGCTTAGTTTTTATATTTGGCGATAAAAAAAAGTCAGTTCGCCTATCTTCTCGTGTCTTGGATTACTTGCTCTAGTGGTGCATTTTTATTCGTAAGTTTTATTGGTTAAGATCAGGATTTTTTTTTTCTTTCAAGGCTAAGTTGAATGAATTCAGGGGCCGTTGGTTTGAATAAGCACGCTCGTCCAACATCCTTTCTTACATTTGATGGTATTTATGACTGCAATAGCTCTATGCTTTCAAGAGTCAGTTCCTTCCATCTCTGAGCTAAAAACTTGTCAACTGAGAAGTAGCTAGGTGATGAAGAATAGGCTAATGCCATGTCTTGTACAGGTATGGTAATGTCAGATAACGTATGGGTAGGTGAACTGGGACTTGTGATGTTGCTGAAATATTGTTAAAGACAGCATGAAACTCTAAGCGTCAATTTAGGTTTATTAGAAGATATTTTCAAGACTAAGTGTCACAAACGCACACACAAAAAATACTGGCTAAAGACTTGAACAACATAAGTTGACAGAAAAAAATTTGAGTCAGGAGTACTACTTTACAAACGTAATTTAGAAAAGTATCAAGTGCCTATCCACAATGGCAATTTAGAACTGTCCCCATTAACTCTTCCAACGCGAGATCGACCTATCCGACTTCTGTCGAAGGCTCAAAATACAATTCACTGAAACTAAGACTTTTATCTTACATGCATGGCAAGGGGGCGGTATAGATCCAAGAACAGACTACACGTTCTGTGCAGTCTGAGCTTTATCTATAACCTCCGCAAGAGCAAACATTTTCGTCTCTAGCGCTTCAAAGCTTACAAGAACTATTTGTTTACGATGTATTAAATTTGCAGCTGCGCCCTGGCGGTCCTGAGATCCACTTGGTGTGTAATTAGTGTTGCATACAAGTTTTTATCATTATGCGATGATTGAGGGAAAACTTAGTGATTTCAGGCATTGTTAATGAATATGGTCATTTTCTGTATACCACACTGTAGTTTTTAACGTCACTGCAACAAACTCGAAACATTTTTTGTTTACAAGACACTGTCTACCCTTTTTCTGTGCAGTTTTCTTTTGACAAATATGTAAATTTATCGAAGTAATGAGTAGAAAACATTGTACACCTGTTCAGCGTAACTTTATTCACAACAGAATGCATATACACATATATGTACGCATTACAATGTAACCATAAACTACGTTGAAATGTGTAACAAGAGGGCAAAGATGGCCCTGGATCGCTCACCTGAATTTTTGAGAGGACCATAGCCAATTTTTTTGAGGTATTGAAACTTTCGAAACAAAATCATTATTTTGCCAAGCAATTTTGAAAAGGTCACCTGTAAAAGTCATTTCAAAATCTGTCACCACCTCTACAATCATCACCACAGCAATAATTTTGATGAATCAGAATTCTGCAAATAAATTTTTGGATAGATCACCCAAGGACAATTTCTTGAAGAAGAGCACATGCTCGATAGTGACTAAAAACATAAGTCGAACAAGAGCACCACATGCAGGTGCCAACAATTGGCTGTTGTTTTTCGACGGATAAAGTTTCCCTAACAATTTTTGAAAAGGGTCACCCTAGGAACATATCTGTGAAATTATTTCAAAATCTGACCAGCCGTTCCAGAGAAGAAGAATTAAGAAATTCCTCTTCATGTCCCTGTAGTGCAAATAGCCCCCACCATCAGAGCCATGTTTCTTGACAGATCACAATTTTGTGAACAATTTTTGAAAAGAAACACCCAAGGAACATTTCTGTGAAATAATTTCAAAATCTGACCAGCCGTTTCAGAGAAGAAGAATTATTAAAAATTTCTTCATGTCTGTATAGTGTAAAAAGCCCACAGCCATCGGAGCCATGTTTCTTGACGGATCAAAATTTCTCGAAAACGTTTTGAAAAGGGTCACCCAAGAAACATTTCTGTGAAATGATTTCAAAATCTGACCAGCCGTTTCAGAGAAGAAGAATTTTTAAGAATTTCTTCATGGCCATATAGTGCAAGTGGCCCCCCCCCGATCAGAGCCATGTTTCTTGACGAATCAGCATTTTGCGAACAAATTTTGAAAAGGGTCACCAAAGGAACATTTCTGTGAAATTATTTCAAAATCTGACCAGCCGTTTCAGAGAAGAAGAATTTTTAATAATTTCTTCATGGCCATATAGTGCGAGTAGCCCCCATTCACCAGAGCCATGTTTCTTGACGGATCACAATTTCGCGAACAACTTTTGAAAAGGGTCATCCAAAGAACATTTCTGTGAAATTATTTCAAAATCTGACCAGCGGTTTCAGAGAAGAAGAATTTTTAAGAATTTCTTCATTTCCGTATAGTGCAAGTAGCCCCCATTCACCAAAGCCATGTTTCTTAAGGGATCAAAATTTCGCGAACAACTTTTGAAAAGGGTCAACAAAGGAACATCTCTGTGAAATTATTTCAAAATCTGACCAGCCGTTTCAGAGAAGAAGAATTTTTAAGAATTTCTTCATTTCTGTGTAGTGCAAGTAGCCCACATTCACCAGAGCCATGTTTCTTGACGGGTCAAAATTTGGCGAACAATTTTTGAAAAGGGTCAACAAAGGAACATCTCTGTGAAATTATTTCAAAATCTGACCAGCCGTTTCAGAGAAGAAGAATTTTTAAGAATGTCTTCATTTCTGTATAGTGCAAGTAGCCCCCATTCACCAGAGCCATGTTTCTTGACGGGTCAAAATTTCGCGAACAAATTTTGAAAAGGGTCACCCAAGGAACATCTCTATGAAATTATTTCAAAATCTGACCAGCCGTTTCAGAGAAGAAGAATTTTTAAGAATTTCTCCATTTCTGTATAGTGCAAGAAGCCCCCATTCACCAGAGCCATGTTTCTTGACGGATCAAAATTTTGCGAACAACTTTTGAAAAGGGTCACCCAAGGAACATCTCTGTGAAATTATTTCAAAATCTGACCAGCGGTTTCAGACGAGAAGATTTTTAAAGAATTTCTTAGAAAATTCCATTTGGTTGCTATGGCAACCAGAGTTTTTGATGGAATCAAATTCTGTGAACAAATTTTAAAGAGGACCTCCCAAGGAACATTTCAGCCAAGTTCGGTCCAAATTGGCCTAGCGGTTTAGGAGGAGTTGATGTTTAAAGAATTGTTGACGACGCACGACGGACGACGCACGACGCACGACGGACACCGGGTGATCCTAAAAGCTCCCCTTGAGCACGTTGTGCTCAGGTGAGCTAAAAACGTAGACACATAAAAAATTATAATTGTATATAAAAAAAGCAAACTTGGCAAAACAAAAAAATAACAATATTGTATAACATTACATTTCTAAACGTTAAGAGTAACTTTGTTAAGAACGGGTTGTATAAATCATGTATCATATTCAGACAACTTTATTTTCCTAAATTAAAAAGTTTACTCAAATTAACTCTTTACTAGACAATCCCTTAGTTTTAACAACTCTAAAGAAGAACGCTTATGAACACATTTTGGAAAAAAGGAGAAAATGCTGGTAACCAGCATCCCCTTCCTTTCCCACAGTATCTTCTATTCGAAAGATTTGTTACAATTTTTGGGTTATATTCATTTTGTTGTCTGCAAATGCTTTCAATTTGCTCTTTTTAAACTTTTGTCATATTGTAAAAAGTTAAAATTAATACTGACCGTGGCACATAAATTTATCACAACTTTAAAGCATGAAACATGAACGATAGACAAAGCAATCTGAATATACAAACTAGAGGCCCTTGAGGGCCTGAAATCGCTTTCGGCATTGATTTTGCTTTTTTGCTAGCATACATTATGAATTCATGATGCAAATAGGAAAAGACAAAAACAAAAAAGCGGGGTGTTCTTGCAACTGGGCTTGAACCCACGACGACAGCATAAGTAGGCATGGTGAATAGAACTAATAGTAATAAAAATTGAAGTAAAATTTCTCAAAACCAATAGTTTGGAATCCAGCCAAATTTGACAGGGTTTCAATACACATTGCATTAAACAATCCTAGCATACTCAAAGAAATGTGACTATTAATGTGGACTTAAATGAGTAACAGTACTAAGTCATCAAATGTCTGCTTTTCATTTTCCTAAAGTGATAACTACATTTTCTTCACTTTTAATAATAATCAATCCCTTGATGAACCAAATAATCTTTGCCAGTTTCAAAAGAATTGGATTAAAAATGCGGACTTAATTGCCTAAACAAGAAATAGAAATTTTCAACTTTAAATGGCTACTTTTGCCATACTGATTGTCTGATTTTTTTTTAAATCAATAGGGCTCAAGCTGTTGATAATACAAAGCGACTATGCAAGTTTCAAGAAAATCCGATCACAAATGCTGACTTTATCGCGTAAACAAGATATAGAAATTTTCAACTTCAAATGACTACTTTTCCCATACTGATTGTCAGATTTTATTTTTTTTTTCAAAACCAATAGGGTTACAGCTATTGATGAAATAAACGAACTGTGCAAGTTTCACGAAAATCTGACCACAAATGCAGACTTTATCGCGTAAACAAGAAAAAGACTAACGGACGGACGGACGGACGACGGAATCCACACTATGGCATAAGCTCTGCTGGCTCTCAGCTAGTAGAGCTAAGAAGAAAGACGTCCTAAAACATCCCTGGTATATAACAATGAGATCAATGCTGCTATAGTGATGTCAGACTGTCCCGTTTTGCTATTGCGGTTTAAGGGCACATACTTTAATTTTGGTCACACTTTGGAATTATAGTAAAGATCTACCTTTTTGCTTTAAATGTATTTTTTAAACTTTTGTATAAACGTAACATTAAGTATCATTCGCTAACTTCTGAAATATATATGTACTATCTAGGTTGTATAAGAAATCTTAGTGAGATACAAGTTTTCCCCATAAAAATCAATGCATAAAAGATATGTGTAACTTTGTACTGTTTTTAAATACTATTGAGTATTTTCTACTTTGGTAGAAAATATTAGAAACTAACTATAACTGTAAAAAAAATATAAGATTAACAATTTGATTTAAAAAAAGGGTCTCCATTTCAAATCCAGAATATGGCACAATCACAAAATTACCTAAAGGAATACCCTGAGTGTGTAAGTAGTCAATCCTTAGAGTGCAGTCCAAAAACAGACTAAAATATTTAAAGGTTATTTTGCCCGAGTATTTCACAAAATAGCAGGTAGCGTAGATCATTGATATAATATGGCTTGCAACACGCGAAAAGGGGCATTCGGACATTTGCGTAAAGTGTCGTCTCGGATCAGCCTGCGCAGTCCGCGCAGGCTAATCCGAAACGACACTTTCCGTTTTTATGTCATTTTCTGTTTTGCGCAAGCCTACTGTAGCACTAAATCTAGTGTAGTCGTAAAGTGCCGTCTCGGATTAGCCTGCGCGGACTGCGCAGGCTGATCCGAGACGACACTTTACGCAAATGTCCGAATGCCCTTTTTCGCGTGTTGCAAGCAATATAGTGGTAGATTTAAGAGAAACACACTACACATCAAGTCTTTGTCAAAATTTTTGTTAAAAGCCTTTAAAAAGATATCAAAACTTCATCTGGAAATAGAAACGGAATATAAACTACACTGTTTTAGCTTCAATTTCTTTGTGCAATTTTTACATGTTAATTTATATGTCACTCAAAATTATGTATAGTCTGTATAATTGTATGATGGGCTTACATTACGAAATAAACATGACTATATCTGTTCTGTGCAGTCAGATCTTGATCTACACTGTCTGCACCTGTAAGCTGCTAAAGCTGTGCTGCAAGGGTGACGCGTTTTTTCCCAGAAACACTTGCAGTGAGAAGGTTCGTGGGATTACATGAAGTCGTCGTCATCATCAGAGCTTTCGACGTCCATATTTTGGTCAAGGTCACTTGGATCAAGTCGAACTGTTTCATCTTCAGGAACAAAATCAAGGTACTTTTCACTAACGTTAGCTATGGAATTAAAGTAATTCAATTTAATCGCAATCTTTTTACAAGAAGACAAAACTTTAGACTCGACCATATTGAAAGAATATGCAAAGGACAAATTAATTGAGGCTCAAAGGATGGGATTTGACCTTAAAACTTTCAAAGTATAAAATAATCATAAGTACAGTACTTCAATTCAACCATTGAATATTTACAAAATGCCATCGTCTTTTTACTTCCATTCTGAAGAGGGCTTTTGAAAATATTGTATGAAAATATGGAAGATTTTTTCAATTTCTTACAATCTTCTGAATCGTTTAAGGGTTATTTCAATCATTGTACCACATTATATTTATCGTCTGCAATTGCTTTCAATATTGACGATTCCAAAACTCTGTCTACATGAAAATAGATCAAATTTTGGGAATTGAGTTTTACGAAGTGACTTTCTTTATTGGATACATCTTACTTGAAAGAAATGTCGTCACTTAAAGTACACTGAATAACAATGAAACAAATTCAACAAATTTAAACAAATCATTTCAAGCCGAGAGCATATGTAGGTGGGGGTAAAAACGGCAAATGTACAGCGTCTAAAGAAGTCTTTTTTTTTTCAAATAAAAGGTTTTTCCATTCTTGTAAAAAAAAAAAACATAATCGTTATATTTCAAGATTCTGCATATCATGTATTAACTTGATATACCATGTTTATATCCAAATATGAGTTGTTGGTATTATATCTCGACTGTTATTATATTATTTTTATATCATCGTTATTATTGTATCTAAATTGTCTATCATATTTTACACTGTTACCTTTATCATTACAGGAACTAGCCTGGATTGGTTACCACTCGAAGAAAGCAGACAATTTAACTATTTACCAGACAAAACCGTTTTAGACTTGCCCACATTAACAGCTTGCAAAGGACAAATTATATGTGGCTCAAATGATGAGATATGTGTTGGAAAGGGTCAAAAACACAATACTGTTTAATGCGTTACTCCAAAGGGTCACAAAAATGGAATTACACGTACATAGTGATTTGAACGATTCTGGATAATTCTTTGCAATGCTTGACATATTTTTGAAGTTACAGAAGTTCCAGATGATGATTTCCGCAGGTTTTCCGGTGACGCCCAAAATGAAGTTACCATCCTTGCTGAAGTTAACTTGTGCTGCCTAAAAAGAGTATGTACAGTTTTAGCACTCTTAGACTCTTTTTTAATGTAAGTTTTTGCAGACGACAGGATACATATATGTGGCTTAAAGATACATCTTTACTCGTTTTCATCCATTTCTTTTTTAACAATTTCATCTCTACCTTATGAAACTATAATGCCAAATGTTGCCCCTGATGGTTGCAAGGTTGCACAGGTTACGACGGATAGAAAATGCATTTCTATCTCTGGAGGCTATCCAAGACATCACTGTGGTTGTTTCCTGTTTTAAATCAGAGATAAATCCCTCGTGTTTCTTTATCCCATACACCTTATGTATTGATTATTTATCTATATTTACACAACTGACTAGATTCTACAGAGTAGCAAGTTTTAACAGCGTTTTTCCCTCTGGCTGTAAAGATTATCTTTAATTTACAGGTTGTTTTTAAGAGAATTGAATAATTTGTGGAAAAGGAGTAAATACTGCTAAAAAGTAATTTTTTTTTTTGCGCAATGTTTTCAGAAAGCTTCTGCAGTAGGTTCGTTTAAAACAAGCACCTAATTGTCTGGTGAGGAGCTGAACTTATTCTTTTGATGAGTTTGTAAATAATCAGGGAAATCTACTATATACTTTGAAACAACAGAAATACCTGATTATCATGCAAAGTATACGTAAAAGCCAATCTTTGGGTTGAAGATAAAAACTGAAGCGGATTTTCTTGCTTTCTCACACTCTACTTTGTAAATGAATTTATACATCAAACATGCTTAAGCCTTTACCACGCAATCCCAAGTTTCAGGAAAAAGACTTTTGAAAACATCAAGGGTAACCAGCATTTTCTCCTTTTCCAACAACGTTTTCTACCCTTTTTAAGACAAAATCCTTCATTTGAGTCATAGTTAATCTTGTTGTGTGCAAATGCTTTCAATATAGATGACTCTAAAATTTTGTCGTTTGGTAAAGAGTTAAAGGAATTCACGATAACGCACAATGTTCTGCATACACTGGGCGATAATTCTTGGATAAAAGAAAACCGTAGATTTATATCAGAACTTTAATAACTCTTCATCTTAAACTGCTGAGTGGATTACGGATAAAAAGTGCTAGCCAGTTCTAAATATTACGATTTCAAAATTGTGTTCACTGGAAAAAATCTCAAGAATCCACGTTCTGTGCAGTTTGATCTTGATCTTCATTGTCCATAAAAGTGCATAAAGTAGTCTTACACATCCGAAGGACTAATAACCGAAAATTTCACTTCGTTCAGAGGGCAACGCCCACGATACATTACCAATCTATCCATCGTATACGAGGTTAGGAATTCCAGAGTTGTTTTATCCCAGACCCTGAAGGAATTTTCTTCTTCCCACGACCCATAAGTCAAGAAGACAGAACTGGCGGGATTGTAGATAAGTTCCACTCCTGTCACATGGCCATGAAGCCGCTTTACAAGGTTTCCTGTGATAGATAATTAAACGTTAAGTGCATCTGATCTGAGTATGGTGTCAAAGTTTCTTGTGGTTCATTATGGATAGAACAGTACATGTGAGCTGAATATACTTTATCTAATCTTAACGTAAGGTCAATTATCAATAGTAAATCTCATCTGGATATAATGTAAAGGTTTACTTTGACTTGTAATCAATAGAATAGTTTGTCTAATCTCAACATAATGTAAAGGTTTCCTGAGCTAGCAACCAACAGGTAAGTCAGTCCTGCTCTGGATATCATGTAAAGGTTTTCTAAGCCAATGAGAGATGAATTAACATATTTTATCTGATTATAATGTAAAGGTTTCTTGTAGTAAGTGATCAATAAATTAAATAACTATCCTAACAATCAAATCAGAATTTAACGTCAAAGTTTTCCGTGGTAAATAATCAGTAAATAAGTACAATTGATCCGGATCCATCGATACGTGATGTAAAGGTTTCCTTTAGTCCGAGGTCAAGAATAGTTTATCTGATCAGAACATAATGTTTTAAAAGCAAATAACCGACAGGTAAGCCTATCTGATCTGGATATCACGGAAAGGTTTTCTAAGCCAGTAAGAGATACATTAGCATATCTTATCTGAATATACATGTAATGTAAAGGTTTCCAGTAGTAAGTGATCAATGAATTAAATTACTGTCCTGAAAATTTGATCAGAACTTAATATAAAGGTTTCCCGTGATCAATAATCAATAGATACGTACAGCTAATCTAGATCCGTATACGTGATGTAAAGATTTTCTTTAGTCCGTGGTCAAGAAAAGTTTATCTGATCTGAACATAATGTGGAGATTTTATAAGCCAATAACCGACAGGTAACGTACCTGTTCTGGACATCATGGAAAGGTTTCCTAAGCCAGTAAGAGATATTTTAGCATATCTTATCTGAATATATTATGTAAAGGTTTCCTGTAGCAAATGATCAATAGATTACGTGACTGTCCAAACAAACTGATCAGAATTTACACGTAAAGGTTTTTGATCAATTATCAACAGATAAGTACAACTGAGCTAGATGTAATGTAAACGTTTTCCTTTAGCCCTTGGTCAAAAGATTAGTTCATCTGATCTGAATATCATGTAAAGGTTTCAAAGGCCAGTAACCGATAGGTAAGCCTATCTGATCTAGATATCATGGAAGAGTTTTTCTAAGCCAATCAGCTGTAAGTCAACATATATGATCTGAAATTGTAAAATGTTTCAAGTAGCAAATAAGCACTAAATTAAGTGTTCAAACGATCTGACCTGAACAACATAGGGATCTGCTGTCAACAACCAGAAGGTAAATCCATCTGATCTGAACTTAACGTAAAGGTTTTTGAAGTAAACAATCAGTAAGTTAAGGTACTGTTCAAACATTGTTATCTGAATCTAATTTGAAGTTTGTATTGGTCAGTAACCAAAGGGTTTATCTATCTGATCTGAATTTAAAATACAGGTTTCCTGTAGTAAACAAACTGAACTGAATATAATGTAAAAGTTGTCTGTGGTCAGCAGTCACAAGGTCAGTTTATCTGGTCTGAATATCAGTGACAGGGGTTTTCTTCCTATAACCCTACATAAACATTTTTTGTTTCCAACTGCTCTGCATAAATTTTTAAGATTTCCATCAGCATTCATAAACTTTGGAGCTATCCACGGGGGATTGTATAAGTGGTTGAAGACACTAAATAGTAACGTCTTACCTGTTTGTATATCAAATAGACGAACGATATAATCGTCGTGAGCCACCAACACTTGTTTATTATCTAATATGATAAAACTGTCCACTGCTGCTGACTTCGATCTATCCCTCATCGTATAGTATTTGTTGTAATATTCTATGTCCACTGCTTCAGTCTCTTTGGAACCTGCAATTACAGGTACCGGAATACCGAAACCGGTGAGTATGATGTATTCGAAGGACCTGAGACTTTAGACTTGAGATTTTTACGTAGAGAATATAGGAAAAAATTACAAAATTATGAATATTGCTCTAAAACAGGAACAAAATGCTTCATGCACCACTGCATTAGAATTTCAGGTAGGATTAGGTAGTAACAACTTCCCTTTTTTATTGTTTTAGACATCTATACATGTATTTTCAAAAGTATTAGTTTGCTACCTTTAAACTGCTACTACTTTAGAATATAAGGTAAACAAGTGTTTCAGACCGCACTTCCAAACATTTTGCTGTGACATGTGTACAGTGTGTTACGGATTATCCCTTTACCAGGTGACAAACTTTGAAAACATTTGTTGACAACAAATCAAATATGGCTCAAAGGATGGGGCTTGTCTGTGAACAGGAAGAACACGTTGAGGGTAAAGGAGAAAATGCCTGTTTCCAGCATTTCTCATTTTCTCGAGATATTCTCAAAAGTCTTCTCTGTTAGGGTGTTAAAACATGGGATTATTTGGTTAATGGGTATCTGTTACCATTTAAACTGATGTCATTCTATCATTTGTTTTCTAACTAACCAAATTGGCGAGAACAGAATAACGTTTTAACGACTACAATTACAGGGAAATATTTGATGTTGTTTAAAAGGAGATAAAGTTGCTTGTATTTTTTTGGCGTTCCTTGCAGTTCACATAATATCACCAATTAGTTTTAACAGTGACTGCAAATTTCACTTCAGAGTTGATAAAATAGTTTCATTTTACCACATTTAATATGAGCTGTATTATTTCTTATGCAATATGAAAACAGACAAGCTTCGTCTATGAAATATTACAAAGGAACTAATTACAGGATGTATCGAAGAATATGTATGGAAAACTGAACATGTAAACAAACCTTTATTGCTATCCCAAACTTCAAGTATGGTTTCTTCTACATCGATTTTAGAACGTGACGGTATTGCTGGAGAAAAATAAAATTTTCAATTATAGACAACTGTAAATATCCTGTGTCTCACAGTCCAGCGAAAGATGCATGACATTCGCGCTCTTTTTGGCCCAGGGTCTGGTGTGGCAGTATTGAACTGAGACAATTTAGACTTTGACACAATCATCATCCAGTTCATGAAGACCCGTTTCATGTGGATTTATCAGGATCAGATAGGATATTGTAACAGTATTTATAATAAACTAGTCAGTTGAAAAGACCATCCCCACCACAGTAGGACTTGTGGGATAATTAGAAGTCCCATATTGTCAACTAATAACTGACGTGGAAAAAAGAAAGGAAAAGAAAAATATGATTATGATTGATGCAGCATAATGTAGAAAAACAATCTGAAAAGGTCGAATGTTTTTTGACGAGAAAACAACGTTCAACATTATTTTTTTCCTGAAAATAATTTTTCCATTTAGGGTGCCTAAATTCTAGTTTTATACTTCCACGTACGTAGGAAATATCAAACAAAAGATACCTTCAGCGGTAAACAAAAGCAGATTTCCATCAGGACACAACTTGATTTCATCTAAAGAAAAAGTAGCATTCGTGCTCTCAAATGTGTTCGTGAGACGTCTAGCTCTGAGATCAAACACTTGAAAAATAACCGTGTTGTCGGTGGACCAAGTAACAATCGTCGTGCCGCCCTCGTTTACCTGTAGCGTACAAATACATACGAAAAGTAATTACATAGTCTGAGTTCGTATGTGCCCTCTTGTACGATCAACTTTTTACCTGAGAGATGATTTTAAGAGTTGTCCATATTGAAAGCTTAATGTGCAAATGAAATATTAAATGTGAATCGAACTATGCGACTTATCTATGACATTTTCCTACAATTATATTTTTCACGCTTTCAACTTCAGGGTCTTTTAACATGGTACGTAGAGCTTCACGATTATGTTTTGGTGACAAGATGTATAACATTTATTTCTGAAGTGAATCTTGACAAAGCATGGAAGAACATTTAGAGCATACCGATAAGTAAAATACAGCTTAATAATGAACAAAAGATGGCTATATCTGCTTAAAATGTACCAATACACGGGCATATGCAACCGGTTGCTCATTATATTTGAATTATTATGTTTGTCATGAAGTTAACATGAAATGTCTATCCTTATAGGCTGCAAACTTCATCAATATATTAATTAAGCCACTTTTAACAAGTTCACCACAACGAAGTGTTAATTACTTGATTTGATGCTTTTATACGTGATATCCATAACATATTTAACAAGAGGGCCATGATGGCCCTGGATCGCTCACCTGAGTCAATAGGCGAAATTTCACTCCACGTGCATAATTCAATTTCTGACCAATAGATAGGTCAGTTGAGCTTAAAATGTGGCCTCTAGAGGGTCCACATGGAATTTCCGTAAGTTGGCATAGTGACCTACTTTATCACCATAGGTGACCCAATATAGAACTCATCACAAATTGATCAAGACAAACATTCTGAACAGTTTTCAAGTTAATTGAGCAATAAATGTGGCCTATAGAGTGCCCACAAGGTATTTCTTTAATTTGACCTAGTGACCTAGATTATGACCCCAGGTGACCCAATTTCATACCCATCCGATATTTCATCAAGATAAACATTCTGACCAATTGGCAAGCCAATTGAGCGAGAAATGTGGCCTCTGCAGTGCCCTAAAGGTATTTCTTTAATTTGACGTAGTGACCTAGTTTATGACTCCAGGTGACCCAATTTTGAACTAATCCTAGATTTCATCAAGAGAAACATTTTACCCAATTCTAAAATCAATTGAACAATAAATGTGGCCTCTAGAAAGCCCTAGTTATATTTCTTTAATTTGACCTAGTGACCTCGTTTATGACCCCAGTTGACCCAAATTCAGGCTCATGTGAGATTTTATCAAGACAAACATTCTGACCAATTTTCAAGTCAGTTGATCAAGAAATGTGGCCTCTGTAGTGCCCTAAAGGTATTTCTTTAATTTGACATAGTGACCTAGTTTTTACCCCAGGTGACCCAATTTTGAACTATTCCTAGATTTCATCAAGAGAAACATTTTACCCAATTCTCAAATCAACTGAACAATAAATGTGGTCTCTAGAAAGCCCTAGCGTTATATTTCTTTAATTTTAACCTAGTGACCTAGTTTATGACCCCAGTTGACCCAAATTCACACTCATGTGAGATTTTATCAAGACAAACATTCTGACCAATTTTTGAGTCAGTTGAGCAAAAAATGTGGCCTCTAGAGTGCTCACAACATATTTCTTTAATTTAACATAGTGACCTAGTTTATGACCCAAGGTGACCCAATTTTGAACTCACTGAACATGTTGTGCTCTGGTGGGCTAACAAACTTAGAACAGGTTCACTACATACCAAATATCAAAGCTCTCCGCCTTCCAGATTCAGCAAAGAAGAATTTTAAAGTTTTCCTTCTTTGTTCCTATGTTTGAACTTGTGACCCCCGGGGCGGGCTAGTTTTGACTCCCAGGGCATGAACAAACTTGGTAGAGGTTCACTAGGAGAAGCTACATACCAAAAATCAAAGTTCTACGCCTTCCAGTTTCAGAGAAGAAGAATTTTAAAGTTTTCCTTTTTTTGGTCCCATGTTCAAAATTGTGACCCCCGGGACGGGGCCAGTTTTGACCCCAGGGGCATCATATGAACAAACTTGGTAGAGGTCCACTTGGAAATGCTACATACCAAATATCAAAGCTCTACACCTTACAGTTTCAGAGAAGAAGATTTTTAAAGTTTTCATTCTTTGTTCCTATGTTTCGAACTTGTGGCCCCCGGGGCAGGGCCAGTTTTGACCCCAGAGGCATCATATGAACAAACTTGGTAAAGGTCTACTAGGAGATGCTACATACCAAATATCAAAGCTCTACACCTTACAGTTTCAGAGAAGAAGAATTTTAAATCTTCCCTTCTTTGTTTCTATGTTCAAACTTGTGACCCCCGGGGCGGGGCCAGTTTTGACCCCAGGGGCATCATATGAAAAAACTTGGTAAAGGTCTACTAGGAGATGCTACAAACCAAATATCAAAGCTCTACACCTTACAGTTTCAGAGAAGAAGATTTTTAAAGTTTTCCTTCCTTGTTCCTATGTTTCAAACTTGTGACCCCTGGGGCGGGGCCAGTTTTGACCCCAGGGACATCATATGAACAAACTTGGTAGAGGTCCACTAGGAGATGCTACATATGAAATATCAAAGCTCTACGCCTTCCAGTTTCAGAGAAGAAGAATTTTAAAGTTTCCCTTCTTTGTTCCTATGTTCAAACTTGTGACCCCCAGGGCGGGGCCAGTTTTGACCCCAGGGGCATCATATGAACAAACTTGGTAGAGGTTCACTACGAGATGCTACATACCAAATATCAAAGCTCTACCCCTTCTAGTTTCAGAGAAGAAGATTTTCAAAGATTTTGCTATTTTTTTCCTTTTTGATGCCATGGCAACCAGAGTTATGGGTGGAATTCAATCTCTTGCACAAATTTGGTAGAGCTTTACCCAAGGAACATCCCTGCCAAGTTTCATCAAGATTGGCCCAGTGGTTTTGGAGGAGAAGATGTTTAAAGAAATTGTGGACGACGGACGACGCACGACGGACGACGCACGACGGACATTGGGCGATCACAAAAGCTCACCTTGAGCACTTCGTGCTCAGGTGAGCTAAAAATTAGCTGTCTTATTAACTCAAGGATTCAAATAAAAACAGATAATTCAATTCGCCGAAAACTCTTCTTACCACGAAACCATCTAACTTCTGTTTGTGTTTGGCTGGTAACATGGCAACAGTTTTACCTGTCGTGTAGTTGTATACTTTCACACCACTGCGACCGCGTGTCAAACATACAACCTCTAAAGAGACAAAAAACAAAAACAGTCATATGTTAACACAGTTATTATTTTATGAAAGCAGAAGTAGCGTTGTCATGAGAGATTAAAACAGATGCCCCGTTAAAAAATGAGTTTTTGACCCGAAATAACTTTCTGTAAACGAAATATATGTAAAATAAGGTTAAAAATAATACCTTTTGAATACATGTCCCTTTGACCATTGATTATTTATATAAACAGACATTATGTACAAAAGTTCAAAATACCTTGTGAAAATTCGATTTTTTCAGTTCCATGAATCTAATATCGGTATTGGTAAAAAGAAACTGTAGGAAAGCATGGATAGGTGCACTGGTTGCATTGTTATAGCTAAAATGATGATAATAACGGTGTTTATCACCAATAAACAAACGAACAAAGCAAAAAGTACCATAATTCATAATCACTATCTTTAATTTAGTACCTTTTCTACTGTCAACATATTTGAAAGTCCAAATTTTCTCCGAAAGATAGCCCTGAAACTCTCTGAGTACCACCAATTTGTCAATGCTGACCACTTTCAGTTTAAGTACAACATCATGAAGTAGAAGCAACTCGTGTTCACCAATAACAGCAAATTCTAGTAAAGAGCAATCCTGTGGAACAAAGGTAAGACAGTATTAGTATAAAGCTATTCCACGAAGTGAGTAAATAAGTTAACCTTACATGTATTAGGGTCCTTACCGAATTTAAAGGCACAAAAAGCGCCAAGGTTTTTGTCCATAGATATTGGATGTACTCGCATTTGTATGACATAAATTCATATAACATTCGGCGATGCTGCTTCCTTTGCCTAATGGTGTTTATAAATCGATCTGACGATACTGTGCTTTTATCTCCCTGAAGTTATCCCTTTTAGTCCATCTAAAGACAGAAAGCTGAGGAAAGCTGGTTCAAGTGCCTTTACTTAGCTCCCTAAGAATATTGTTTACATGAACATCGAAACTGACGAAAATTTTGGGAAAGAAAAATTTCCATATAAAATCGTCTGAGAACACTGGCGCCCCATTACTTCTGGTAAAACTCTTTCATTTTACAAGATCTAGTATTGGATGACAATTTGAAATGCAATTTCATTAAACTAGTCATGAGAAATATTATCAAGCGAACACTCGGGGAGTTTATACTCGTACAATATTATTTTGTACTAAACAAGTTTCATAAAATTTTATGTCAACGGCTAATGAATATCAGATAATAACATAACTTTATCTTCCGAAAAAAATCATAATATGAGAGAATACATACGAGTATGCGAACTGGCGTGTTGAAATTTATATGAATGATTCTAGTGACTTGTAACTGTCATAACAAAAATGTAGTTTTTAAACTGCTTTTGACGTCATAATGATTATTCCTGTCTCAAATGTTTCTTATGGCAATAAAATACTGAAAATAAGGGCAATTTTGTGATAAATGCTACATACCAGCATCTTTTCTCTAATTGCACAGGACTTTATTAAATCATAGACAAATAGGAACTGGCTGTCTGCCCGTCTGTCCTTGAATCCGAAACCAACAAGATAGCGAGGGTTGGGGTGCAAAGCAACCATCCTGGAAATATAGCTTATTGCAAGTTTTCTGGCTTTCATGAAAATGCTGGTAAAGCAGTTATGCCCATACTGAAATGATAATGGAAGTGAGTTTCCTTGGGTTAGACAACTCAGAGCCCCAGTCTTGTACTTATGAAATCCCGGACATGTATGAATAAGTGAGCTGACGCAGTGATATCACTGAATTAATGTTGATAGTGGCGTAAAATCCCATCCAATCATTTAATTCAGATCAATCATCGGGTTACTCACATACCGTCGAATAGGCAACAAAGCTAATACATGTACGTTTACCCTTTATTCTTACATGACACGTGAATTCAGCTCTATAAACACAGTGCAACGGAAGCGTGGTAAAAACGACGTCATTCTATATGGAGTGACGTCATCTATGTAAAGTAAGCCGCCCGTGGCTGTTCCATGTCTCCACCCTCCGATATTTTATCAATGAATGTCACTTGACGTAAATAAAATGTCATTTTCCACTACTCGACCAAGGAGAAAGGAAAACCTGAAGGATTTACCGATATCAACTGTTTTTGATAAAAATTGACAACGATGGAACTATTTGAAATGTTACTAGTAAACATATAGATATCAGATGTCTTTTTATGGTGAACTTTAGTTCAAAATTTGCCTGTGTTGCATTGAAAATGGGATTGGGAGTGGGTGGAGTAATTTTCAGAGCATTCGAAGCGAATGCGTCTCTTATGCTTGACGATACATTCATTCTTCTTTTTCATTTGAAAGGGAGAAAATATAATTGTAAAACCGTACGTTTTTTTTTTTTTGTTTTGTTCGATGCCTAAGGTTTTATTGAAATTTTGATTCTTTTTGTATTTACCGACTGGGCAGTGGGGTTTTGTTTTGGTTAGAAATTGGAAAAGCCATGGTTTATTCAAGGGAATTTGTCTGCATCTGCTCTTATACACTAAGTATGAACTTGATTTCCTTTGATAAAGAGTTGGTCATGTTAGAATCGAAATAATCTTCTTTCTATCGTGGTTTATCGTTCAATAAACCACATTGTGAGTTATGAGGCGCAATGAATAAACCGCTCGGGCTATCGCCCTCCTGGATTATTTATTGTGCCTCATAACTCACAACCGTGGGTTATTGAACGATAAACCACGATAGAAAGAAGGTTATTACTTAAACAAACCCGTCCCATGTCTACACGGTCCTAGAAAAAAATTCTTGTAAAGACATTATGGGGAAAAGAAGAAACTGATGGTAACCAGAATTTTTTTTCTTTCGACAATGTATTCTATTCGATCAGTCAATTTCCATCAGTTGAGCTAATTGAGAAATAATCTTCTTTCTATCGTGGTTTATCGTTCAATAACCCACGGTTGTGAGTTATGAGGCACAATAAATAATCCACGAGGGCGATATTCCAAGTGGTTTATTCATTGCGCCTCATAACTCACAATGTGGTTTATTGAACGATAAACCACGATAGAAAGAAGATTATTTCAATTCTAACATCACCAACTCTCTATCAAAGGAAAACAAGTTCATACTTAGTGTACAAGAGTGGATGCAGATAATATTCCCTTGAATAAACCATGACTGTTCCAGTTACTAACCAAAACAAAACCCCACTGCCCGGTCGGTAAATACAAAAAGAATCAAAAGTTCAATAAAACCTTAGGCATCGAACATAACATAAAAAAAAAAAACGTACCGTTTTACAGTCATATTTTTTCCCTTTCAAATGACAAAGAAGAATGAATGTACATGTATCGTCAAGTATTAGAGTCGCAGTCGCTTCGAAAGCTCTGAATATTACTCCATCAACTCCCAGTCCAGTTTCCAATGCAACACCGGCCAGTTTTGTAACTAACGTTCACCATGAAAAGACACCTGATTTATATATGTTTACTGGTAACATTCAAAATACTTTCATCGTCAATATTTATCAAAAACAGTTAATTTCGGTAAGTTTTCCTTCGTCCTTGGTCTAGTAGCGGAAAATGACGATTTGTTTACGTCAAGTGACATTCATCAATAAAATATTGGAGGGTGCAGACATAGAACAGCCTCAGGCGACCTACTTTGTACAGAATGACGTCACTCCACGTACGATGACGTAGATTTTACCACGCTTTCGTTGCACTGTGTTTATATAGCCGAATTCACGTGTCATGTTAGAATTCTGATTTGTTGGAGGCAAATGCTCTCAATTTGGGCAATCTTAAAACTATGTCTTCTGGTAAAGAGTTTAATATTGGCTATTACTAAAATAAGTTAACAATAATCTATTGCAAATTAGAGATTACCTGATTCGATTTGCCGATACACCCGGGGTGTTACTCATTTTTTGCTCCGTCCGGCTCCTGTCAAACACACGCACAACTGAGTCCTCTGACACGGTAACCACAGTTTTTAGGTCATTTGTACTAGCACTGATGACGTCAACAGTGTGCTCGAGTTCTACAGTGCTTTTCAAGTTTTTACCATCTAAAAATGTCACGAACGCAGCGTTCACGAAGTATACGAATTTTCCATCGGGCGAGCATTTCAAATTGCGAACATAATCATTTGCATTTCCTGAAAGAAGAAGAGAAGTTAAATGGCAAGTACACGTGAATAAACGCAAGTTACAGTGTGATTAAGAAAATCTGTTACACTTTCTTAATGTAATATCTGTACTCCCTGTAAAGACGAAGAAAAAAGATTTTTGAGTATCATTTCAAAGAGTATCATCTAGTGGGCCGTCATAACATAAAAGGAATGAGATTTTTAATACATACTACTCGACCGATTTGATTCTCTCTCGGTAAAAGGCTGAGCACTGAAAAATTGTATAGGCGGATATTTTGGGTCAAACAAATATGGCACAACTTTATTCACCGCTTTGGTAAAATAGATACTTAAGACTTCCTTTAGTAAAGGCACATCACGAGTATAGACGCACACAAGAAACCTACCAGATCTGGAATCTAAACCTATTTCAACTATACTGTTTTTGTTATTCAACTAGTCCTCCTTATCAGCAAGATAATTGACTAAGTACAACAGGGAAAACATACGTTCAGATTTGATTTTAATAGTATGTCTAGAAAGAAACATGGTGTTTTATTTTATTGTTTAAGGTAGTACCATCCTAATGGAAAACAGCTATTTCCACTATAATATTGTCCTACAAAATTTGCTATGATTAAAAATGAGTATATTGTAGGCCTACTACTTTAACCGAGCCACTTTTTCCTTTTTTTCCTTCTTAGAATTATCATTTATAAATCTAAAACCACTATATTCTCATTACAAAGGGAGATAATAATTACCTTCCTTTTCCGGAAACCAATAGAAGTATCAACAAATAATTTCAAGATAGACATCGAAGGAATTTCTGGTCGGTTAGAAATGTGCAAAAATATTATATCAGTATGAATCCTTATTTATCAACTAATAAGAAATTTTATTCTATGTTGCACTAGAAGCGTTAGGATGGTAATACCTTAAAGGTTGATAACATAAAGACCATTTTAAATTTTATTCAAACGAATTAAAGAATTTAATAAGCACTGGTATTTAACGTTTATTAGGGCTTGCTTGTATATTTTTGCACTGACAGCCGAACGTCTGTCCCCAAAGCTATTTCAAAATCCATCTGCGGCGAGCATGGTAACACAGCCATGCTATGGATGCCATAGAAGTGAATAGTAATAATTTTAAATGATAATCCGTTACCTTTGACTACTTTTGTCTTCTGCATGGTCTTGAAATCCAGGAAAATGATATCATTTGTGTGGATGTTACTATAAATAACATGTTTCTCATCTGGTGTTATGGCTATTTCGTCAATTTCATACTGAATGGATTCCCCCATTTCTAAAAAGAGATGCTTAAAGACTCATTTAGGCAAGTAGTTTATAATACCGGTACATATATATTTGCCTAATGCTTCATTATTGTATAGAATTGGCAAATTTTGTAGGGATAAAAGAAATCTCACTAGGTATAACAAAACTGAAGTATGATAATCATAAAGGAATCTTAGGTTACCATCGTGTTCTCTTCTTCTCATAATGGTTTTTCAAAAGCCTCTTTCGGGCTCGTAAAATCAAACTTTTGACCTATTAAGGTTTACTACTTCATGTGCGATGCTCAAATAGTAATTCTTTCTTACCTTTATGACAATCATCATATAATACTAAAATCAACATCAACAACAAAAATTTACCGTCATCAATGAAAGGTTCAAACCCTCTGAACATAGGAGTGAATCGTTTCTTTTGTAGATCCAGAACGGACAGATATACCTGATCTTCTGTTGTAACAACGGCATAATTCTTTGACCCTGTGGAGAAAATACAACTTGTATGAATTCAGATTTTTTTTTTTGTATATAAATGTGTCTATTGTGACGTCACGGCGTTGTGTCTGTACTTGTATTCATCGAGGAACTTATTCACCAACCATTCTACATTGCTGAACAAATCCACTTCACAAAGAATTAGAATATTGTAAATTTCACAAGGACTTAAAAATCTGATTTGGCTTAGGTTTGCCCAGTCAGATAATTGTGTTTCTTACCAAATGTAGACATCGCTGGACAATTTTCACCAATCTTTCTGAAATGTATTCTTATTCAAGATTTTTCTTCTAAATTTAGAAAATACAGTCTTGTCTTTGACCTACACTGCCCGCTTGTTTGCGAAATATTTTGTTTCAGGTTGTAGAAATAGCGTTTTTTAGGGGCCGGGGTCTAAAAAAGTCCATTTGGATTATGTAAGCTCTATGGGTTTAATAAAACATTAAGGAAAAACTTGTTAGATACAAATAGTGGCATACCTGAAGCAAGGGCTGGAAACCTGAACAAAAAACTTCCTCCAAGTTCCAGCGTAAACATTTCTGTACCATCTTTCAAATCAAACAATGACGCAGACTGATTTATGAACACAACACATTGGATTTTACCGTTTCCAACCAGATAAGATGGGAATTCATCACGGGCCGAGCCTATATCAAACAGCTTTTCAACTGAAAAAGTATAACGATTGCGTTACAAAGGAAGATTCAAACAAGCATAATTATAATCATTTCATATAAAATATTTATATAAAGGGAAAACATTGGTACTTTTCTTCAAATTTTAACGGTTTAGGTCAGTTCTGATCAATCCTATTAAACATCACTTTAAATGACTATGTCCTTACATTTGTAATTACTTTTATAGGTAAATGGTTCAATGCTTCTTATCCTTACTAGATTCCTTAAATATACCCCATAAAATTCTGAAAGCTTAAAGCTGCTTCTTGAAAGTCAGGGTTCTCCGTGGATAAGTGGTTCATGCATGCACTATTCTATCACATGACAACATTTGTAAATGGGCTATCATAATTAGTTATGTTATTGTTGCGTTTCTTATACTAAGTAAGTAGGTTGATGATAAAAGATATGAGCTTTGTTCTGAAAAGAAGGTGGGATTTAATGCATCTCAGCGATGCATTAAACCAAGCATCTTTACACATAATTATGTATCCATGAAATACAGTTTTCTTCACAACAGACTGAATCATGAATGGTCCTTTGACATGCAAAAATTACACATAGCAAAAGATTTTAACTCATGTCAGTCCACGAAGGCTGGCAATGGTCGATAGTTTGCGAATGCATTTGACCCCTTTTTCACAGAGCATTGCTCAATTATATTCTATACTGATGTAAAACGACCCGACAATAAAAAGAAAAAAAACATACTTGTTTGTACATTGCGCACACTCAGTGAGTGGTTTGTGTTTATCAATAGACATGTATCATCACAGCAGAACAAGACACGTGACACTTTACCAAGCCCATCTAACATACGTAATTGTTTCCCATTCTTGATATCCCACAGCCTGACTGTGCAATCGTCACCACCTGCAGGATGAAGAGCAAGTCTATCTTACAGAGAGGGTATCTTTCTGGTAAAATGGCAGTTGCTTAAACAAGGTAACCAAATTGTACATGGTGATCCAAAATATATTATACTACTTTGATTTTTTAATAAATTTACGAAATATTGGCATATTTGCTTTAAAATATCTTAGTCGTCTGATTTTAAAGTTTAAATGAACTCAAAACTATATGAAAATGTTGATTATTTTGACGTTGTGACGTCATTTAGGTCATTTATGTCAAAATGTTCACTTCATATGGCGACGTCAAAGCAGAAGGCTGCAGAAATATTTCATCTGTATTTTAAGAGTCACTCTCCGGTAACGATTACTCGTGCAATGCAACAACAACAACAACAACAACAAAAGAAAAATGGCCGAACCGAAAGATAGGAGACTTAATAAACTTCAATTACACTGACTTGTGAAAAAGTTTCAACAGACTGGATCAGTTGAGGACACCGACAAAACGAGAGTGGGGGAAAAAGTTACTTAATGTGGTAATGGAGCAACAAGGACGTCATGTCGAACAATTGTAACTTTTGCTGGTTAAGTTCTATTACTCAGTTTTGTTTCAATTTAAATATGTGTATCCCCAAAAATCTTTTATGATCTGTAATTTCTATAACTGTTTTAATTCTTAAGATAAGGCGTCATTAGCGAAAGTAATTATAGGTTTAAAAGGGTTTCATATATTCTAGAAAACTCTGTTTTGAGCACTAATAGACAGATAGAGAATCTGCCCAACCTATTTGCAATACCATTCTTGCTTAGGTAGATCCTGTATCTAAGTGCATTTAGTCAAAGTGAGAACTAATAATCCATACTCGAAGAAATAAGAAGTTCAATGTAGCCTAAGCAGAATCTGGATCAGACAACATTTCAATCCCGACTACGCCGTACTCAAGTAATATACATACATGTTACTGCCTGTGAACTATCTTTAGTCATGTCCAGCGACTGAATTTCACCTGTATGTCCGGCCATTTTATGCACCAGCTGTCCGCCCGGTTGGGTTAATATTCGTTTATTGGGTAAAATATATGAGATGGGATGACTTATACACTCTTGAATGAAATCCTTCGTGGACTTGAACATGAAAATTTGAAAGGAAAAAATGTATATATAATTTTATCAGACTATTTTCAGATAGCAAGAACTGAATTACTTATTCTAGCGTTAAAGTACATGTTGATCCTTCTTTGAAAGACATCGCTAGTGAGTGTTCAACGGACGACAAATTGTACAGACAACAAAATTTAGACTCGTCCATATTAAAACCATTTCCAAACGACAAATTTAATAGGGTGAAAATAAAAGGACTGCCCTTGAAATGTTAGAAGAAAATATGGGACAAGGAGAAAATGCTGGTTACAAATTCTTGTATTATCGATGTAAACAAACGTTCTACATCCGGCTATAACAACACGAAGTTTTAAGTTTTAGTAATTCTTATTTACGGGTACATGTATATATTTTCTGTAATAAGCAACAGATTGCAGTTTCCTCAATGGAGGTCGTATGCATGACCAATTTTTCCCGCTATCATTTTGGATGCACGACTTTTTAGTAGCCATCAAATATTTCGCAAGGTTAGGGTAAACGCTATTAACTCTTTCCTGTCGTGAATATCTGTGGAATTCATGTTTGTTCTATAGACTTACAGCTTATCATACACATGATAATAGACGGTTCAGATTTGTAGCATGAATTGAAGAGAACTTACATTTATTTGTTCGGTTGATCTGATTCGTAAGAGTGCTTTGCCTTTCGTTTAACCAATGCATGCGAACACAAAGGAAACCACCGTTTCCTCGATGAAGGATATATTTTCTACATGATTTTTTTCCGTGTTGTTTTTTTACAGAACAGTCAAAAGATAATTTGAATCGGAATTGTATCGCTTAAAACTAAACTGAAACGAGATTACTATCTTAAATATTGGAACAGATTTAACACTCATTACATACAAAACTTCATAATTTTAGTTTAAATTCTGCTTTTTGATGTTTTACGCTCGATTATGATGATTTTACACACTCTCCATTCATAGCATCGTTGAACTACCGCCGACAAATACTAACACCCGAACAATATGCATAGGCCTCTTTGAGTCTGTAAAGGGCGTATTTGTAGAGAGGGGAAAAAGGGGCCAAATCATATTGATCTATAAAGACACTGTAGCGAGCAATACTGACATGTTATAAATCAGAGGTGAAATAAAATATTTCATCAAGTCTTAATCATGTTTACGCGACCAGGTTACCGAATTAAATTTTTGTGAGAGGATTGTGTTATTTCATAGGCTAATTATTATGATACAAATAGCAGGCTAGTTATTATGATACAAATAGCAAAGTATTAAATTGTTATCATTTTGTTAGACCAATGACAAGACATAGCTTTAACCAAGCATAAGAAGTCAGTGTTAAAATGGTCCAACGTTTCATTTTGAACCATTCAGCTTGGAACCCGTATCTCTAAAGCCTTTTCATCCTGACGTTTTCTTATCCCTGTACTCTTTTACTGTCTGGTAAAGAATTGACAGGTTTATGACCAGGAAGATTTCAAGAGAAAAAACACACCTGAGATGTCGTCATTCTCCCTAACATTTGTGGTATCAGCTGGTTCGGATCGTACATCAGGCCTTCCTGCGACAAATGTAGAACCTCTTTTATGTTTTTCAGAGGCTCATCAGCTGAGAAAACCTGTACAGCAAGGTGGAAGTCGTCCATCAGTGACCTAGGTGAAGAATGTCGAAACCAACGACGCTTCGATCAATGAATTACAATGTAAACTTCTAAGAAGGAGGCGAATTCTTCCATTCTGTTTACATGTATATAAGATTTGAGAATATATTTCCACAATAGTACATTTCTAAGGATAGTAATACTCTGTAGAATATTTGTATAGGTTTTTCAATGTTATCCACCGCGAGAAGTGGAAATACTGTTTTGACCTTGTTTATCCGCCGGTCTGTTAGTCAATCTGTCCGTCCGTCCATAGCGTCCTTCCGTCCGTTTTGCTTCTGTACACGTCCCTCAGCGCATAGATATCATTTAAATACGGTAACTTGTTTTTTGTTGCATGGTCTACACTTCAGGTGGTAAACATAAAAATTTTATGGAAAAAAAAAGTCAGAAAAGAAAGCTAACATCAATTTCTTTTAAAACTCAGGCTGCTAAGCGCAATCCATACTATCCACTACTTCACAATATTGAGAAAAACAGCTTTTGAATCATACAGTCTACATGTACATATTGTACTGACTGAAAATGTTCATATTCATTTACTTAGCTCTGAAAGAGGTTTAAAAAAATTCTGAGAAAACATTTGCTAAGACCAACCAGACGATTCTCATGAAATTCTAGACTTGAAAGTGTGTTTGTGCATTAAGCTTGTTGGGCTAGAGTACTCACCATAAAGATGTTGCTTTGAGTTTGTTGAGCAAAAACTCTGTATTACACAGGCAATCTTTCTTCAACAGATCAAGCTGTTCTGCTTTTATTCTATGATATGGTGCTTTGTTTAGTCTGCGTAGGTTAAAAGTGTTTCCGAACTTTAACGGCTGAGCTGTCACGTGACGATCTTCGGAACCGGAAACGCCTTTTTTGTCTGTGAATGGCTTCTTTTTGCCTATATAAAAAGACCTTTCAAAACATCTGTCCACAAAAAGAATATGTATCTTAAGAATTCTAATGTTTGCTTAATACATGTTATTCGCTTCATAGGGATGGATTCGAAGATATGGTTTACTTTATCCTGCTTGCAAGGTACTGGCTTGAACTTTGGTATTTTTTGATAAAATTCAAATGAAAATTTAACCCATATACTGCTTGATTAGAATTATCAAACTATTAGTAACAAGAAATATCTTTAAAGAAGATAGACGGCATGTCTACATTTTTTAACAATCACAAATTTCTATGTGTTCATGTTATTAGTACCAAAACTAGGTCAAAGGCCAGCACATTCAGCTACATCGAAAAATCAATCTAATAAGGTCTATATACGTGCTCACGTATCTCTTTGTCATCGCAACCTAACCATGAGGGATATTGTTAAAGCAGACTGCGCAGACCGTATCTTTACAAAAAAGAATGCAACGAGTTGCACCCAGGAGACAGTTGGTAAAGGAGTTTCGATAGAACTGAAGTGCCAACGACCTGATCTTAACCCTTTAAGCGTCTTTCACAACTATTGTTGCCATTTCGGCTAGTGTAGATCAAGATCAGACTGCACAACACGTGCAGTCTAGTCTTTGATCTACACTGTCTGTTTTGCTGAAGCACTACAGTCAAAAGAAATTTTGAACTTGACTGCAATTAATTGGATCTTTTTTTTCTGGACTGTCTTTGTCTGGGTTTAATCGGCACTCAAAGAGTTAATACAACCGATGGGTATGGGTTACGATATAGAAAAAAAGATTAAGGATTTGCCGTCTTGTTTTTAATAGGGGCGGGGGAGAATAACAAAGGTAACCTTCTGCCCAGATGCCTTGGAAAAAATCTGCTAATGCCCCATGTAGCATCTTGTTTGTTTTTGGCTTTTCGCAATAACGAGCTTGTGCTGCCTCAGTGAACTGACGGTGGTACCAGTTTATCACATGGACATTGTCTATTCTGCGGCTGGCTGAAATTTCAGAAAATTGACTTCACTGTTCGTCGGGTATATTGCATTAGATTCTAAATTATGCCTACAGTCTACTTTCCTGAATAAACTTACAGAGCAATCAATAACCTATTATAATCGTTATCTAAAAGTAAATCAGCATATCAGTATTAAAAAGATAAACGTCTGAATATATCAAAGTTTAGGAACAACAATTAGTTATCATAGAATGGCTCGGTCAGTTAATTTTAGCAAAAGATTTGAGGAAAAAAAAAAAAACCTCAGAGTAACTAGTTCTATTTACCGATGTATTCCTCAAGGTCAGCACGAAGTCTAATTAACAACAATGGTGGCAGACGTCTGACTGGCGGAGTCCAGTATGTGTATACATCATTCAATACGTCATCGTCACATGACAAAATATCGTTTAATTCGCTCTCCGTCAGACCGTTTCGAGCTGTGGAAAATGACCAAAGCAGCTCAATCAACGGACGGTAAAGCTAAATTACAAAGGCTGCAAATACCTGTCTAAGTAAATCGGTAGAACATATTATCGAATTTATTATCTATGCAGAAATAAAACAAACTGAAAAAAAAAAAATGAGCGTATGAAACTAAACATTATCGACCTAAAAGTATCGACCCTGATCAGCTGCGCAGGCTGACCAGGGTGGAAAATTTTTGGCTCTTGGTAAATTTTCTGCATGTCAAAGGACCAGTGTGCCTCATAATTTAGTAGGTTATCATACAACACGGACTTGATGGATTTATAACACTGTAATAACTTGCCTGGTATCAAGCACCACGGATATACATTAAACCCTCTTTGGGTTCATAAAGATAATATCCTGATTTAAGTCCAACTTATTATTAGACAACAAAGTTATACCCAAGGCATTTGAAGCTCCTTTGGTCTATCACGGAATATTAAAGTTTTCCTAGGTCGATCATTGAACACTTATAATTTTTTTTTTTATATCACATTGGTGCATCGCCTGTATGTCATGGAAAACTCATATTTTCATTAACACCGTTACTATAGCACATCGCCGACTACCGTTATATTATATACAATAAGACTATAGGATATAGAGGTGGTCGCCAAGGTGTTATTTATAGTAATGGAGTTCGGCAATGAAAATTTCGTTGTCCCGTGATAGACCAACGTAGTTTCATTGGCCTATGGTTATACTTGTCCATATTCGCAGCATAAGGAGAGAAAAAGATAAGTTTAGTCTCAGATCATTGGATTTCTCTTTGAAAGGGTTTAGAATCATTTTCTCCTTTTCTCCTAATGCTGTTTTTAAAAGTCGTCTTTCTCTGGAGTGGTTCAAACTGGGGCTTTCTAGTTTTTATGCCGTAAATCAAAATTTCTTGTGATGCATCGATAAATCCAACTCGTAGATCTATTTTTCGATGCAATCTATGGCGTGAAATACATTGCAATATTGTATCTAGTAATATATGTCTTCCATATTAAAAATTTATATTCTATATTAAGATATTTATTGTCTATAAAATAAATTTATTATGTATGAATGATGTATATATATTGTGTATAAGATATATTCATTGTGTATAAAAATATTTCTTGAGTGAAAAAATATATACTGGGTATAAAATATATTTATTGTGTAAAAAAAATATTTATAGGGTTAAAAGATACATACATCGTATTGTGTATAAAAAATATTTATTATGTATAAAAATATTTATTGGGTAAAAAAAATATATATATACCTTGCGTATAAAATAAATTTATTGTGTATGAAAAATATTCATTGAGTGAAAAAAATTATATTATGTATAAAAAAAATCGAAAACTCATTACCCTCGAGCTAAGGGTACGAGTTCTCCAGGGTACGAGTTCTCCTGATATCACATATATTTTTTCTAGCAAATGAATTTTAATTTCGCACATAAATATTTTCGTGACTTATACACGATATATATATATTTTATACACAATAAATTTATTTTATATACAGCATAATTTTTTCACTCAATAAATATTTTTTATACACAATAAATTTATTTTATACACAAGGAACATTACCTTTACCCAATAAATATTTTTATACACAATAAATATTTTTTTATACACAGTATATATCTTTTGACCCAATAAAAAATTTTTTTACACAATAAATCTATTTTATATCCAATATATAATTTTTCACTCAAGAAATAGACAATAATAAATCTTAATATAGAACATAAATTTTTTATATGGAAGACATATATCATCAGATACAATAAATTGCAACGCATTTCACGCCATAGAAATCGTACAAAAACTGTATAATTGCATTCAGCAAACAGGTGCAATTATTGGCGTTTAAATAACAGGACGATTGTTTTCATTAGTTAACTCCGTCTATTTTCATTAGATCAGATGTGACGTAGCTACTTAAAACATTTTTTTTATTATGTAATTCTTCTTTACTGCTCGTTTTGAAGAGCTCTGTCGAAGCTAAATTCAGTGATGAATCATTTTTGAAGTTTGATGAGATCACGAAAACCTGAATATCCCCCTTTAAAACACGAGATTATATGTGTCATAAACACCATTTATAACCTTGAAAGCTCACACAAACCTGCAGTAAGGTATCCGAGAGCACGTGATACAAACACGTGACCGTGGTACTCTTCCAGTCGCATGAATAGGCTATCGATACTTGCTCGTACGCTATCATCCAGTACCGTTGTATCAGTTGGTGCAAAGCTTGTCCACTTTGAAGCTTTGTCAAAGGCAAGTTTAAGGAATAGAACATTTTCTGAAAGCTTCAAGTACGATCCTTGTCTGGTCGTTAGTCAGCTGACGTTGTTTTAGTTGTAACCATTTGTTCAGAATGCCATTCACGTCGTTCTCTGGAAGCTTTGGAATCTCAATAAAGCTATCTGCTGATTTGACTGCTGCCTACTTGAAATGGAAACCAAACTTATTAGACGAATGTAAAATTAATTTAAAGGAAGATACTCAAATTTGTTTTGTCAAAATATACCATTCCTGTTTAGCAAATGGTTTTGTTAGCTTTTGTTTGTATAAAGTACAGTTTCAAAACAGTAACAATTTACACTAAACTAAGGTGGGATGTTTAGATTTACAACTTGCCTGTAAAACTGGGAACGCTTCATACGCTGAATCTGGCAATGTAGAGACTATCATTTTGACATGACTTCTCAGTTTGTGTGGGAGCCATAGTAACTGCCTTGCATTGTGGGTAGGATCTAGCATATCCAGAGAGTCAATAATTACCAACAGCGGACTGTCTGCTGTGGCGAGCATCATGCTCTGATGAAATTCTTCCACGATACTGCGTATATCCTAGAAGGAATATATACAAATTACGTTATAGATATTTGCAGTTCAATATTTATCAGCCTGACAAAACTATACGACTGGCAATAACGGCTGATATTTCACTTGACTAGCTTGCATTAGATTTTATAGCAACCAAAGTAACGTTGAAGCAAAGATTCTATGAACATACAGTGAAGCAATAAATGTTACAACAATTTCTGTACTCGTAGGATATTTGTTTGTTCTGTGTTTAAAATAGATTTCACATTATTTTGGTTTAAAAGGGCCCGAGAGTGAACTTAATCCACGCTTTCCTTGCATTTCTTTTACCAGTACTTCGCCAAACAATCTTTCGGTGGCTTCCTACGTAAACACAATAGAAACAAAATTAATTAGTGAGAAAGGAATGAATCCTGTCGTGATGACTATCATCAACCATCAGCAAAAATTTAACGTGGCCGGCAGGTGTACACGCGACTTCTGAATTACTTCATGGCTTGAGCCACCGGAAGAGACAAATTCTGTGTAAACTATATTTTATTGAAAATCTCACTTTTGGTACATCCCAGGTGGTACTGTAAACTCTCTTTATTTGTGATGTAATACTGGACAACAAGCCACCTAGTGTTGAACTATCAGGAGTCGTGCCTATAAATCTACAATATAACACAAGCAGATAAAACAATCACTGCCTATAAATCTACAACATAACACACATGGATGAAAATCTTATTGCCTAGAAATCTAAAAATATTTTAAAATCCATTACTCATTTCTATAAACTGCATCACTGAAAACAGCCAGGTCTCGAGTCTGCAGCATATAACATTCTGATGAAATAGCCTTGCCTATATGATATATATACGACATACTATACTCGAATCTACAACATAACACACATTGACGAAACTGTCCGTGACTATAGCTTTAGAATATAACGCATAGAGATAAAACTCCAGAGTCTGTAAACGTGCAGAAAAAAAAAAACATATACTCCCAGTCCCATGTAAATCTACAACATAACAAAAAATGACAAAACTGTGACATATATCAATAAACTACAATAAGTTTACAAAATAACACACTTTGACAAGACAATAAGTGTCTGTAAGCCTCTGACATGCGGATAAACCTGTCGGGGCCCACGAATTTACAACATGCAAATATAATTAGATGGATGAAACTGGAGGCTGTTTTCAAACAATCCAGTTTGAAGGCCACGGCCACATAACTGACAAATAATATACATGTGTTACGTACCTGAAAATCACAGCTGCTTTCTGCTTTGTCCAGTTCCATGCTTCTTTTGCTATCATTGCAGAAATCGATGTTTTTCCGGAGCCTGATACCCCGTGTAGTACCAAAGGAACGTTACTCACACCAAGTACGTAGTTCTTTGCCTTCTGTCGTTTGAAAATAAGTGACAAAGAAATGAAATGAGTTATTCCAATGTCTTGAGCTGTTTTGCTATATAATATATCACACTATGTTCATTCAGACCATATCTGTTTTTCTGCAAGCCTTGGATGAAATAAATCTGTCTATGACATAAAGACGAGCTTTTATCACTAATAAAACATTAATCCATTCTCCAGTTACAATATTGAAATAATTAATTTGAGAACTTTTGGAGAACAGGGCGATTAATAGGGGGCTTTGACATATCATGTGACATGCTTATCTCAAACATGTATCAGACAAAAAATCGCAACGGGTTAAGCATTACTCTAAAAGCAAGGGTAGGACTCAAGTGATAAAAAGAACCTGTAATGGGTAAATCACGTTGAAAACAAGGGTAGTTACGCGCAAACCAAAAACTGTACATGATATATAGGTAGGTTACATCTAAAACAAGCACAATAATGTAATAAAATGTCCTACCTGTAGTACATCCTGCCGACCATAAAACCGCTGGCATCTATCTTGGCAAAACTTTACATGTTGTACGATTTCATGAACCAATGCATCTTCAGTGACCTGGCGTTCCTCGGTGGCAAGCTTAATCTTAGAACACATGATATTTACAAAATCTCGACTAACAGATTGCAGGTAGGCCTTGTGATCCGTGATAGGGGCTATACCTGGTATAAGTACAATTAGAAATACGACGATTAAATGGGTACAAGCATATCAACTATGACTATGAAGCGCTATGCTGGTTCTGGAGATACCCAGAAAAGAGAAGACAGCAAAAAGTCATCCTCGGAAACCAGGTTTGAAGCATTACGTTACTCTCCATGCATCACCCCTGGGAAAATTGACTAGCAAATCGTCGTTTCTTATGAATATTCATATGGTCGGGAAGTACCCTAATAGGCAATCGAAAGATCGATAACATAATGATACTCTCTTGTAGAGAGGATAATTTCATTTCTTCCGTTACTAAAAATAACCGTGGAAAAAAAACCGAGATTGTCAACAAATATGGCGGCCGTCGGCGTGCTTGTCTCCTGTGAGGTATGCCATTCTGCAATACAGGGACGACACTATCGATCTTTGTGTACGATTTTAACAGACAATCTCTCGGTGTTACGCCGAAAATCTCTTTTAAACGCTTCTCGATTGTGGTGTTGATGGGCGCCGCCATATTTAAAGTATCGCTAAGCTTGATTTGCAACGAATGATGTGATTGGATATCGACAAGTATAAAATAGAAATGACGGCGTATTTGTGATAAAAATAGTTTAAATTTTCTCAAAGAAAAACTGAGATCACCAATCAAAATGCTTCATGAATAATAATTCATGAGAACGAGGAAACACCAGCGAAATAACCCAGGGGCGATTACAGAATGAATCGAGGATGGCAAAAAGTGAGCTGTTGAAAACTATTGAATGCAGCGTCAGTCATTTTTCAATCAGCTACAAAGAGTAAGACATTTATGGTCATAACAATACAAATAAGGCTTTAAAATTAATGAGAAATAAATTCAAAGTCCCAACCTTACGATGTGCATTAGTAGACAATGTTACAGACTTGTTTGCAATGGAATAGTTGCTACTATCGTAGATACTGTGTTTTATTAAGTTAGGGATCAGAATTTTTTCTCCCAACAAACTGAGTTGCACATATCAAAGTCGGCCTCTGCCATTTCACCCCTCACAACACCATCTCGTGCTCTAAAGTATCCACAGTGGACGCCCTTTCAAAACGTTTAATCTGCAGATGATATAAATTTCATAAAGCCTGATTTTGTCATTCGGGACAGGCTTACATACCTTCAAAATATTCAAGACATATACAATAAAAGATAAACAAGTGTAAGAATTCACACGCATAAGTGCATAACTCATACAAAAACTCATGAATGAAAAATAAGATAATGCCGTGTGCTTCAAAGTGGTTTATAATAAAAATTTTACCTTCTCTTTTATTCCATTTCACATTGTAATTCAGAATGTTTCCAGCTGGAAGTTTTTCTGTCATTCTGACATCTCGCAAATCTTCCAGCATTTTTCCTGCTTTCTGTACCTTTTCCACAGAATTGTTGTATTCACATTCTAAGTATTAATAATGATACAGTCAATTCTTTCAAAACATAGTCGTAAAGAAATCCAACCCTGCTTCATGCAAGAACCAAAATTTAATAGGCTCTTTACAGGTGCTTGCATAGTAAAGGTATTTTGCAGCATATTTCCATTCTCTTGGAACTCATAATACGCTTGCACAGTACATGTAATTTGATTGATAGAAGCGACTAATAACACTGGCTTTTAAAATACTCTTAACACATCATTTGAAAAACGTCTTCCAAAACTGGAAAAATCGTTTTATCAATTCGAAATAGAAATGGATAACAGGCTCAATTTGTCCAAACAAAAGTAACCGCTTTACCAAATAGACTCGTATTTTTAAGCTGCTTTGTGAGTATCAATAAAAGTTTAAGATAATTTAACGACTTAACTGACTTCGTTATTAGCCATCTAACTATAAACATTTAAAATAACATTTAAATTTTAATACTTAATATTTAACACAAGATTATAAAAGACCAAAGCTTAACTGATACTAATAGATTCAATAAAATTACACTGAAAGTATTTTTGCCACCTAAAGTACGCCCTCATTTTTAACAACCACTAATAGCTTTACGTATATTTTGTAGTAAAGTGATAAATTACGAACCGGTATATCTGGAAAGCAGATAACTGGATTCTTGTTGATCGAGATCCGTGATTGTCCTCTTTATCCAGACACAAGACTTGCCCACATCTTTAACATCCAGGAGACCCCTTGTTACCTCCGTCTCTGTCACTTTGTAATTAAACTATGTATGTTTATGAGTCCGTATTTACAATTTTTTAATTAATACATGTACATACATGTAACTCTATTTCAATGATGGTCATTGTTGAATATTGAAATCTGATAAAACTTGTATCAAAGACCTCATTAACCCTAAATATCTACAAATTACTGCGCTGATGCACCTTAATTCTTATTCTTGCCAACTTAAGAGAAAAATAAAAAAGAATTTAAAAAAAGAAAATATGTCTAGTTATGTAAAAATAGACCCATTCGAAGTTTCACAAAAATTTTTTTGAATGATTGTATTATATTATATGGATGGAAGCAATACTTTTTGGGTGCTATATTAAAGTTGAGCAAGCATCATTTATCAGACAGCACAAAAAGTGTTATCTTATCTCTGATCTGCACTGTCCGATATATAGTGTGATCGTCTGGCTTGAACAGCACTTTGATTGAATGGTTAAGCTACACTCATTGAAAATGCATTTCAGTCTTAAGTTTAAGGTTGCCTTAATACAATTATGATCAACAGTGTGTAGCAAGAAAAAACTAAGATTTTAACCTGATCTAACGTATTTACGCGCTTTCTCAGCATCAAACACTTTCATAGCAACTTCTTCTAGGGAATTTTGGATCAATCCACTTTCTGTCCACCATTGCTTCTTTGCTGCATCTCTTTTGTCCTTCTCTTCACTTATAAAGTCCGGTAACTTTGAACTGATTCTGCTTGCAATGTAGGTTGGGGGTACACTGTTTGTATCTTTTTCAAACCATCTGTTAAATAATAGATACATGTATTGAAGACAATGAAAGGTGTGTCATGGTTTTTATAATTTACACGATCCTGTATTTTCATGTGAAAGCTTGAAAGATTGGTATATCTCCAGATGAAATTATATATTATTTGGAATCCGTCGCTGAATAATGTGTGAAAAAATATTCAACATTACAGAGTCGTAGATCAGTTACTGCCTTAAAGTCTCAGTAGCGTCCAAATGTAAAATGGCCTGTTTATAAAATAAAAGTAAATTTCATTTTTACTATGTGAAAATATGGCGATTTTTATGACTGTAACGATATGTAAAGGTGCAGTTCGTAAAAGTTCCAGTCAATGGCAGAAACAAGAATTTTGAAACTAAAACAGATCCTACCATGCCGCATTATCTGTTTGTTTACATCGATGATCACTGACGATTAGCCGACTTTTCGTCGTAAATATCCGCAGTGACGTACTAGTGACGTAAACACCACGTGATAATTCAGTGTGTTTTGTCCCCATTCTAGGCTTGAAAAACCAAGTTTATCGACATTGTAAACAGAAAGAACGACACAGGCTGTTCGCTTATTTGTTAATCATCAATACAGGAAGAGTTTACTACATCGAAATAAGAAAACAGGTTAAGAATGAGCAATATTACTCTCCGATGGCATAATATTGGAAGTGTAAACAGTAGTCCTTTGTACTACGTCATAGCACTAATAAGATGCAATGTTATCACGTGACGTTCTCGAAGACCTAGTTCGAATATACACGAACGATAACGAAGGTTGTCTCGGTCAATGGCGACCCTGAAATCGACGGGCTTCTCCATGCATTTTCGGACGCGTATATCATGGCAACCAATGCAGTAACTGACACGTTCGGGTTTTATCCGATCTTATATATGTGTGTTGCGATGGGTAATCCGTTATATTTTCGAGTTATAAACAGTGAAAATTAGCTATTCTTTGGCTTTACTGAGGCTTAAATAAAATACCCCCATACATGTACAAATCGACGAAGAGTAGATACATACAGGATTTGACATAAGTCAGTTTTGCGATGAAATTAACTGCACTATCAAGAAAATTGTTTTCAGGCAAACCTTTGACGAATTAAAAAAAATTTCGACAGACAGTTTTTCTAAAGATATTATTTCATAGGCTAACATGTATCAAATTATTTTTATCATATAATTCTGTCACGGATATATCTGAAAATGAGTAAACATGCACGTATGTGTTCAGATTTACCTGTTTGAGATCGCCTTACATATTTGACAGGAGTTTCTTATGGGAGGAAAAAAAAAAAACGTTGTTGGGAATCCTATAATGTAACTGATTGACTTGAGATCTAACAAGGAAGCAAATCTTTGCTTTGAAAATATCGACGCCAATTTGAATTTTTTTATGGTAGTAAAATTTGTAGGTAAACCATATCTTTGAAACACAAAAAGTACGAGCACAGTGCTTTGGCCAATGGCGTCATATTATGCGTCTCTGAAACGTGTATATAATAAAGGAAAAGAGTTCGTAAAAACTATAATTCACCGAAAACAAATAAGGTTTGTTATGTGACACAACGACAGACTTCTAACTCACTTGATAAAAATGTCCAGAACCTCTTTAGACCCTATCTGTCCGAGTATTTCTTCGAATTCATCGGCTTCTATAGATCTTGGAAAGTCTGCATATCCATATTTATGTGACAAAAGTGACTGAAAACAGTAAGGAAACGAAAAAGTTTTGAAAATTTCGGGCAAATAAAATTTAGAATAAAGAAAAGGATAGAAGAGTAATTTAAAAAAAAACAACAACTTTTTTCAATCTTTCGTATTCCCTGGTTTTGTATTCACTAAACATACCAAAAATGTATTTTTAAGACTTTTTGAAATCTCAAAGTATCGCAATATCGAACTTGTGTGATCGAATTCATGATTTACAATTATATGAAAGAAATTCGTCAAAAAATGGTCGATGTGGGCTCACTAAGTATAAATTTTCCAGACTTCTCAAATAAAATTTGGTCTCAATTATCCATTTACGTCAGATCCTGAACATGCTTACCACGAAATTTGGCCCAGTCGACAACTGTTGGCACATTTGAATCTCTCGGAGACATATATCAGTGCCCATGTGATCGTCTGTGGCCTCGTCACGGATACCCCATCTCATGTCCACAACTTGGAATTCGTACCCAAGCTCTTGACAAAACGTTGTAATTTTTGGGTATGCACTGATCATGAGCTCGTTTCTTTCTTTCTCTGTATCTTAAAACAAAACAAATTTTATGAACTTCACAAGAACAAGGTCAAAGGAATGTGGGGAATATACTTTGTTTTCAGACTGAGGACTGAATGCAAAAGCTGTTTACACTGCATGAAACCGCAAGGGGGTGCCAAACAACATTGGCTAGTTGTTTATATATCTCTTTGAAAACAAACAAACAAAAAAAATGTTCTCTAAATTCAATACGATTGAATGCCAACCCTATCTGTGACGATACTGAAGCATACATTCATCATTTACATCTTTGATTCCAATGTCAGGAACACACAATTTTCCCCCTCCCTCACCGATTGTTCTTATAATGTGCAAGAATACAAAGAATCTACTTTCTAGATCCCCAAATTTTCTTTCCGAAAACACTGATAAGTCAATCAGATATACACCTATGAATAAAGTTGTAAGAAAGATTCTTATGCATAATTTGTGGGGAAATTATGTGCAAAGGTTGTACGTAACAAATAATTTTTGGCTTATGGGCTGCTGCAATATAACTAAGCAGGCTTACCCGTAAATGTACTACTTGTAAATATCCGCACTATCTTGGCCGTTGGCGGACATACGGCCATCACATTCCCGAGAAACAGTTCGTTCTGCTTGCTTCTTTCTCCGTCGTTTACACTCGAGATGATCTGAAAAGAGTCATCTTGACGATAGAACGCAAACATTAAAAATTGATTGATTTTGGTGTTTCACACCGCTTTCAACGTTCTTTCCGCAACATCTAATTTATTCATGAGTCATGAGTTCACTAGAGCTGACCTGGGAGTAATTAAGGAATTATTGCCGCCTGTACCCAGGCCACATTATACCAATCAAGTCAGTGCATAACTATGGATTGACCAGCCCGCATAGCTCAATAGGTAGAGCGTAGGACTCGTGAACGTGATGTTTCGAGTCACTTGAGGGTGTGGGTTCGATCCCCACGGCTGGCCATCTAAAATTACTAATAGTCTTTCGGATGAGACGTTAAATCGAGGTCCCGTGTGACGGTGCTATACACCGAGCACGTAAAAGAACCAGGCGTAACTTAAGATGGGTTTCGTCCTGTATCTGCACTATCCCCCGTAACAATACTAACAGCCTTCAGGGGGCGTCGCCCATATGGGCAACCGGTGGCGACGATAAATAAACGCAAATTCAATCAATAACTATGGATCCGTAAAATCCATTTTGTCTAACGACCAACTGAAACATGAAATATAATTGTCCTTGGACATGCAGAAAATTACCAACAGCAAAAATTTTCGACTCATGTCAGCCTGCACGGACTGCGCAGGATGACATGGACTGATGCTTTTTGCAGAATGAGGTACATTAAGCCCCTTTTCACAGAGCATCGCTCATATAGTATGATTAAATATAATTTCATGGTCTAACATAGTATTGCTATACTGTAGACATGTTGGTCTATTCTGAGCTAAGGTTTGCTCATAAAATTTACCTTCTCAGCTGCTTTCACGAATTTGTCAGGGTATTTTTTCTCTCGTTCTACCACAATAGTGGTTTTTCTCATCCGGGTTTTCTCACGTTTCAACTGCATTTTCGTCTTCATTCGATCCAACCCCAAAATCACTGTAAAGAAATGACAAGCCTAGATGCATAACGTCCTAACATAATGTTATTCTCTCTCTTTTGTTGTGACCTTAGTGCTAAGTACAGCTTTAGTTGTTTTTGTAGACAATGTAGATCAAGATCATACTGCACAAACGTACAGTCTGATAATGGATCTACAATGTTTATGTGAGAGTGTTTTTTAATGACTGACTGACTGACTGATTGATTGATTTTGCTTTACGCCCCTTTCAACCTTATTTCCGTCATATCACGGCCACAGCTGTTATATTATGTATTTGCTGGGTTTCATCAATACCAGTAAGGCTAGGGCTCTGAAGAATATTACCCAAAGACACTCCAACGAATAATCCTAAGTGTCGAATGAGATCGAGCCAAGGACCTCCGAATTACGAATCCCCCCCCCCCTATTTTCACTCTTAACCAAGGTGAGCTAATACAGGCTCCTTTGGACCCTCTTGTTGATGTAAAAAATACAATCTCACATTCATTTACCCGTAAGTTCGATTTTAAAACGAGGAATACGACCATACAAATTAATCTCGAAAATTGCCGCCTCCTCAAATCATTGACTCGTTCTAGCACCATGATTTGAAAAGCTCCCAAGGTTGGCCAAACTCGTCCCGGGAATCGAGCCCGATACCTCTGATGTGAGAGTAGATGTGAGAAAATACGATTGTACGGTTTTCGTGTTTGAGAAAACTTACCGTCGATGCCTTCTTCATCCTCAAGCCCGCGTTCCATCTGCCTAACAAGCGATTTTCTACCTCGTCCAACGCTGCAAAAGGTGGAAACAGATTGCCAGTTTGGTCTTGTCGCCTTATTTAAACCCATTACAAACAATCTCTTATTTTAACCACCCAGTTGGAAAAGCATTTTCAAAACATTGGGGTAAAAAAAGAAAATGCAGTACAAGCATTTTAATCTTTTCCCGATTATATCTTCTACTAGTTCAAAAACTGAAATCATCTTTTGAACTGCATTTAATTTGTCATATGCAAATGCTTTGAATTTCGTCGAGTCAAAAATCATGTCGTTTGGTACAGATTTAACCATTAACTCTTTCACAGGTAATGACAACTTACATATGAGCTGTGCTCTGTGAAAAGGGGCTTAATGCATCTGCAAAAAGTATCGACCCAGGTCAGTCTGCGCAGAATCCGCAGGCTGACCTGTGTAGAAACTTTTTGCTCTTAGTCATTTTTCTGCACTTCTTCATGATCCAGTCGGCTGTTATACAAAATATAATTATTTGATGACTTGCTTAGTATCATGTATCACGGATTTGCATTAAACCCCCTTTTGCCAAAACATGGCTCAAATCTTTTGCAGATAGACTAAGTCAAACTCGGACTCCAAAGAACGTGCAGTCTGATTTTGATATACAATCTCCGTTAGTTTCAACCATATTGTAGCCAGAGGAAGCTTGAAATTGCGATAAATCTACTTTTTCTTATAATGATAATTGAACAAGTCAGTTTCTTTACTTCTTTCGCTGCTTATGTCGAATCGAATAAATTTTGCAGACTGCGTAGATCAAGATCAGACTGCACAAAACGTGCTGTCTGATCTTGGATCTACGCCGTCTGTTAATAAATAAAATACTTTGACCAGTAGTATTTGTCGTTTTTCTTATAAGTTTATTAATAAAGCCCGCCCGGGTGGCTCAGTGGTGAGCGTGTCGGACTCATGACCTGGTGGTTGTGAGTTCGATACCCGGTTAAGGCGAACTTTCTTTCCGGCGTATTTTCGCCTCTCACCTCTGCTGAAGCATGTGAGAAAAGTAGTCGGTGGCTTTGGAAAGAAAGTTGTGTTAGTACTGGTGTGAGAAAGCCAGGAAACACATGTGCGTCACCGACCGCCATGATATGACCTCAGCTGTTAAAGTGGCGTTAAACCCCAATACAACCAACAATTATTAATAAAACTAGCCATCGTTTAAGATTACAATACTTGTGTATTGATACCTTGAAATAAGCTTCTTAATTTCCAATTAATATTGTGATGGAAGCGTGATAATTAAATGGTAAAAGATAGTTAAGTAAGCACAGTAACTATGCATAATTTACCAAACGACAAAATGTGGACTTTTCCAAAGTGAGAGCATTTGCAGACGACAACTGAAATGTTACTAAAATGATTAGACTCATTTTTTAAAGGGTGGAAAAAAATTGTCGGAATAGGAAAAAATGCTGGTAACCAGCATTTTCTCCTTTTTCGACAATGTTTTCAAAAGGCCTTTTCCAAATGGTCTGTAACCTTGCATGCCCTCTCAATAACAATTAACAAAAGTCTCAAAAGTCAAAAGTCTTTGCAAGATGCATTTTGTCATCGCCCAAACCTCTCCTTTTTGTACCAAATAGCACAAATACATTTCGAAAGCCAGAAAATTAGCAAAAAAATATGTGTTGCATTCCGAGTATGATTTCTAATAGCGCCAAATATATAAACTCGACCTCTTTCGACCGCTGACTCGAAATACAACCCACTGAAACTCGGGAATATTTTTTAACCCTTAAGCCTTGACGAAATAGACGGACGGTCTTTGCAGTCTGATCTTGATCTATGCCTTAACAAAGGCAAAGTTTTCGCCTATGGCTCTGAAAAGATAAAAGAAAACGTAATACTCTACCTTTTTGGCCTCTTTGTAGACTGCAACTGGTTTCTTGATTGCTGTTGAGTAGAGTCGGTTGTCGTTCTATTGGCCCAAGTTTCTGATGAAGTCACAGCTTTAACATGCCCGCTAGCTTCTTCGTTTGCTTTCGTTTTTGCTTTCGTTTCGGTAACACGTTTGGTATTTTTTATTGAATCGCTATGTATTTTATTCTCAATAGACATCGGTTTTAAAGACTGGTCCTTGGAGCGGTCCAAACTTCCTGCAGAGGGCTGATTTTGTTCTTGCGGTTGCCATGGTGACTGAACTTGTTGTTTCATCTGTTGTTTGTCTGGTTCCTTTTTTGTCGATGAGCCCGACCCCATTTTGCACGATTTGCTGACAAAAAAAAAAAAGCATCAGCCCTTAACTTGCTAAGTAATTGAAATGGACTTCTCAATCTGGAAAAAACGGCCAATGCATTGCAGTTTAACCCTGTGCCAGACAAAAACTTTTTACACTTGACCGATATAAACAGTTGCATATGAGGCTCGAATCATGAAGTGTGTCTTTAAAAGGTAGAAAACCTTGTTCGAAAAGCAGAAAATGCGCATTACCAGGATTACCTCCCTATTTTCTTAGGGTCGTTAAAACTCGGGATTATGTTGTACAGGGTGAAAAGCTATGTTTGTCAGACAATGTCAATAAATAGTAGGGCAGTATGAATCCACGATTTTTTGCCGATATGTAGATCAGGATCGGACAGTACATTCTGTGCAGTCTGCTCTCAATCATTACTGTCCGCAAGAGATAAACTGTCCTTGATCAACATCTTCCCCATCTTCGCAAGCCGAGGTGACGATCACTTCGTACATCTACGTAGTGATCGTCACCTTGGCTTGCGAAGATGCATCTTCCCTAAAAGCACACCGAGTCGCTCTGAGCAGCCTGATCTTATTCTACACATTTCCGCGAAAGATAGCCGGAACGTGATCTACAAATTCAGCAAAAGCTTACTTAGGTGTACTTACCAGTCTCATTATCATGCACACCGTTTGCAAAAAGGATATCTATAATATCTACAAAAGAACACTGAATCGCTTTTAGTACCCTAAGAGTTAGAAACTTACTTGTACCCTAAACCTCAAAGTATCCTGAATGCTGTGTTGCACTTTACCAGACAATACACTTCTTCTTTAACGAGGAAAAAGGCTTTCGTTGGCAACTACCATTTTCTCCTTATCTCACAATGTTATTTTATACTTTCGAAAATGACGATTATTATCATTTTTCAACTACATTTAATTTGCCGTCGGCAAATGCTTTCAAAATGGACAAGTTCAAAACTGTCGTTAGGCACAGATTTATTCATTCTCAGGTCAGATTTTATAGTCGTAAAGGGAGCCTTTTTTTTAACACGCTAGCCTTGTAAAATCAAACAAACACACACACAAATTTAACAGTTACTTTTTCTATATTTACGTAAATCCCTCCTAAGAAAGAATTTCGCTCTTTGTCTACCTCTGTCAACGATTTTAGTTTGTAGTAAATTGTTTTATTATCAAGTTTTCATTCAAAGATATGTTATCATATAATAACAGTTATATACCTGTTTATTTTTCTTTAATCTAGTGATTCCGTAAATATTGATTTTGCCTTTGGATTTTTCTCCCACTCGTCTTTTTTATATTTTATTTAGATTAAACGTAACGCATGAAACTATTAATATTTACACTAAAGTGAAGATATTTGTAAACTATTGTAACTTAAACTCTTATAAAGACATTTCACTTCCCAGCGGATAGTCCGATATACTTAAAATAAAGATATCGATTTCGATAGATTTATTGACGAAAAACATACACTATTTTGTTATTATTTCCTTGTGTACCCTTTACCAACAACATTTTAGACCATTCCAGTTTGAAAGCATTTGCAGACGACAAGTTATATATGGCTTGAATAATAGGACTTGTCCTTAAAAGGGCAGAAAATATTGTTGAAAAGGAGAAAATGCTGATTATCAGCATTCTTTTTTCTTTTCCCACAGTATTTTCAATGGCCTTCTACATGTTCTACCTCAGGGTTGTTAACACTAGGGATTATAATGGTAAAGGGAACAGTTCTTTCTTCTTTACACAGAGGTGTATTGAAAATACTAACACAAATATACATAGGTTTTTAACTGTTACCCTTTGTATCACCCTTAATCCTCCAATTTAACATTGATCGGAATTCGATGAACAAAAATGCTAACAGTTTACATGGGTTTGAATTTTACTCTACTCTCAAAATACTGGTTCAAATCCTAAGCTCCGCCAATTTCTCTGAGCTTTGATGATATTCATTGCGACAAAATTCAATCCTCTCTCACCGCTGATCATTGTTTGACGATGGTTATATGGGAAAGCAGTCATTACTAGGGAAAGATATTGTACAAAATACATATTAGGTAAAGAAACTCCAGGCAAGCATAGATAGCTGCACTGGCCGCCGCCATATAATTGAAATAGTATTGGGAATGTGGTTAAACACCTTAAAATATCGAGGCGCTGAAAGTGCTGACAGACTAGCGAATGTGGAATAGGCGGTTTTATTCATGATTTAAAACTTAGTTGGTCCATACTAGATTAAAAGAAAATGGGGCAACCCTGCTACCAAGTTCAATCCGATTCGACCCCGTCCAATTCGGTTATTAAGTCCGGTTCGGTTTGGCCCGAACAAATCTGGTTATTAAATCCTATTCGGGTCGATCCGGTGACTTTATCTACCGCACATAGCCTTTACTTGTCATAATAGTAAATAACATGAAATAATTGTATTCGTTGATCTTTTATTGAAAAAGGCAAATAATTAATCTATCATTTTAATAATTTAGCATTTAAATACTTTCCAGGGTTCACTTTAAAGTGTTTTGAACTCGCCCAAATTGGGGTGGTAGATCCTTGTAGTTCATAAACATTGTTATATTTAAAAGAATCGCGATTTCTACCAGAATCAATTATTCAAACTGTGTGGGGCAGTATTTGGAGACAGTGGGGGTTTTGTTTACATTTGAATCTGGGTCACTTTCAATGGCATTAATTTTGTGTAGCGATCTTATGATCGCTAGTCTAAAAAATGTATAAAAAGACTTTTAACTCTTTATACAGACGACTTAAGTATGTTCTGATCTAGATCTGTACTGAAAGTATTCGAAGGTGACAAGTTAGTGTAACATAGTAGCTACTTTTCCCACATTGGGATAAGTCAATGTGACAGTACAGTGGAATGTGGAATATTTTATGTTGGAGGAAAAAAACAGAGTCTGAAGACAACAGACAACGTTTATTAACAACATAAATCCCTTCTCTATAATCCTACGGGGTAAATACAACTACCCACAATATATAAGAGAAAACATCAGGGGAAAAGTCGTCCCTGCTAAATTTTACAGTGACCGCTGGCGCAGGTCTACTATTCAATAACCAATCTATCATCCCCTCCTGCTCTCGGCAGAGCATCTTCTTTATATAGCCGAATTCTCTCAGGACGTCCCACCAAGACATTATTGTTGGTTATAGGAATATCCTAACTGTCCATTATCTGCTGCCGTATCAATATTCATAATACTCATTAATAAAATATGATGATGACTTAGACGTGTATTATGTTACACCCCCCCCTTATTTCAGGATGTATGTCTATATAGACAGCCAACCAATCAAAAACAGTAGCATTCACGCTGAACCATCATATCTCATAATATCTAAATCGGAATTATAGATTCAATACACCTACAACATGAATATATATAAGAGAAACATGGGTAACAATAAAAGAAGAATCAATAATTGGAAAAAAATATCGAGAGTCACCGTTATATAAACACTACCATCTCTTAAAGTTCAGGCAATACACTTTAACGATTAACATGTGTAACTTCATTAATCTCACTATCTCTGATTATACCATTAAACACTTTAAACACTTAAGAATATCTAAACATATAACACACATGTATAAGTAATAGAAAGAAAAAGAGTTTAGACCTTCTATTCATGGCGACTTCTATTTTCACCATCTCCCTCACTGGAAAAGTCAATTTGTGGATACAGATGTACCGCCTGTGTCTCCTCTCCTCTATGTTGTTGGTTGGAAGTGGACTGGTTACCCGTGATCCCAGGTGATGAGTTTCTTTCACCCTTCATCTCGTGAAGCTCCCAACTTTCAGCAACATCCTTCCGCCCTGAACCTTGCATTCTACCAACCAAGTACCCTTTTATTTTCTTACGATACTTGACCAAGATAACAATTATTATTATAATCAAGATGATGAGGATCAGACCAGGGATGCCCCAAAAGCCATATTGTTCCAATAATGTTAACTGTGTGGATTGTACAATTCTCAATTCCGTAAGTAATTTATTCATGGGAACTTTATCGACGGTATCCAGAATGGGTGGAAGCGAAATTGATCTATTCATGGATTTCGGTAATCCTTGATTAACTTCCCTATACATAGAAATACCAGTGAAATTAATTTTCCGGAGGAGTCGTATAAATGGGTCGTCAATCTTAACCCATTACCACACAATCCCTACTTTTGACGAGCCTGAGAAAAAAGCCTTTAGAAAACATTGTGGGAAAAGGAGAAAATGCTGGTGCATTTTCTCCTTTTCTCACAATATTTTCTACCCTTCACAAAACAAATTTCAAATTTTCAGTCACTTTTATTTTGTTGTCTGCAAATGCTTTGCATTTGGACAAACCTAAAATTTTGTCGTTTGGTAATGAGTTAAAAGTAATACTCGTATCTGATCCTGCGATTAATGATACAAAATCATTATTGGCACGACAAGACGAATTTAGATAGAGCACTCCCAAAGGAGGATTTATAATTATCTCTTTAGTTACAGCCTTCTTGTCATAACAAACGACGGAAAATTGTAACGGACTCTTTGTAGTCACCGCCCAAAGTTGTGGATTAATTTCGGTAATCAATGGCAACCTTTCAAAAACTAAGTTTATGTGTTTTAAATGTTGCTCTGGTGTTTCTGAAACAATGGCTATATCATCTATGTATGGAAAGGCAAACGGTAATCCCTCTAAAACGGTATTCATGAGCTCTTGAAACAATGCACCTGCATTTACTTATCCAAAAGGTAATTAACCAAAGGTGTAAGTTCCCATGTGACAAGTGAACGTAGCTTTTTCTTTGGTTTTCGGATCTAGCTTTACGTTTCAATAACCACTGAAAAGATCTAATGTTGAATATATTTTTCCGCGACTTAATAATGATAAAATGTCCTCTATGACCGGTAATGGGTAAGACATTTTCTTCGTAATCCGGTTCAATTTTCTAAAGTCACAGCAAAATCTAGTAGACCCATCCGGTTTACGTACCAAAACGATCGGAAAAGCCCATGGTGACCTTGACTTTTCAATTATTTTGGCCTTCAACATTTCATCAACAGCATCTTCTACCCGTTGCCTATCACTTAACGGACAACGATAAGGGTTACACTTAATGGAAGGGTGGTCCCCGGTATCTATTGTCATTTGTACGGTATCAGTCCCTCTCAAGTCTTTGTAACTTGTTGCAAAAAGGTCTCTATTCCTTTGAATTAATTTACTAACTTGTCGTCCATAATTGTCTGCGCATTTCAACTCTGACAAATCCAATTTCTGGTCGTTAGTAGCAATTTCTCTGCTTAAAGAGACACAACAATGCTCACTAACGGGAGTTGCAACTGCAACCACACATCCCCTACGCAGCTTAATTGTTTTCTGAGTAGTATTCATTATCATTATAGGTAATCTCCTATTTTTACTTTTTGAAACAGACCCCACTAACTTAACACCTGGTTCGGTAGAGATAAACCCCTTTTCTACTTCAGACAGTTCACATAAAACTTCTTTGTCCAAGTTTAAATTCTTTTGGAGCCGACAATCCACGGCTTAACTCGTCAAAGGTTTTAAAACAAGTTTATTTCTCAACCTAACCGCAGACGAAATATGTATATCTTCTTGTAACTGAACATATGTTTTGTCAATTCTTAACAAACCCAAATCGAAATACATCCTAACCCAATTTTGTTTTAACCAATCACGTCCTAAAATTAAGTTCCGATTCATATCTTTTACCACAATAAATGTATGGGTCAGGGTTAGTCCTTTAACGAGAAAGGTGAGATTAACATATCCATCGATTTTCAGTGCTTGGCCGCTAACAGATTGTAAACAAATATTTTTCTTCAACAGCTTGGGTTTATTACTAAGGTTATTATAAACCGAGCGTCGCATTAATGATAATTCTGCTCCAGAATCTACAAGAGCCCTATATTTCTGTTTACCTACATTCAATAAAATCGAATTCGGACTACCTGATATATTAATTTTATATTTATGTACCTTATGTTTTGCCCGTCCGTTGGCTTCAAAACGAACAGGCCTACTTAGTTTTTTCGATCAAAAGGTCTCTTTTTATACTCCTTTTGACCCTGTCCCGGTCGCTTTCCGTTCCAATTTTGAATTGGTCGACCGTGATCAAACCCCGGTGGTCGGCTATGATCGACTTCCATTGGTTCTGGGTTTTGCCCACTGAAACCATGACCATGCACTCTTAAATTTGAACCTATTTATCAGATTTTGCTCAGCCGTCGCGATTTTGATAGCTTCCTGAAACGTGCTAGGACTTTCTCTCAGAATTTTCAATTTGATTGTGTTAGACACGAGGCCGTCAATAAAAAAACCTATCAACTGTTGTTCCTTTAAGGGACCCCCTTGATCTTGGAAAGCTTGCTGTGCTAAGTTAAGCAATCTTTCTGCAAATATCTGCACATTCTCATTTCTACCCTGTCTTATCCGTCCTAACAATGTAAGGGCGTGCATCGAGTCCGACACAAGTGCAAATCGTGCACCTAATTCTTGTTTCAAAATGTCCCATTTACAACCTGGGTGAGAGTTCAAATATCTTTGTCGAAAATCAGCTACGAGGCCGGAGGAAGATTGTAAAGCAATGAAGCGTTTTTGATCGTCGGGTAGCCGTGCCAATAACGCATATTTTTCTATAGCTTTAATCCAGTTATGAAATTCAGCCGGTCTTCCGTCAAAATTTGGAACGATATGGGAAATCCCCTGAGCCTGAAATGCATCTCTCAGACCACCTAACTGTTCGGCAAAACATTTTAATGCCATCCCTAAATCAGGTACTTGGCTGGTCATTTTGCAATAATTCAGAACAAAAAAGTTGTTGGTTGGTAAGTTCCGACTCCTGGTCCACACTTCGGCTCCAATAGCGACGCAACAAAGATGTACAAATGGTTATCGTTAATCGAACACTGAGCGGCAGCATTTTGGTCCATTACATAAGAAACTTCCACAAAGGAACAGCGAACCCAAGTCACTTTAATGTTTTTGAACGATGGGTCAGAACTGCTTGCTGGCTCTTGTTTGTCTGCTTGTTCCTCGGTTTCCAAATTTTCCGTCACAGAAGTTTCATAAGTACTTTTTTTCCGGAGGGTTTTTCTTCTCCATTTTTGCCAATCATAATTAGTTCCAATTTTAAAGTACACCAAAAACGATAAACTTATAGTCCCATGTTCGTTACTTGGTGGATCACCAATCCTGGTCACGGCACCAAAATATATTTTCTTCGTCTTTATGTAACATAGTGGCTACTTTTCCCACATTGGGATAAGTCAATGTGATCGTACAGTGGAATATTTTATGTTGGAGGAAAAAAACAGAGTCTGAAGACAACAGACAACGTTTATTAACAACATAAATCCCTTCTCTATAATCCTACGGGGTAAATACAACTACCCACAATATATAAGAGAAAACATCAGGGGAAAAGTCATCCCTGCTAAATTTTACAGTGACCGCTGGCGCAGGTCTACTATTCAATAACCAATCTATCATCCCCTCCTGCTCTCGGCAGAGCGTCTTCTTTATATAGCCAAATTCTCTCAGGACGTCCCACCAAGACATTATTGTTGGTTATAGGAATATCCTAACTGTCCATTATCTGCTGCCCTATCAATATTCATAGTACTCATTAATAAAATATGATGATGACTTAGACATATATTATGTTACATTAGAATTATGTCAAATTAAGAGATTTTTCTTTCAGAAGGTATTGAGAACATTTTGAGTAACGGAACATTTGCAGGTTACTTTAATTTACGCCTCTTTCCAATGATGTTTCTATTTAGCTTTATATGATGTTTTCAAAAGCTTTTATTCTATGTTGTTGTTTGGTAGAGGGGTTAAAACGAATTTTAGACAAAGGAAGAATAAAAAAAAAATCAACTGCAAATAATGCGACTTAATTTTAAAAGGCAAAGGGGGCGGGAACATGTCGGTTACATGCATTTTCTCTTACAAATTGTTTTCAAAAACGCGGGGCAGTTTGGAAAAGGGTTAGCAAAGGTTTTGTGTGGAGATGTAAATAGAATGAATTTCGAACACGTTGTGCACCTTTAAGAATCGCCTTGTCACTCATACCTTGTCATACCCCTCACTCCTTTTTTGCTTTCTTACAAATTCGGTAAAAGATTTGTCTGTTGTTTGAATGAATGCTTCAGCGATGACTATCATCAGTCCTCAGTATGAAATTGGCCTAGCTGTGGAATCGAAGCAGCGACCACCTGGTTTAAATCGTTATACGTTAACGACTGCGCTACTGGATTTTGCAAATACCGAAAAAGACACATGATCTGTGTACATAAGTATGTTTTATTGTCATTTTGTTTAACTGACGATGTATCTTGTGTACAAGTCATAACTGAATTTTCGTTCTTTTGTGTTCTTTAAACAGTGGTCGCACATGAGACTTTTTTTTTTTTTTTTTCATATCTTTGAAAAACTCTGACGATTGTGCAGCCGAAGCTGCCCTAGAGATCACCCGTATTAAGTAACCCGGTGCTGAAAGATATCAATATCATGATTCTGCATCCCTTCTTGAATTAACTTGATTGAACTTGTATCCAAAGTCACCTGATCTAAGAGACCGCTTTTCTTACTTCCGTGTGGTAGTCTCTAAATTTAGGATAGACTCGAAATGCAAAATCAAATGAAACACTCTGTAACGTTACTATCTGATCTAATACATGCAATCCGCAAATCAAGGAAACTTACTTCATACTGTTTGGGGCTGCCAGTTAAATAAATTAGAACGTTTGAAATGGAGGTCTCAATGTATGTTTCCAGGACAACTGCAAATAATTCTGGACATAGTTTACCATCAGTTAGCAAACAGTGTAGATCAAAGATTAGACGTTCTGTACAGTCTGATCTTGATCTACGCCATTTTCAAAAACTTTATCAAATAAGCCTTTAGTGGTGAAAGTGTTAAAATGAGGTAGAGTATAGATTGACGTTGCTCTCTGTTATGACATCTTTTTTTACTAGTTTTAAGCCTGGATTTGCTGATTAATTTTGCCGTTATTTGTAGTTTTATTGGTTCCCCGGAGAATCACATACATGTACTTGTAAGACTGATGACAGTTTTAACAAGTTTTTGAGACGGCAGTTCTGCGTAGCAATCGCCGTTTCTTTGTTATTATCCTGTTCGATGTTGTGACGTATGTGTTTCCGCCCTTGTGCTGCCTCCGCTTCCGGTTTGCAATGATGCCGTATACTCTAATGTTTCCGTCGCGGATAGATTGATTACACCGCATCTTGTGATCTTGAACATGACTTTTAAGTCTGAAATATCTAACTAATCAAATAACCCAATCAATCGAATGTTCAGTCAGTATTTCTTGCACGGACTTAAAAATAATTTACTAGTACATCCCTTTTTAGACGATACCTGTAAACGATCCCAATATGCAATCAAATATACCTTTTACATTAATGTCACAGCCATAGTTCACTTATCCAGCTGAACTTTTCCTGTGCTTACTATACTTTCAGGCTTGTAAATTTGATGTTATTACTTCTAGGGTGAATTTTGTTAAAACCAAGTTCCATCCTCGTGCAGACAACTTTTTTACATATTGCAACAGACTCTCTTTGAAAACTTGCAGGCAAAAAACATTTCTCCGCATTACGCGATATTTCACAAAGCTACCACATTGTTTATAATGAGTAATGATTTGCTCAAAGTTCCGTGTTGCGAATTTTCTTCAAGTGGAAATGAATAAAGTAAAGATTAGTGTTGACTGTTCTAAGTCAGTAGCGCCGCGTTTACAGTTAACCACGATGTCCACCACATCCATGAGTTAAAAGGCAGCGCGGAACTCGTAGATCTGTAACATAAATTTTGCATTTAACGCTTCCTTACGTTCTCAGTACGTTTTGTTGCGAGCTTCAGCGATTGGCTACCATTCTGGTCAAGATCTGCCACGGCCTCTCAAGTTATTTTACGACTACTACGTTCTGCTACTAAGTTATCAAGTTCTGTTAAGCACTATCACCATTTATATTAGCGATTTGATAGAGATTGTCACATTTTGAGCACGATTTGGGATAAATAAAGAGTATACGTCATCTGTCCTCTCATACTCTCCAGAGATTCAAAAGAGATACGAGCTATGTATCCACGAGATAATGGAGACGCTGTTCAAATTGGCATTTTTTATGTATCGACAGCAGCAACAAAGTACAGAACGGGGCAGGACAGAAGAGAGGGAAAGAAGAAATGAAAGGCATCGGTCCTCTAGGTAAGACCATGGTGATTTGTTAATCATAGGAAAGTAAGGCATGATGATGAAACCGATGGAATTGTATTTTCAAGTTCATCAAGGTCACCTAGGATGGACCATCAAGGTCTGATGCGCCGCGTTAAGAACTGTTAAGTTGTAATATGTTCCAGTACAATTTCCTATACAAGTTCTATCACCTCTCAAGATTACTAATAAATCGTGTAAATCGTAGCAAAATTTTTGACCGTCAAAAAAAAAAAACTTGTCACGATCCTTACGATTATCCCGATTGAGCCAAGTTCCCTTGAGCAAGATCAACACTACTCGATCCCAGGACCCCACACGCTCACAACGCTTCTCTCAAATCGTGGACATTGCAGCTACTGCAAAAGTCTGCAAAAATTTAGGCTTAATTATTTTAATACGACAAGATTAAACATTGTGTATTCACCAGGTTTAGGTGTTAATCATTTTAATTCAGCACAATAAAACTTTAACTATTTTAATCAATCACAACAAATTGTAGATTATTTCAATTCAGTATTATAAAATGATGACGATTTCGATCCACAAGTTAAAGTGTTGACTATTTTGCTTCAGTGTTATCGAGTTTAGAATATTTCAATTTAGCATGATAAAATATTAACCTATTTTCTATTATGTAGCTTTAAATTTTGACAACAGCTGGTTTTTAAGTGTTGACTCTAGTTATTCACCACAATAAAGTATCTATAGTTTAGAACAGTAAAGTACATCTATTGACTTTTGTAATTCAGTAGATTATTCATATTCTGAATACTTCAGCATTTACTTTGTTATTCGGCATAATAAAACTGATTATCTTCGTTCAATAGAATAAAGTGTTGATTATTTTGATTTGGCAGGTTAAGTGTAAACAATTTCAATCCTGCAGAAGAAAATGTTGATTATTGAGTATCTTGTTACAACAAAGCACCATGAAAAGTTGATTACTTTAGTTCGGCAGGTTTACATAATGATTATCTTTTATAAATTCCAGTAAAGTGTTCATTACTTCAACCAGCTTGATAAATTGTCGAGTATTGTAATTCACCATACTGTATGTTTAACATACATGGAGCAAATAAAGATTATGTTTTGTTATGAGTGTTGTAATTTAGAGGTTTTAAGTATTGAAAATTTCTATTCAGCAGGTTTGAATGTTGATTTTTCACTTCTGCAATTCGAAGTGTTGATTATTTTAATTCAGTACTAAGTGCCGATATTGTTTTAATTGAATATATTAAAGTGTTGATTACTTTAACTCTGCGCAAGACAAAGCGATACTTTTCTTAATTCAGCAGATTTAAGTGTTGATTATTTTCATCCAGTACGATAAAGTGTTGTTTTTGTTTATCTGATTCAACATGAAAATATTGTGTATTTCAGTTGAACAAAATAAAGTACTAATTTTTTTAATTCCGTGCATTAAAATGTTGATCATTATTATCATGTTTATATTTTACTTTTTCAATTCAGCACGATAGAATGTTGATTAGTTTAATTCATAAGGTACAAGTGTTGATTATTTCACTTCAGCGTGATTAAGTGTGGGTTATATTAGTTTAGCAGAATTAATTGTGAGCGGAATAAAGTGTTCACTATTTTTATTCGAGAGGATGAACTGTTGATTATTTTATTTTGAACAGCACTAAAAACGTTTCTTTTTATGATTCCGTAGAATAAAGTGTTGATTATCTTTACTTCAGGAGGATTAAGAGTTATTTAAACAAGTGACATCTCTGTTTCTACAGGTAGTTTTCCAACTCCTGTCGATGGTTTTATCGATCACAGGTGAGTCTAGTCTAGGTAGACTAATCGGTCTCGGAAACAGGGAAAGATCGTACGGGGGAAAAACCTTGTGTACTTGACGATAGTTTATGGAGGTTTATTTTTCTGTTGATTGCCAGATAAAACTTCCGTTTTATTATGGAAATTAATTGGTGACAGCGACCTTGTGTTTTTCTTTTTTCCTTTTTTTTGTAAGTGTCGTCTCACCTAACCTTTGTTTTTAAGAAATTTCGAAATCATTGTAGCTACAGGAGAAATTGCTCGAAACGAACAATTCCTCCATTCGCTAAAATGTTTTCACATTTATCAATTAAATTCCAATTTATTCAAGTTATTGATATTTTAAAGGGTTGCTTTCAAAGTTGTATGCTGCACAAATTTGTTTCCAAAAGAAATTGGTTGAGTGTATGAATTTGAGTTTCACTTTGCCAAAGAACGATCACGTACTGTATAGTTAAATTGTCTCTGTGTATATTAAATAAATAGATAGATTAATAGATTAATTCTTTTGGGATTACTAAAGTTGCCAAAAATGTTTGTGAAAGAATCTGAAGAAGTTAGCAAATGAGTTCATACTGACTGAAAAACTTGCGCACAAAGTTTGTGAAATAGACTTAAAAAAGAGCTCTTTATAGGTGCTTATAAATTTGGTGGAATAGAAATAAACAGTCAATAAATTCTTTGGGATTGATGAATTTATTCATGAGTTGAGTGAAATTATTTAAATAAATAAGCAAACAAATTATTTGGGATTTATACAATTCTTCCCTAAGTCTGTGATAGAAAATGAATAAACAACAACAACAATAATATATTCAGAGATTGATAAACTTTCAAAGTTGGTGAAATGAACACGAATCTATACTTATCACCTGTCATTTTCGTGTCAGTAGTGTTATGTAACATGGATATACCAACACCGTCCCTGGAAATAGTGTTTCTATGTGATGATGAGATAGAGGCCAATTGCTCCTATGTTTCTAGAAATGGTTTACCCATGGAAATAGATGTATTTGGCGTTGCTGTAAACCTGACGGGTATTGTGGTTGAAAGTCAAGGCCACTTTATGTCAAATTTGAAGTTTCTTGAAGAACATGGTAAGGCATTTTTGACACGAGAAAGTTTTTGAAAAAAAAAACTTGACGTAAATATTAATCTTTTTAAGGAATAAGATATATCGCATAATTATGTTATATTTGAATACTAAATTACCATAGCCGTTTACATTTTCTCAAGTTATGAAGATTTTTTTTCAAAAGTAGACGATTAGTTTTCTTAGATTAGATATATATACGTGTGTCCAAAACGACAACAAAAATATTGCAATCTGAAGTTATTAAATCGTGAGCACGCTGATTACTCCTAACTCTTATCACAAACAAAGGTTAGACATGCCCTTCTTGAACCGTTGGCAGTGAGAGATTAGATCTGTGTATTTTCGGATACAAAAAATATCTTGACTCTGTACCAAATACTAATACAAATACAAAAGTTTTTTATTCTCTCAGCTCCGGTACAGAAAAGCATAAGAAAATATAAACAATTATGTGGTCGGGAAAATACATGTAAAACAATGATTAGTCGTTTGATTGGGAATAAGGCACATTGATCAATAGGCCATCTAACAGTTTAAATAAGATTTTCCATACCACAATGATGCAGTCGAATTTTCCTATGCTAGCGAGGTTTAACTGAAATTACTTTCACCGCTGTTTATGAATTTTGCTTTCATTTAAAGTAATTGGATTTGCGTAGAGTTCCCATTTCATTTGATTATGATTTTTCAAATCCAAATTTTATAAATTTACATAATCTTATTAGCTCTTGTGTAAAACTTTTGTTAAGAAGTGAATCGAATTTGATTTCGTTATGATTAATTGTTTATTTAGATGGCAATAATGGTTTTTTTCCCCTCTGAAAATATATTATTTTCAAGACAGATTTCATATTCTATCTTTTATTTCGATATTTGCCCACCTTCCACGGTCAATAGGGAGTCCGTGGTTAATTGTCCTAAATTTAAGTAGATATTGCATTAATGCTCTGGGGACTTTGGTAAGATAATTTTCAAAACCAGACTTCTCTCTTGTACGTCATCAGACTCTGCCTATTATTTTTATCACTTAACCACGAGTTCACTAATAAATCATTTTGCTTAAGTTTTACTGTCAATTTTAACCAATTTGGTTTGTGAAAAAAAAAAAAAAAAAAAAAATGACTATTCCATATGTAAAGCAACCCACATTTGATCAAGATATCATTTACATGCTTTAACCAGTTAATTACAGTGCGATTTCTGTCAGCGCGTTGATGCATATAGCGCACCCTATAGTGTGATTTGAGTGGGTTTGGACTAAAATTGTACTATTCTTGTGTCAATGCCAGTTGTTGATGAGTACACTCCGGTTTCACCATACACTATATTTGTGTACGTAGATTTTTTTAACTTCAGAGTATTTTTCAAAAAGTTAAGCTGGACTTTTTCGAAGATTTTTACCGAAACCTCACACTTCACATCCATACAATAAAATTGCTTTAACAGTTTTACTGAATAAGTCAATTCGCACATCTACTGGTAATAAAAAGTTCCTTCATTTTGCGCAGTAAGATACACATTGCATGTGTTGCTTGCTTAGACAGTGATTGCTTTGTTTTGTAGATATTACCTGATCTGCCAAATATTATTCCTTAGTATTTATATCCGTGTATTACATCTATGGGTTGATAAGCGAATGTACGATTTTACATTCGTAAAATTGTAGTATCTCTTTCTGCCTGTAGAGAAAATTACTATGTTATTTTTGACTTTTCGTTATTAACTTTTAAGTGCCATTCTTGGCAGTAACTTTCATAGAAGTTTAATGCATTCTGTAAATCTTCAGCAATGTCGCCTATAAGAACTGTATGGTCTGCATAGAGTGATGAGAAAATCTTAAGATAATCATATACATGTATAACGTTACTTTTGTGATCGGATAAAGGCAGACATATGTATGCCGTTTAAAAGATCAGAATTGTTGAAAAAGTCGTTAATGTTATTGACGTATAAGGAAAGTATTACAGTGAGAGGTTTTTCCCTTGTCTTAATCCGATCCGGCAAGGGAAGAGATTAGAGCAACTGAAATTAAGTTTTACGCATGAATTTATATTTTCATACTTATTCTATTGAAATGAAGAAGTTTATGCCATATTTCAATTCTCCATACAGAGTCAAATGCCTGTTTTAGATCTATATAGGTGCAAATATTTGATTTGGACGTTCATAGGTAGAGGACAAAATTTTAGACTTGTCTATATCGATAAATACACGACAAAAATTTGGACTTGTCAATATTGATTGCTCGAAACGTGGGATTTGTCTTGAAAGCGTAGAAAAAGTTGTGAAAAGCAGAAATACTAGCGTATTTTCGATTGCCTTTTCCCTATAGGTTGTGAAACACGAGATCACCAGTTTGGAGTAGGATAAAGAACAAATTAATTAGGAATAGTCTAAAGTTTGTTGCTTAGGATTTTCCACTAACGATAAAAGGTGCGATGGTTGAAGAAAATTTGGGAAAAAAATGCAAATATTGGGGCTAGGGAAAAAGTATCTTTGGACCTTCTTGCAAGTCAACATTTGCATAGGCAAAAGAACCGAGATACTGACAGCAACCACAAATTTGATGCGAAGAGGAGGTTCAAATGCGATGTCCAACAATCCCAATATTTGCACTGCTTTTCAATTATCTTTAATACTGATATGTTGTTTATCAAAAGAAGAACTTAATGGTGGTATTGTAGCCGTAAAGCTCATGACTACCAGTCAGGTTCCAGGTTCGATTTCTAAGCTTGAGCGTGGATTTAACAGAGACACCTTGTGTGTCCCATCCACCTGGAGGTGATCTGTTGAGAAATCCAGAGGTAGGGCGTGTGTATGAGTGCTTTACACTAGGCAGCCGAGCCCTGGTAGCGCAGTCGGCAGTGCATAGGACTTGAGAACAGGGAGTCGCTAATTTGAATCCCCAGTTCGGCAATTTTTTTTCCGTGGTTTTATGATGATCATTCGACAAAATTCATTCCTCTCTCAACGGTGATCGTTGTTTCGACGACGGTTATGTGGGAAAGCAGCAAGTGGCTTGGGATGAATATTGCACTGGCCACCGCCTTAAAACTGGAGTAATGTTGAAAACGGCGTTGAACCCCCATACAGCCAATCAATCAATTACAATAGGCATGTAAAAGAATCAATGAAGTCTTTTCGAAGGAGAGCGACAGTCTTGTACGATCGAAACCAAATGTGAATAGAAATTTTGAAAATGTGCCTCTCTAACTATCCAAACCAAATGTGTCTACGGACCTAAATCCTACAAATTCATCATATAAGCACCAACCGTTTCTTTGTTCACCTAGATTTACCTGAAAGGCATTGAATAAGCGTTTCGTGTAATCTGTTACAATAATCGATGGTCAATGGCTGATACCTCTTCCCACGGGGAGCTGATGTTACCAGACGACAAAAATTTTACTTGTCTAATTTAATAGCATATTTAGACGACGAATGAAATCTCGAAAGTTGGGACATGTCTCTGAACGTGTAGAAAACATTATAGGAATAGTAGAAAATGCTTTCAATATCAAGTTCAAAATGACTGGCGAAAATTATACTATAAGCTGAAAACACGTTTTGACGGACAATATTTGTGGTGTATCAATAAGCATATTTGTACTTAATTTATTTCAACTTTCGGATGTATATTTTGTAATTGCCTTCCATAACTAAGTTGGGCGAGGGAGTGAGGGGTGGGATGGGGGGGGGGGGGGCGCTGTTACACTGGATTCAGATTGTCTTTCAGTAAGTCAGTACCTCCGTTGACGCCATTTTGTGTCTTCCTATAACAAATTTGGCGGAAATTTTAATGTTCCAAGCTTTTCTAGCATTATGATTGGTGGAGTACTGGTATTACAGGAGGCGTGGCCCTTATGTAGTCCGTAGAAAGTTTTTCCTGATCCGGTGAAAAGGCAGCCGGTGCAAGGGTTGGGAGGAAACTCTAGATTGTGCTGACTTTATTACTTTATCTGATCCAGGATATGGCAAACGGGGGCTAAATGCATCTCCGTGATGCATTATACCATGCAAGTCATCACAAAATTATGGATCCATTATATTCATTTTTCTCTAACAAATGACTGAATCATGGTGTAGCATGGTCCTTGTACATGCAGAAAATTGACCAAAAACAAAAAGTTTCGGACCAGGTCAGCCTGTGCGGACTGATTATTTTTGCAGATGCATTAAGCCCCCTTGTCACAGAGTATGGCTCATCTGTTTAGGTTTTCCTTTTTTATTTTCATTTATGGAGGAAGTGAAGATGTATTATCTGAAAGGCAATGATAATGATGTTACATGTGTATTCTGTGAATATAATCGATGGTCCGCGGTTGATATCTTCTCCCCGAGGGCTAAACTTTTTAATATCAATTATCAGTGCCGGTTTTAATTCTTCACGAAACGACAGAATTTTAGACTAATCCATGTTGGTTATCTGCTTTATGTTTAACGCCGTTTCAAACATTATTTCAGCTGTATCGCGGAGGTTGAAAACACTTGCGTATCTGTAGTAATATCAAAGAAATTACACGCTAAATTCAAATATGGCTGGAAAAGATGAGAATTGTCCTACAAGGTGTAGAATACATCATGGGAAAAGGAGAAAATGATGGTTATTATACCCCCGCAAAACGAATGTTTTCGGGGGTATACTGGAATCAGCCTGTCTGTCCGTGTGTCCGTCCGTCCGTCCGTGTGTCCATCCGTGCGTCCGTCTGTGTGTCCGTCCGTGTGTCCGTCTGTGTACAAAATACTGTCAAAGCGCTGGCGGGGGTATAAAGTCACATTCAGTGACAGCTCTAGTTCAGTCTATTCTTCTTTCTTACGAAAATGTTTCCAAAATCCCCTTTCCTTTGGTCGTATGTACGAGAGATTGTATTTTGAAAAGGGTTAAACAAATCGAAGTCAATATTTCCTTGTGACGAAACAGAAACACTAAGTAATTTACCCCAATCCCAACGTTTCGTACTGAAAGATTGTTTGATTACATTACACTAGATGGTATCCGTTTCATTGCTTCCTTAGTGATATATGACGGAGATTTTGACCAAAGAACTTCTCAAATTTGTCGTCAAAGCTGAACTCCATGTTCAAGAGCTTTCATTGGAAGCACGAGTTTTGATTGGTTGAAAAGTTACCTCTGTATCGATGGCGAGAACAAGATCCTACGGGCTGGCTTCCGTATGACCATCGTCCTTTAAAAGTCTGCTGAAAAAATGAACTTTTTGTATTATTATCATTATTATTATTATTATTATTATTATCATCATCACCATCATTACTATTATTATTATAATTATTATAATCAAAATTTTACTTATTCATTTATTATTGTCTCATTCCAAGTAAAAACGAATGGATGGAGCTTTTGTGGACAGCACTGATGTAGATAAGAAGCACAAGACATGCAGTCCCATTTTGCATTTTCAACATCTTGCCATATGAAAGAGAGTTTTATATACTTGGCGATGTCCAACATTTTGATTTGTCTTTCCAGTATCAAATCAGACTAAACTATTGGTCGGAGTCGGAGCGAGTGATATCATCAATACAGTGACATGCGTGGCCGAATACTGGAATATACCAGCCGTCACCTACATTACAACACATCACAGAACTAGTGTACGTCTTTTGGGCTTATCAGTGCTTTGAATTTCTTTCTTTCTTTCCACCCTCCCTCATACCTGCAACCCTCGATCTCTGCTCTCCATTCTTTCCTCCCTCCTCCCTTGTTTCATTCGTTCTCTCTCTCTCTCTCTCTCTCTCTCTCTCTCTCTCTCTCTCAATCCCTTGTTTTCACGACCCTGAGGAAGAATCCTTTCGAAAACATGCTGGTAAACATACGATGAATTACAGATATATATTGGGCAATGGATAAATTATACGAGTACCGGAAATCTTCGATTTAAAACCAGAATCGTCACAATAGTGAATTCTTTGACGGCTCCAAGAAAATGAAATGCATTTTCTATCGGTCGTAATCTATGCAACCTTGCAATGGTCAAGGGCAACATTCGGCATCATGATACAAAAATAATTATAGTTTGATGAAAAAAAAGATGAAATGGATTAAACACTGGCTGAAAACGAGTCTAGATGTATCTTTAACAAAGAAGAGAAGGGCTAGCTGTTTTTTTTAGGAGCGGTTCAGGAGACATATGCCGAGAAAACTTCTGAATTGAACACGTCTTTGGAAGCGATATTTGAAACACTTCGCTTGTTGATCTCATTTTTTGGTGTAGTTGTACATGTTGGCTTTTGACATGCTTCTTGTGATTAGTTTTGACTTTCGAGTGAATGAGGCTAAAAGTTATTTGCGATTGTTAACAAAATGTAGACATGTTTATCCTGAGGGGCCTCTACAGGCTTTTTTGCGGGCTTTTTTGTGGGCCTATTAATTATGACACTAACATACAAGGGTTGCTACCGTTTAACGATACCCGCGGTATTTATTCACACCTTAGCCAATGGATATGAGAGAGGATAATCCTTTTTTGTGTTAATCCTTATCCTACGAAATAACTAAAATGAAACTTTCAAACCCGATAGAAAAAAAAAAAAATGCTATTTTAAGGGTATTTTTTGGGGAAGTGATATCTCCTTATCGGACAGTGTAGATCAAAGATCAGACTGCACGTTCTGTGCAGTCTGATCTTGATCTACACTGTCCGCAAAAGGTCTTTTAGTCGCGCTTAGCAACCTAAGGATTAACCATGAGTAAACATCTTCTGTTGAAAAATGTAGCTAATTGTAAATTTCACTTTTCAACAATATGACAAACATGAAGAAAAAGAGACAATTACTTGCGTGGTATCTTTTCGTAAATTTCTCTTCAAATTAAACTAATAGAGAGTTTCAATATTTATTTTCCAGTATCTTATCTGCGTCTATCCTTTTTATATACATATATAAAAAAATCTCTTTTTTTTTAGTCATTTATAGATAAACCTTGGGCACTACTTAAGGCGCGTATGAATTTTTAACGATGGACCACTTCACAGTGAAGGGATGTGGAAGGCATACCGTGGATCACAAAATTTGTGTTTAGGCTATCCTCGAAGCACAAAAAATTCCATAAGTCTCAAACTTAAAACTTGCAAAAAATTTCTGAGAAAAGACCACTCTAAAACCATCGTGATAAATAAAGACACTGGTCGTACCGACCGATTTGAATTTATACCACAGTATTTTCATTTGTGTTCATGTACATGCATTAACCCTTAGCCAAACAATTCCGAGTTTTAATAATAACGACCCTGTGGAAGAAGGTTTCTGGAGACATTTTTGGATATTTTCTCCTATTTCTCACATTTTCCTTTACTCTGTCAATAACAAATTCCGTCATTTAAGCAACCTTTAATTTGTCGTCTGCTAATGCTTTCGATTTGGACAAGTCTAAAACTTTGTCTTTTGGTGAAGACTTGAACATTTAATCCGGCTGTTCATCTGTATTTTACATCTTTTTTTCAAAAGTGTCGGTCTCAGGAAGTATTGACCTAATAATTAATTCTAAACAAATATTTTCATTGTTTTTTTTTCCAAACAATTCTCCGATTGTCTGTGAGTCTCATATTACTGTCGACAAACTTTTTTCATCGATTGTTCAGTAGATTAAACTCTGTACCAAAATAATCCCGAGTTTTACCGACTCTGACAGAGAAGGCTTTTGAAAACAATGTGGGAAAAGCAGAAAATGCTGGTAACCAGCATTTTCTCCTTTTTCCACAATGTTTTTTACCCTTCAAAGGAGGAATTTCAGTTTCTTAGACAGATTTAATCTGTCGTCTGCAGACGCTTTCGACCTTGACCAGCTCAAAAATTTTGTCGTTTGGTAATGGGTTAAACTCTAAGCCAGACGACAGTATTCTAGTCGTACCCAAATTAACAGCATTTGCAGACGACAAATAGTGGAACTCGTCTTTTAAAGGGGTTAAAACAATTGTGGGAAAAGGAGAAAATGTTGATAATTAATAAAAAGCATTTTCTCCTTTCTTTCTGCATTCCATTTATCTCGATCTGTCTTTTTCTCAGAAACTTTTTCTCCTAACAATCGTAAAAAAAAAAAAGGGGGGGGGGGAAATCGTTTAGAATAGGGTTAACTCTGTACCAGACGACAGAATTTTAGCCTTGTCCAAACTCAAAGCATTTGCAGACGTCAATTTCAATTTGGCTCAAATGGTGCAATTTTTGTTTGATAGGGTAGAAAACGTTGTGGAAAAAGGAGAAAATGCTGGTTACCAGCATTTTCTCCTTTTCCCACAATGTTTTCAAAAGGCTTCTTTCCCAGGGTCGTTAAAATTCGGCATTGTGTGGTAAAGGGTTAACAGGAATATTCAGTCTAATCTCATAAATTTACGTTTGACAGCTCTTGACATGCCCTACGATCTTTTTATTGTATTCAACAGATATTCGAAACGGGAACGGCGAAAATCAATCCTAGTCATGCTGGATTAGCGCATGCGCTTTTGACAATTATTGGCACGGGAACGTCTAAAAATACATTTGTCATCTGCGAGGACAGTCTCTCGACAGACGGTTTTCTCGATGTGTTGGAGAATTTTGATTCGCAGAGCAGGTAAATGACGTCATTATTGAAATACATTTGTTTTCAAAATAGATCCATGTATTTTTATAACCCTAATCCTTAGAGCGCTAAGGCCAACTTATCGCAGACATTGTAGATCAAGATTAGACTGCACAGAACATACAGTCTGATCATGGATCGTATATACATCTATATATACGATCCCTGGTCTGATCTTGAATCCACATTGTCTGATGCTTCTCAAATATTGTAGCCAAAATAGTCCAGGAATTGAAGAAAAAAAAATCGGATATTTTAAGCATTTGATAAATCATGAATCGCGCTAATGGTTAAAGTAACAATAAAGGCCAAATGTAAACAAAGCGGGTGTTTAAATGCATTTGAATTTATATCATAACATTTAAAAGTATGGAAATTATTGTGAAGATGACAATCTGTCATTGTACGGTCGGTCCAAGTGTTAGTCGCTGACAGAGAAATTAATTTCAAAACTAGGTTAAAACCTGCCAGGTAGCTGTGTCTTTTGTTTATTTTCTGCCTGATTTTAAACTTCTTTTTCCTGCCAGCGACTAACATATGGCTCGACCACACAATAACAGACTGTCATCTCCACAATATTTTCCATACATTTAAATGGTACGATTTAGATTTAATTGTATTATGACACCTGCTTTGATAATTTGGCCTCTACTGGGCCTTTAAAGTAAGAAATTAATTTTAATACAAATCATTGTAGTTACCAGAGAGCAGTCCTCGCTACACAGTGGCTACATCATTAACTCTTTCACTACTGAATGAATAAATTGCATTTTTCTCAATGGCTACAATTACAGTTCCGCTACAAGATCATGCGACGGTGCATTCATAATCTAGAATAAAGTAGTGGACGGTGTAGATCAGAGATCAGACTGCACGTTCTGTGCAGTCTGATCTTGATCTACACTGTCCACAAAAGTTTCTGGTGTCGACTATGGTATGTAAAGGATTAAAATACAAAAAAGAGACGATTTGACGCACATTATGCACAGTTACCGTGCGAGGATTTCTCCCTCACATTATTTTATGTTATTTGTCTGTGTGCTGTTTAATGTCGTTTTCAACGTTCAGTTATAGTGGGGCAGCCAGTGCACACATTTATGCTTTCCCGGATGACTATCATCAATTCTTGGAAAGGAATTAGCCAGGCTGGAGATTCGAATCAGCGACCCCTGTTTTCAAGCGCTGTATGTTGGGCCAACTGACAGCGCTACTAGGTCCAATTAATATTAATTCAGGCGGGGTTCCACGACTTGTCCTTGTTTCTGGTTTGCAGGAACTGTAGATGGAGATCAGACCTCAAAGATTCTGAAAAAAAAAATGTGTTTGCAGTTCGATATTTCTGTTAGTTATTCTGTGTACAATTAGGCATATTTTCAAGAGTCACCATAGGGATAAGTTAGTGGCCTGACAAGGACTCAAACTATAGACCCCTCGCTGCCAGTGCGAGTGTTCTACAGATTAGGCTACATCTTTATGTCATGCCCAGCCTAGTTGTGGGTTCTAAATTGATCTTACTTCTATCAGTTTGTAGTCTTGTCGATCTAACCAGACGACAAGACTACAGACTTTTCGAAACTGAAAGCATTTGCAGATGGCATATCAAAATTCTTTCAGTAACGGAAATTATCTGTAGATGGGAAGAAAACAACATGAAAAATGGAGAAAATGTTGGTTACCACCATTTTCTCCTGTTCTAATGATGTTTTCTGTCCTTTAACTCTTTCCTAAATGAAAATATTTTAGACAGGTCCAATTTGAAAGCACTTGCAGACAACAACATTTCTATGGCACAAATGATGGGATTTGTATTATATAGTCTAGAAAACATTATGGGAAGAGGATAAAATGCTGGTTACCAGCATTTTCTCCTTTTTCAGCAATTTTTTGAAAAGCCCTACTTCTCAGGGATTGTGTGGTAAAGGGTTAAAAGACAAACGTTTTGTACTCTTTTCCCATAGTTCTTAAAAGCCTTCTTCTTAAGGGCCGTAATTGCCAGCATTTTCTCCTTGAAGTATTGCACACGACAGATCATTGTAGCTCAAAAAAAAATTTTTTTTTTTCATTTGAAGTGGTGGAAAACGCTGTTGAAAAACAAGAAAATGCTACTTACCAACAATTCCCATAATGTTTTCAAAAGCTTTTCTATGGGTTGTTAGGTAAAGGATTGAATTAGGTCCTCCCTAGGAAATTATATTTCCAATAACAAAAATATGTCAGGCAAAAAACTGATGCCATTGCGTGATGGTGTGACATCAGCGTGGTTGTAACACTTAATAGTGCTGAATTAGATTGATCATAAACGGAGAGAGTATATATATATATACTGCCGAACTAAAGTTAAGGGCCAGAAGAAGAATCATCTCTCATAACCCAAAATATGAAAGCAACACCTTCAACTCTTGCAATGTTTTAATACGACATGTAACCTTTCGATTCATGTAAACAAAATCACTAACAAAGAAATTTCATTCGCGCAGCAAGCGTCGGAAGTACCCCATCCCCCTTTGGAATAGTTGCGAGAAAGTTCTTTCAGTTTGGTCAAGTTCAGTAACGGGTGTGCCCACCCTGGGCTGCAAGGCATTCACCGATCCGTGAGCGCATTGAGTTCACATGGTTCTGGAGGATCTGTTGAGGGAATGCCATTCCTCTCATCGCGCTACGGTGGTCCAAGATGTCTTGCAGCGTCACCAGATTGTGAGGATGAACTGGCCAGCCCGATCACCCGACTTGGCGCCCATAGAACACCTCAGAGACATCCTTGGGCGCCGGGTGAGGGACAATCAACCCCCCACCCCCCAGCTGCTGCTGATGTCGACCAGCTCTTCCTATTCCTGCAGCAGGAGTGGATGGCAATCCCTCAACAGATGCTCCAGAACCATGTGAACTCAATGCGCTCACTGATCGGTGAATGCCTTGCAGCCTAGGGTGGGCACACCCGTTACTGAACTTGACCAAACTGAAAGAACTTTCTTGCAACTATTCCAAAGGGGGATGGGGTACTTCCGACGTTTGCTGCGCGAATGAAATTTCTTTGTTAGTGATTTTGTTTACATAAACCGACAGGTTACATGTCGTATTAAAACATTTCAAGAGCTGAAGGTGTCGCTTTCATTTTTTAAGTTATGAGAGATGATTCTTCTTCTGGCCCTTAACTTTAGTTCGGCAGTATATATGTGAGCCATGCTCTGGCAAGAGGGGGCTTAAAGCACCCCCCTAATCCAATATATTAAGCAAGTCAACATATAATAAGTGATCCATAAAATCCACTTGGTCTAAAGAATGACCGAATCTGGAGGAAGAGTGGTCCTTGGACAGCCAGAAAATTGACCAATAGCGAAAGGTTTCGGTCCAGGTCAGCCTGCGCGTACTGCGCAGGCTGACTTGGCTCGATACTTTTCGCAGATGCATTAAGTCCCCTTTATACAGAGCATGGCTCATAAATATGAGTCATGCTCTGGCAAAAAGGGGCATAATGCATTTCTGTGATGCATGATACCGAGCAAGTCACCAAAGTATTATGCATCCTTAAAATCGGCTTTGTATTTACAACCTACTGAATGATGAGGCACACTGATCCTTTAACATGCAGTTCATTGACCAAAAACAAAAATTTTCGGCCCAGGTCAGCCTGCGTGGCCTGCGCAGGCTCACCTGGGTCGACACGTTTTGCAAATGCATTAAGCCCCCTTTTCAAAGATTATGACATAAAAAAAAAAAAAAAAAACTGAGAGAAAATGTAATTACCTCTCTGTACTTTTGGTAGAACATTTTTAAGTTATTGGACAGTGTGAATGCAAAATTGAAGATCAGTTTGGCCTCTTTATTGGTGCAGTCGGGCTTTGATCTACAAAGTCTACGAAAGCATGATTGAATTTCACTGAAATTTGATAATTTACATTCGTTTCGACTTTTTACAAAAAGATATGAGGCATGCTGTGTGAGAAGGGAGCGTAATGCATCCACAAAAAGCATCGATTCAGGTCAGTGTGCACAGTCCCTGGGTCGAACTTTTGCTTTTCGTCAATTTTCTGCATGTCAAAGGACCATTTTGCCCCGTAGCTCAGACGGTTGTCAGACAAAATTGAATTTATGGATTTATGATCATGTGATGACTAATATGGTATAATGCATCACACAGATGCATTTAACCCCCTTTTGCCAGATTATTGCTCATATCTACAATCTTTGCTAAAGCATTATTGCATTTCGCTAAAGTTTGACTATTTACACTCTATTTTAATCCTTTGCCAAACAATGGCGTGTTATGGCAACACTTGGGTAGTAGGCTTTCGAAAACATCTAGGGAAAAGGAGAAATTGCGTTAAGCGGTTTTCCTTTTTTTAACCTCTCAAAGTTAATTTATCAATTCGAATCACATTTGTCTGCAAAGGTTTCCAATTTGGGAAAGTCTAAAATGCGATTGTCTGGTAGAGAGTTACATAGCCTAGTTTCATTATCTCCCGCTAGATGGCATTCTACAAATACACATCTATCTAATTTGGGCATTATGGGTACAGAACCGGACTACTTTTCAAAACGACAACCGTTACTTTGAATTTCAAAATAAAATAAACGTCTACTCAATAAAACGCTACCTGGTGCGGTTCATTCAGCTATGATCAACTTGCAAAAACCTATGCACCGGCCATTTATTAAAACAGCCCCTACAGGCTTGAGTAATAGCTTCGGTATAAGCCCTACTTTTCCCTAGTATATGGGATCGATGATGCGTCATAGCAGACAGGTCGAATCTTCGAAGAATGTGACATGCGCAGACAACGAGCCTAGTTTCAGTAATTTAAGCACTTTGATTCCCCCCCCCCCCAACCCTAACTCAGGATCACCAAGAGTCGCCAAGTCCTTGTAAAATACGTTGAGCGTTTTCCTTCTTTTATCCTCTCGAAGTAAATCGATTCATTCGAAACACATTTGATTTGTCGTCTGCAAATGATTCCAATTTGGAAAAGTCTAAAATTTGATCGTCTGGTAGAGTTACAGGACCTAGTTTCAGTACTTTCAGCACTTTGATTTTTTTCTAAATCCACTCAGGATCACAAAGAGCCGTCAAGTCCTTGTATCCAACAGCGAGACAGACTTTGACCTTGAGTTCAAACTGCGGTTCATTCATGACAGTGGCTACAGAATCATTGTGGTACACTCTTACCCAAAATTGCTTCAAAGGTAAGGCTGATAACACTGCACTACAGGTGTGAGGGCATGAAGACAAGCCTTCTGCATCAACTTTTGCAAGTGGGCTAGATCTGCTCGATTTCAATGGAAAAAAATTAGGCGAATTAACACTTATCCTGCGAAAAAAAATTGAAAAGAAACGTTCAAGCTGATTGTAAAGACCTAAATTTTGCTATCTCAAAGTTATTTTGGGGGGAAAGGTATCTCCTTCTTTAACAGTGTAGATCCAAGATCAGACTGCACGTTTTGTGTGGTCTGATCTTGATCTACATTGTTCACAAATGGTCCATGAGTCGCACTTAGCAGCCTAAGGGTTAAATGACCAAATACATGGAAGCTTGATCCAGGCTTTAACCACAGGCTTCATCTTTGCTACATTCCTGGCATCCCCCCTGTACCATCGTGAATATTAAGTTACAGAACAATGCAATTTTGCCACTAGAGAAATATTTGTGATGCTTTTTGTTTTGCTGTCATTTTTTTGTTTTTAGATATTTGGATATCTGATTTTCAAGAGATTGATAATGTGATTTATAATAAGATTTGTTGACATTGTTATATATCATCTGCAAAAATCTCAGAAAAAAAATAAAATGGGTAAGACAAGTGAATCTGGAAATCTGATTCAAAGCATAATTATGTTTGAAAAATATGATTTTATTAATAGATGTACAAAAGTTTTCTCATAGAGACTGCATTTGAAAAAAACAAACAGTTTGTTTTTCTTTTCAACCCGTTAACCAAGACTCCCAAGTTTTAATGACCCTGACAAATGGAGCTTTTGAAAACATTGTAGGTAAAGGAGAAAATGCTTGATACCAGAATTTTCTCCTTTTCCTACAATGTTTGCTGCCATACCTCAGACAAGCACTATCATTTTAGCCACCTTTAATTTGCCGATTGAAAATGAATTTAAATTGGACAAGTCTAAAATTTTGTCACCTGATAAAGAGTTAAATAAAATACTTCCTCAATTTTGCCTGTCATTGACCATCACAATAATTCATGATCATGTCAGCAAGGAAAGTTTAAGGTACAAAAAAGGCTTTTACTTCCAATGCAGTTGTCATCTCTTGAAAATATTTTATGAAGGTAAACATAACAGGCCATTTTTCCTTTGACAACAACATATTTTATACTTCTGAAAAGAAAAATAATTTGTCATTCAAAATTATTGTTTGTCTGTTGTGTACTTTTCAAAAGTAAAAGAAAGGCTGAAAATAGCTGGCAATAGGTTAATTCTATTTTTCACTCATATTTTTTAGGTTACTATCAGTTGCAAACAGTTTAAACTATGTAGAGCTGGGCTATGCTTGGATTATAACAGAAGAGAGTTTACCTGATACATTTTTAGAGGATACAGTTGACATAGATTATCCCAATGGTCTTCTTGCTATAGAGGGTTATGAGGATGGGCAGATTGAAGGCTTGATCAGGGATACCATTGAAGCCTTTGGGTATGCTGTTATACTGGTGTTATTGTATGAACTCTTTACCAGATGACAAAATTTTAGATTTGACCTTATTGAAAGTATATGCAGACAACAAGTTATTCCTTTACCACACAATCCTGACTTTTGACGAACCTGGGGGAGAAGGCATTTGAAAATATTATGAGAAAAGAAGAAAATGCTGGTAACCAGCATTTTCTCCTTTTACCACACTGTTTTCTACCCTTTCACAGAGGAATATCATAATTTGAGTCACACTTGAAGTATTTTCAATGCAGACAAATCTAGAATTTCTTGGTGTGGTAAAGAGTTAAATGTATCTCCAAAGAAAAAAATTATGTTTCAAGGGGTAGAAAACATTGAAGGGAATAGAGAAAAAGCTTGTTGTCAGCATTTTCTCCTATTCTTATGATGTTTTAGACAGCAAAGCTTGTTCAAAAGCTAAGTGCTTGTGCTTCTGTACTGTTTACTAGCCAGCAACCTTACACCAACCCATTCAATCTAAATTCAATGCTAATTCCAGAATATAAACTAAGCAATCTGATGGGCCACCTATGCTGATTTGAGAAACATGATTGGCCAACTTCAGTGTTTGTTGAACCATGATTGGCCAACTGCAATGATTCTAGAACCCTGATTGGTCAACTCCAATGACTATAGAACCCTGATTGGCCAACTCCAATGACTGTAGGACCCTGATTGGCCAACTCCAAAAATTGAAGAAATTTGATTGACCAACTCCAATGATAGTAGAATCCTGATTGGCTGACTCCAGTTATTGTGCTAGAACCCTGATTAGTCAACTCCAATGATTGTTGAATTCACATTAGCAAATTTCAATGATTATAGAACTCTGATTGGTCTGCTCGAATGGTAGCACTCTGATTGGTCAACTCCAATATTTGTAGAAATCTAATTGACTGATCCCATCGATTGTGGAATGCTGACTGTTCAACTCCAATTATTGTAGAGCCCTGATTGGTCAACTCTAATGTTTTTTAGATCCCTGGTTGCTCAAATCCAATGATAGTAGAGCCCTGATTGGTCAACTTCAGTGGACCAGCCCATGTAGCTCAATAGGTAGAGTGTAGGACTTGTGAACATGATGTTTCGAGTCACTTGAGGGTGTGGGTTTGGTCCCCACGGCTGGCCATCTAAAATTACTAATAGTCTTTCGGATGAGACGTTAAACCGAGGTCCTGTGTGACGGTGCTATACATCGAGCACGTAAAAGAACAAGGCGTAACTTAAGATGGATTTCCTCCTGTATCTGCACTATCCCCCATAACAATACTAACAGCCTTCAGGGAGCATCGCCCATATGGGCAACCGGTGGCGACGATAAATAAACGCAAATTCAATCAATTGACTCCAGTGCTTTTAGCTCCAGCAATTATAGAAGCCCAACCTGGTTACTCATGAATAAGTGATGCATTGCAGTAATAATTTTATCTGCAATGGTAGTGCTACCCATTTGAACTTTTGAATTCTTTTTCAGTGATGAACTTTTGAGATTTAATATCAGTGCAGAGGTATTTGATGTCCCAGGTGTGATTACTGCCCTAGGTGAAAACCAAGAGTATTCAAAAACTATACTGAGGTAAGAATTTTGATTTCTGCATTCCTGCCATTTTCATTGTCAAGATTAGGGGTGGGTTTAGTTTAAAGTCCTTTTTAGTGCTCCAAGTTTGATTATAGTGCCAGTTGAAAAGCAAGAATATGCCAAAATGTTCAAAGGTAAGACTCCTACCTTTCATTCTGACATATATTTTCTTGTTTATCTGCCATTTGGAAAAAGTCTCCATCACTATAGCAACAATTTGTTGTCTGCTAGATCTAATGCCATAGAAGGATCTGAAATTTTGTTGTCTGGGAAAGAACTGAATGAGAGAAACTGTAGCACTGATCTATGTTATTTTGTATTGTATTGTACTGTGTTGTAAATGTAGACAAAAAAAGTCAGTTTAGTCCTAAATGCAAACCTGCATTCTCTTTTGATCCAAAATAATCACCAAACAGTTATGCAATCAAATTTCCTGGTCTGTTTCCTATGAATTAGACACTAACTATTTAAACTCCTGATCAGTGGTATAATGCCCATAATGCACAATACCCAAGCATGTAGTTCAGTGTAAAAAATGGGAACAGGGGATGCTCTTGTCCTTTTAGAGAATACCAACATTCTCATTATAAATCCATTACCAGTCTCATGTTTTCACTGACCTGAGAAAGAGGACTCATGGAAACATCATGGGTAAAGAAGAAAATGCTGGTAACCAGCATTTACTTCTTTTCCCAAGATGTTTTCTACCCTTTTATAGACAAATTTCATCCTTTGAGTCATATATTTGATTTGTTTTTTTCTGCTAGGCTTTAAATCTAGACAAGTCTAAATTTTGCTGTAAGGTACAGAGTTAACAACAGCTGTTATTTCAATGTACTGTTTGTCTCACTGTCGGGGCTTCTGTGTTAGAAATCATAATCATTCTGTTGATACAATGGTACATTTATCAAAATTAATAATTTGCCAAAGCCACATATTCACCAACCATTCTAAATAATACTTATTGTCTCATTCTCAAGAAAGCACATGTAAAACAATTTATGATTGGCAATACCAAATGGTTTAGCCAATCAAAGAGTCTGTTACTTATTAAATCCAGAATAAGAGTGCAGCTTGGAAAGGTTGGTAAATATAACTGCAGGACAATTGTGAATATGGAAAAACATGGTATTATTCACAGCAGGGGAGTCAATATGACACCTTGAAATGATCTCAATTCAAAGTATCAGTTACTAACCCTATCGCAACCTGCATGCAACAGCTTATGTCTTGCAGACTACCTATAAGGGCATTGGGATGAGCAATTCCTGTTTTGTTATGTTTTCACATGTTTTCATGCATTTTGAAAGTTAGTAGCAACCACATATTTTCACAAGTTATCAGTTTTAAACTCTTCCTTGAAATGTCCTTTCACATACAGTGTTTTCTGGGTGAACGATACTTCTGTTGTCAAAGGTAAGGATGGTAGTAAATTTGAGCGGCACTTAGGCAAGGGGAGGTTTAATGTATCTCCGTAATGCATGATACCAAGCATGTCATCAAATGATGATGGAACCATAAAATCCATTTTGTCTAACAGCTAACTGAATCATGAAGTAGACTGGTCCTTTGACATACAAACAATTTTCTGATAGCAAAAATTATTGACCCAGGTCAGATGATGCAGAGTGTACAGCCTGACCTAGGTCAATACTTTTTGCTGATGTATTAAACCCCTTGTCATAGAGCATAGCTCATTTATTATAAATTTTATAAGGAAAAAACATTCTCGTGAATTGGAAAGGATCAAGAGATTCAAGTCACTATGCCTCTTTGGTCGTAAAAGCTTACACAATTATGGAGAATGCTGAGTTCAAATCAGGTGGCTAATTTATTATTTTTGTATGTCTTTGTACCTGAGAGACCAAGATCCGTATTCGCCAAACATTCTTAAGAATGTTCTTAGTCTTGTTCTCCAGAGTTTTCTAAATGTGAAAGTAACACAACTTCTGATTGACTAAACCATTTGAGCCACGCTGTGTGAAAAGGGGGCTTAATGTATCTGCAAAAAGTATCGACCCTGGTCAGCCTGCGCAGTCCGCACAGGCAGACCTGGGCTGAAACTTTTCGCAACTGGTCAATTTTCTGTATGTCAAAGGATCAGTCTACCTCATGATTAAGTCGCTTGTAAAAAAGAGTGGCTATTACAGATCCATTAAGTATGTGATTGCTTGCTTGGTACCATGGATCACAGAGATGCATTAAGCCCTCTTTTTGCAGAGCGTGGCTCATTTGTTTTAGCCAGGCAGAAGTCGTGTTACTTCCAAATTAGGAAACTGTTGAAGAATTAAACTATCAATGTTCTTAAGAATGGTTGGTGAATATGGACCCAATTTAAATGCTGTCATTGAATTTCAATGCAAGATAGTAATTGTTTGAGCCGTCACTCTTGTAGCTCATGAATATTGATGAAAACTAGATTTTGGTGGTCAAATATCCGACAGCAAGGAGAGGTTTTTATGATTAACTGAATGGAGTTTTACACTGCTTTCAACATTATTTCAGTCATACCAAAGCAACAGCTCACTGATTAACCCTTTACCACACAATCACGAGTTTTAACAACCCCCAAGAAAGAGGCCTTTTGAAAACATTGTGTATTTGTGCAGTCTGATGTTGATATACACTGGCTGCAAATGCAACTATTAGTGAAAGGTGCTTTAATGGTTAATGCATGTCCCGGGTTTCACCAGTACCTTGACAGGGCTCTAAAGTATCTCGCCCACGGATACTCCTGAGAAAAAAACAGCACTTTGAGTGAGGAATCAAACTACAGACAATCGAGGGATCAAACCTTTGGCATCCTGCTCACAAATCTTATATCTTCACCACTGAGTCACAAAAAACCCCAGGAATGGAGAGTCAATGGAGAGAGAAACCTAACGTGGGGGCCACTATGCTTTTTAGCATTTTCTGCTTTACGCAATAATGTATCTATATCAGATATTATTTTACTGGCTCCACAGTGCATTTTTACACCTGATTACACTATTACAATTTCATAGAATTTATTGGTAGAATCGATACATCCCCCTCAAACCTTATGTAACTTTAACCCTTTACCACACAATCCCGAGTTTTAACAGCCTTTACAGAGAGTGCTCTTAAAAACAATGTGCAAAAAGGAGAAAAAGCTGGTAACCAGTATTTTCTCCTTTTCTCACATTTTTTTCTAACCTATCACATACTGGGATCTTCATTTAAAGAGGCCCTTACACTCATTTTAAGCCAGTTTTAACTCATTTTGTCTTTATCTTATCAAAATATAGTAATTCTTATATCTTCATGCCAAATATTGCGCCTGACGGTTGCAAGGTTGCTTAGATTACGGACGATAGAAAATGCATTTCGCTGAGTTGCGGCCTTCCATGTAAACACACTCGTCGTTTCCGGTTTTTGAATCGAAGATTTTCGATATATCCGTTATACACTCGGGTAGATTCGTATGATGATCATGCATTCTGTAACGTGACTATTTGACCTTCGCCCTGCGTCTAATGAGGTAAACAAAGGAACATGGAGGCTTCACTGTTGCAGCCTCGATTTTCAGGCAGAGGTCGCGGCCTATATGCAAATTACACCGTATCCGATTCTAGGCAGAAACCAACGATAAATTTCCGTGACGCACCGCCATTGTTTACAGCTTCGATCGTCAGCCAGTTTTCTTCTGACCAATGTTTGGTTTCTAATACAAATCTCTGTATTTCTTTTTTTCAATTACACCATATATGTCAGTAATTTATCTATGTTTACACGAAGAGCTGATTTCTGTACCATTCTAAATTGTTTGAAATTTAACAGCATTTTGCTACCGACTGTGGACGGGCATCTTTAAGTTACGGTACATTAAATTTGTCATCTGCAAATGCTTTCAATTTGTGCGAGTTTAGAATGTTGTCATTTGGTAAAGGGTTGATCTTTTTATCAGATGAATTTTAGTATCATCAATATTAAAAGCTTTCGAAGACAATAAATTAAATGCAGCTCAGATGATTGTATTTGTTTCTGAAATGTTTAGCAAGCATTGTGGGAAAAGGAGAAAATGCTGTTCACCAACATTTTCTCCTTTTCCCACAATGTTTTCAAAAGATTTCCCTTTTTAGGGTCATTAAAAATTGAAATTGCGTGGTAAAGGGTTTTTATGACCCTAAGGAAAAAGGCTTTTGAAAGGTTTGTGAGAATTAAAGAAAATGCTAGTAACTTAAGTATTTTTTCCTTTTCCAACAATGTTTTCTACCATTTCAGAGACAGATATCATCCTTTCAATTTACCTACCTTGAATTTCTTGTCTGCACATGCTTTCAATTTGGATGAGCTCAAACTGTCATCATGTGGTAAAGATTTAATGATTTAGCTTTCATTAATTATTCATCACAATACTTCCTGTCCTTTTTGTTAAAGAATTGAATGAGGACAACCCAATTGATTATGTAAACTCAGCAACTAAATATAGATCTGGCTTAAGACTTTACCCATGAACAAGTTATAGACTTGTCCAAATTGAAAGCATTTGCAGAAGACATATCAATTGTGGATCAAAAGATGGAATTTGCCTTTGGCAGAGTAGAGAGCATTGTTGGAAAAGAAGAAAATGCTGTTGACCAGCATCTTTTCCTATTCCAACAATGTTTTCTAAAGATTTCTATCTCAAGAGTCTGTGAAACTCAGGATTGTGTGGTAAAGAGTTAACCTTTCCCTGATAATGAAGTTTTAGACCTGTCTTTTTGAAAGTTTTTACAGACAACTAATTAAATGTTGCACATATGATGGAATTTGTATCAGAAATTGTAGAAAATATTGTGAGAAAGAAGAAAATGCTACTTATTAGCATTCTGTCCTTTTCCAACAAAGTTTTCAAAAGCCTCTCAGCATTCTCCCCTTTTTCTCAAATGTTTTCAAAAGTCTTCTTTTTAAGGGTCATTAAAACTTCAGATTTGTTTGGTAATAGCTTAAAGATTTTTTTGGTCTTGCAGCAGACCACTTTTGAAAACAGTGAGGCAAAATGAAAAATGCTTGTATCAAAGAATATCTTACTTACTTGAAGATGACTTGTAGACTTGACCATATAGCGGTCCTTCGGACTCGTTTTTCAACCACATCACACCCCATTCCAGAGAGAGATTTTTAATACCACACACCACCAGTTGATTATCCTCTATATCATGCTGCTAGTCCAAGTGTTAGTTGCTGGCAGGAAAACAAATTTCAAACCTAGGTAAGAAGTAAAGAAAAGACAGAGCAACCTGGCAACTTTTGACCTACTTTTAAAGTTCATTTTTCTATCAGCGACTAAAACTTGAATCAACTGCACAATAATAGATTGTTATCTTTTCAAAAGTTTACATACTTTTACTTAATGGTATAATTTAAATTTAAATGTATTTTAACACCTGCATTCTTTAGTTTTGACCGCTTGTGGGGCTTTAACTCTGTACCAGATGACAAAATTTTAGACTGGGCCAAATTAACAGCAGTTGCAGACGACAATTTTAATGTAGTTAAAATTTTGATTTCCGTCTTTGATAGGTTAGAAAACATTGTGGGAAAAGGAGAAAATGCTGGTTGCTGGTTACCAGCATTTTCTCCTATTCCAACAATGTTTTCAAAAGGCTTTTTTCTCAGGGTTGTTAAAACTTGGGATTGTGTGGTAAAGCATTACAGATATTACAAATATCTCATAATGATGGGATTAATCTTTGAAAGGATAGAAAACATTGTTCAAAAAGGAGAAACTGTTAGTGACCAGCATTTTCTCCTTTTTCCACTACGTTTTCAAAAATATCTGGGTTAATGAAAAAAAGTACTAGTAATTGTGCAGTAAAGGGATAATGGCAAGTATTCAAGTGGGAATACAAAGGCTTTATAATGTGTCATCACACTCTGATTCTGATGATCAATCAATGGAGATACAGAACAGCCCTTTCAAATAGCTCGTTATCACAATGCATTCTAGGTGCTTGGACAGTTAATGGCGCTAACAATTTATGTTCAAGTCTGTCTTGTCTCTTTTAATCAAGCATCTTACAAAAGGCAAGCATTTAATAGAATTCCCAGAAAAGGGAAATATTTTGAAATTTACCTGTACAGGGCAAGCACCTGTCACAAGTAAACACATTTTGAGTGTCCCTTAAAGGGCTCCATTTAGCTTTTATGTCATAAATCATGCAAATCCTAATCATAAATCATAAATTATGTTGAGTTTAATACCGATAATTACAACAAGGTGTATTTTTCTTAAACTTAAATTCAGTGAAAAAATGTAATTTTGGGCATTTAGATAATGGGACAGTCGTTAAGCATTTTGCAACTCTGTAATTTTTAGTTACATCGGATACTTATGACATCATCACACCAATTTGAATAAGAATCCTCCTCATCAATGCCAGTTATTGATCATGTGACATTCCCACAAGTCTTTGCAAAATTCTGGTGTGAAATCTAAAAAACCCTTCAGAGGTTACATAGCCCGGCCATTAAGGAAATGCCTATGAAATTTTGTTTTTGTTCTGTTTGTCTTTCTTCTCTACTGATATTGTGCCAGCTATTGCCTAGCTTTATTCAGTGATAAATTATTTTCTAAGTATGGTGGGATAGTTAAAATATGAATGGCCCCCTTTAAGTTAAATATTCTAGAAAAAAAGGTGATATTGGTGATATAACTTTTCCAGAAAGTTTAGTTTTCAGTACATGTATTTGCTTTTGTGCAGTGGACCAACTTTACTATTGAAAAATAGTGCACACGTACCATTTTAACCATTAGATTGTCAAATAAAACACAGCCATGCATGTGGGCCTCTTCTAACTTTTTTTTCTTAATTCCTTACCAGGTGAAAAAATTTTGGACATTTGCAGACAACAAATTAGATATGTTTCAAATAATTAAATTATCTTTGATAGGGTAGAAAACAATGTGGGAAAAAGGGGAAAATGCTGATAACCAGTGTTTTCTCCTTTCCAAACAATGTTTTCAAAAGGAATTATTCCTCCAAGTTGTAGAAACATTGAATTGTTTGGTAAGGGGTTCAGAGCATTAAATAAATCCTATGTGTAACTCCTATCATTTAACCCTTTACAAAACATTCACAGCTTTTAAAGACTCTGAGGGAGAGGGTTTTGAAAACATTTTGGGAAAAGAAGAAAATGCTGGTAACCAGCATTTTCTCCTTTTCCCACAATGTGTTATACCCTTTTTAATAGAAGTCCTATCCTCTCTGCTACATTTTATTTGTCATCTACAAATGCTTTTAAGTATTGACAATTCTAAAATTGTGTAGAGTGGTACAGAGTAGTCCAGGATCCAGGTCCATTGTTTTCTTCCTTTTAATTATTTGGAAATTACTTTGTCAAAAATGAAAGCCTAGGGACACTAAAATTATGTGTGCAGCAACATCTATTTAACCCAATCTCATGGTAGGTTGTACTAAAGAACACTAACTCTTTAATGTAAAACTGTATGACTGAAAAAAAAACGCAAAATCTCAAGTCTCATTTTGTCATGGAAATTTAGTACTTTCGTAATAGATTAACTGCTTTGCCACAGATTTGTAGAGACCCTGAAAGAATATCATGATAAAGAGCTTCTAAAAGAGTATTACTGCCTAGAAACAGGCTTGGTAAAGAGATAAACTTTTGTATTTTAGTTCAGTGAAACCTTCCTTAGAGACCACCTGTTATAGGCAACCCACTTTTCAAGACTATTTCTTTAATTCTAGGCCCACTTAATCCTTTACCAAACAAGCTGTGTTTAAAAGATCCTGAAGAAGAAGCATTTAGATAATATTTTGAGCTGATAATGAGCATTTTCCCGATTTCCCATTATGTTTCCTCCCTCATCAGAGAACTTGCAGTTCATTTGTACCAATTCCCTGTTTGTCATCCTAGGACTGCTGATAGTTGTTGGGACATGATTCGTTCCTTTCTCACCACTGATAATGGTGGTTATGCTGGAAAGAAGTCAGTGGCTTAGAGAGAATCCTGTGCAAAGCACTGGTTAAAGAAAGTCAAGGTACACTGGCCATCAGATATAACAGAATTGATGTTGACAATGGCATTAAACACCCTACAAACAAACAAACTTTAAGTGGTTTCTGAATACAAGTTTAACTGTTTGTGGAGGAGCAGATAAAAAGTTTTTAATTGTCTGTTAATGGCAAACACTGTACAGCAGTTGCACTAATATTTGCTCATTTCAGCAGAAGCTTGATTAAGTGCCTATCACTGGAGGAAAAACAAACATTGCAGATGAAAAATAATGCAGATCTGATGCAATAATTTGATTAATCCTTTAATGAAACAATCCCATGTTTTAACAACTCTGAAAAATCAAAGATTTTGAAAACATTGAAGGAAAAGGAGAAAATGCTGGAAACCAGCATTTTCTCCTTTTTCCACAATGTTTTCTTCCCTTTCAAAGACAATTCCATAATTTGGGGTATATTTAATTTGTCGTCTGCATATCTGATGCAATGATGTGATTAATCCCTTCACAAAACAGTCCCATGTTTTAACAACTCTGAAATATCGAAGATGTTGAAAACATTGAGGGAAAAGGAGAAAATGCTGGTAACCAGCATTTTATCTTTTTCCCTCAATGTTTTCTTCCCTTTTAGATATAATTCCATAATTTAGGGTATATTTAATTTGTTGCCTGCAAATTCTTTCAATTTGGACAACTAAAATTGTGTTGTTTGGTAAAAGAGTTAAGGACATTAATTTTATCTTCAGATTGTCTGTACATGCTTCTTACATTAGGGTTCAATTAGAGCAGCTCATTTTCATGGCCAAAGCTCTGTTTCCAGTCTATAGAGCTAAAAAAATTGGGTTTAGAAATAGAATATTTAGCCCCTACCAAATTCTCAAGAGATTCTGTGAAAGTCTTCCAAGCATTGTATTCACCAACAGTTACCATTCTCGATAGCATAATCATCGGTCAATTCTGAAATTTGAGAGAAACACTATCTCTGATTGGCTATGCCAAATAGTGAAGCCAACCAGAAATTGTATTTCAATACAATGTAGTCCCTTCTAAATTTAGAAAGTAACAAAATTTCTGATTGACTGAAACATTATGTTTAGCCAATCAGATATCTTGTAGATGTGGTAAAAAAAAAAAAGACTATGAGCTCACACATTCATGGCAGCCATATCATTGAAGTAATGTCATCACATGACCTTGACCTAGATATGATGAACACCAGGGCTATTTTGCCCACAAATTCATGGAGACAATAGTGTTGAAGTATCCATGGTAATGTCAACAAGTGGCTTTGACCAAGATATTATGGTGAACACCAGGGCTATAGCCTATTGTGCTCACAGATTCATGGCAGCAATAGTATTGAACTGATGCAAACAAATGACCTTGACCTACATACAGCTAACACCAGAACTGTGAGGTCACAGATTCATGCCTTTGACATAATTGATGTAATGCAAACAAATGACCTTAACCTAGATACAGTTAACACCAGAACTAAGAGGTCACAGATTCATGGCATTGACAACCAGATACAATGAACACCAGGGCTTTGACCTAGGTATAGTTAACACAAGGACTATTGGCTCACAGATACTTTGCTGCAACATAATTGAAAGAATGTCAGCACATGACTTTGACCTAGATATGGTAAATATGTGGACTAAATATGCGTTCTTAGATCCATACCTGCAACATTATTGAACTGAAATCTAATGTCTAAATGGATGTAAAAACACACAACATGAAAGGTGCAGATGGATCATTATCACAGAAATTCATTTCCTCCCTGTTTAATTGACATGGTCACTAGAATGAAGATAAAAATGTCAACTGAAGGCAGGCAACACCGCCTCTTAAACCTTTACAGACAACAAAATTTCAAAGGAGAAAATGTAGGTTATTAGTACCTTTCATACCTTTGTCTACAATGTTTTCAAAAGATGTCTTTCTCAGGATTGTTAATAACAAAAATGGCAGAAACACGAGCATTGATACAAGTAAGTGACTAACCCTTTACCAAATGATCTTGTGTTTTCATGCCCTTTAGGAAAAGGGCTATTGAAAACATTGTGGGAAAAGGAGAAAATGCTGGTTACCAGCATTTTCTCCTTTCCCCACAATATTTTCTACCCTGTCAGAAAAACCTCTCATCAATTGAGCCACATTTAATTTGTGGCCTGCTAATGCTGTCAATAGCGACAAGTCACAAATTTTGTTGTTTGGTATAGGATTAAGTCTTTACCAAACAACAAAATTTTCGACTCGACCAAATTGAAAGCATTTGCAGACAACTTATATGTAGCTTAAAAAGTAACTACTGTCTTTGATAGGGAAAAGACATGTGGGAAAAGGAGAAAATGCTAGTTACCATCATTTTCTCCTTTTCCCACAAGGGTTGTTAGAAATTGTAATTGTGTAGTAAAGGATTAACAGAAGAGAAAAAAAAAAGAATAGATGGAAAGGTTTCTAGAGCTCAGGTACTATATTCTATGTGATCCATTATAACTGATAGAAAGCTTTTACAAAATAGGTCAGGCTATTAATTTCTGTGGTCTTGTTTGATGAAACCACAGGGGCTTTAATTCTTTACCAAAAAATTTGAAGCCTAAACAGTCCTGAAAAAGAGTGTTTTTGAAAAAAATGTGGGAAAAAGAGAAAATGCTGGTAACCAGCATTTTCTCCTTTTCCTCCATCGTTGTCTACCTTTTCAAATACAAAACTCGATTTATAGGTACATTAAATTTTATTTTGTCATAGTATTATGCAAATGCTTTGGCATTGGATAGGTCTACAATTTTGTTATTAAGTCTCTCCACACAATCACAAGTTTTAACAACACTGAGAAAATTGTTTTTTGAAAAACTGGTGGGAAAAGAGAAAATGCTGGTTAGCAGCATTTTCTTCTTTTCCAACAAGATTTTCTACATTTTCACAGGCAATTACTATCATTTCAGCTACATTTAATTTGTCATCTGCAAATACTTTCAATTTGGACAAGTCTAAGAATTCGTCATTTGGTTAAAAGTTAAGCCAAGAGTTAGGTATCCATCAAACCACAAAATTCAGATGCATTCATATTGAAAACATTAATTTTGCTGAGGTCGAATTATTTTTCGCCCAAATGAAGTGATTTGTCTTTGAAATGGTACAAAACATTGTAGGAAAAAGTGAAAATGTTGGTTACAAAGGAGAAAGTGCCAGCATTTTTTCTTTTTTTTTCCACTATTGTTTTGTACCCTTCCAAAGATAAATCCCATCATTTTAACTCTCTACATAATGACAAAATTTTATACTGGTCCAATTTGATAGCATTTGCAGATCATACACTAGATGTTGCAAAAATTATGATATTTGTCTTTGAAAGGGTAGAAAACATTGTGAGAAAAGGAGAAACCCATCAAATACAGCATATATTCCCACATTTGGCTAACCATTTCCATCGATGTCTAGGAAAACATTTTGATTGAAAGGAAAGGCAAGGAAGTAATTTGTAGTAAAAAATCTTTCCCTATTTTTGGTAGCTGTCCCGTGCAGGATAGTGAAAAAGTTGCATGGTCTACCTGTTGTAGAAGACCACCTGTATTAGTTGACCTACTGCTTAAGGCCACCACTGTTAAGATTCTACACACTTTCATCAACAAATTGCATTTAAAAACCACCTGTCATTAGAGACCACTTTTGCCTTACTTCCCTTGGGTGGTCTGTGTATACAGGTTTGACTATATTTGTGTGGTGACAGATTCACTTATTACTATGCAACATTATAGACTTGTCCATACTAAAAGTGACAAAATGACAAAATTTGAGACTGGTCCAAATTGAAACCATTTGCAGATGACGAAATGAAAGTTACTGAAAATTTGAAATTTGTTTCTGAAAGGGTAGAAAACGTTGTGGGAAAAGGAGAAAATGCTGGTTACCAGCATTTTCTCCTTTTCCCACAATGTTTTCAAAAGACTTCTTTCTCAGGGTCGTTAGAAGTAGGGATTGTGTGGTAAAGGGTTAAATGTGTCTAAAATAATAGGATTTGTCTTTAAAAGGCTGGAAAATATGGGAAAAGGAGATAATGCTGGTTACCGGCTTTTTCTCCTTTTCCCATGATGTTTTCAAAAACTACTTCCATGTGGTTATTAAAACACACATTTATTGGTAGAGGGTTAATATATAAGACTGACCACTTATTTTTCAGCTTGCCTCAAAGAAAGTTGGTGTGGTTACCAATATTTTCTCCTTTACCCACAGTGTTTTCAAAAGCTCCTTTTCCTGTGGGGACCCATTATCATACAAATATGCCTCTGTATGCCCTATGCTATAAAAAAATTTTGAAAAATTGTGAAAAAAGTTATTAGTTTCTTTCACCGCTTTCCTAAGTACAATCCCCAAAGAGAATTTTTCTTTCCTCCAAATGTTGTTTCTTCTTATTATTGGGCAACAAAAGGTACATAGGATGGAGTCATGTGTGGCTTATTGGTGAAGATACATGATCTGTAATCTAGAGTTTAATCCACACTGAAAGCACAAGGACTTTTGATAGGGGTGTCCTTTTGCAAGATACAAAGCCCTGTGTACAGGTAAAACCTAGGACACACATTATTAGTTGTACGGTCAGGTGGCAGGGGACTTGGAAACTTGTTCATGGCTGTGGTGAATCATGTCGCCCTGAGCCAAAGGCGAGGTGGCGACATGATTCACCACAGCCATGAACAAGTTTCCAAGTCCCCTGCCACCTGACCGTACAACGAAGTTATTTTACTGCAAAGTTTTACCATTTCAATGTGTGTTAAGGTAAATTTACCTGTTTTTTGGTTTCAAAAATTGAGGACCCTGACGAAGTAGAATTTCCCTTCTGAATGCCCCAATTCAATGAAAACTGACGTTACTGGGAACTGACGTCACTGAAACCTTGGTAAAACGTGCAGTTTTGTACATAATCTTGATGTTAATCTTGATCGACGCTGCCATTTTGGATGTTGTGTTGAAAGTGTAGTCATGTATATGGGGCTCCCGAAAGGGAAACTGCTTTTACGTTGGTTTTGTAGTGTACATGATATATATGTTCAGGGCATATTATCCAATCAGATCAAGAGAAATTTCTTTGCAGTATAATAAGAATATCTGAGTCGTTGCTGTGATATGACTAAAATAATATTGAAAGTGGCATAAAACTTTATTATAATTTTGTTTGCTGGTTGCTGGCTATGGTAAAAAGGAGTGTCCTTTGGCAGGGCACTACAGGGTCCCATCCTGATACTGTTGAAACCAAGGAAACGCTTGAATATTTGAGCTGTCAAGTGATATAACTGAAAAACCGTTGAAAGTCCAAATTTTTGTCCTCTGTTAAAGAGATAACTCTTTGCCAAACACATGTAACCCCCTCCTTAATAATGCTGAGGAAGAAGCCTTCCGAAAACATTATGGGACAATGATAAAATGGTGGTTACTAGCAACCAGCATTTTCTTCTTGTCCCACATTGTTTTCTACCCTTTCAAAAATAGAAAGTGTCAGTTTGGCTGCATTAATGTGTCGTCTGGAAAAGGCTATCAGTTTCAACAAGTCTAAAATTTTGTCTTCTGGTTAATCCTTATCCTGCTAAATAACTAAAATGAAATTTTTAATTCAATGGTAAAAACCCAAATATTGCTATTTTAAAGTTAGGTTTTGGGGAATAATATATGCTTATCGGACAGTGTAGATCCAAGATCTGACTGCACATTCTGATCTTGATCTACACTGTCTGCAAAAGGTCAGTTAGTCGCGCTTAGCAGCCTAGGGGTTAAGATTTAAATCAATATAAGATAAGCAGCTGAACATCCCATCTCACAGAATCCATTAATCCTTTACCAAACGACAATATTTTAGACTTGTTCAAATAGAAACCATTTATAAGCGACAAATTTGCCGTGGCTCAAATGACAGAACTTGTCTCTGAAATGGTAGAAAAAATTGTGGGAAAAGGAGAAAATGCTGGTTACCAGCATTTTCTCCTTTTCCCTCAATGTTTTCAAAAGGCTTCTTTCACAGGGCCATTAAAAGTTGGGATTGTGTGGTAAGGGGTTAACCTTTCCCACGCAATCCAGACTTTTAACATGTACCTTAGGGAAATGGCTTTGGAAAACCAGTTATTTTCCTTTTTTCCACAATGTTTTCAACCGTTTCAAAGAAAAAAATTCATATTTTTACCACATCTTATTAAAATTTGTCATCTGCAACATGCTTTCAATATGGACAAGTCTACAAGCTTGTCTTTTGGTAAAGAGTTAACACTTTACCAGAGAACAAATTTTGGACTCATCAGTATTGGAAGCAATTGCAAATAACAAATTGAAAGTAGTTCAATTTATGGGTTTTATCTTTGGAAGGGTAGAAACAAAGTTTGGACTCATCAATATTGGAAGCAATTGCAAATGACAAATTGAAAGTAGTTCAATTTATGGGTTTTATCTTTGGAAGGGTAGAGAACATTGTGTGACAAGGAGAAAATACTGGTTAGCAGCATTTTCTTCTTTTCCAAAAACCTTATGGCCTACCTTTTGATAGTTAAAACACAGGATTTTCTGATCAAGTTTTAATAGGAGAGCATATTACTGATTCCTTGAATAGAGAAGTGGACAGTGGAGACTAAGATCAAGCTGCACATTTTGGCAGGCTGATCTTGCTTTACACACAGCAAATATTGTGTACATCAGGTTTATATTTGATGTTGGCAAAGCTCTGTAAAACAGTGTTGAATGTTTGACCCCTATGGTGCTAGCACAAGTAAAGGAAATGAACTCTCTCAGTCAGTACCATAGATATTGATACTGTATTACAATTTCAAAGCTGTTTTTGTTAGGACATCTCGCATAGAAGCGGATAGTAAAAAGCCAAGATCAGCAAACACATTATGTGCAGTTTGATCTTGATCTACACTGTTTAAATAAGCAACTAAGTCTGGATTCTCTTTTACAAGGATTAAATGTTCTATAAATGCTCATGGATTATCAATAACTGAAGAGCAAAATCAATGATTTATCTTATCTGCACCAACAGACACTTTCCGGCTAACCTGCAACTCGCCCCCATCGTTTTACGGTTTGGACCATTAAAATTCTTTTACAGATGACAAAACTCTAGACTTTTCTATATTGAGTGTATTTCAAGACAACAATTTGTATATGCCTCAAAAGGAGAGATAATTAGGTCTATGTCTTTTAACTCTATACCAAAGACAATATTTTAGACTGGTCCAATTTGAAAGCAGTTACGGGTGACAAAGGTGGCTCAAATGAATGGATTTGAACCATGCTCTGGCAAAAGGTGGCTTAATGCATCTCCGTAATCCATCATACCAAGAAAGCCATCACATACTTATGGATCCATAATAGCCACTTTTTTTAACAACCGACTCAATCATGAGGTAGAATGATCCTTTGACATGCAGAAAATCTACCAATAGCGAAAAGTTTCGGCCCAGGTCAGCCTGCGCAGACTGCGCAGGCTGACCTGGGTCGAAACTTTTCGCAGATGCATTAAGTCCCCTTTTCAAAGAGCGCGGCTCATTTGTTTCTGAATGGATTAGAAAAAATTGTGGGAAAATGAGAAAATGCTGGTAAAAGACTTCCTCCAATAGGTCGTTAAAATTTGGGATTGTTTTGTAAAGTGGGGTAGAAAATATAGCGGGGAAAGCAGAAAATGCTGGAAACAACATTTGCTGCTTTCCCCACAATGTTTTTAGAACCTTCCTCCATCAGGCCATATTTAAACATTGGATTGTCAGGTAAAGGATTAATCTACAGATTATATTCCAATATAATCAGTTGATTTGTCAGTCAAACATGTTTTCAGTACACTCATTAACCGGTTACCCTTTACATTACGACAAATTGTAGTTTCTGTCGCAATTGACAACAAATCATACGATACTAAAATGATGGGATTTGTCTTTGAAAGAGCTGAAAGCATTGTGGGAAAAGGAGAAAATGCTGGTAACCAGCATTTTCTTCTTTTCCTATGATGACTTCAGGTTCATTAATTCATGGGTTGGTGTGGTAAAGGCTTAACCATTTTTTAGCCAATAAGTTTTTGACTCATCCAGATCTGACCAATGGATTGTCGCTCAACTGGCGAGATTTGTCTTTGGAAGGGTTCACAAGTCAGAGGAAGATTTTCATTTTCCCCTTTTCTATAAGTGTTTTCCATCGTTGCACATCATTTGAGAAACAATTCTGAGTTATAACAACAGCGAAGAAATAGTCTTTTGGAAATCTTCTGGGCAAAGGAGAAAATGTTGGTAACCATGCAGCATTTTATCCTTTTCCCAAAAGGTTTTCTACATTTTCATAGAAAATTACTATCATTTCAGCTGCATTTAATATCTGTCGTCTGCAATTTTTTTTTTCAATTTGGACAAGCTTTAAATTTTAGTATAGAGTTAAATTGCCATCCGGATTTGTTTTTTAAAATTGATGAGTCTACAATTTCGATTTCTTGTAAGGATTTACCGGTAATTGCTAGAGATAATTTCCAGATTATATTTCGCTTTGATTTTCCGATTGTATTTCATTGTAATCAGTTACTTTGACAGTGGAACATTTTTCCCAGGTAGAGTCATGAATTCATTATGGATCAAGCCTGTGTTTTCATGATCCTGAAGAAGAATACCTTTTCAAACATTGTGGGAAAAGGAGAAAATACTATCCTATTCTCCACAATGTTTTCTACCATACCAGGGACAAATTGCACTATCGAGACACATTTAATTTGTTGTCTGCAAATGCTTTGAATTTAGGCAAACCTAAAATATTGACACTTGGTGAAGTTTGAAATGAACTGAATGAATCAAAATTAAGTTATATAGAACACCTTTGAAAACATTGTGGGAAAAGGAAAAAATACTATTCTATTCTCCACAACATGTTTTCTTTCATTCAAGGGACAAATCCCATTATTTGAGACACATCTAAATTGTCGTCTGCAAATGCTTTGAATTTAGACAAGTCTAAAATATTGACACTTGGTGAAGTTTAAAATGAAATGATTGAATCAAAGTTAAGTTATATATATAAGCCATACTCTGTGGAAAGGAGATTTAAAGCATAGTAAAAATCATTGTTCCAGGTGAGGTTAGCCTGCCCAGTCCATTAAAGGTGGCCCTTCAGATTTTGGGACGAAAATTTTACAAAAATACAAAAAAAAATCATCCTTATACTCCCAAAGCCTTTTAACTTTCATTCATAAAACCCCAGTAGTCGAAAACCATCCGACAACAAGAGAAATTAGAGATTTACTACGGCCCAGGTCGACACCGATGGGAAACACGGTCTATTTTTACATGAGCAACTCGCTCATTTACATACCTGAAATACACAGACGAAGCTTCAAACATAGCATCCGAAGAAGACATTATGGAAAATAATTACATGTTTGTTATGTTATGGAATTTAAGCGTCATTAGTCACTTGCCAGTCACTTGACATTCCCACAATGCTTTTTAGCTCCACTGGCCGAAGGCCAGCGGGCTTATGTCATGGCCTGTTGTCCGTCGTGCGTCCGTCCGTCCGTTAACTTTTTTTTAAAACGTCTTCTTCTCTGAAACTACCCATCCAATTTTGATGAAACTTCACAGAAATGATCCTGCCATGGTCCTCTTCAGAATTTCTTGAAAGAATTTAATTCCTTCAAAAACTCTGGTTGCCATGGCAACAAAACTGAAAAATTTTGAAAATCTTTGAAAATCTTCTTGTCTGAAACCGTAAGGCCAAGGGCTACCAAATTTGGCATGTAGCTTTATCTAGTGGACCTCTACCAAGTTTCTTCAATTTATAGCCCTGGGGTCAAAATTGGCCCCGCCCCGGGGGTTACAAGTTATACATGGGCTTATTTAGGGAGAACTTTAAAATTCCTCTTCTACCTAGCCATAGGGCCTAGAGCTACCAAATTTGGCATGTAGCTTTATCTAGTGGACCTCTGCCAAGATTGTTCAAATTATAGCCCTGGGGTCAAATTAGGCCCTGCCCGGGGGTAACAAGTTTTACATGGGCTTATATAACAAGTTTTACATGGGCTTATATAGGGAGAACTTTAAAATTCTTCTTTGACCTAGCCATGGGGCCTAGGGCGACCAAATTTGGCATGTAGCTTTATCTAGTGGACCTGTATCAAGGGTGTCCAAATTATAGCCGAGGGTCAAATTTGACTTCGCTCCGGGGGGTAACATGTTTTACATGGGCGGGCTTATATAGGAAAATCTTTCGCATCTAGCTATAAGGGCTAGGGCTATCAAATTTTGCATTTAGCTTTATCTAGGGGGTCTCTATCAAGGGTGCCCAAATTATAGCCCAGGGGGTCAAATGTAGCCCCACCCCAGGGGGTCACAAGTTCTACATGGTCTTATATAAGGAAACTTTAATAATCTACTTGTACATAGCCATATTTAGGCCTAGGGCTACCAAATTTTGCATGTAACTTTATATAATGGGCCTCTACCAAGAGGGCCCAAATTTTAACTTTGGGGGTCAAGTTTGACTCCACACCAGGGTCACAAGTTTTACATTGGCTTTTATAGTGAAAACTTGATAAACCTGTGTCATGGATCACATATTTTACAGGGCCTTTTATTCAGCAAACTTGTTTTACATGACTTTTTATTGGGCAAGATTAAAAAATCTTTTTGTTTATAACCACACATTCTAGTTTCATATTGTAGGTCTGGGGTCAAAATTGCCTTCATTCCAGGGATCGCAAGTTTAACATGGGCTTCAAAATATTGTCACTTCAATTTAAACATTAATCAAGGGAAATAACTCTTTATGAAAGATAAAGTTCGTTACTATTTACCTCCCTTGATTATCAAGCTGCAGTGATACATGGTTGGTGCTAGACAAGTTTTTTAGCTCCACTGGCCGAAGGCCAGCGGGCTTATGTTATGGTCCGTTGTGCGTCCATCCGTATGTTAACTTTTTAGCTCATTTGAGCACAACGTGCTCAAGGGGAGCTTTTAGCATTTGTTTCAACTCAATAAAAGAATTTTCAATCATACACCAAAACAAAAAATTATCCTCCACATATCTGACTGTGTTTACAAACTATGAAGTGTTCATATTAATACACCATGTCTACTGTTTGATGATGACTAGCTTAGAAAAAGTATTAATAAAATAAGTTTGAAAAAAAATCTTAGTGATTTATTATGACAATTGTTAGCACACATGTAACTCATTACCAAACGATAATATTTTAGGCTTGTCTAAATCGAAAGCACTTGCAGACGACAAAATAAAAGTGATTGAAAATTTGAAATTTGTTTTGTGAACAGTAGAAAACATTGTAAGAAAAGGAGAAAATGCTTTTCTAAAGCCTTCTTTCTCAGGGTCATCAAAAGTAGGGATTGTCTGGTAATAGGTTAAAAAGATATATTTCAAACTGAGATTGATGTATATACTTGTTTTTTACTGGCACTGAAGGTCCGTCCGTCCATCTGTCCGTGCGTGCATTAACTTTTATTTCAAACATCTCTAAAACTACTTATCCAATTTTGATGAAACTTCAAAGAAATGATCCTGCCATGGTCTTCTTCAGAATCCCATGACAGAATTTTATTCCTTCAAAAACTCTGGTTGCCATGGCAACAAAACTGAAAAATATAGAAAATTTTCAAAAATCTTCTTCTCTGAAACTGTAAGGCCTAGGGCTACCAAATTTGGCATGTAGCTGTATCTAGTGGGCCTCTACCAAGTTCCTTCAAATAATAGCCATGGGGTCTACCAAATTTTGCATGTAGCTTTATCTAGTGGGCCTCTACAAGGAGGGCCCAAATTATAGTCCTTGACCCAAGTTTGTCCCCACACCACGGAACACAAGGTCACCAGTTTTACATGGGCTTTTGTAATGAAAACTATCTTAAGTCATTATGTTACTAACCATTATAAAGACTAAGGCTATTAGATTTAACCCTGTCTCATGGGTTTCATGTTTTACAGGGCTTTTCATTGAGAAAAATTTGAAAATCTTCTTGTTTATAACATTCAAGAACTGAATTATTTGGTATGGAGCTTTATATTGTGGACCTCCACCAGGATTCAAATAATTATAGCTTTGCGATCAAAATTGGCATTGCCCATGGATCACAACTTTCTCGTAGGATTAGATAGAAAAATGTTTGCATGTCCTCATGTTTGAAATCAATTTGCTGAATATTGTAATGTTTGGCTTGTAGTGTTTTTACTTAATAGCCAGTGGAGCGATACAGGGCCATCATGGCCCTCTTGTTTTATTTTTGGCGCGAAATCTAAAAATACCTTAACCCTATACCTCACAATTCCGACTTTTAACGACCCTGTGAAAGAAGCCTTTTGAAAACATTGTGGGAAAAGGAGAAAATGCTGGTAACCAGCATTTTGTCCTTTTCCCACAATGTTTTCTACCCTTCCCAAAACAAATTTCAATTCTTCAGTCACCTTTGTTTTGTCGTCTGCAAATTAATGCTTTCAACTTGGACCAGTCTGAAATTTTGTCCTTTGGTAAAGAGTTAAGAGGCTACGTAGCCTTTTAAGGGAACACCATCAAAAAAATTTTTTTTTGTAATTTTATGATTCTTAATTTATTGATGATTTGTATTGTTTTTTCATATAAATTTAAGTGATATATAAATTTTTTGAATTGGTGAGATGTGAAAAATCTAAATACCCACCTTTAAGGCTGACCTGTGTCAATACTTTTTTGTTTTGGTTGATTTTCTACAGTTCAGAGGACCAGTTTACCTCCTGATTAAGTTTTTTGTTAGACAAAAAGGATTTTATGAATAAGAATTATGTGATGACGTGCTTGGTAATATGCATCAACCGTTTTGCCAGAGTATGGCTCATATAGTATAGAGACGTCATTACTTCTGAAACAAATCTGCGTCAGACAAAATTTTAAGACATCTTTGTGAAATATGAATAACAGATATTAATTGCTCTTTATCACACAATAAAAATTTTTACTCTTCCAAGTTGAAAGAACTTGCAGACGACAAAACCAGTGTGGCTAAAATAATGGGATTTGTCTATGGAATGGTAGAAAATATGGTGGTAAAAGGCGAAAGTGCTGCTTACCAGCATATTTGCTTTTCATACAATATTTTCGAAAGACTTCTTTCTTAGAGTTGTTAAAACCCCGAATCGTGTGGTAATGAGCTAACATTTGGTAAATGAGTACAAAGGAAACAATTTAACAAATGGAGAAATTGTTCATTAAAAACAAATTCTTTCTTGATTGGATACCATTGTTTTCAATGTGTCTGCTTCTAGATAACAAGCTACTTCGTTGAACTGATATCCCACACTGAAAAAGGACCTTTTTTGAAAGGAACATAAAAGACGTGGCCTTGTCTTTATTGGTCCATAATGAAATTATACAATTAGCCCCCCTTTTCCATGACATGGCATTTCATTAAGTAAAAACAAATAAAGATTGTCTGTGGCTTATGATAAACAATATAGATATGAAATTTCATAAGATTTTGTCCAAGAGATATTGGTCCATAATGGAAACATGCATCAAGCCCCTTTTCCGTGACATGGCATTAGATCAAAAAAAGAAAGAAAAAACTGTGTTGGAGGACTACCATAAGGATAAAACAGATGAATTTCAATCAGTTTTTGTCATTTGAGGATTTGAGAAGATATCTGTCCGGACAGACAACGCAAAAACTATATCCCTCCGCCTTGGCAGGGGATAAAAATGGTCGCCTGCAGGAAGTAACATTTTAACCTTTAAAGCACTGCACAGAATATATGGTCCGATCTTGAATGTATACCGTTGGATACTTTGTAAGGCATACTTTGTAAGTTACTCTGGTTAGATCAACTTTCAAATTGCAATGTTTAGGCCGTTTTTCCTAAATGACTGAGATTGTCTTTCAAAGGGCAGACCAGTTATTCTTACTTTTCCTACCAAAGCCTCTTTCCTGAGGTCGGGTCATAAAAACTCAGAATTGTGTGGTAAAGTGTATACTTAGCACTCTCAGGTTTGATCACTTGTAACAAGTTTCTTAAGCACCTTTCATGACTACAGTTGCCTTTACAGCCAGTGTAGATCAAGATCAGGTTGCACAAAACGTGCAGCCTGATCTTTGATCTACATTGTCTGCTTTGAAACACTGTAGAAGAAAGCAACAATGAAATTTCAACTATTTGGTTGTATTTCTAGGATGAAAACGGCTGATAGGTTTGTTCGGCTCTGTAAGGGTTAATGAATTGAACAATCAAAGCTCTATTTATAGACAACTGAATGCTTCTTTTGAAAGTCTTTACCAGACAACATTTATAGTCTTGTTCAGATCAAAAGTATTAATTGCTACCAATTAACTAGATTTATCTCAATTTATACTATTGCCACAATGTTTTCACTTGTACTTTGTGTATTGGATTCTTTAGCTCTTTACCAAACAATCCCTGGAGTACCTTCCACTAAATTAAGTAGATTAACGCAATTTTTTGGGGATTGAATATGTGTACAATGGTGTATTCAATCATTTGATCTCTGTTTTACACCAAGATATGAACTGACGTAGAGTTATGCAAATATTTACTCAAATCATAAAGTTATGCTGTTTAGTGAAACTTGTTTTCAGGCTTGATGCTTGCTTACAAAAACTGCATATGCAAATTTTGTGTGTACGCAGTTTATTGAAAGGTACCTGAGGCTTTAAAGACGTTGAACATGAAGGCTTTTGATAACATTGTGGGAATAAGATTAAATGCTGGTATCTAGTATTTTCTCTTTTCCACAATGATTTCTACCTTTTAAATTTAGTGTGTCTTCTGCACTTACTTCGAATTTAAACAAGTCCAAAATTTTAGTTTTTGGTAAATAATCCAAGGAAGTTTTTCTTAAATTTCAGAGGAATCAGACACAATTCAAAGCTATTTGACTCCAATGGTTGGCGAAGAAATATGAGATTCCGTCTGCTAAATTATGTAAAAGATGGAGCAGTCGGAGAATGGAGAGATGTTGGTCACATTCAAGATGATGAAGTTAACTTACAGACAGTTGTCTGGCCAGGTCATTCTATTTTTGGACCAGCAGGGATGGCGAGAGAGCACTACACCGTATCAACGAGGCCTGCAGAACCTTTCATGTACATTTGGGGTCCAATAGAGTCTGCCATTGAATGTGCTGGTGCTGTCCAGTGCATTGAAGTACCAAGTTATGATCCAAAAGAAATAAGAGAAGCTGTCGAAAGCTTTAGAAAACATGTGTTACATCCCAATGTTAGTTTTTCAGTGCACTGTTGTGAGGGCGTAGTAGTGGATATTTTAAACCATTTGACGTCAGAGTTAGACTTTGATTTTCTGCTATACTTTCAAAATGATTCTAATTTTGGACATCTAAAGAATGGATCTTGGACGGGAATGATTGGTGATGTAGTGAATGGTGCAGCAGACATTATGGCAGGAGCTATAAGTGTGACATCAGAAAGAATGGAAGGTGTTGCCTTCACAGAACCTTTCTATTATTCTTCATTTAATATGATTTCAAGTAGCACCGAGAAATACTATTCACTACTAGCTTTTACAAAACCATTTGATACCACAGTATGGATAATGATTGTACTAAGTGCAAACATAACAGCAGTAATAACATCTTTATTTGAATGGAACAGTCCATTTGGACTAAATCCATGGGGAAAGCGCCGGAAAAGGAATTATACCTTCGGTTCGGCTTTGACAATGGTGTATTCAATCTGGTTTGGACATACAGTCAGTACAAAATCTCCGAAAAGTTGGCCGAGCAAGTTTGTGCAGAACATTTGGGCAGTTATGTCTATTTTCATACTGGCCAGCTATACAGCTAACTTGGCTGCTTTTCTGGCAGGCAACACTTATGAAGATTTGACATACAGTATACTTGATGCCAAGGTATATTTATTTTATTGTATACAATTATAATACTGATCCATATTTTGGTAAAAGGGGGCTTAATGCATCTCTGTGATGCATTATATTAAGCAAGTCATTACATGGTTATAGATCCATAAAATCCATTTGGTCCTACAACCAACTGAATCATAAGATGATATGGTCCTTAAACATGCAGAAAATTAACAAATAGCAAAAAGTTTCAACCAGCGGACATGGGTCAATATATTTTTTACAAATGCATCAAGCCCCCTTTCACAGAGCACGGCTCCTTTATTTTACTGTATTTTCACAACCCTAAGAGGAAGAGAGCTTTAAAATTTAAAAGCATTTTGGGAAAAGCAGAAAATGAGAATGGTAAACAATCATTCTATGAACCTGAGAAAAAGGGCTTTTGAAGACATCATTGGAAAAAGGAGAAAGTGCCAGCATTTTCTCCTATTTCCCACTATTCATTCAAAGTCATTTAACTTGGCATTTTTGTATTTTCTTTGTCGCAGTTGTTTTGCTTGGTCTTCTTTCTAAAATGCAATGATTTAACCCTTTACCAAACAATCCCTGGTTTTTACGACCCAGAGGAAGAAGCCTTCTGAAAACATTGTGGGAAAAGGAGAAAATGCTGATAACCAGCATTTTCTCCTTTTCTCACAATGTTTTCTACTCTTCTAAAGTCCAGTTTCAATTTTTGAGTCACATTTATTTTGTCGTCTGAAGTCTAAAATTTTGTTGTTTGGTAAAGATTTAAATCATTACCAAATTGCAAACCAGGTTCAACCAATATCTGCATGAATGGGAAGATAAGACTTAGATGGTCATAAAATAACAATTATCGCTAGAAAACAGTGAAAACTTAAAGTGGGTTGGGAAAAATTTACCATTTCGCCTAAGATAAATTCGGCATGTAACCCTAAACCTTCTCAATTTTTCATTGCTAAGAAGATATTTGACTTTGAAAAATTAATTTGCATTATGTTAAATCCAAAAGCCAACCATGAACAACTATAAACACTGTTGCAAATATTCAGGTCAAGAATGTTAGCACATTTTCATCATACACAAACATACCAGAAAGTACATGAAAACAAATACAATCAAAGTGAAAAAAATCATAATTAATGTAGATTTGAACAACTGCAAGCAAAATATGATTTGGCGTAAGCATTAAATGACTGAGCAATATTCATAATATTAAAAAATGGGACGTTCAGAATTGTCAAATACGTGAAACATACTGCACAGGAAAACATGCACAACTGTTTTTAAATGTCAAGACAAAGGGATTTTTTTTGCAATCTCCCTAAATCCTGTTCTTATTTAGAATAACATCTATGTTTCACAGACTTAGAATGTTTGTTGTCAAAAATGAATAATGATAAAGCATGCAGTCAAGAATGTGGAAGTAAGGTACATGTACTGAATTGTGGTTTTGACGGTTTTCTTGACTGAGTTTACAATTTGATGTGTCCATATTAATGTGCAATGAGTACTGATCGCAGTATAATTATGTTCTAGCTGTGTTTACTGGTACACCTTTTCTGTTGAGCAGAAACTTCATGAGGAAATGTTATGTTAAGTATGTTAACTACATCTTAAAACCAAGTGGGAATAAGTTAAACATGTGTCATGGATGCTTTCTAGCATAAACCTAACTAAACCATGCTAAATATTTAGTAGTTTTAGCGTTCACACAAGTTTTTTCAAGTTCCGCATGTTCCAGTTTCTGTGTTCGATGGTCAGGTATGTTAAAAGTGATTATACTGTGAAAGCAGCAAGTTTTAAAATGCCTCCATTTATGGTTTCCATTGGACTCGATGTTAGAAAATGTTAAAATAAAGTTTAAAATATAGCAACGTGACTTTCATTTTCGATCATTTTCCAGTATGAACTTGCTCATTTAACTGACTTAGAGTGTATTGTTTTTTACCCTTTCAAAGATAAATCCCATCATCTGAGTAATGTTTAGCTCTTAAACAGATGACAAAACTTTAGACTGGTCCAAAATGAAAGCATTTGCAGATCATAAATTGAACATCACACAAATTAAGAAATTCGTCTTTGAAAGGGTAGAAAACCTTGTGATAAAAGGAAAATCGCATCGAATGCAGCTTATATTTTCCCACGTTGATGCCAAGGGAAACATTTTAATGGAAAGGAAAGACAAGGGAGCAATTTGTAGTGAAAAATCTTTCCCTTCAATGTTTTTGGTTGCTGTCCCTGCAGGATAGTGAAAAAGTTCCACAATCTAACCTGTCTTTGAAGACCACCTGTATTAATTAACCAACTGCTTTAGACAACCACTGTTTTGATTCTACACACCTTTATTTACAAATCAAAATTGCATTTAAAAACCACCTGCCATTAGAGACCACTTTTGCCCTACTTCTCTTGGGTGGTCCCTGTATACAGGTTTGACTATTTTTGTGTGGTGACAGATTCACCTATTAGTATGCAACATTTTAGACCTGTCCATATTGAAAGTTTTTGAAGATGACATAATAAAATGTGTCTAAAATAATAGGATTCATCTTTAAAAGGGTGGAGAATGTGGTAAAAGGAGATAATGTTGGTTACCAGCTTTTTTTCCTTTTCCCATGTTTTCAAAAAATTATTCCTTGTGGTTATTAATTAAAACACATATTGTTAGAGGGTTAATACATAAGACTGACCACTTGTTTTTCAGCTTTCCTCAAAGAAAGTTGGTGTGGTCAAAACCAGTGCTGTCGAAGAATATACAAAAACAATCAATTCTGATCTACATGCCAGATTTTCTAAATACTATGTAAAAGACGTACATGAAGGAGTCAGTAAAATAAGGTCAGTGTCTTAATACTTTTTTAGGGTAGGAAGATTATCGTTTTAAAAACTAACAGGCCGTCCAGTTGCTTTGAGATTAAGATTTGTGAGGGAACAAGATTGTTGAAAAGTTGACACCCACTCCAAGGTATCGAACTCATACAACAGGGGCAGGTAACCATCAAAATATTTTTGACTCAGTCATGCCCCTTTTTTTACCTAGAATTTTCACTGAAAATCAAGCTGAGTGTCGGTGATCTTATTTTAATTTTCTGTTTTCTACCCTTTCAAATACAAATTCTATCATTTAAGCATTTGTCATATATAATGCTTCAACCATTTTGTGACACTGCAGGGCCAAACAGTTAGACCTATACATGGATGACAGTCCATTACTTGAATACGCTCTCTCACGAAATGATGACAATTGCTCTATGAAATATGCGGCTCACAGTTTTGGTGAAAATGCATATGCTTTTGCTGTTAGACCTGGCTCTAACATAAAGGTAAGTTTTAAGTCTTTCCCAAACAACAAATTTAGGACTCCTCAAATTTGAAAGCATCAGTTGAAAATGAACAGAGGTTTTCTGACGGGTGGCAGTTTCTCCTTTTCCCACTATTTATTCAAATTTTGATTGAGTAACTTGTTTAGAAGTAGTGTGTCTTCTGATTGTAAGCCTATAATTTGTTGTAACTGCCTGTGCTGATCACTTTGTCTCACTGCCTGTCTTTTTCTAAGCAAGAAGTTTTTAATTTCTTAATCAGACCATAGATAAATGATAATTGCTCATCCTTTTTATGTAAACTAAGGTCAAGGCACATACTGTATTTTTGTATGGCTTGTCTTTGTTTCAACAGTTCCATGCTCTAGGGTCTGTATTTACCAACCATTCTTTAAAAGATTCTTTGTCTAATTTTTTATTTAGAAAGTTAAACAACTTCTGATTAGCTAAACCATAAAATCAGAAGTTGTGTTACTTTCAAATTTAGAAAATTTTGGAGAATAAGAATAAGAATGTTCTTGAGAATGATTGGTGAATACCTACCCTGGACAGTTAGTCAGTGTAATCATACATGTCTGGTAACTTTCTTAAGTCTTTTCCAAATAACAAAACTTACTCGTCCAATTTGGAAGCATTTGCAGACGATGATTTGAATGTTACTCTGATGATGAGGTTTGTCTTCAAATGCATAGAAAACATTGTTATAAAGGAGAAAGTCCTGGTTACCAAGATCTTCTCCTTCTCCCAGAGCTTTTTCAAATGCAGGTTTGCTGAAACACAGGATTAATTGGTAAAGAGTTAATTTAAATAATATTTGTCTTTTGTCATCAACATGTATAATTTTCAGGCTCGTTTTGATCCACTGATATTAAACTACATGGAGTTAGGTCTCACTGAAGATTTACGATGGCGATACATGGGGAAAGGGCGTCAATGTGAAAACAAGCGGATGGATAACTCCGATCTACAGTTTGGTCTACCACATACGGCTGGCCTCTTTGTGATGTTACTGGTCGCTGTGGGCCTCTCTTTCATAGTACTGATTATAGAGCATGTCCTTTACTTCTGTATATTACCATGGTTACGTAAAAAACCAGCAAACAGTATTTGGAAGGGAAGAAAAGTGGAGTATGTTAGTCAGGTATGTGTCAATTGATTTCTCATCATATTCAAGTTAGTCTTAACCCTTTACCACACAATTGCAACTTTTAACGACCCTGAGAAAGACAGCTTTTGAAAACATTGTGGAAAAAGGAGAAAATGCTGGTAACCATAATTTTCTCCTTTTCCCACAATGTTTTCTATATGTCCCAAAAACAAATTTCGATTTTTCAGTCTCATTTTATTTGTTTTTTGCAAATGCTTCCAATTTGTACTAGTCAAAGATTGTGTCATTTGGTAAAGAGTTTTACCATTTTGACAAAAATTTTAGACTTTTGTAGTTTTGTATGTTGAAAGCATTTAGATGCCAAATATGGTTCAAATATTTCAATTTGATTTGTCTTTTAAAGAATAAAAACATTATATGTAAAGGAGAAAATGCAGGCCACCAGCAGTTTCCCCTTACAAGGTTTTAAAAGCCTTCCTCAGAGTCAATTAAGTTTTATAAATATCATTCCATCAAAATAAGCATAATTACATACATCTAATTTAAATATTGTTAAGAAATTTCTACTGTAATTTATAAAGATCAGCAGTTAGCTAAATACATGTACATTGAAAAAACATAAAATTCATATTTGACCAGAACAGCTCTAAATATCTCTCTTTCAACTAAAGAAGTTAAAAACGTCACATTTGTTTAATTGTAGCGTATCTATCGAGCCATTCACAGTGAGAAAGTGACCCCGACCACACAAGTCATGGTGTCAAAAGTAAAGCGGAAAAAGTTTGAGCTGCAGAGTAAACTTAGAAAACAGGTTTGTGGAAAAATTTGTACCTTCTTTACATGAACACTGAGGCCAAACCTGGTGGCTCAGTTGATAACATGCAGGGCTTGAGACCAGAGGCTGGCTAGTTCCATTTCTCAGCTTGCCCAATTTCTTTCCAAAGATTGATGATTGTCATTATGAAAGGATACATCCCTCTCTTGCTGATGATCATTGTTTTGACAATGGTTATGTATGAAAGCAGCTGGTGGCTTTGGAAGAATATTGTGCAAAGTACTGGTAAGAGAAACTCCAGGTAAACTTTTAAAAGGGTAAAATACCAAATTGTGTTCATAAACAATATATTAATATACTGAAAAACTTATACACAGTATTTTAAATCAAGGAATAGAACAGAAGTAACATCTTTACTGTGTTACTCTGTGGGACTTGCTACAGTCTTTGAATAATAGCGATCAAAGATTTTAGTCTGGAGGATTGTGTGACAAATGCGGATGAATCTGTTTTGATAATGTGGCAGGTGCAAGGGAGGCCACACCCACAAAAAAGCTTTCCTACACACACGAAAAGTCTCGATCAGGCATTTTCAGAATTTAATTAGTGTCACAGTATCATGTTATGTATGAAATCTGATAAAACTAGAAAACGAGAAAGTTATTATCAATCTAATCGTGTGGCGTTTTAAGATAGGAGTGTATATAACACAGTCTTGCTTAAACTCAAAAATGCTTTTTGAAACTCAAATGATGGTTGCTGATGCAGATGGTTGTATAATACAAGCAGCTATTTACACAGATTAAATAATATCATGACTTTTTACACCCCCAAAACAAATTTGAGTCATACTTTGAAGTGAAAGCATTAAGTGTACGATAAATAATGTGGCTGAAATTACAGTGACTTTAAAAGGAGAGAAAATGTAGTGGGAATAAGAGAAAAATACTGATGATTATAACAGCATTTGTTTTAAAGCTCTCTTCTACAGTCATGAGGCACAGGCTTCTGTTTTTTTTTTTTGGGGTGGGGGGGTGGGGGGGTGTTGAAGACTCTGCCAGCATTCCATGTTTCTTTATTTATTTTTGTACTTTATATTTTATTATTTCCTAGCAGAAACTGGAACTTTCACAGACTGAACATTGCCAGACTCATTAAAATATCCATTGTTTTGAATGGTGTAAATTTAATGTGCCTTTATTTTTACTCCTGATTTGTTTACTTTTGGCCACAAGAGCACCTTTAATAAGAGCTCAAGTTTTGTTTGTTTTTCAATAGTGTTAAATATCTTTTGTCTACATGTGACAGTTCTTGTTTTAATTTTATATTTTCTATTTAGATAAACAGTGGATCATCAACAAGTATGAGATCATACCAAAGTGTTATCTCCAGGCTACCAGGATTTACAAATATGGAGTAAGCTTATCACTTTAGTTCTTTACCAAACAACAGACATGTGGGAAAATGAGAAAATACTCACTATCTGCAGCTGGCTGTCAGCATTTTCTCCTTTTTCCACAATATTTTCGAAAGCTTTCTTCCTTAGGAACATTAAAACTTGCGATTGTTTAGTTCTGGGTTAAAGGAGGCTACTTTGATTTCTATAGTTACATCAAACTTCAACAACAGGGACATAAGCCCGAACGTGCTCATCTGAGAAAAGTGATCCTGGATTCATAAAATTGATGACAGGGATGCATAGATCTAGAAATTGGCAATTTGGGGGGAAATGCCCCCCATAATTTCTGAATTTGGGGGGGGGGGGGGCAATGAACAGAATTTTGGGGGGATGCATATCAAGACTATTTTATGTGCTTTCAGACTGTTTATACTAGATCTACATCAATTTATAGGCAATGTTACCCTTTAAAGAATTACATATCCACTTGATTATTATGTATCAATAGTTACGTAAGTCTTCGTTATAAATTTACTGCTAAATCAAGTGCATGAGAGTAACACATTTCAATAACTTGCTAATTTCTATAGATTTAGATCTACTATAGTCTTGTTTTAGCATTATATTTAACCTTACATCTATAATATACACTGTAAAAATACTTGAGTATTTTGAAAGTCACTATGCTATTCGACATAAATAATAGATCTAGATTTTATGTCCATTTAAACAAATGACATCACTGAAATACAATGGCAAAATGCTTGTTCACAAAGTTCACAATTCTATTAAGATCAAGACATATCTTGCCAATGTTGTTTAACAGGCACGAGTTAGCGAGTCATTTGCTAGTAACGTTTTTGGTTGAAGTCTCCATATCGGTACGTAAAGTTATGTCATGCACGGCTTATTTGTCGAGAGGCAATGTAACATACCTATCCGATGTTCTGAAGTTACTACATCCAATAGTGAAAGAGTTGCACTTTTTACTCCCTAATATAAACCAAACACAAAATATTTTATTTTTAGTCAACTTCGAGCCACGGCCGATTTGCCTTCCAGCACTCCATAAAAGCAGATCTCTTTTTTTTGCGACTGGGGTCTCTACATTGTCGCTAGCACCAGAATCGCTATCTAGAGTCATCCTGACATTTTCCTGTCTGGCAATTTCCTCTTGGAAATCTTGGTGAAATAATGCAACCAAGTCACAATTTTCCGCGGTATCGGACTATAACATGGCTCAACAATTAAATTTCTACCGGCACTCCCATTTTAAAAATGGTATTACCCACATGTAGATATTTATTCCAGAAATATAATGTCCGAAAATTGCGATTGAGATCGCGTTGGATTATTCTATTTGAAAAGCCAAAGGGAACAGACAGCCAAATGACGTCACAGATAAGGAATCACGGGCAAATCATCGGAATGTAGAGCTCGTGCTCATGACATCATTCTTTTTTCGCGGGCTTTCTGTAGTAATCGTAACCATATTTGGAATGCATGTTATCCATATATGGTAAATAGGGGCGGAGTCACTGAAGAGACACAGACGAGGGATTCACTCGTACCAAATCGGCCGATTTCGTACCTATATCTAACACTTGATCAATGGATCATCCGATTTCGGTGGAATGACAGGTCAAACTTTTGAACTGATAGTTTTTATTGCCCCGATTCGATATTTTTGTTAGTTTAGTTTAAACATATTTATTTTACATCGATTGAGAAACAAGTTCTTACAACTTATACTAATCTCTCTCGATTCTGCTTCCTGGAAACTACACCAGTACTCGCGCCGAATGTGTGGGCCAATGAAGGATCCCAAAGTTGACACCCGCTCCCGGGTATCGAACTCAGGACCTTTTGGTTACGAGGCCGACGCTCTACCCCACAACCACGGACACAACGATATTTTTGTTTGAATTATGCTTGGTTTATTAGGGATGGACTACGAGATGTAGACTTTGTTAATTGAAATTCAGACTTATTTTTGCGGGATTTGCCCGCGGAAAATTGATAAATTGGGGGGCAATCACAAAAATGTGCGGCAATCCCGCAAGACCGCGCTCTAGATGCAACCCTGTGATGAGATCCTGGTAATGATGATATAAATCTTGTACAAAATGTATTCAGAGTGCATAATGGGAATTAAGTTTTTTTCTAAATTACATGAAATATAAAAAATGGGTGTTTAACATGAATTGACATGAGTAGAGCCCCAACTTTCATAAGAACTTGACAGAAAAGTGGCCTCTACAGTGCCTCTAAGGTTTGTCCTAGTGACCTACTTTTGGACCCTCTGTGACCCATTTTATGCTCGTCAGAGGTACAGTCAAACCTGCTCGGATAACCACCTGTAATTAAAAAAACTCTGCCATATATGACCACATAAAATTCCCCCCAACAGATTTTCCCATGTAAAGGACATGTAATAATCGACTCCACGACTTTGAATCATGTTACTCCTATGAGCAATCATAAATTCCATGCTAAGCTTTATAACTTCATTCTGACTAATTTTCATGGGTATTAGAATGAAAACGTGGCCTCCAGAGTGCACACAAGATTTTTCTAAGATTTGTACCAGTGACCTACTTTTTGACCGCCTCTAAAGTGCACACAAGGTAATTGTTGATGACCGCACAACGGACACAGAACAATTACAAAAGCACTTCTGGTGAGCTATCACTGAATTAGGCCATGAAATAGCTGGCAAAGCATCAGTAAATATGAAAGAGAGATGTAGAGAAAACATTATTTTTAGTGGCATTTCCTCAATGGGATACATAGCCTCTTAAGGTAGCTTTAGATTTTACATCAGACAGAATTTCACTAAAGCTGATGGTAAAGTCGCATGGACATCAACACTGGTAGACACACTTGTAGATCAAATTCAAAGATGTACAATGATGTCATACTTTGTCTCGTGCAAATACACAGTGTTGCTAGTTGCAAAATGATTTTCCAGTTTTTTAATCACCAAAGTAGCATCTTTTTACTGAGTATAACAGTTCAATTTCGTAATGCTTGCAAAGGAATACATTTTTTCAATGTTTTAACAAAAGGTTTGATCTCTAGTAAAAAAGTATATATTGAAAACAATGTGGGATAAGCATTCTCCCCCCGTTTTCCACAATGTTTTCTACTCATACAAAGACAAACCCTAATATTTGAATCACATGTAATTTGTCAATTGCAAATGTTTTTAACTCTTTACCAAAGGACAGAGTTTAGACACAACCAGACTGAAAGCATTTGCATTCGATCCATTGAATGTAGCTAAGATGACGATTTCTGTCTTTGATGGAGTAGAAAACATTTTGGGAAAAGGAGAAAATGCTGATTACCAGCATTTTCTCCTTTTGCCAAACTGTTTTCAAAAGCCTTCTTCTGTCGGGTCAGTATAAGTTGGAATCGTTTTGTAAAAGGTTAATATGGGCAAAACTTAATGTTTTGTTGTCTTAGTTTGAAGTTTAAATAGCATTCATACATGTTTCTTATAGGTTTTTCAATTTGCCTGATTACAAGAGGGGTTTTCCATCAATGAACAGTGTTTATACAATCTCAGGAAATGTTTCGGGAACCATCAAGGAAGAAGACGAAGATGATGATGCATTTGATGATGACATGTACCTTTCAGTTATAGACATGAATGATGTTTACTCAGAAACAAAGTCACGGTTCATATCACAAAGCAGTTATGTAGAAAAGGAACATGAAAACCTGGGTTTTGTACCTGACGATGAAGTCGCACAAGGTCCACAAAGAAGAAGGAATATGCGAAGTCACTCAGAGAGATTATCTAACATAAAAAATGTTCATAGGCCACTATGTAGACAAGTAGCTACCTCGGGCAAAGTCGGAAAAGGTCGGTCACGACACAGTGATAGTGAAGGTACCTTCATGCAGACCTCTGATAGACGATATGAAACCTGGCCATCTCCAAAACAGCGTAAAAAAAGCCTAAAAAGGCTCCAAAACAATCATCAAACAGTGTCCTTCTCAAATACAGAGAATGTGCAGTATCCTAAAATGGGAAGTAGAATTGTTAATGAGATTGAGCCACCAAAACCCAAAAGAAAGTGTTCTGCTATATCACTTGACTGTTTTCATGAGCAGAAACCCAACGTTAATCTTAAGGATAACCGAGTGAAGTCCAATATACGTCATCATGCAATGGCTTATCGCCGGGGACCTTCCTTTTCAATGGACGAGAGTGCCGTGGAGGCACTATCCAAGGAAGATCTGTTAGTGTTATGGAAACGGTCAGAGATTGAATTACAAACAAAGCTGAACAGGATAGTACACCAAAACACACATCTACGAAGACTTGTAAACATAGTAGAGGAGAATGCGAGTAATTCACAAGAGAGACAGTATATAAATCCTGTACAGTTCACATCTGCTGACACCAATTCAGGTCTAGACTTGAATGTTATTATATCCACAAAACTGTAAGCGTTAGAGTGTTATCTTACAATACACCTTCATATTATTATCTGGTGTTCACCAAACATTCTCTCTTGCAAAGGCGACGATCACCACCTTGCTCTATTAACGCATGGCTGATCGAGTCTAAAAATCTGTATTCTCCACAATACGCCGCCTACTGAGATAGTTATCACCTCTATGATTACATCCTCAAAAACCAATGGAACTTTTGTTAATGATTTCCAGCATTTTGATAGATCTCTTCAGCAGTTGTTTTTTTATTCATGTTTTTCTGATGATGGATTGCAAATTTAATTCACTATGTCATTGGTGCTTTTAGAACAGATTGTAACAAATTACAGGGAATACAAATTTTGACTCAATCAGCAATGGATGAATAGAGCAACATAGTGATCATCAACCTTGGCTAGGGAAGATGAGTAAAACCTGTCATAGTTGCCATGGTTTTTTAATTAAAGTGTTTTGGAAAAAGGAGAAAATGTTAGCCACAAGTATTTTTTTCCTTTTCCCTGAATATTTTGAAACCCCTTCTTCCTGAAGGTCCTCAAATCTCAGGATTGTGTGGTAAAGGGTTTTACAAAGATATTGTGCCAGATGTACATACACAAAGGTCTAAAAGAAAGGCAAAGAACTGGTTTTATTTAATGCAGCCTTTATGTATGTGTAACCCTTTACCTAGCCTGGGTTCCAGTCCGGTCATTATTTCTCCTTTGCTATCACCTGAGGACATTCGAGAACCAGTCGCAGCAACATCTACTTTATTCCATCTCACAGTGTGGTAAAGTATGTCGCTGCAATCAGTTTTCCAACATAAATGACTAAAAGTAGATACCGAAATTCCAATAACCTCAGTTTGATCACTTCCTGTTTCTGAGCCATCTTTCAAAAATATCAACAACAAAACTAGACGTGTTATTCACAATGACCTTGGAGGATAGTTTAACAAAAGCAAGGGCTATTGAAGGTCGCGATACACTTTTGATTGCACTGACATGTTCAGGAAAATCACTTGTATATGAAATCACCCCTGTTGTATTTGAATTGGTCTGAAAATGTGCAAATCCATCATTTTCAATGTTGTGACTTCAAGCGATAAACAAGTGTATAATTAGTTTATCCACACAATTCAGTCATGGGAAGACCCTTGAATGTCCCCAGGCGGTAATAATAACGGAAGCAATAAACAGGTAGCTGCCAATGATCGCAGACCGCAATTAAGGGAGCATAATACGAAGTAATTAAGAAATCATTACCGCCTGGACCCAGGCTTCCCTTTACCACAAACCTGTATTTTAACAATGCTGAAGAATGAGGCTTTTGAAAACATTGTTTTCTATCCCTTTTCAAGACAAATATCATTAGAGCTACATTTAATTTGTTGTTTGCAGATACTTTCAATTTGGACAAATCCAAAATTTTATTGTAAGGGAAAAGGGTATGTATTTTTGAATGTAATACATAATTTTCAAAATTTATTTAGCCTTGTTTTATTCCAGCTATATATAAAACCAATATCATTTAACTCTTTACAAAACAATCTTGTCTTGTAACCCTTTACTGCACAATGCCAACTTTTAACGACCCTGGGAAAGAAGCCTTTTGAAAACATTGTGGGAAAAGGAGAAAATCCTGGTAACCAGCATTTTCTCTTCTTCCCACAATGTTTTCTACTCTATCAAAGAAAAATTGCACCATTTGAGCCACAATGAAATTGTTGTCTGCAAATGCTTTCAATTTGGACAAGGCTAAATTTTGTCGTCTGGTAAAGGGTTAACAACCCTTACAATGAAAGCTTTTCATTAATAGTAAAGCACAACAGTAGAAAGCTTTTATGCATTTTGCTTATCTCACGACTTCTCTAGATAAACAGACATGAGTTATTGTACTACATAATCTCAAGATAAAATTTTACAGTAGGAATTTTAGTAGTTATACACCCATTGATAAAACACCATTAAGGAAGAACTCAGTAGCAGTTGAACTCAAATCTCCCATGTCATTATTTCCCGAAGACATAACTTTTAACAGCCAATAGTAAGCTTGTTTGTTTGGTGTGTAAAGCTGTTTTCAACATTATTTCAATCATATCACCATGACCAAAGCACCTATCAAGGGCACATCTCAATGCATTCCTGAGCTTTTCTTTTAACCATTAATTCGCTCAACTGTGTCCCAGGCATGGGTTGCTTTTTTACCACATACACATCCATTGCAGCAGTGTTCAGGGGTGAGAGAGGATAATGTCTTGTTGCAATGACGATCATCAACTCTCGAAAAGAGCTTGTCTGCTCTGGAATTTAAACTTGTGATCTGTGGTTTAAAACCACTGTAGGTTTGTAACTGAGCAATGGTGTTAAGCCAAGATTCAGTATAAACAGGCCAATCCAAATTGAAAGCATCTGCAGATGAAAAATTACATGTCTCAAATGAAGAGGCTTATCTTTCAAGGGGGAAAAGTATTGCGGGAAAAGGAGAAAATGCTGGTAGACTGCAAATTCCATTATGATTTCAAAAACATTTCAAACCCCTGGTCGTAAAAACACCGGTTTGTTATGTAAAGGGTTAAACATAAAACAAGCCATTTTGTTGAAATGACACCCCCGCTGAAAAAGACCTTTTCAAAAATTTACGTGAATGTGTAACTCAAAATCGCTCCCAGAACGCCATTATGCATCGGATAAAAAAAAAAAAAAAAAAAAAGTATATCGGTGGAATAAGTTATTGTACACACACTTAAAGTTTCATTAAATTCCTTCCAATGGTATTGGAGATATTGTCCCTGTGTTTTTACTACGTTAGGCAAAAAATCTTGAGAAAGCATTTTGGGAAAAGGAGAAGATGCAAGTTACCAGCATTTTCTCTTTTTCCCACCAAATTCTTTACCCTTTGAATGACAAATTTCATCATTTGAGTCAACTGTAATTTGTCATCTGCAAACGCTTTGAATCTGGATAAGTCTATGATTTTGTCATTGGTTAAAAATAAGTTGCACAAAAGCCCACATGAGTCCATTATCACACAGTCAACCTCTGTTCCTCATGGGATCTGTGATGAAAGACAAATGATATGGAACTGTCCCATGCCATTTTAAGCGCCATGTCTTGTAGATGTTTTTTGTCTGCCGAATGATACCATTGTGACAAATCTGAGTTACAGTCTGTGTCTGGTGCAGGGCATTTTACCTGGATGTTATTGACACATCTCCGACACTTAAACCTATGGAGAAAAGTAAATAGGAGAATTTCTATGAGTCATGTTCTATGAAAAGGGGGCTTAATACATCTGCAAAAAGCCTGACCTGGGTTGAAACTTATCGCCATTAGTATACTTTCTGCATGTCAAAGGCCCATTCTACCTCAGAATTCAACTGGCTTTCAGACCAAATTTGTCCACACTGTGTAACAACTCCCTTAATGTAATGGATCAGGAAGATACATTAAATCCTGTTTTCCCATTGGGTAGCTCAAATTATTATATACATGGATCCAAAAATACCCAGAACAGTCTGTTGAACTCATGGATGAGTAATGAAATTATGGACCTATGGACAATGCGGCTGTATAAGGAGGCTAACAATGTCTGTCTGGTAAGCCAATAAACCCTTGTTTTCATAATAAAGATAGGTCTCAATGTGTACATCTCCATTCTTTTCTTCTCTACCCATTACTGTAAGGCTGTTCATTGATATAAGGCTGGGTTGCAATAAATGGGTGGCTTCTTTTGATGCGCTTGACACAAAACTTTCATTAACCATTTACCACACAATCCCCAGATTTAATGACCCTGAGGAAGGACCCTCTTGAAAACATTGTTGAAAAAAGAGAAAATGCTAGTAACCAGCATTTTCTCCTTTTTCCACAATGTTTTCTACCCTCTCAAAAACAAATCCTATCACTTGATCCATGTTTAGTTTCTCCTTTACAATTGATTTCATTACAGAGGAGTCAAAAAATTTGTTGTGTGGTAAAGGGTTAAATATCTATGCTTGTGCACTTGAAAGCCATTACACTGTTGAAAATATTTATCTCTTTCCTACAAACTTTTGTCTATAGTGATAATTTGTGGTTTCTGGGCATAAAAATGGCCTGCATACTAAGGCTCAACCTTCTGCCAAATAATTTGGTGTTTTACAGAGCCTCAAGAAAGGGCTTTTGAAAATATTGGCATATGGAGGAAACCCTGAAAAGAGGCATTTTTCCTCGTCTCACAATGTTTTCGACCCTCTAAAAGACAAATCCCATTATTTGATCTACATTTATTTGTTGTATGAAAACCTTTTTGATACGGCCAAGATTGAAATTTGTTGTCAGGTAAAGAGGCTAACCAGGAATTACTAGTATTACTTACTTATCATGCGTATCACTCAGCGTGATTTCATTCAATTTGAACAAGTCCCTTAACTCATCCCTACTAAAATGTCTCTCAACATCTTCTTCTTTATCTACAACACAACTACTTAAAGCCTTCTTGTGAGCCTGACGTTGAAAAATCTTCTCTTCAATTGTACCAGTCTGAAAAATGTGTTGCATATCAGGGTTCGTATTCAACAACCATTCTCAGGAACATTCTTTGTCTTTTTTTCCAAAATTTTCAAAATTTAAAAGTCACACAACAGAAGTTGTGTTACTTCAAATTTAGAGAATTCTTGAGAATAAAACCTAAAACGTTCTTAAGAATGGTTGGTGAAAATGGACCCAGACCTTCATGCAATGTATAGAGCTAGCCTCACGAAACCGTTATTGAGTGAAAATTCTGCATTGTAAAATGCTAAATTTCAGGGATCTTAAAATTTTTGTGTCATTAGGATCTTAGCACATTGTTAGTGTCAAGACTTACAGACAGACCTTTTACGTTTCCTTCAAAGAAGGATTTCTGTGTAGAGATGAAGACATTTGGAAATACTGTGACAATAGAAAAATAGTGTACTTGGAGTGATTTCATTCAAAAAACACTGTCTGGAGTCTACATAAAAGGTAACTGTTTCTTTGGGGTTTAAACCTTTCACCACTGAATAAATTGCATTTTCTCAAAGGCTGAAAATACATTTCCTCTGCAAGATCAAGAGACATTTCAGTCATAATCTAGAATATAGCAGTGGACAATGTAGATCAGAGATCAGACTGCACATTCTGTGCAGTCAGATCTTGATCTACACTGTCCACAAAAGCTTCTGGTGTCATCTATGGTATGGAAAGACTTAATACTGTTTTCAATATTATTACAATCGTATCCCAGTACCTAGAGAACCTGTTTGAGCGTTACTGGAGCGTCTTTTTTCAGTCATTTGCAAAACACTCTTTACCTGCTGCTGGCTGCATATGCTTCCCATAAAAAATGTCCAAACATTGTTTAGCTGTGAGACAGGCATGAATCCTGTCATATTGGACTGATTGATTTTATGGTGTTTAACGCTGTTTTCAACATTATTTCAGTTATATCGTGGTGGCCAGTGCACCTATCCATGCTTTCTTGGAGTCTCTTTTACCAGTACTCCGCACAGTATTCTTTCCACTGGCTGTTTTCCCACATAACCATCGTCGAAACAATGGTCAGCGATGGGAGAGGAATGAATCCTGTTGCAATGACTATCATCAATCCTCGGAAAGAAATTGGCCGAGCCAGGAATCAAACCCACGACCCCCTGTTCTCAAGTCCTGCACACTATCGACTGAGCTACATGGGCTCGGCCTGTCATGTTGGGGTTCAAACTAACGCCAGCTCTATTACAAACTCTGTAAGTTACAAACCAAGCTACTGAGCTCAGCTAATTCAAGGCAAAGATTTCCCCAAAGAATATCCAAGTGAGAGATTAAAACTCAAAACTTAGAAAGTGTGAAGCCTCCAGTGGGATCAGAACACTCCTATTAAACCTTTATCAAACTATCTCAAGTTTTAATGAAGAAGACGGCTGTAGAAAACCTTTTTCGGAAAAGGAGCCTATTCCAACAAAGTTTTCCACCCTTTAAAAGACAAAACCTATTAATTTAGCCGCATTCACTTTCACTTTGACATCTTCAAAAGCTTTCAATATGGAAATGTCTACAACTGTAACATTTGGCAAAAACTTAGAGAGATTCTATCTCTAATAAAAGAAGATGAAACAATTACATGCTAAAGAATGTAGATACATATACATACAGCTAACAATCTGTAGACATAACACTGTTTCTTCTGTCCGTCTCGCCAGCAGCGCGCCATTGCTTGATCATCATTGGCCGGGTTCCAGTCAGGGTCAAACATCACAAGACGATTGGCTCCTATCAAATTTAAGCCACACCCTCCTGCTTTGCTACTCAACATAAATATGAATTCTGGACACTGTAACACAAAAGAATCTTTATTCTGTAACCTTAGTTCTGCCACATTGAGGTTTCTTTTATGTTAACTCTTTATTAAACAACAAAAATGTTAGACCAGTCCAATCTAAAAACATTTGCAGATGAAAAATTAAATTTGTCTGGAATGATGAAATTTGTTTTCGAAATAATAGGAAACACTTAGGTAAAAGGAGAAACACTGATTAACATATATTCTGTCATTGTCTCTTAATGTTTTCAAAAGCATTTTACCATCAGGATCTTAAAACTTGAGGTTGTGTGGTAGAGGGCTCGGTAAGTGTTGATATGAGGGATAGATGACAACACTGCCAAAATTAACATGTCTTTACAACCCTGAGGAAGAATGCTTTTGAAAAAAAAAATTTGGAAAACAGATGATGCTGGTAATCAGCATTTTCTCCCTTGCTCACAGTGTTTTCAAAAAATCTCTTTCTCAGGGTTTTTAAAACTAACATTTTTGTACAGGGTTAACATTAGTTTAATTTAAACTGTGATATAGCAGTCTAGCAGCTATTTGAGTAGGGATATCTCACAAATTATAAGATAGTAAAAATTTCAAGATCACACAGCACACTATTTGCAGTCTGATCTTCATGTGTGATGTCTGTGAATTCTCTAAATTGCAATAAGCACTTTAATGTTTAGCTCTTTACCACAGTACAAAATTTTAGACTCATTCGTGTTGAAATCATTTGGAGACAGGTTAAATGTGGCTAAAATGATGGGATTACTTTCTAAAAGTGATGACAGCATTGTAGGAAAAAGGCAAAATGCTTGCTACCAGGATTTGCACCTTTTCCCAAAATTTCTGCATAACTTTCTGTCTCAGAGTTGTATGAATATGAAGTTGTCTAGTTTATAAAGTGAAAATAAAATTACCATAGGATTATTGAATTTTTCCACTATTTTAGCACGTTTCTTGACTGTCATGGAGCCATCCAATCGCACAAAAAGGTAGCTGAAATCATATTTATGATTTTCTGCAAGATGAACATTAAGGCAAAAGGAGAACATATACTGACACTAGACACTAAGTTCTAGAGTAGGTGTCTCAAAGTCATTTGCTTCACAAACTTTGGGATGTCTCGCTATCTAAAATGCAAAACCCTTCACAACGTAGGTCCTTTTTTTTTATGTTTTGAAAAAGAAAGCTTTTAAAAACATTGTGGGAAAATGCCGGACATCTGTATTTTCTTCTTTTCCCCACAATATTTTCTACTGTTTAAGGAACAAATCCCATCATTTGAGCAACATCTAATCTGTGGTATGCAAGTGCTTACACTCTGTATCACAGGACATTGTTAGTGCTAACTCCCTGATATGAAAAGAAATTCACGTAGCATTGCAAGATGTATTGCCCTCTCAGTCTACACAGCTTCTCAAAAAGATCAAGTGTCTGTGTACAGTTAGATATCATGTCAGTAAAGACCATAGTTATTGCAACATCAAGGCTGCATAGGCAATAAGTACTTAACAAGGTATCTGAAAGTGTAGATCCAAGATCAGAATGCAACTTCTGTGCAGTCTGATCTTAGTCCATAAAAGTCGATAACAGCTTTTCAAATAGATTGTTTTATATTCCTTAATGCAAAGACCATAGCTTAACAACATTATAGTTGCTTACGCCACAAGTATCTGAATGAATGAGTGAATGAATGTTGTTTTATGGCACATCAACAGCTTTAGTCAACAACCCTGCATGTCTGTATTTAAAGATATAAGAAAAATTTTTCAGCTTTCAAAGATTTGAACAGAAAATGACGATAGGAAAAAAAGTTAACTGAAGAAGTATTTCCAAGTATTTGATGATGTAGATGCAAGATCGGACTGCACATTATTGCAGTCTGATCTTGATCCACATTGTCCCAAAAGCCAATACAGTCAAGTTACATTTAGTGGCATAAAAAATTAACATTACTTACCCTCTCTGTCTACACAGCTTCTCAAAAAGATCTAGTGTTTGCGTATAGTTGGATACAAGGACCACCTTATCACTGGTTGTGGATTTGATAACTGCTAGCAAACAATCTAGGACCAACACTTTTCCTGTGTTCAGTGAAAACAAAATGGTCAAACCTTTCATCAGAGGCCACTGATAGGAATTAAGATGAGTGGTCTCTTACAATAAGTGGTCTTAAACTACATGTCAAATTTGGTAAATGCAAGAAGAAATGAAATCAACAAATGATATATCATACATTTTTCCCCCCCAGAAAAATGCACTCTTTTCCTGTCTAAATACATACTTTTCCTGGCTACATGGACACTTTCCTGTCTAAATCCACACTTTTCCTGGCTAAATGTACACTTTTCCTGTCTATACACACACTTCCTATCTAAATGCAGTCTTTTCCTGGCTAAATTTCAATTTTCGAGCTAAATCAATCCAGGCTTTTCCCTTGGCTAAATGCAGACTTTACTCCTGGCTCAATCTGGAGTTTTCTCCTGGCTAAATCCAAAACCCAGACTTTGTGGTAACCAGCACTTTCTCCTATTTCCACCATGTTTTCTACCCTGAGTCAGACAAAGTCCATTATTTATGCCATATTTGTTTCCTGCAAATATTTTCAATACAGACAAGCGTAAAATTTGGTCATCTAGTTTTGAGATGAATGATTGGTGCGGTGAAAAAATACCTGATAGTTCTGGTTTCACAGTTTTCAGATTGTAACCTGAAGGAAACAAGTTCAGAGCTCCTTCAAAACCTTCTGCTTCCTCTACACATTTATCAAATATGAGATCAGGATCTGCAATATATACATGGAAAGTCATATCTTTATCAAACTGCAAAATTTCTCTTCAACATTTGATGGCTTCAATGGGGTCAGAAATACAAAATTTAAGTTTTTTAGAGGTTTTGTTACCTCATGATTAGTATAAAAAGTACATCAACAAGAGGACCATGATGGTCCTATATCACTCACCTGAGTACTAAGCAATAAAGGTTTACAATGAAGATAAATACCAAATATCGAGGTTCAAGGCCAAATGATAATGAAACAAGAGCGGCAAATTGTCGCAAGATATGCCAGTCCCACCGCCAGTTGTCAAAGAGGTATAATAATCGCAAAGGGCAGGTATTGCAACAAACATGTTTACCAAGTCTCAAGTCAATTTGACTTGAGACTTCAAAGTTCCGTTCCGGACAAGCAAGAAATACTGTAAAAATGAAGATCAAAGTGGAATTACTCAAAATCCGCGCTAGGTAGAGTTATTGTTCTTGCGCACTGTACTCTGTAATATTGCAACAAACATGCATACCAAGTTTGAAGTCATTCTGACTTGAGATGACAAAGTTATATTCCGGACAAGCACTTAATGCTGTAAAAATGACGATCAAAGGGAAATAACTCAAAGACAGCATGAGGTAGAGTTACAATTCTTGTACACTGCACTTCCAAATATTGCAACAAATAAGCATACCATATTTCAAGTCATTCCTACTTAAGATGACAAAGTCTTGCTCCGGACAAGCAAGAAATGCCATAAAAATGAAGATCAAAGGGGGACTAACTCAAAAATTCATGCCAGGAAGAGTTATGGTTCTTGTGCACTGCATTCCGTAATTTTTCAACAATCATGCATACCAAATTTGAAGATGTTCAGGCTAGAGATGACAAAGTTATATTCCAGACAAGCAGAAAATGCTGTAAAAATGATGATCAAAGGGAAATAACTCATAGACAGTACGAGGTAGAGTTATGGTTCTTTCACACTGCACTCCATATTATTGCAACAAACACAAATGCCAAGTTTCAAGTCAATCGGACTGGAGATGACAAAGTTATGCTCCAGACAAAGAACTATTCTAAAGAACTTCTAATTCAAAGGCAAATAACTCCAGTTGTTCCGGTCCGATTAGACCCATAATCGAACTTATCCGAGATCTTATGGTCATATATATTTTGACCAAGTTTGGTGCTGATTGGTTAAAAATTGTAGATGCTAGAGTGTAAACAAAGTCAAATATAGCAATTTTTCTAATTCAAGGGCAAATAACTCCAGTTGCTCTGGTCCGATTAGACTCATAATCGAACTCATCCGAGATCTTATAGTCATATATATTTTGACCAAGTTTGGTGCTGATTGGTTGATATTTGTAGATGCTAGAGTGTAAACAAAGTCAAATATAGCAATTTTTCTAATTCAAGGGCAAATAACTCCAGTTGTTCCAGTCCAATTAAACCCATAATCGAACTCATCCGAGATCTTATGGTCAAATATATTTTGACCAAGTTTGGTGCTGATTGGTTAAAAATTGTAGATGCTAGAGTGTAAACAAAAAAATGTGAACGGATGGACAACGGACGGACGGATGACGGATGCCGACGGACGGTGAGTGATCACAATAGCTCACCCTGAGCACTTTGTGCTCAGGTGAGCTGAAAATTACTTAAGTCCTTACAACATGACAAAACTGTACACTTGTCCATAAGTCACTGGCATTGTTCATCTGGTAAATTTACCATTGTTCAAATAGTAAATTTATGGTACGAAGTGACTGGTACGAAATGGTTATGGTATGAAATTACCGTAATTCGTTCACCTAAATTTATAAAATTTTATCCAATATGACTTACGATTGCACAATTTTTTCAGCTGGGTTATAAATGACAAACTGCCAGAGGACACCTTCTCTCCATTGCTGTTGTCTTTTAGGACACACTGGCCTGCCTTCGAGTGGACTAGAAGTTTATAAAGCTGTTGTTGTAGTGGAGTTAGTCTGCAGCAAATCACCTCTTCAACTGAACAATAGAAATACAGAATTTTAACTTAAGTTGGCAGCTGAGATGAAATCTCACTAAAAATCTAATAATTTTTTTTTGTAGTTTTACTTGAAGAAATTTTGTCTCAAATGCAAAACAATTGTCAAATTCTCCCATCACATGACACCATTTCATGAGTTCTAGGTCAGAAGTTCAGAACATGCAAAAATATACATATACATGTGGGAATTTCCATAAATAAAATCCAACTTATTTCTCTGACAGTGCTGAAGGGAAAATGAGCCAGATTACATATTGGTATTATTCTAAAACCTCTAATCATCACAAACATGCCCAGTCTTTAACCCTTTCCCAAACAAGAAATTTTAGACCCTTCCAACTTGAAAGCATCTGCAGACGACAAATTTGAAAGTGGTACAAATAAACTTGTGTGCTTTGACTGGATAGAAAACACTGTGGGAAATGGAGAAAATGCTGATTCTCAGCATTTATTCCATTTTTCAACAATATTTTCAAACGGCTCTTTTCTCAGGGTTGTTAAAAGTCAGGATTGTGTGGTAAAGGGTTAAGATATCTAAAATCCATACAGGTGAACTCAAAATGAAAGGAAACAAAGATTAAAGTGAGATTCTAAACTGGAAATATTTAAAAGCCTTCAAATTATCACAAAGCTGGCTATCATTTAAAACATTTCAAATCCTTGAGTAAAAACTTTAGATACAGGTAATAGGAGACTGAATAGAGATTAAATGATTTATCAATTCACAAAGATTTCATAAACTACAGCTATGTCAATATACACAGATAGACATAGATAGAACTCTCACACAAAGTGGATAAAGCCCCGCCAAGAGCTTTGATAGAACAAACAGATGCTCAAATCTCACAATTATTCTGTAAAAATGTATAAGCTCAGAGGGAGCTGACTGTGGGATGTCAAAAAGTAGACATCCAAAAATTGTGTGTTGCACATCCACAGTTTGTGGTAAATAGTAGTATAAAGTTATTGATAACACAACTGAAAGAGGAGTTTGCAGCACAAATATTCAAGCAGTGCTTTGAGTAAAGAGGGGTTTAGTACATTTTTGTAATGCATTAAAACAAGCAAGTCATCACATTATTATGATTCCACATGAAAAAATACATGTTGTCTAATAACCTACTGAATCATGAGGTAGAATGGCCTTTGGATGCATATAGAATTTACAAATAGCAAAAAAATATTGACCCATGTCAGCCTGCACAGACTGAGCAGGCTGACATGGGTTAATACTTTTTGCAAATGCATTAAACCTCCTTTTCACATACCTATGTGAATTCACATAGAGACAGATTCAAATCCTTAAAACATTATATATTTTGTGGAAGCTTACAGAGCGCAAGGATTGACTTACCTTTGACAGGTAAATACTGGGTAAGTAATGCTTGTGTTCTTCTAATGATGCATCTGTTTACTATACTGGCTAACTGAAAACAGTGTATATCATAAAATTTCCGAATAATTAATGTAAACAACCTGTGTAGAGCATTAACCATTTGTCAAACAATCCCCTGTTTTACAGACCCTTGGGCTTTTGAAAACATAGAGCGGAAAAGTTTTCAATATCGTTACAGTAACATGGTGGTGGTCAGTGTGCCTCATAAGCTTTTCTGCAGTGTTTTAACAACTACTATCCTCATTATTCTTTCCAAGCCACTGGCTGCTTTCAAAAAAAAAAAAAATGTCAAAACTGTGTTTAGTGGCGAAAGAAAAATGAATCCTGTGGCAATGGCAATTATCAATAAATTTTGGTACAGTTAAGCCTAGCCAGGAAGAGGTCTTTATAGAAGCTTGCTGCAAGCAATAAGTCCTTCATCCACAATGTTTTCATATAATTAAAAATATCCTTTTTTGATTTTCCTCCCAAAATTACTTCAACTACATGCTATTTAAAGTAGTAACAAAATGTCTCTAAAATAGACAGTGTCATAAAGGGCTAAACGAAATTCCCGTCAGATATACAAAATACTATCGAAATAGAAGAAAAGGGTGGTAGTCACCAATCATTTAACACTATTTCTGTATCCAAAGACTTGGCATCAGATGGCTAGTCTTTGGATACACTATAAGAATAATATTAGGAATGGATGAAGACTATGGCATAAGGTACTTACTTCCTGTAACTTTTCTATTCCCTTTTTATGTTCCTCATCTGTAGCTGTGGAGTCCCTTCCACGCAATATGGGGCCCTCAAACTTCCTCTTGAATTCTTGGGCAGTGCCTGAATAAAACTACAACTTTCACAAGGGGTCTAGCAGCAGGAGAGGTTGATAATGATTGAATGGTGTTTTACTGCACTATCAACATTATTTCAGTCTTTCAATGGCAACAATTGACATATTCATGTATGTCTTGGATTTCTTTAGTACTAAGCTTAGGTTCTGAAGTGTCTTGCCAACAGACACTACTATGAATCTAGTGCCTAAAGTGAGGATCGGACCAGAAGCCTACTGGTTTAGGATGGAATACCTTCCTCACCATGCCACGCAAGTTTTTAACACTGATACGGAGATAGATAATCGGCCTTTCCCATCAGAGGTCTGCATTCCATTCCCAAGATTAGCAAGGTCAGTCTATCCACATGATGCTAGAAGTACTGTTTAGGTTTTGGGGAAGGTATCATGATGAGTGATTGAAAGAAGTTGTAAAATTTGTGTCAAAATTTTATTTACAATGAAAAGGTTTATGCTTTGACTTGCGAGAAAGTTTTTTTTAAGGTTTGTTTATTTACTTCTCAGTTAAAATTATAGCCGCCTGCCACAGTGCACCTATCCATGCATTTATTTCAATTATTACCCGTATGTTGCATTGTATTCTTTTCAAGTCACTGGCGCCTTTCCCATATAAAAGTTATCAAGTCAATGTTCAGTGGTCAGAGAGAATTGAATCCAGTTAAAAGGATAACAATCTATCCTCAAATACACCACGATTGAGCTAGGTTTCTAACTTACCTAGGTAACTAGCAATATAATACTGAGCCATACTCTGTGAAAAGGGGGTTTAATGCATCTGCAAAACGTATAGACCCATTGTCAGCCTTTGCAGGCTGAAATGGATAGAAAATTGTTGGCTATCTTTAAATTTTCTGCATGTCTAAGGAGCATTCTACCTCGTGAATCAGTCAGTTCCTAAACAAGATGGATTTTTGGGGTCCATGATAATGTGATGACTTGCTTGGTATAATGCATCATGGAGATGCATTAAAGCCCCCTTTGCTAGAATATGGCTCATGTGATTAACTTACTGGCCAACTGGTCCTGGACCTTTCTGTAAGGTACAGGTTTTATGGTCAAACCATGAAGCCGTGATGGTCTTAGATTGTTTATTTCAGCATTTTTTGCGTGGAGAGAAAAATGGAAGTTAAAATGTTAATATGCTTATCTATGAAATTCATTATTTCTTACCTAGAATACCTTTATTAACAAAATGAATCAAACTGAAATATTCCAGCAGATCATTCTGTATCGGTGTACCAGACAAGAGGACGCGGCGTTTTGCACTGAGTCCCATTAGTGCCTGGTATGTCTGGTTCTCACAATTTTTCAGTCTGTGACCCTACAAAATTTACAACCAAACAGAATTAATGATAAGCCTTTGCCAATGACTTAATGGTGTTTAATGCTTTCCATAAAGCAAGTTTTAGACTCTTCTAAATGCAAAACATCTGCAGATGATAAATATAAAATCGGTACATATGAGCAAGTGTTCTGACAAGGTAGAACATTGTGGGAAGAGGAGAAAATACTGGTTACCTTACCAGCATTTTCTCCTTTTCCAACAATGTTTTTATAAGGCTTCTGTCTTTGGGGTTGCTAAATCTCGAGATTGTGTGGTAAAAGGTTAAAGCTGCTTTCAACATTATTTCAGTCATACCACAGTATCAGCTTACTTACTCATGCATGTCCTGGGTTTTACTAGTTAGGCTTTGGCATTGAAGTACCTTGCCATGGGATTCTACCATGAAAAACCCAGCATTTCAATGGAGATCAAACCTGAGGTCTCCAGGTTTCATTTCCCGCAACTTCACCACTAAGCTACCCAGATCTCCAATACCTGTACCAATAATCCAATATTTCTAATGTTTTGAAGATGACGGCCTCTTAAAATGGAATAGAACAAAATGCTCATATCCTGTGTAACCTCCTTTTCGCACAATTTTTTTTGAAATTTTTAAGTCAAAAAATGGGGCATAACTGTGTCAAAAATAGTTGATAGTTACCTGCCCCTCTTGTATGAGTTTGCCTTTTAAAAGTTAACAACCGATCCCAGTTTGAAGTAATATCTGCAGTAATAACAGAAATGTTATAAACTGTCAAAGTTTTGCATGAAAATGCAGAAGACAACACCAGGGCTATGACAATACCTGAACGTTTTCTTCGAATACAGCCAAGCTAAAAAGGGGCATAACTGTGTCAGAGATACTTTGATGGTTACCTGCCCTTGTTGTATGGGTTCCCCTTTTGCCAGCAGACAACTTGTCTGAGTTTTAAGGGTATATCTTCAGTAGTAATAAAGATATCATAAAATGTCAAGGTTTTTGCACAAAGTCGCAGAGAACAACAGGACTATGAAAATACCTCAACATTTTCTTTGAAAACAGCAGAGCTAAAAACTCGTCCAAATTAAGCCTATGTAAGGCTCTTTCTAGGTTTATGAAAATATATCCTCATTCGATTAATTAGTTTACCAAGTAGTTAACTTGTCTAAGTGTTAGCACTGAACTGCCTATACTTGGCATTTTCTTCTGAATATAAAATCAGAAGTTTAAGTTTCATTCTTGACCTACCTCGTCACATATAACCAGTCCAACCTCTCCCTGATGAAGCACTTTCGAATGCAGCCTAAATGTTTCATAGGATATAATCAATACTGGATTGCACACACGCCTTCCTTTCTGATTCATAAAATGAGCTGGAATGATTAGGAAAAATATTGTCTTCTTTTCAAAAATTATAAAATGAAGCTTGTAATAACCCTATACCACACGATGAAATTTTAGACTTACCACCATTTTCACCTTTTCCCACATTGTTTTCAAAAGCCTTCTCTTTCAGGATCATTAAAAGTCAGAATTGTGTTGTAAAGAGTTAAAACATGAATCTAGTTATCATTTTCTTATCTATTAAAGGTCTTTTAGGATGTTTTGATAGGGTTGTAAAAACATAGGTCTATTTAACCCTTTACCACACAATCCCAAATTTTAACGACCCTGGAGAAGGAGCCTTTAGAAAACATTGTGGGAAAAGGAGAAAATGCTGGTAACCAGCATTTTCTCCTTTTCCCACAATGTTTTCTCCCCATATCAAATGCAGGAATCACCATTTAAGCAGCATTTAATTTGCCGTCTGCAAATGCTTTCAATTTGGTCCAGTCCAAAAATTTGTCATTTGGTAAAGAGTTGAAGGGTAAAGCATTAGGGAATTAAACTTACACAAATTTCTGTCAATCTCATCTTTACTTCCACTATCAATGGCAAGAGAATTAATTTTAGTTCCCAACCACTTGTTGATCTCATTGTACCAGTTCTGAAAATAACAGTTCAATGTTTGAAAATATGTTACATGTTTATTAGACAACAAATTTTTAGACTTAAACATGTGAAAATATTTGCAAACAAAACATTATATGTGGTTAAAATAATAGTTATTGTCTTAAGAAATGGTGGAAAACACTGGAGATAAGAGAAAATAAATGCTATTTACCACTATTTTCTTCTTTTCACACCTTGTTTTCAAAACAATACTTTTCAGGGTCGTTAAAACTTGGGACAATTATGTAAAGGGTTACTTTCCCTACAACAAAACTTGTATTGGTTTACAGTGAAATACATCATTTTACTGAGGTTTACATATACCTTGCTTTATGAATTTGTTAATTATTTAACATTTCTAACTGAGATATGTAGGATCTGACATAGGTTGGTGTTTGAGATAAAATTTTATTAAACAAGTCTTGGAAAAATGTTACTGAGCCAGTCTTTGGCAAGCTTAATTACATTTTTTCTTGACAAGTTTTAGAGAGTTTTATCTTAAATGCCAACAACAGCCAGATTCTTTTTATCACATAACTGTATCTCAACAGTTAGTCGAAAAAATTGTTAGATCTCTATGAAAAACATAAATATTCATGAATGAGACTTACTAACTGCTCCGAAATTAGTGTACGATAGGAGCTTAAAACAGTTCCAAAGAAGCTCACAAATAATAACTTGATCTTATATAGGATTTATTGATAATCCATATAATTTCAGGTTTAATATATACATGCAAGTAAAAACATTGATGCAAAATGAACAACTGTTTGTTACAAGCCAATTCTTTTGTCAATATGTTTTAAAAAGTCTTTACCCTGGAATAATATATCAATAGCATCTGGTATCATTTTCTGCATCAAATAAGCATACATTTTTAAATACCCTGAAACATTAAGTTTTTGAATCACATGTGGGAAAAGGACAAAATGCTGGTTAGAAGCATTTTGTCCTTTTCCAACAATGTATTGTCCTTTCAGATATTAAAGTCATCATTTGAGTGACATTTTATTTGTGGTCTGCAAATATTTTCATTTTGACAAGTCTAAAATTTTGCTGTCTGGTAAAGAGTTCGATATATAACATTACAAGATATGTCTTCTTTTCTCACAGATTTCAAAAGGTTTCTGCCATGGGGTCCTACAACAAGCCATTGTTTGGTAAATGAATTATTTCTCATACAAGAGCACTGCATATGGATGCCAACGCTCGCCTGCAGTTGCTTTCAGTGAATTTTTTAATGAGTAATGAGAGAGATATAAAATGGCAAAGTTTTGAAAATTCCATGTCGAAAAAGGGGCACAACTGTGTCAAAAATATTTTGGTTACCTAACCCTGTTGCATGGGTCCTGCTTTTGATAGTTATTAACTAGGTTACCTATCCCTGTTGTATGGGCTCCACTTTAGATAGTTAACAACTGGTCTGAATTTGAAGTAAACATCTTAAGTAATGATAGAGATATGATAAAATGTCAAAGTTTTCGCACGAGTATGACACAGACAACAATATGGTAAATGCCACATCTATGACAGTATGTACCTTGATGTTTTCTTAGAAAACAGCTGAGCTAAGAATAGAATGGTTTACCTTGACTAAACTGCTAGGACACACAATAACAGCTTTATCTATCATAGGACAGCAGTCTGGGCTCTGCCTCTACAAGATAAAATGTTCCAGTCTTACTGTAGGGCTTTTACTTCCTAACTCTTTACCAAACGTGAAAATTTTAGACTGGACCAAATTCAAAGCATTTGCAGATGAAAAATTAAATGTTGCTCAAATGATGATTTCTGTATTTGAAAACACTGAAAACAATGTGGGAAAAGGAGAAAATGCTGGCAACCAGCATTTTCTCCTTTTCCCACAATGTTTTCAAAAGGCATCTTCCTCAGGGTTGTTAAAACTTGGGATTGTGTGGTAACAGGTTAAAGAATATCTCCCTCTTTAAACTTTAACCCTTCCTGCACCATTGGCAAAAACAGATGCATTTCTGGAAAGCACTAACCAAGATCAGACTGCATGATCTTTGGAGTCTGATCTTGGACCATACTGTCTGCTTGTTTGGTCAAGCCTATCAGATAAAAATCTTTTTGAGTTTTGGTAGACTGTATTTTCAGCTATCAACAGTTAAAATATTTGGCGCTGTAAGATTTAAGAAATTCAACATAATTTATGCATGAGGTTTGATGTAAATGCGTGCATGTTAAAGAAGAGTGAGAGGGAGCAAGAGAGAGACACACACACACATACAAGAATTGAGGACACATTATTCAAAAGTGTTTATGTAACCCTAATAAAAGAGAACTGAATGTAAAAGATACATGTACTATGTCAAGAATTCACATATGAGAAGAAGTATCATACAATTAAGCCATGCTCTGACAAAAGGGGGTTAAAGTGTCTCTGTGATGCATTATACTAAGCAAGTCATCATGTAACAAGATGTCTGTTTGTAAAACAGTCATGCCCCCCTACTGCCACATTGATACAGGAAGTGGCACAGGTCATAAACTGATATCAAAAGAATTGATTGGGGCTCATCTGTTTGATTTATAGCCCACGTCAATTGTTAAATGTGATAATCTGTCAACAGTTCGCATAACTATACACACCGCCGTGTGTATACATACAAGATTGTAAACAGTCGCCGATACACAGACTGGGTTATCGATTTTCTTTTCGGCACGCGCGTTCGACTTCCGCTTTTTCCCAGTCAACTTCGATGCTTACTACATCCCCAATAATATGCGAATAAAATGTTGGAGCCACAAGTTGAGCCACATATGATGATTTTTGAGACACTTTAATTTTTTTTTGAGCAAATGGCTCAAGTGGTGAACGGCAGTGCGGGCCCTGAATCATCTGGTGGTCACTGTGACCTTGACCTTTCACGGATTAACCTTAAAATCGATAGGGATCATTTACACTCCAAGATGAATATCTGTACAGAATTTGAAGAACCTATGTCAATTCTGTGTCTAGTTATCATCTGGACAAGGTTAGGTCTAAATATCATTAAGTTGAAGGCCACTGTGACCTTGACCTTTGATGGATTAATCTCAAAATCGATAGGGATCATCTGCACTCCGAGACGAATGTCTGTGCCACATTTGATGAACCTAGGTCAATTCTGTGTCTAGTTATCATCCGGACAAGGTTTGGTCTATATATCAACATGTTGACGGTCACTGTGACCTTGACCTTTGACCGATTGACCTCAAAATCAATAGGGATCATCTGCACTCCAAGACGCATGTCTGTGCCAAATTTGACGAACCTAGGTCAATTCTGTGTCTAGTTATCATCCGGACAAGGTTTGGTCTATATATCAACATGTTGACGGTCACTGTGACCTTGACCTTTGACCGATTGACCTCAAAATCAATAGGGATCATCTACACTCCAAGACGCATGTCTGTGCCAAATTTGACAAACGTAGGTTAATTCTGTGTCTAGTTATCATCCGGACAAGGTTTGGTCTATATATATCAACATGTTGACGGTCACTGTGACCTTGACCTTTGACCGATTGATCTCAAAATCAATAGGGATCATCTACACTCCAACACGCATGTCTGTACCAAATTTGACAAACCTAGGTCAACTCTGTGTCTAGTTATCGTCCGGACAAGGTTTGGTCTATATATCAACATGTTGACGGTCACTGTGACCTTGACCTTTGACCGATTGACCTCAAAATCAATAGGGATCATCTACACTCCGAGACCCATGTCTGTGCAAAATTTGACGAACCTAGTTCAACTCTGTGTCTAGTTATCATCCAGACAAGGTAAGGTCTACCGACCGACCGACGGACCGACCAACCGACATTAGCAAAGCAATATACCCCCACTTCGTTGAAGGGGGGCATAATTATGGATCCATAAAATCCATTTGTCTTGCAACAGACTGAATCAAGAGGTAGACTGGTCCTTTGACTTGCAGAAATTTGACCAATAGCAACAAGTTTTGACTCTGGTCAGCCTGCATAGTCTGACCTGGGTCAATACTATTTGCAGATGCATTAAATCCTTTTTTGACAGAGCAGGACTTAATTGTAAAACATTTCACCCGTATTAAACCATTTACCTGTTTCTTTATGCCTTTACTGCCAAATTAGCTCTTGAAAACATTCAGAAAAATGGAGCTTGTGAAAGAGCAGTTGCTCTTTTAGCCCACATTTCTCCTTGCAATTGAAAAAAAAAAAAACTATCATTTTTTCCTTCATTAAAGTGTTTTTCATGTCTATCTATGATTGGTCAACATGTTTTTAGTTTCCATTTATCCCCTCGTGTACTGTACGAGTATAAGTGAAAATTTTTGCAATGTGGAATTTTTTACGATTTCCAAATTTCAAAAATTCGCAAACTTTTCTCTTCGCGTATTTAACAACAAGTATACCAACAAATAATGATTGCCTTGAATTCGCAAACATTTCCCAATGCAAAATGTCCATAATCAGTCATTGGAAAATTTTTGGACACGCGTATATATCCACATATACAGTATTTCTCACTTACCAACAATGTCCAGGTGAGGGTTATACACTGCAATGTTTTACCCAGTCCCTGAAATTGTACAGGAAATGAATTTGCATTAAAATAATTTTGTAAATCATGTGTAAGATATCTATGGAAAAATAAATACTATCAGTACTCCACTGTCTTTTGTCTTTCCAGATAAAAAAATGTTTCTACCCTTTGAAAGATCAAACCTTTCATTCCGGTCTCATTTCATTTGCCATAATCAAATGCTTTCAATTTGGACTAGTCTAAAGTTTTGAGGTCTGGTAAAAAACATATTTTCCTTTGCTTAACTGAAATAACCAAGGAATCCAAACCTGCGAAAAAAAAAACAGCTGAACTCAAAATATCAGCTTGTAAAGGTACTAGGTTCTAAACCAAGGGTTTGTTGGTTTGATTTCAATGCTTGCCCTTCTTTCCAAGTAATGACGATAGCCATTGAGACAGGATTCATTCCTCTCTCACTGCTGACCATTGTTCTAACCATGTTCATGTGTGAAAGCAGGAAGTGGTTTGGTAACAATGTCTCGTTAAGTATTGGTAAAGGAAAGTCCTGGAAAGCATGGACCGGTGCACTTGCCACAATGTTTAAAACTGAAATAATGTTGAAAATGACATGAACCCTTCACCATACAATCACAGGTTTAAACGACCTTGAGGTAGAAAGCCTTTGAAAACATTACGAGAAAAGGAGAAAATGCTGGAAGCTTTTCCCCCAATATTTTCTATCGTTTAGAGGACAAATCCTTATTTCTCAGTGGCATTTAACTTGTCCTCTGCAAATGCTTTTAATTTGGACAAGTCTTGCCACATCGTAAAGATGTAAACACCAAACAAATGAACAAAATTAACTGCATGGATTTCAAAGGCAATAAACAAATTTATAAAGAATAATAGCAATTATAATGCTTAAAAATACCATTTCATCAGCCATAATACAACCATAGTTATCTGGTATTTGTGCTCCAGTTACACAATCGTACATGAATTTGACACCCTGAAAGGAAATATAAACACGACTTATATCAACTCTTTTGCTGCAGTCTAAATAAATCAATCTAAATAAATCTGATGCTATATGAGATCTATCAGTAAATTTCCATTGCAGTTGAAGACAATTTTGGTCATAGTTAAGATGCAAACATTCTGAGTTCTGTGAGGTCTTAAATTGATCTATACAAAGTGCAAAAACTATTTAACTCTTTACCACACAGTCATGAGTTTTAATGACCCTGTAGGAAAAGCCTTTTGAAAACATTGTGGGAAAAGGAGAAAATGCTGGTAACCAGCATTTTCTCCTTTTCCCACAATGTTTTCTACCCCATCAATAACAAATTTCATCATTTAAACAACATTTAAATTGTTGTCTGCAAATGCTTTGAGTTTGGACACGTCAAAATTTTTGTCGTGTGGTAAAGAGTTAAAGATGCCCGTCTACAGCCGCTGAGCAAAAACGCTGTTAAATTTCAAACAATTTAGAATGGTACAGAAATCAGTCCTTTGTGTAAACATGGATAAATTACTGACATATATGGTGTAATTGAAAAAAAGAAACACAGAGATTTGTATTAGAAACCGAACATTGGTCAGAAGAAAACTGGCTGACAATTGAAGCTGTAAACAATGGCGATGTGTCACGGAAATTTATCGTTGGTTTCCACCTAGAGTCAGATACGGTGTGATTTGCATATAGGCAGCGACCTCCGTCTGAAAATCGAGGCTGCAACAGGGAAGCCTCCATTTTCCTTTGTTTACCTCATTAGACGCAGGGCGAAGGTCAAATATAGTCACGTGACAGAATGCATGATCATCATACGAATCTACCTGAGTGTAAAATGGATATATCGAAATCTTCGATTCAAAAACCGGAAACGACGAGTCTTTTTACATGGAAGGCCGCAACTCAGCGAAATGCATTTTCTATCGACTGTAATCTAAGCAACCTTGCAACCGTCAGGCGCAATATTTGGCATGAAGATATGAGAATGACTATAGTTTGATAAAATAAAGACAAAATGAGTTAAAAATGGCTGAAAATGAGTATAAGGGCCTCTTTAAGTAGTCATTAGCAGAGTCAATGGTTTGAATGCAAGTATTGTTAACTTTTTACCTTAAAACAAAATTTAAGACTTAGTGCTTTTGCAGACTACAAATTTGATGTGGCTCATACTATAAACAAAAATCTATCTTTCAGTTGAAAGGTTGTGCGGAAAGATTGCGTGGAAAGGAGAAAATGCTAAAAACCAGCATTTTCTCCTTTTCACACAATCTTTTCCAAAGCCTTTTTCTTCAGGGTCATAAAAACACAGGAGTTTTTTATTAATGGTTCATGAGCATTTGACTTCTGTTGGAACTATAAAACTTGTATTACACAAACAAATGGACATGAAATAAATGACCTCTATTTCCATATATTACACGCTTGAATTACAGTCCAAACTTAGCTACGGTTATTTTTGTCTAAATGCGGAACTCTGGTATGCGGCTAGTAGGTTTTTTTAATGACCCTGAGAAAGAAGCCTTTTGAAAACATTTTGGGAAAAAGACAAAATGCTGGTAACGAGCATTTTCTCCTTTTTCCACAATGTTTTCTACCCTATCAAAGAAAAATTGCATCATTTGAGCCACATTGATTTTCTCATCTGCAAATGCTTTTATTTTGGACAAGTGGTAAAGAGTTCAAGAATACCTAAAATACCTGAAATAAACACGGCTTTGTTTGGTTTTAATTGGTAATATGATAACATTCATCCAAGATGCACTTTCTGTGCAGTCTGATCTTGATCCATGTCATCCACAAAAGCGTCTGATTTTGACTATGGCACTGAAAGGGTCAAACCCGACATTTATCGTTAAAAGAATTTCCGTACCGTCCCATGAGACGCAATGATTAAAATATTCACTCTCTAATTCGATGCCTTAGAATGAGAAGGTCGTAAATGAAAAAACACAGTTTTGAGAAAACTTGAAAAAACATTTTTATTACAACAATAACAGATCATTTTCAATAATTCATTTTTATTTTCTTCTAACTATGGAGCAAAATTTAAATGGCCATTGATAATAATAAAAAGCCTTATCTAATTTGAGAAAATTAGGAAAAAAGAAAAAAACTTGCAAACGTCCTTTATACTTAGGTTGTTCCAAAATGGACGAGTAATGAAAGGTCGTAAGTGCCAGTAACAGCCTTTTTGTCAAAATAGTATGTTGTAAAAAGTATCAACAGAAGGTCGTTAGTGTAGCTGCATATTTTCTACATATGAAACCTCTTTCTAAATTAATATCCCCCCGTGAAGCCAGAGGGGATTAAGGAATGGCCTCTGTCTCTCTGCCTGTCAGTCTGTCTTTCTGTCTGTTCGCCTGTCTGTCCGTCCATCTGTAACTTTTTCTTGTCTGCTTCATATCTCCTGACCCCTTTGAAAGATTTTCATCAAACTTTGGCTAAATGTTCATCTAGGTAAGACGGTGTGAAGAATCCAAGATTCATAACACTATCTTCAATATTTTTGGAGTAATTGCCCTTTGTTATTTTAACAAATGGGATTTTTGTCTGGAGCATAACTTCCAAATTATAAAAGCTATTGATTTCAATAGATCACATTTAAGACAAGGGCAAAGCACAAGATCCATAACTCTGCCTACATTATTTTTGGGGTTATTTCCCCAAGAGTGGATTTTTGTCCAGAGCAAAACTCCCCAAAGTAAAAGAGGAATTGCCTTCAAACTTGATATACAAGTAGACTATGTTCGGAACAAGTGCAGTGCACAAGACCAATAGCTCAGTTTCCACTATTTTTGGAGTTATGGCACTCAGTTATTCTACCAATTTGATTTTTAGTCTGGAAAATAACTTCTTTTGGCTTAAAACTTCATATACAAATGAATAATATTGAGGACAAGTGCAATGCTTAAGATAGATAACTCTGTCTCCATTATTTTATGAGTTATTGCCCTTTGTTGTGTTACAAACTTAATTTTTGTCCGGCGCATGGGTCTAATATGTAAGTTCTTCAAAGTATAAAAGCTATTGACGTCAAACTGCATATGCAGACAGATCACATTGGGGACACATGCTGTGCACAACATCCAGGTCTATAACTAGGTCAACAGTAACTTACATCAAATAGAAAAGTACAAATAAAATCTTGAATACTTTATAAACCTATGAACTTCCTTTAAAACAAACACTTTAACATTTCTAAGACAGCAAAATACTAATAACAGGCCACAGCCCTTTAACCAAAAGAGTCCCCTTTGAAACTTCTCTATATTAAAATTACTTGCATACAACAGGTAAACACAATTTTAGTTGCAGTTCAAATGATTTCATTTGTCTTGATCGGGTTGAAAGACATACATGTAGTAGTAAAATATTGAACAGCTGATTGCCAGCATTTTCTCCTATTCCAACAATGTTTTCAAAAAGCTGCTCCCATTAAGGTAGTTAATGAACAGTTTTGCTGTTGAAAGTTGAATCGTAGATTTCAGAATATCATTAAACCCTACCACATATAAACAAGTCCATAAGAACAATTTTTGTTAAAAACTGGTTAACTCTTTACCAGATAATCTCTGGTTTTTATGGCCCTAAGGTTGACGGTTGTAGAAAACATTCATGAAAAGCATTTCTCCTTTTCCCACAATGATTTCTACCCATCCAAAGAAAAATCGATCATTAGATTCGAAATTAGTTTTTGTCTGCAAATCCTTTTGATTTGGATGATACCAAAATTTTGTCATCTGTTAAAGAGTTAAACAGAGAAATCACTCATGTTGAGCAACTTCTCCTTTCACAAGGATATTTTTAACTCACTTAGATGAAGCTTGAAATTGTATTTTAAATTATGTAATTTTCAAGCTTCTACTCAGACTTGGCAGTTCATATATTTGGAAGGAAAAAAAACTTTTTCACCATGTTTTAAAAACCCTTCTTCACCAAGGTCAACACAAGATTGATTAATAACATGTTATTATAGCCCTTACAGGTAGAGTTAAGACACTTTGTGTTATGACACATTTATATTGGCTTTAACATTAAATACTGAATTATACTTCTTGAATACTATATTCCTTCTTTTTAAAAATACACATATATTTGCTAATTTGCTATTCCTTTATGCAAAATGAAGAAAGATGCAGTAAAACATTTTATGTGGAAAAGCAATCAGTAGCTCGGAAAGAATATTGTGTGTAGCAGTCATAGGAGAATCTCTACAGAAGTATAATTATAAAGGTGTACTGGCATTCACAATATTACTGGATGAAAGCGACACTGAACCTCAATGGGCTACAAATTCAAAATGGGCACTTTCATTTTTGGAGAAAAGATAGAAATATGTTTTCAGGGGTCTCTTTGTCCTATTATGACAGCATATGGGCATTGTAGATTCAAAATTAGACTGCACATTCTATGCAGTCTAATCTTGATCTACAATAGTTCCAAAGGAAAGAGATCGTGCCTAGTGTTTTAAGAGTGGGTTGAACACCACACAAACAAGGGGAAGAATTCCTAATCATGAGTTCCTTTGTTGGATCTTCATTCTAAACTCCTTTTTTTCAATTGAGTGTCCATAAGTAGGACCTCCACAGACAAAACCATAACCTACATAAGTATGCTGTCTATCTAATATGACTGAAATAATGCAGAAATCAGCTTAAAGCACTTATTAATTGCCTTATGGTGTTTAAACTGATTAAATTAGCTGAGAGAGTGTGTAATTTCACGAAGGACCAGTTCTCTATGCAGTATGGTCAGTGCGAATACTATTACACTTTTTGTGGTATTTGTCGAAGACAATACCACTATGAGTTCAATATTGAATTTTGAAGACCATGTATCGTATTTTGTGCAAAGCCGAAGGAAATAAACCCAATTAAACTCAATTTTTCTCAGGCAAATGAGTTTTTCAGTAGCACTCAGATATATAATTGGAAATGGCATGTTAAAATACACTGGGTGAGGCCATCGGTCATGGAAATACTAATTTGTGATTGAAAATAGCTTCACTCGCTTATAGCCTTCTATTGGCGCAATGATACAAAATTTGTCTACCGATCACTTGGTCCTGGGCTTTTTCGTTCCAAAACCAGTTCGTCCCATGGCTTGTTCATCCAATGATTGCGCGCTACTATATTTGATTGGGCATGAATATTTATAGATCGAAATAATTGATTGTAATGTTGGGAATTAAATGTTAACGGCCAAACATATTTCAAAATCATAGTTTTCAGGTACAAACTTAATTTTATTCGATATATTCACATGGTTTCTCTCTCTATCCATCATGCATCCTACTGTCAAGGGACGTTACTCCTGACTCCTAATGATCAAAGGGAGACAACCAATACACAAATAATCCTAACTTTGTCATGAGTACTCTCTCTTCAACCAAAAAAGGTATTCATTTGCTTAGTAGGTTGACTTTCAAGCCAATATTTGAATAATATTTTTCTTTTTCTTTCTCATCATTAATTCCACACAATGGCTTCCTCGACAAATACCACTTCAGGGTTTTCAATGCTTTGATTAGGGTTTTTTTTCATAAACAGTTATTTTATCTTTAACAAGGTACAAGACGTTTAGGAGGCTTTTTTTAAAAATACTATTTATTTAAAGGCTGTCTATTCTTATAAGTTAAACCAGTTTTAAATACTTACCCCAATGCACAAGTTGAATTGCTACGAAATGTTTATTGTTTTCCCTCTCTCAAACTTTTGACAATGCTGTAATCTCTACACCAAAATCAGTTTCATAAAATTGTCTTGTTTCTTGTTTGTTTCCACTTTTTCTTCGGTTAAAGTGCATTTTTATTGGCTTAATTTCTATTAATTCTGTGTTTCTGCTATGTGATATATTACAGAAAAGTCTGATCATGTATTTCTAAGGATTCTTCATTTTTAAGACTAAGTGCAAAATGTTGTAAAACAAGGGCATATGTAGCAGTTATGACCTTCTTACTCAACTGTGTAATACATTGTAAAATATTAACAAAAGGTCGTACGTGTCACATACGACCTTATGTTATAAACAGATTGAAAAGGATTTTATTTACGATCTTTTTCAGCACCTTATTTGGTCAACACAACAAGTTCAAATTTCTATGAAATTGACATAAAAGGATAGAGAATGAAATGCCGTTTCCAAATATGTATGCATCATATAAGGTCGTAAGTGACACTTACAACCTTATCATTCTAAGGCATCGAATTATTCTTTGCATAGAGGTCAATTTCAGGTCAAATTTTTCGAGTAATACATTCTGGAAATAAGACTCCCAAGTTGTGCATTTACAAGTATGATGGATAAAAACTGAATAAGACTAGAAATAGGTGTGTCAGAGACACGGATGCCCCTGCTAAATGGTATTGGTCACAGGTATGTCATATGAGAGAATCAGTAGGTATTACAGAGAATTGTTGTTTTGGATAACAGCTTAGATAGGGTTAAGAAGGTTTGTTATATATATAGCCAAGCAGATAAAAGATTATTTATACCTGATAACAAAATTGAGGACTGGTCCAAGTTGAAAGCAATATGCAGACAATAAATTATAATGGTTTGTATTGCGTATGGTAGAAAACTTTGTGAGAAAAAGAAGAAAATGCTGGTTTTGAGCATTAACTTCTTTTTATTCAGCGTTTTCCTTAATCTTTCAACTGAGGGTTACTTATACTCAGGATTATGAAGATCTTAACTTGAGGAATGAGAGTGAGAATATTGCTATACTTTGTTGGACTTCCTCTATGAGACAGGAACAAAATGGATCGAATATTATCACACTGGACTATAGTTGAAGGGTAGGTTGCAGCCTCAATATTCTCTGGCATAGTTCTTTGGATGAGTCTTTTTAAAAACCAAAACTGTATCTTCGTATCACAATTCTGCTGAACAGGATGTAAAACTGGGTTGAACAGTCAATTTAAACGTTTGACCTTCAACTGTGACCTTGACCTTGGGCGTATCGAAACAAACTTTTCGCATGACACTAGTACTTCTTAAGGAGAACAAGTGTGTGAAGATTTTTTGAAATCCATTGATAACTGTAGAAGTTATGCTCCAGACAAGGTCAATTTAAACATTTGACCTTCAACTGTGACCTTGACCTTGGGCGTATCAAAACAAACTTTTCGCATGACACTAGTACTTGTTAAGGAGAACAAGTGTGCAAAATTATTTTGAAATCCATTGATAAATGTAGAAGTTATGCTCCGGACAAGAATGGGACACACACACACTAACGCACAAACCCACTAACACACACACACACAGAGACGGTCACAGGTAACTCTATATGCCCTTCTGCCATTTCATGGCGGGGACATAAAAACCTTCACAGACAGTATGTGTCTTTGTTGAGTACTCAAACCCTAAGGCAAAACTGGGTGAGCACTCCTGATGGTGTTTTAACCTGCTTTCAACAATATTTCAGTCACATGGTGACAGAAATATTATATGCATGTCCTTTTTGCTGTTACCAGTACCGGCCTTTGGCTCTGAAGTGTCTTTGCCAAGGACACTTCCAAGAGACACCCTGCAAGTGGGAATCGAACATGGGACTTCTAGGTTTCAAATTCCACACCTTCATCACTGAGTCACACAGGAACCCTCAAAATTCTTAGATGGTGCATCAAAGAGCAACAAAAGCAGAACAAAACAACTAACTAATACACTACACTTACCTCCCTTTGATGGGGACGTAAAACCTTGGACAGAATAGGATCAACAACAACATGAACAGGCTGCTTTTCTCTGAAATATAGAAAATACTTGGTTCATAAAACTGGTCTGCTTGTACATTATTTTGAAATTATGAGAAAAAGTGTGTTGGTCTGGATGGTGTTTAAAACCATTTTCAACATTATTTCAATTATAAGTGCACTGGACAGTGCACCAATATGAGCCATACTCTGTGAAAAAGGGGTTTAATACATCTGTAAAATGTATCAGCTTTGGTCAGCCTGCACGGGCATACCTGGGTTGAAACGTTTTGCTTTTGATAAATTTTCTGCATGTCTAAGGACCATACTACCTCATGATTCATCTGATTGTTAGACAAAAAGGATTTTTATGGATCCATAATTATGTGATGTATTGCATGGCATAATGTATCACGGAAATGCATTAAACCCCCTTTTGTCAGAGCATGACTCATGTGTTTTTCTGGGATTGTATTTGCAAGCACTTTCTACAATATTAGTCCAGGCCACCGACTACTTTCCCAAATAAACATCATCAAAATAATATCTGGCAGAGAGAGAGGAGAGATATCCTGATTGTTACTGAGTTACTTTGTTTGCTGAGGGAAAAGTGTCTTTGGTTTTAAAACTATTTTAAACATCATTTTGGTCATATTGTGGTAGCCAGTGCACCTTTCCATGCTTTCCTGAAATTTGTTATACTAGTACTTACAACAACATCATATAAGCCACTGGCTGCTTTCTCCTTATACAAGTCATCAAGCAATGTTCAGCAGCCAAAGAGAAATGAATCCTGCCACAATGACTACCATCCATCCTTGGAGATACTCTGGCTGAGTTGAGATTCCAACTCACAACTGTAGGATCACAAGCCCTGTGCAGCACCTACTGAGCACCTCAGCTGTGTAATTTCTAGAGAAAGCTATTTACCGTTTCTATTCTTGTGATCAGTTCATTCTAACTCACTGATCATCCAGCTGGTGTGTTTCTTTTTTTGTTGTTATTCTATACCAAACAATCCTGAGGTTTAACACACTTTTGACAACATTGTGAAGGAGAAAATGCCGGTAACCAGAATTTTCTCCCTTTCCTACAATGCTTTCAACCCTATCAAAGGCAGAAATCATCATTTGAACTACGTTTCATTTGTCTTCAGCAAATGCTTTCATATTGGAGATGTCCAAAAAATTGTGGGTTTTTATAGAATACAAGCGTCTTCCACAACTGTGAAAATATTTATCTAACCCTTGACCAATCGCACATGTGTTTAATAGAGCTCATGGAGACATGAAAACATTGATCGTGAAGGAGAAAATGCTGCTTAATGTTTCCTGCTCTTTTATAGACAAATGCTATCGATCTAGCCACATACACTTTTGTAAATATTTTAAGTATTGTCTAGTCTAAATCTTGTTCTCTGCTAAGGAATTAATAGATTTTGATGTTATTTGAACATTATGAATCTTTCTCAATATGCAAGGAAATCATTTTTTCTTTATGTCTACTATGATGTTCGCCAATTTACAACAGAAGAACCCAGATCAGTACAGAGTATTGTGCTCAGGTGAACTACAGATCAAAATGTACAATATACTTCCAATCATGTTTTAATTTACTTACTGGTCGACCTTAATTTGTTCATGGGCAGATAACTCTGGTGGGATAAACAAGACTAGAGCTCCTTCTTCAAAAGGGTCATGTAAGGGCTGCCTGGCCCCCTGACGTCTCAATCCCAGGACCCTATTCAATGTTGTTCCTGTGAATAAACAGAACAAATCAATACCAAAAATTGATTATCAGCCATTTACCAAAATAGCCTAATGTTTTTACAACCTTAAAGAAAAAAAGTTTCTGAAAAGACTGTATGAAAAGGAGAAAATAGAGAAAATACTTGTTACTAGCAAGCTTTTTTAGCAATTTCTCCTTTTCCCACCAATGTTTTCCACCCTCTCAGAAGCAAATCCCATTGCTTTAGCCACATTTTATGTAATCATGGTAAATCAAATTGACCCTCTCCAATCACGTGTGTCATGCTGCGACAAAAGAGGGTTTAATGCATCTCCATAATGATTTATACCAAGCAAATCATCACATAATTATGGATCCATAAAATCCATTTTGTCTAACATCCAACTGAATCCTGAAGTAGAATGGTCCTGGGGCATGCAGAAATTTTACAAATAGCAAAAGGTTTCGACCCAGGCTGACCTGTGTTAACCCTTTACCACACAATCCCGAGTTTTAACGACCCTAAGGAAAATACTTTTTAAAAACATTGTGGGAAAAGGAGAAAATGCTGGTGACCAGCATTCTCTCCTTTTTCCACAATGTTTTTTACCGTATTAGAGACAAATCCCACCATATAAGCTGTATCTAATTTGTCATCTGCAAATGCTTTCAATTTGGAGCAGTCTAAAATTTTGTCATGTGGTAAAGGGTTAATACTTTTTGCAAATGCATTGAACCCCTCATCACAGAGTATGGCTCATATGCGTTCTAACCTCTTATCGAACCACAAAATTCTAGACTCCACCGAATTAAAAGCATTTGCAGATGACAAATTCATATTATCCAAATCATGTTTGTCTTATGTTGTTGCACATGTATGTTATTTTCACCTCGCATTATTGTTTACTAAGTAAGTGCGCCCAATATGACCTAAGTTGTCGACGGGCCTTAAAACGCTATTCATCTATTCATCTATCATATTATCCAAAGAGATAATTTCTGTCTCTGAAAGGAGTGAAGGCAAAGGGAAGCACAAGTCCTTCATGCTCTTTCCAAACAATCCTGACTTTAAACAAGCCTGAGGAAGAAGGTTTCTCAAAACTATAATGGGAAAAGGAGAAATCCCTGGCATCCAGCATTCTCCTCTTTTCCCACCATGTTTCCTCATTTGAGCCACATTTTACATGTCATTTCCCAACATTTTCATTGTTGATGAGTCTTAAATTGTATTGTCCGCTTTATAGTTGATAGACAGTCTAGTTTTTACCTGTATAATTAGGAATTGGTATCTTGAATGGCTTTGATAGGATTTTTCTGATGAACGCCTCCTGAAATTGTAAAACTAAAAGGTTCAGTTTGGGCATGAAATAATTCAAATTACTTGGAAGGCAAGTCATGATTAATCCAGTAAAATGAACACATCAAAAATTAGAAAAAAAATGGCAGAAACAGGGGGGCCATGGCAGCCCTGTATCGCTCTCCTGGCTAATATCACACAACACAAATAAACTGTAATATGTTTGGACTGTGATAGTTACCGGTCAGAAAAATCTAACTCATGTTTTATTTTTCCATGAGTTTTCCTTCTTTTCTTTTTTTCAGTTTTGTTGTCAAGGCAACTAGAGTTCTTCATGAAGTAAAATTTTTTCAAGAGACTTTGAAGAGATCCTTGGTAGGAAAATTAATACAAAATTAGGTCCAAGTCCAGCTAATCAGTTTAGATAAGATATCTGAAATTAAAGTTGATGCACACATAGATTCAGAACAGACACTAGACCATGATATAATATTGGTGCTTTTGGCCAGTAGAGCTAAAAAGGAATTGAAATTGTGATTGTTGCTAGCAATAGCAGCTTTTTCAATGATGATTTTTTTTTTCCAAACAATTTTTTTAATTAAACATTTACCAACAATCCTATACACAGGTATATGAAAAAATACATAAAAAAAAAAAGAAAAATCATTTTCACTCCCTTCCCAAATCAAATCCCATCATTTGAGTCTCATCTAATTTGTTTTTGGCAAATACCTTCCATTTTGGACAAGACTAGAAATTTTGTAGTCTCGTAGAAAGTTAAATTAATTATGGTCATAGTTAATGACAAAAATTGCGTAACTTACATGACTAGATATAACCATTTGATCATTCACTTGCTCATCTTGGAGAGGCTGCAGTGGTATCCTATGCTGTGATGCACAATCATCCAAACAAACTGTCCTGTCTTGTAGCTGAGTCTTTTTTGAGTACTAAGCGAAAAATTAAATTAGAGTTTATTATTTACCTGTAGATTTTCCAGCTCAAATGCATAGTAGGCAGATAAAATATCACACACAACAGAAAAAAATCAGTATCTACACAATGACAAAAATGGTTCCAAATGTGGTATGATGATGTATCCCAAGCACTGAATACGTACATATTGACATGCAATTTGACTGGTCAAGATATAACACTATAATTTTCATCTGCCATTCATAAACACAAAGTTACTGCCCACTAAACAAGTATTTGTTTTAGTATTTTTGTTTACTGTTTTTGGATAAATTTGTCAATAATTGCACTATTTTGTTGTTGCAAGTTGTAAGTATATAATAAAAGGAATATTATGTTGTAGCAACTTTCCTGGTGCTTGTATTTGCTTCTCGCCAAGCAAGATAATTTTGACATCTCCCTTGACCTTTGGTCTCAAACGATATCAAATTATCTCATGCTGCTCAAATCAGATGCGAGTAAAAGGAAAGTTACTACAACATAGTATTTGGTATGTATCAAAGTTTTTCTATTTAACTTTGGGATCTTTGTGGGTAAATAATAGTGAAAGGTCATACACTACAATGTGTATTAACTCTGTACCAAACAATCATGTGTTTAAAAACTTTGAAGAGCAAAGCTTTAAAAACATCATGGAAAAAGCAGAAAATGCTGGTAACTAGCATTTTCTTTTCCCACAATGTTTCCTACCCTTTCAAAGACAAATCATAACATTTGAACTATGTTTTTATATTCTCATTGGGAAATGCTTTCAATATGGACAAAGTTTTGTTGTCATGCACACAATGCCGACTTTTAACAACCCTGAGGAAGAAGCCAAACAATTTCTGGACTAGACCAAAGTCAAAACATTTGCAGATTACAAAACAGATGTAGCTCAAACAATGATCTCTTTCTTTGATAGGGTAGAATACATTGTGGGAAAAGAAGAAAATGCTGGTAACCACCATTTTCTCCTTTTCTCACAATGTTTTCAAAAGCCTTCTTCTTCAGGATTATTAAAACATATGATTATTTGGTAAAGAATTCTGACAGGTACTTGCTTAGAATAGATGTATTTCAACATGTCTTCTCATGTGAAACAGAGAGAAATAGATCAGCTAACCAACTTATTTAGAAAATAAATTACCCTTTTTACCTTCTCAGCATCTTTATATTCATCTGATTTTCTCTTGCCCTGAAGATGAAGTCGGCTTGGGGCATGGGATCTTCTCTAAAAATAAAGTACAGTCCATTCTGTATTTACTCTTTAACAAACAACGAAGTTTTAGACTTGTCCAATTTAAGGTCTATGTCCCAAAACTCTCATATTAAAAGATGGAAGCTGCCGAGAGTGGCCGGATAGCCTTTACGAAAAATCCATGTTACACGATATTTACCGATGAGTAAGTGAGTCTATGGCCCGTAACTCTCATATTAAAAGACGAGAGCTGCTGAGATTGGCCGAATAGCCTTTATGAAAACGTCGATGTTTTACGATATTTACCGGTAAGTTAGGGGTCGTAATCCTTTAGCATTTTGAAACAACAAATTAAATGTGGCTCAAGAAATTGTATTTCCCTTTGAAAAGGGTAGAAAGCATTGTAGGTATAGAAGAAAATGCTGGTTACCAGAATTTTTTCCTTTTCTCAACATATTTTCTATAGCTTTATGTCTCTGGCTCATTAAAACTCAAGATTGTTTGGTAGAGGATTAAGCAAGTAACCTAAAAGACACTCCAAAGAGCATTAAAGACAGGTGACTGCTAAGTACATGTACATTTCAAGATACAGGTTTACCTTCTCTGTGACTTCAGTCTATGCTTGCTTAACCCTTTACTGCACAATCCCGACTTTTTCCAACCCTGAGGAAGAAGGCTTTAGAAAACATTGTGGGAAAAGCAGAAAATACTGGTAAACAGCATTTTCTCCTTTTCCCACAATGTTTTCTACTCTTCAAAAGACATATTTTATGTTTTGAGTATTATTTGTCATTAGCAAATACTTTCAATTTGGACCAGGCTAAAATTTTTTTGTGTGGCAAAAAGTAAAGACAGGTTGCTTGCTCAACTCTATACCACATCATGGAATTTTAAGAATTGTGAGTTTTGAGAAACATTTGCAAGAATGAGAAAATCCTAGTTTTCTATTCTTTCAAAGACATTTCCCATCATTTGAGCCATATGACACTTTGTTGTCTGCAAATGCTCTCACATTGGACTAGTCTAAAACTTTGCCGTTTGGTAATGAGTGAATATGTCCCATAACAGTCTGCTGCACAATGTTTCCAATTTGAACAGGTCAAAAATATTGTCTGGTAAAAAGTTTATAAATTCAAATTATAATCATGAAAATAAAAGTAACATTGGAGTCTCTCAGGGAAACAGCCTTTTATGTATTTTCAGTGCTTTCTTTAATGCAAAACTGAATCTAGGACAACTTTCACTGAAAAAAACTGGCTCTTAAACAATGGTTTGGAACAGGAAAGCAACTTTCTCCAAATCTAAAATTGCCCCCACCTCTTTGGACAACCCCTTAGAAAATCTTTAAACAACTTGTCCATCTTCAAATCAATAACATTGGTCAGGGTCCATATTCACTGATTATTCTAAATTGCATTGTAATTCTCATTCATTCTAATTCTGAAGCATTTTCTACGATGCAAAATAACTTGACTTTGATTGGATAAGCCAAACAGTCTGGCAAATCACAACTCTCTGACTTCGAATCAGACAATGATTTTGTAGGCTTACAAGGGTCAAGAGGCACTATGGAAATGGTGAAAGTAGACGTACATATAAATTGACCCTCTACCAAGGCAAAGTTTTAATGAAAGGCTTTTGAGTGGGAACCAGCATTTTCTCTTTTTAAAACAATGTTTTTAACCTTTACAAAGCCAAATTCTACCATATGAGTCTCACTTATTTTGCTGTCTGCTAATGCTTTCCATTTGAAAGAGTCTAAAATTTTGTCTTTCACACAACAAAATTCTGGACTTTTTTACATCAAAAGTATTTGCAATCTGCGAATTAAATGTTGCTCAAATGAAAGGATTTGCTTTTGAACGGGTAGAAAACATAATGGAACAGGGGAAAATGCTGGTTACAAGCTAAACCCTCTTCCTCAAGGTTGTTAAAACTTGGGGTTGTGTGGTAGAGGGATAAAGAATGTTAGACACACTGTGACATAGACTCCTTAAAATTATGAAACACCCACACACTTAGGGGAGAGGGTCAAAACGACCCACATCCAAATCGGCCCATTTTCATGCGTACCCAAAAGGCCCGCTTTTGAAATATGATTTTCTGTTATTTCAATCAATTTTGACAGAATGATTTTTATAACTTTCTTTACTCTTATCTTTGTTCAAATAGTATTTTCATTTCTAGAGCTTGGACCTAGATTTACCGTACTTGTGTGGGTTGTACTCATACTGGCATTCGAAAATACATAATATGGGTTTGTTTTCTAAGTCTATTCACCTTCTGTTGTGCACCAATTACTAATGTGGAAAAAGACAGCTTCAAATATTCTAAAAAAGATACATGTCTCCATAAATTCGTAGGAGACCATCATGCTTGATTCACATGATCAAAGTTCATATTATTAGAAAATTTGATAAAATTTATTGTAGGATCAAAATGACAATAAAGAACTTCAATGGTTTTAAATTAATGACAAAAAAGAGGTCCGTTTTGGTAATGGGCCGTCTCGGCACTGGGCCGTTTTGACCCCAATCTGACACTCAGACCCATTTGCTGCATTTGTTTCTAGAAAGCCGTCTCGGCACAGTTATCTTTAGGACGTAAAGTTTTGTTTAAAAAACCTGCATAATACCGGAAAACGCCCTACCATAAATCGCATAAACCCATGAAAATCAACATTATGTGTCCAAAAAATTGCAATTGTTTTACAGATTCATTTCCTATATATCAAATACAATATTTGTCAACGGAATGAAGCTGAAAATTTATTTCTTCTTTTAACTCAAAAAACAATGGCGGGGCGTTTGCCGGTATTATGCCAAAAAACCCTTTCATTCCCCAAGATTATTTAAGTATGGTGCATCCTTTATTCTCTTTTTTTTTTTCTCAAGATTCCAAGCTAAATATTATTTTGTCTTTAATTTTCTTAATTTGACAGCTGGTAACTGCAGGGGCAACATGTAACGACGGCTCTATTTTGTTAACCATAACAACCTATATGGATTGACAAATTATTACAAAATAAACATGATTCATATTTTTGGCGAAGAAACAGTCATCAGCATGTAACTCCCACAGTTGTGTGTGTCACTGTGTGTGTGTGGGGGGGGGGGCGATGTTTGTCTCGAAATCCCATTACTTTTAACGATGACAAAAATTACAAATGATGCTTTCCGGTAAACGTGAAAATTTTGTAAAAGTATGAATGATTGTTACCATTTTTCGATCTGCTTAATGTCAAAACATCATTTAATGTTATTCTTATTTTCATAAAACCTTATTAGTAATGAGTATTCTTTCCCAGTCTACGCAAATTTGTTTTGAAGGCATCCGCCGTCTAGCGGTAAAGATTTATTCCGGGGGCGATAGCCAATCACACATTTCACAAAATGTCACGTGACGGAGCGGCTTTTCCGAGTGTGCGTGGGCATGGAGGGTCGTAGAGGAATGTAGGTCACTAGTGCGAGAATAAGAAATGGTCAGAATCGTGTGTGATCGGAGAGAGTGATTTCATTTCAAACGATTCGGATCTGAAGATAAAATAATGACAAAGGAATTAAAGCTACACAGCCCGGTTGGGGTTGAGCCAGTTGTCTACACGTGGCCAATACCTTCGTCGGTGAGTTCAAATATTTTAACACGGCAGTGGGTCATACATACTTACACAGATTTAGTGTAAATTTATAGACGCTACTACTTGTGTCCTTATCACTAAATATTACTTTTTATGTTTCAGGATGATAAAGAAGGGGCCCAAGAAATAATTGACACCATTAAGTAAGTCAACTTTCTGTAATTTTCTGTCCTTTTTCCTGATTTCTCTGTGAATGCTATTCAATGACCATGAGAATACTCATTGTGAGTAAAGAGGCTCAAGTGGGGAAAGTCAAATTATCATAATTTCAACAGGACATGCCGACCCAATGCGTTTGGCAAACTTATATCCTGTTTTATCTTACTGTGCATGCTCATGTTGGGTGCATGAAGTGCAGATTGTAGTGAGTAAGACTCCCAATCCCTATTTAACAAGATGATTTGTGACTGGTTGTTTCTTACGGGTATGGTCCATTATTAGTGTCGGTCACGGACCGTCTACAGTCAATAAATACCCCCCTCTCCAAGCATAATTCCCTTCTTACACATGCATGTCCTATACTAAATTGAATTATTGTAAGAAAAAAAAGAAAGGTTACAAGCTCTTGCATGTGTTGCAAATTGTGGATTAGTCATAGATGAAATGTTTATTGCTATAATAATCACCTTTTATAACCCTTAACCCATTACCTAGCCTGGGTCCAGGTGGAAATAATTTCTTAATTACTCCATATCACACTCTCTTAATCCCGGTCTGCTATAGGTCTTTGGCAGCTATCTGTTTATCACTTCCATTATTATTACCGCCTTTGGACATTCGAGGGTCTCCCCATGATCATGCATTGTGCATATAATCTAATTATAGATTTGTTTATCGCATGACGTCGCAATGTTGAAAATGATGGATTCGTGCATTTTTAGACCAATTCAAATACCACGGGGGTGATTTCATTTACGGGTGACTATCACAAACTGGTCTGTGCAATCAGAAATACATCGCGATCTTCAACTGCCCTTGTTATTGTTAAACTATCCTCCAAATTCATTGTGAATATCGCGTTTGAAATTTTGTCGTCAATATTTTCGAAGATGGTTTACAAAGAGGAAGTGTTCAAATCGAGGTTATTGGAATTTAGTTCTTTATTTTTAGTCATTTACATTTGAAAACCGATTGCAGCGACATCTACTTTACCCAAATGTTGGACGGCATAAAGTAGATGTTGCTGCAGTCAGGTTTCGAATGTCCTCAGGCCGTCATTTTTGACAATGTAACGTCTGAATGATACAAAAAGGAAAAAATGAACAGACTGGAACCCAGGCTACCCTTTACCAAACAGTCCCATGTTTTAACAGCCTGAGGAAAAGGCTTTAAACAACATTGCTGGAAAAGGAGAAGATGCAGATAACCAGCATATTCTCCTTTTCCAACAGTCATTTCCACCCTATCAATGATGAGTTCCATCATTTGAGGCACCTTTAATTTGTTGTCTGCAAATGCTTTTTGATTCGGACAGGTCTTAAAGTTTGTTGTTAACCATTTACCACACGACAGTAATGAAAGGATTTTGCTTACAGCAATTTAGATGTAGTTCAGATTCATGTAAGTTGTACTTGATAGGGTAGAAAATATTGTGGAAAATGGAGAAAATGCTGGTTATCAGCATTTCCTCTCTCTCCCACAGTATTTTCAAAAGGCTTCTGCCTTAGGATCACCAAAACTCTGGATTTCGTGTTAACTCTTTACCAAACGACAAAATTTTAGACTGGTCCAAATTTGAAGCATTTGCAGATGACATATTAGATTTAGCTGAATCCATGGAAATCGTCTGTGAACGTGTAGAAAACCTCATAGGAAAAGGAGAAAATGCTGGTTACCAGCATTTTCTCCTTTTCCCATGAGGTTTTCAAAAGGCTATTTCTAAAGGGTCGTTAAAACATGGGATTGTGTGGTAAAGGGTTAAAGCGTTAAATAAATTTTTCAGGAAATGGTATTACCGTAGGAAGCCCAGTTATTGGAATTCCAAAGTTGTTTTTGTTAGAAAGATCACACTGTATTGGATAGTGCAGATCCAAGATCAGACTGCATGTTCTGTACAGTCTGATCTTGACCTACACTGTTCACATTATAAGCACATTGAGTTGTGTTCAGCACTCTAAGGCTAAAACCGCTGAACCTAGCTTCTGTCACTGTTGCAGACAGTGTAGATCATGATCAGACAGGATAGAAATTTTGGATTTATATCTTCTGTGTATACTGCTTGCTACTCTGCCAGATGCAGAGCCTGCAAGCCAAGTCAGTAACATATAGGACTCGAAACCATTTAACCCAGAGGTCGCTGGTTTGAATCCCCGGCTTAGACATATCTTTTTGGGCATTGATCAAAGTCATTGAGACGGGGTTCATTCCTCTTTTAACATTGAAGATTGTTTAACTATTTACCACACAAGTTTTAACGACCCTAGGGTAGAAGCCTGTTGAAAGCATCGTGGGAAAAGGAGAAAATGCTGGTTCCACAATGTTTTCTGCTCTTCCCTAAAGGAATTTCAATTTTTGAGTCGCATTGTTCTATCCATCTGCAAATGCTTTGAATTTGGACTAGTCCAGAATTTTGTTGTTTTGTGAAGACATAAAGATCTCTTTGTGGGAAAGCAGCTAGTGGCTTTGAACGTATGTTGTCAACAGTACTGGTTGATGAAATTCCAGGAAAGTGTTTACAGGTGCACTGGCCAGTGCCACATAACTTAAAAAATGTTGAAAGCATTGTTAAACATCAGGCACACAGATAAACTTTGGAAAGTTTGCTAGGTAATCTTCTAAAACATAGTATCTGCAACTTAAGAATAAGAACTAATTTAAAAACCTCTTCATTTATCTAGCACCTTGGGTATAAGAGTTGACCCTTTACCAGACCAATTTATTTAAAAAAAAAAAATCTGGGGGAAGAAGTTTTTAAAAATACTCTGGGACATTAAGAAAATTCTCTGTACCAGAATTTCCTCCTTTTCCCACAGTGTTTTCCACTTTGTCAAGAACAGGTGATATCATTTCAGCCACATTAAGTTGCCGTCTAGCATGTTTAGCTAGATTTAGAAAAACAAGCCAAGTCTTGTTCAAAACTGTCTACTTTCTGTTTCTATTGTTTATGCTTTTGTTTAATTTTTAGAAACACTCTGTATTCCCAGTAAATTAAGCATAAAGGCAATATTGCAGGTTTTTTGAAAGCAGACCTGCAGAGTCATTGAGGCTTTTGTCCATGTGACCTACATTTTTTTTGACACTGATTTACTGTAAATATCCTATATCAAAGTATGGTGCATGTATACAGTGTCAGTTTACCGCTCAGCCTTGACAAGTTTTCTGAATCGCTATACTCATACCACTGAAATAGTAAACACTTAAAACTTTTTACCAAATGACAAAGTTTTGGACTAGACCAAATTGAAAGGATTTGCAGATGACAAATTAAATGTGGCTCAAATGATGATTTCTCGTATTGATTGAGTAGAAAACATGGTGGGAAAAGGAGAAAATGCTGGTTACCAGCATTTTCTCCTTTTTCCACTATGTTTTCTAAAGCCTTCATTTTAAAACTCGGGACTGTGTGGCAAAAAGTCAAACATTTTTACCAATGTATGGTATTTAGTTCAGCTTTCTACATTATTTCAGTCATATTAGCTCACAAGCTTATCAAAAAAATTTCTGCGTTTAAGGTTTCCTGACCCTACCTAGAAAATGCTTCTGGCCCTAAACTTTTTATGCTTCAGTTGAAAAAAAGAAAGAAATCTGTTGGATGTGATTTTTATACATGGCCCATGTAAAAAGTTTCTGGAAGAAAAAAAAAAATCCCTACCTACCCTACCTACAGCAACTCGAACTGAAACCCTAAACACAGATATATTTTGTTAGGTTTCATGCATGCCCTTGGTTCCAACAAGGCTTGACTGGGGTTCAGGGGTGTCTTGTCAGAGGACACCTAGAAAAGCCCTGTGCCTAAGGTGAGGATCAAAACTGGACCCATTTCATAAAAAATCCTACACTTTATCACTCAGTGACTCAGGACCCCTCAATCATCCTATCCAGAAAGAAAAATAATAGATTTGTTTATATTGAAAGCATGTGCAGACAACAATTAATGACATGTGGTTCAAGTGATTTGATTCAACATCATAGGATACAAAAAATAATGGAAAAAGAAAATGCTGGGAACCAGCATTTTCTTTTTTTCCACATTGTTTTTAAATGTCTCTGTTCTCAGGGTCTTTAAGATTAAGGATTGTTTTGTGAAGGATTGAGGAAAAAGGATATCATGATAATGATGCTGATTTTTTTATCAAGGATGTCTCATCATTTTATGACTATGTTACATCATAATGTGGTGACATTTGCAAATTAACCCTTCACCAAAAACCCAATGTTTTTACAACCCTGTTGGAAAAATCTTTTAACTCTTACCACACGAAAAAATTAAAGACTGGTCCAAATTTAAAGTAACAATAAAGGCCAAATGTAAACAAAGCGGGTGTTTAAATGCATTTGAATTTATATCATACCATTTAAAAGTATGGAAATTATTGTGAGGATGACAATCTGTCATTGTACGAAGGGTCCAAGTATTAGTCACTGACAGAGAAATTAATTTCAAAACTAGGTTAAAACCTGCCAGATAGCTATGTCTTTTGTTTACTTTTTGCCTGATTTTAAAATTCTTTTTTCTGCCAGCGACTAGCATATGCCCTGACCACACGATAACAGATTGTCATCTTCACAATATTTTCCACACTTTTAAATGGTATGATTTAAATTTAAATGTGTTATGACACCTGCTTTGATATTTGGCCTTTACTGGGCCTTTAAAGCATTTGCAGACAACAAAAAAATGTAATTAAAAAAATGAAATTTGTTTTGGGAAGGGTAGAAAACGTAGTGGGAAAAGGAGAAAATGCTGGTTACAAGCATTTTCTCCTTTTCTCACAATGTTTTCAAAAGGCTTCTTTCCTAAGGTTTTTAAAAGTCGGGATTGTGTGGTAAAGTGTTAAAAAGAATTGAGTAAAAAGGAGAAAATGCTGGAGTAAAGTGCCTGGCAGGGGAACTTGGTTTTTAGGGTATCTGACTTGTGATCTAGTGGTTGCCGGTTGCGATACCTGGTTGCCAGAAACTTGCTTTCGGACAAGTTAACACCTCTCACCTCTGATGCATTTTAGAAAAGATGTCAGTGGCTTGGAAAGAAAGTTGTGTAAGTACTAGTGTGAGAAAGCCAGGAAACACATGCATAGGTACACTGACCACCATGATAAGCTGTTAAGACAGTGTCAAACTCCAATATAAGCAAATGGAGTAAAGAGTCCAGGCTTGTAAAAAAGTTCATTTGATTGATTGATTTTTTATGGTCTTTAGCACCATTTTCTACATTATTTCAATTATATCATGGCGGCCCATGCAGCTACATGCATGCTTTCCTGAAGTTTCTTGTACCAGTATTTTGCACAATAATCTTCCCGAGCCACTGGGTGCTTTCCAACATAAACATTGTCAAAACAATGATGAGCAATGAGAGAGGAATGAATTCTGTCACACTGACTACCATCAGTCCTTGGAAAGAAATTGGCCAAGCTGGGGATTCAGACCAGCAACCTCCTGGTTCCGGTTTCTGTGTGCTACTGAATATGAAAGTGGGGCTCAGCAAAGAGTTCAATACTTGTATAACAATGAAACAGGAATGCTGGTCTGCTTGTTTCAGATAATTATATGTTAACCCCCTAAAACGCCGAATAAACCCAACTGAAGTTTTTATCCTAGAAATAAGACCCAAATAATTGCAATTTCGTGGTTGCTTTTGTCGACAGTGTTTCAGCAAAGTGGACAGTGTAGATCATAGATTAGGCTGCATGTTTTGTGTAGCCTGATCTTGATCTACAATGGCTGCATAGGCAAGAAGTGAAAAGCGCTTTAAGGGTTGATTAACCTGAATGAAGTAACATGTAATGACTTAAATCTTTGACAACAAAATTTTAGACTGCTCCAAACTAAAAGTATTTGCATACGACAAATTGACTCTTACTCATATGATGAAGTTTGTCTTGGGAAGAGTAGAAAACATTGTGGGAAAAGGAGACAGTGTTCACCAGCATTTTCTCCTATTTCCACAATGTTTTCTATCACTCAGAGAATTTCAACTCATTTAAATATCAATTTCTAAATACAAATTATCATCAGCAGATGCCATGAACTTCAAAGAATCTAAAATGAGCTGCTTGGGAAAGGGTTAACTCTTTACCAAACCACAAAATGTTGTTAAAAGTCTTCTTAACCTTTTACCAAACAATCCCTGGTTTTTACGACCCAGAGGAAGAAGCCTTCTGAAAACATTGTGGGAAAAGGAGAAAATGCTGGTAACCAGCATTTTCTCCTTTTCCCACAATGTTTTCTGCTCTTCCAAAGTCAAGTTTCAATTTTTGAGTTTATTTTGTCGTCTGCAAATGCTTTCAATTTGGACAAGTCTAAAATTTTGTCGTTTGGTAAAGAGTTAAGGGTTGTTAAAAGTCAGGATCCTGTGGTAAAGGATCAGCTCTTCACCAAACCACAAAGACATAGAGTATATACTCAACCAAACTTAAGGTCATTTCCGACAACAAATTGCCGAGCCCCAGTAGCTCAGTCGGTAGCGTGCAGGACTTGAGAACAGGGGGTCGTGGGTTTGATCCCTGGCTCAGCCAATTTCTTTCAGAGGACTGATGATAGTCATTGGGACAGGATTCATTCCTCTCCCACCGCTGACCATTGTTTCGACGATGCTTGTGTGGGAAAGCAGCCTTTGGCTTGGAAAGAAAATTGTGCGGAGTAACTGGTAAATAAGACTGCGATAAAACTGAAATAATGTTGGAAACTGCGTTAAAATCATACAATCAATCAATCCTGAGGGTCATCAGAACATGGGATTCTTTGATATAGGGTCAGAATGTAATGATTGATTCTTGATCAAAGCAAATGTAAAAGAAGGAGAGGGATAGCCTAGATGAATATATTATGATAATTTATATACTATATGTGTAGGTTATAGTTATCAATCCACTACAATGGTATTTTGTTTGAACATTTTTGAAGTTATACTGAAAACTGCATTGACCTTGAATGTATGCTTTGTTCGTTTTCCTAACTATCCTGTGCTTTTATTACCCAAAGTTAGACACAGTTCTAGAAAATATTGTGAAAAAAGGAGGGAAACTGGTAGCCTAGATGAGTATGCTAAATTGATATGTTTTATAGGTCAAACATATAGGCCATTGTTCACATTTTTGAGGTTTACATTCAAAACCACATGATTAACCTTGAACATGCCATACATCATTTACCAAAAAATGCTGTAATTTTAGGCCTTAGCCTTTTTTACATCACAATCCTGAGTTTTTACAACCTTGAGACATCATTGAGAGAAAAGGAGAAAATGCTGGTTACCAGTATTTTCTCCTTTTCCCACAATATTTTTTAACCTTTCAGAGAAAAATTGAATCACGTGAACAATGTTTAGACTGTGGGCTAAAACTGTTTTCAACTTGTGCAAGTGTAGAATTCTATCATCAGGTAAGGAATGATAGAAAAAAGATTTTAAAACATGGCTGCCTGCAAAAGGAGAAAATGCTGATCAGTTACAGGCATTTTCCCCATTTCCACAATGTTTTACATCCTTTCAAAGAAAATAACGATCATTTGAGCCACATTTTCTGTTATGTCTGCAAATACTTTGAATCTCAAGACCATAGTAATTATTGCTCTGGTTGAAACCATAGGCGCTTGGTTTCTGTGACTTTCAGTTTCACAACTTACATTTATATCCGTATACTATAAATACTAGAAGGTTTCTCAGCGACCATCTTTTAAAGCAACAGAAGTTCGTTCAATTTACACCGGTTCCCGAATTGTCGTATAGGGACCATATTCAATACGGGTACCACGATGATGTTGGACTTTTAAACATAAATAATATTTGACGTTTGTTTTTAAAAAACTCACTTGCTAATTGCTCTTTGTTATTCATATTAATTATTAAGTAATTACTTTACCATATCTATTAAGTTATTATGTTGAACCATGTGTTTACATTACTGTGGTACCAGTTTGGCCATCTTTGCTTTGCTACGATTCGGGAACCGGTGTAAATTGAATGAACTTCCGTTGCTTTAAAAGATGGCCGCTGAGAAACCTTCTAGTATTTATAGTATACAGATATAAATGTAAGTTGTGAAACTGAAAGTCACAGAAACCAAGCGCCTATGATTGAAACCTGTTGCCTGCACATGTCTGCTATGACACATCACCCATCTCCTATACAGGAGAAAAGTAGGGCTTATACCGAAGCTATTATCAAAGCCTGTAGGGGCTGTTTTAATAAATGGCCAGTGCATAGGTTACATGGTAGCTGATCATAGCTGAATGAATCCCACCAGGTAATGTTTTATTGAGTAAGCGTTTATTTTATTTTGAAATTCAAAGTAACGGTTGTCGTTTTGAAATGTAGTCTGGTTCTGTACCCAGAATGCCCAAATCAGATAGATGTGTATTTGTAGAATGTCATCTAGCAGAAGATAATGGGTTGAAACCTGTAGGAGAGAACTATAAAAAAGTTGTGAAATAAAAAAAGAATTCTCGTTTTGCCACAATAATTTTGAAAAGCAGCCTTTTGACAACACTGTGGGAAAAGAAAAAAGCTGGTAACCAGGACGGTGGTAACCAGCATTTTCTCCTTTTCAAGACTGTTTTCTACTCTATCAGGGGCATCGGGTTTTCTCTTATCCCCTGTTTCTTTGAATTTGTACCCCAAAATTTTCTAAATGACCCCCAAAATTTAAACGTTTTCCTTTAAAAGGAGTCAAATGACTCCCATTTAACCCTTTATCCCAAGTTTTAACGACCCTGACAGTAAAGGCCTTTGAAACCTTGAGGCAAAAGGAGAAAATGCTGGTAACCAGCATTTTCTCCTTTTACCACGATGTCTTCTTACCTTTCAGAAACAAATTCCATTACTAGAGCCTCATATAATGTAATGACTGCAAATGCTTTCAATTTGGAACAGTCTAAAATCTTGTCATTTGGTAAAGGGTTAAAGGGTTAAGTGAGTTGAGGGAAAACCCTGAGGGACATATTTCATCCTAAGAGCCACCTGTAATTTGCTGTCTGCAAATGCTTTCAATTTGGACAAGACTAAACTTTTGTTGTTTGGTAAAGATTTGAAGCAGATTAAAGCATCAGCTGGGAGCTCTGCCAATAATGGACATGGCTTGAAACCTAGGTCCTTGTTTCATGAAAAAACTCAAGTCTCTTATTTTGCTCAATCCGCTAACAGACTAGTTTCCAAGTGAAGTTGACTTTCTTCATGTGAGACGGTATTCTCTAACATTACAGAATTAAGTAACATTCTCAAATCCTGAGTTGACACATTTTAGACTAAGTAAAATAATGACCTTGGCTTAACCCTTTACCACATGGCAAAATTTAAGACCTGTCCAAATTGAAAGCATTTGCAGACGACACTTTCATAGTGGCTCAAATGACGCAACTTTTCTTTGATAGGGTAGAAAACTTTGTGGGAAAAGGAGAAAATGCTGGTTACCAGCATTTTCTCCTTTTCCCACAATGTTTTCAAAAAGCCTCTTCGTCAGGGGCGTTAAAAGGCGTCATTGTGTGGTAAAGGGTTAAGTCAGTTAATTGAGTTAAGCTTGTATATGTGCTGGGTTGAATCTTAAACACTTTGTCAACTGGGAATTTAAGAGTGTTACTAAAGTCTGTTATTGTTAAAGTAACAATAAAGGCCAAATGTAAACAAAGCGGGTGTTTAAATGTATTTGAATTTATATAATACCATGTAAAAGTATGGAAATTATTGTGAAGATGACAATCTGTAATTGTATGGTGGGTCCAAGTGTTAGTCGCTGACAGTGAAATTAATTTCAAAACTAGATGAAAACCTGCCAGGTAGCTGTGTCTTTTGTTTACTTTTTGCCTGATTTTAAAGTTCTTTTTTCTGCCAGCGACTAACATATGGCCCGACCTCAAGATAACAGACTGCCACCTCCACAATATTTTCTATAGTTTTAAATGGTATGATTTATATTTAAATGTATTATGACACCTTTTTAGATATTTTGGTCTTTACTGGGTCTTTAATGAAATTTGTCTCAAGTAATGAACTCAACAAAGTTTGTCAGTGGATTTGAGCAAAATAAGAGACGTAAGTTTTTTAATGACACCGGGCCACCAAATGGCTCATCCCAAATCTCTAGGGGACCCATGATAGTCATTTCAACAGGATTTATTTCTATCTCATGGCTGAACATTGTTTCAATAATGTTAATATGAGAAAGCAGCCAGTTGCTTGTAAGGATGTTGTGTGAAACTTCAGAAACTTATCATCCGATTAAAGTTCAACCTTTGACAAACCAACAAAATTTTAAACCGGTAACCAGCATTTTTATGCTTTTCCTATGTTTTCTACCCTTTGATAGACAAATTTCATATTTTGAGTTACATTGTACATGTATGTGGTGTTGGCCAAAACTTTCATTTTTAACAAGTAAAAAATTTTGTTGTCCATTAACCCTTTACCAAACAATCCCTGCTTTTCACGACCCAGAGGAAGAAGCCTTCCGAAAACATTGTGGGAAAAGGAGAAAATGCTGGTAACCAGCATTTTCTCCTTTTCCCACAATGTTTTCTACTCTTTTAAAGTCCAGTTTCAATTTTTGAGTTACGATTATTTTGTCGTCTGCAAATGCTTTCAATTTGAACAAGTCTAAAATTTTGTCGTTTGGTAGAGTTAAATAGTTAAAAGGGTTCAAAACATTATGAGAAAAGAAAAAACGCTTTTAACCACAATCATGTGCTGTTTTCAAAAGTGTCGCTGAAGCAGCAGAGGATTGCTTTGTTAAACCTTATCCTGCTAAATAACTGAATGAAACTTTCAAGCCTACAGTAAAACCTCAAATGTTGCTATTTCAAAGATATTTATTGGGGAAAAAACATCTCTGCATCGGACAGTGTAGATCCAAAATCAGACTGCACAATTTGTGCAGTCTGATCTTGATCTACACTGCCTGCAAAAGATGAGTGAGTGACGATTAGCAGCTTAAGGTTAAGGGTGAATAATGGAAACATTGCGAAATATCTCATTCATCGAAATATCTTGTTCATTAAGGTTGGTTTTTTTTTTGCTTGTTAGTGGGCAACAGCATGCAAGTAGGGTATCACATAATGACCAAGCCTTGCATGATGATGAGATAGTGTCAATATTTTTTTCCATGCTATGTGTAACATTTTATTTCCCCAATGTGCAAGTATATAGAAAACTACATGCAGGTAAATTTATGATAATATTGACCCTTAACTCTTTACCAAATGAAAAATTTCAGCTTGGTCTGAAATGAAAGCAGCTGCAGACAACAAATTAGATGTAACTGAAAACATCAGTTTTGTCTTTCATAGGGTAGAGAACATTGTGGGAAAAGGAGAAAATGCTGGTTACCAGCATTTTCTCTATTTCCAACAATGTTTTCAAAATCTTTCTTCTTCATGGTTGTTAAAAGTTGGGATTGTGTGGTAAAGGGTTAACTAAACAGCTCCTGAGTTTCAAAGATCCTGAGGAAGAAATATTTTGAAAATGTTCCTTTGATAACCAGAATTTTCTCCTTTTCCCACAATGTTGTGTACTCTTTGAACCCTTGTACCATGCAATCCCGAGTTTTAACGACCCTGAAAAAGAAGTCTTTTGAAAACATTTTGTGAAAAGGAGACAATGCTGGTAACCAGCATTGTTTCCTTTTCACACAGTGTTTTCTACCTATTCAAGAACAAATACTATAATTAAGGAGACAATTGGAATCCTTGTCTGTAAATACCTTCGATTTTGTATGAGTCTAAAATGTTGACGCCTGGTAAAGGGTTAAAGACAAGTGTCATCATTTAATCCTTTACCACACAATCATGAGTTTTAACTCTTTACCAAATGACAAATTTTAGACCAGTCCAAATTCAAAGCATTTGCACATGACAACATTAAATGTGACCCAAAGGTTTAAATTTGTTTTGGGAAGGGTAGAAAACATCGAGGGAAAAAGAGAAAATGCTGGTTACCAGCATTTTCTCCTTTTCCCACAATGTCTTCAAAAGAATTATTACTAAGGGTCGTTAAATGACAGGATTGTGTGGTAAAGGGTTAACAAACCTGAGGGAAAAAGCAAATTTGAAAACACTGTAAGAAAGGGAAAAAATGCTGGTAACCAATATTTTCTCTGTTTGCCACAATGTTTTCTAATCTTTCAGAGACAAATCCAGTCATTACAGCTACATTTGATTTGTGGTCTGTTTATGCCCTTTGTTTGGGCAAGTCTAAAAATTTTTTTGTGTGGTAAGGTGTTGAGCCACATTTAACTTGTCATTTTGAAGTCTGGCTGGGCAGCCCAGTGGTTGGCATATCTCACTTGTGACCTGGAGGTTGCAGGTTTGATACCTGGTTGCGGCAGACTTTATTTCCGGCGATTTTTTGATGCATGTGAGAAAAGTAGTTTGTGGCTTTGGAAAGAAAGTTATGTCAGTACTGGTGTGAGAAAGCCAGGAAACACATGGGTGCATCATTGACCACCAATATGTGACCTAAGTTGGTAAAATGGCGTTAAACTCCAATACAAACAAAAACAATACAAATGTCATTTTGAAATGCATGCAAATTTGGACAAGTCTAAAATTTTGTCGTTTGGTAAAGAGTTACTGTACCTTGATCACAGTTCTTTATCACTGTACTATCTCAAGCTATCAGCAGCATGTTATCGAAAAAATTGAATTTTACATGTGCACATTGTGATAATACCCCCACCTTTGTTGCTATGCCCTAGCTCAGTTGGTAAAATACAGGGTTGTAAGTCTACCATTTAACAAAATTTTAGACTAGTCTGAATTCAAAGAATTCGCAATCTATGAAATACCGGGATTGTGTGGTAAAAGGTTAAACCAGGGGGTTGCTGGTTCGAATTCCCAGCCTGGCCAACTTCTTTCTGAGGATTGATGATAGTCGTTGCCACAGAATTCATTCTTCTCTCATCACTGATCATTGTTTGACAATGGTTATGTGGGAAAGCAGCCAGTGGCTAAGGGAGAATACCAGACTAATATTGTGCTAAGCAATTGTTAAAGGTACTTTATAAAACATGGATGGGTGCACTTGTCATCATGGTATAACTAAACTCTTTACCAAACAAAAAAATTTTAGACTTGTCCAAATTGAAAGCATTAGCAGACGACAAAATTGAAGTGAGTCAAAAATTGAAATTTGTTTTAGGAAGGGTAGAAAACATTGTGGGAAAAGGAGAAAATGCAGGTTACCAGCATTTTCTCCTTTTCCCACAATGTTTTCAAAAGGCTTCTTTCTCAGGGTCGTCAAAAGTCGGGATTGTGTGGTAATGGGTTAAATAATGTTGAAAAGGCATTAAACACAATACAAACAAAAAAAGCCAACTTTGTCAATCAGTAACCATATATTGCAATCTCAAGATTGTTAAATGATCAAATAGGTTACAAAAAGAGCATGTTTTGTGCAGTCTGGTTGTGATCTACACTGCCATCAAAAACTGCTAAACCCTGGCTGAGCCCTTGAAGCCTTACCTGTAAGTTCAATAAATCTGGAACAAAGGGCAAAGTACTTTTACTTGGTTCACTAATACTGCAGTTTATGAAGCTTCATTGATCTGTCAGTCTGTCTACAAAAACATCTAATATTGGCCTATATAATCCTTTCACTGCCAATGGTGACTTTAACAGATTTTCTTGATGGTGTACTCACAATATGTGTAGTCTGATCTTTGATTCATACCCTCTGTAACCTATTAAACAGTTCCAGTAGAATCCGACTTGTAGTCCTTGAAAAAAATACTGAATTTTTACAGTTTGTAGCCTCAGAGTTAAGCTTTTACAGTTATCAAACAGTCCTTCGTTTTAAAAACCTTAACCCTATACCACACAAAAAATGTTTAATTCATGAACAATATAAACATTATACATGAGAAACTTACTGTGGTTCAAATGATGAGATTCGTTTTTGATAGGTTAGAAAATATTTTTGGATAAGGGGAAAATGCTGGTTACCAGTATTTTCTTCTTTTCCCAAAATGTTTTCAAAAGGCTCCTCTGTCAGGGTTGTTGAAAGTTGGAGTTTTTTGGTAAAAGGTCAAGAAAGATGACTGGTGAAAACACTGTGAGAAAATGAGAAATTCCTGTTTGCCAGCATTTCAGTTTCCTGTCATAGACAAATCCAATTCTTTAAGCCACATTTGATTTGTAGCATGCGGTTGTACCAATCCAAAATTTTCATGTCAGAGAAAGGGTTAAAGAGGAGACTGTCTGGGAACTCAGGGCACTGACCCCTGTGTATATACAAAAAATTTTACTTTTATCCCTCTCCTGCAATGCTTCCAAAAGCCATAAAGGCCCTTCATCTTCAGGCTTGCAGAATCAGAGAAATCATCAAGTAGTGTTCACTGAGCTTATTGATCAGTCTGTCTACCTCTTCAAAAATCTAATACTGGCCTATTTTATGAGAGACTGACAATGAGAGCAGAGAGCATTGACCCCTGTGAATAATCAACCTGTTTCCCTGCTGATCTACTTTATTATGGGGAATTGTGTTTGCTTTTGACCACTGAACCTTGTTTTGTCTATTTGATTAGTATTTTATGTATATCTTATTGGCCAGTGCACCTTTCCATGCTATCTTGGAGTTGCTTGAAACACTGCTTTACGCATTATCTTTTTCCAAGCCACTGGCTGTACTTCCATAATAGCATGGAAGTACATGTATTTAGCTGCAACAGAAAGAAGCTGTGGTAGTTTGCCATTGACAGGGATGATTGTATCAATTCACCCATCAAACACAGAGTTTCCATTTACGACGTAAAAGTATCTATATACGCATGAAAATCGGCTCGGACGCAAAATAAAAAAGCTGATCGCGTCCCTGGGACGCAGTCAAAATTGAGTCAAAACGATAATTTAATTAGACTACATCAACACCGAAAACAATTCGAAATACGAAGATTTTAACTCTGCCTGTACAAACTGACCATCGGAATTCCAAAATGTCTATAAATAGAACTTGGTACGCCAACATGTAAACTCTAAAATAATCGCTTTCCTACGACTGGTTACCCGCGTTACGTCTATACTGTCTTTCCCGGCGAACTGAGCGGGACAACAGCTGTTGCTTAGCACTTGTATTCTGAAACAGAAGATGGTTTTCCAGGCAAAAAAGATAAAAAATTCTCGATTTTTCCAAGACCAATGGCTGAAAGATCCTGACTTTAAAGATTGCTTAATGAAAGACACTGATGATACAGATTCTTGCATTCGCATGAAGTGTTTATTTTGCTGTGAAATCAAGCAAAAAAATATTTTCACAACAGGTTGTACAGACTTTAGAGAAGTTCAATCATATGACATATTTCGAGCGACGGCCACCGATGTGCTCAGCAAATTAAGTCTGCGAAAGGGTCCTTAAAGAAAGCATTTGAAATAGCTTAAAAAAAATCAAATGATTCATTAATTCATCAGCTTAGGACTGTATATTTTATGGTAAAAAACAATATTTCACTCAGTGCTTTCCCACAGCTCATTGAACTACAGAAAACCAATGGTTGTGAATGTCTGCAGTCTGGTCACTACGTTTCTAGTGATATTGTATCAGAGATCTTGCAGTGTATTTCTAGCTCAATGACAGAATGACTTTAAAAAGAATGAACATTGTAGAAAAAGGAGAAAATGCTTGTTACAAGTATTTTCTCCTTTTGCCACACTATTTTCAAAGGCCTTCTTACTCACGGTTATTAAAAGTCAGGATTGTGTGGACTGGTAAAGAGTTACATTCCATTAAAGAGTCACTCAGGGTAGTATTTCAAAACTGCTGTCCTCTGAAAATGACTATGTGGAAAGGGAGAAAAAATCTTGTGAAGTGCAAGGTTTTTTTCTCTTCTTCATTCTATCCCCCAACCAAAGTGGTCTTCATTAAAAAGATGATTTACGGAAGAAAAAATGGGACTCAGAAGAAACTGCATGGGACTCAACTTTTTCAGTGGCACTGGGTCCAAGGGACTCAGTAAAATTTTATTCAAACGGAAACACTGAAACATATTAATTAGATGATACCTTGTCCTTACATTATTACAAAATAATTCAGTTTTCTGTTGACCTTTATGAAGAAACCTTTGAAATATTGTGGGAAATGAAGAAAAGGCTGGTAACCAACATTTTCTCCTTTTCCACAATGTTTTCTATCCTGACATAAAGAGTACTCATCATTTTAGCCATATTTTATTTGTTGTCTGTAAAATGTTTTGAGTTTCGTTGTCTGGAACAGAGTTAAAAATTGCTGTACAAAAATTTACCAGTTCCAGGAACTCTTGTAGACGGGGGATGACTGGAAAATTTTATTAGGTAAAGGAGCAATTGTTAGCAATTTCTCTTTTTCCCCACAATGTTTTCAGAAACCTACAGGGTCTTGAAAACAAGGGGTTTGTATGGTAAAGAATGAAGTACAATATTTGTGTATACTTTCAGATTAGTCAGTGAGGACATTCCAGAGCTGGAACAAGCTTTAAACAAAAACATTCTGAAGAACTATGACACAGAAAGGTATGTTATTATCTACCAATCCCCTGACAATACAAAATACAGTCAAACCTGTTTTCAGAGACCATCCAAGAGACAGAAAGAAATGGATTTTTACGAGAGGTGGTCTTCTTTACTATACAACATAATTATATCCAGTATAGACTTGCCCAAATTAAAAGCATTTGCAGACAACCACAGAAATGGGGCTGAAATCATGAGATATGCCTTTCATAGATTAGAAAACATTGTGGGAAAAGGAGAAGGTGCTGGTTACTAGCATTTTCTTCTTTTTCACAATTTTCTTAATGCTCTTTACTTCAGGTCATTAAAACTCGGGATAGAGTGGTGAAAGGTAAACGCAAGTTCAATCAGGACATTTTTAAAAATTGCAACACAGAAAAGTATGCATACATTGTGTAACTCATCCCATGACCATTCAAATACAGTCAAACCTGTCTTCAGAGACCACCCAAGAGAAAGTATGAAAAGTGGTCTCTTACAGAAGATGGTCTCTAAATGCAAGGTTGAAAGAGACTTTCTTCAGAATTATGATACAGAAAAGTAGGCAGACATTATCTTCAAAATACTGTACCTGTAACGACATGAAATATTTCCTTCAAGGTTGAGGCAGTTTCCATTTGATTGTACAAGTTTCTTGTGGGTAAAGCATTGTATATGCAATATAATTATGCTGTATAAGACTAAATACTGAGCGCTGACTGGCTAATATACTGGAATCATGGTGTGATGTATTTATAGACAAGTAAATTTAATTTCAGTTATGAGAGTATGAAAAGCCTATGTGAGAAGTATAACAGAGCAATTGACAGCATTCTAACACTGGTAGGTATCTTAATTATTCTGTAAAGAGCTTGTAGGATCTGGTACATTTCAGGAAAGAAACAATGCTATTTCATTCCTATATGGCTTGTAACACGCGAAAAGGGGCATTCAGACATTTGCGTAAAGTGTTGTCTCGGATCAGCCTGCACATTCTGCGCAGGCTGATCCAAGACTGCACTTACGACTACATTAGATTTTGTGCTACAGTAAACTTGTTCAAAACAGAAAATTACATAAAAAAGGAAAGCGTCGTTTCAGATTAGCCTGCGCGGACTGCGCAGGCTGATCCGAGACGACACTTTATGCAAATGTCCGAATGCCCCTTTTTGTGTGTTGCAAGCCATATAGAAGTGTAACTGGTAATCATGAGTGGTGCTCTGGGGAAAGGGGGTTTAATTCATATCCAATAAGTCCCTTGTATTTTTGTACAAAGCTGGTACATGTACATATTTTAGAAAACAAGCTAGTCCAATGTACCTCTATATTTAGCTGTAATAAATTTCAATAAACAAGTGTAATGTAATCTTGTCTAAAACTGGCTGATATTTCAGAAAGCAAACAATTTTATTCTTTACATGTATATGTAGAGTTGGTATTTTAAATTTCAGAAAACAAACAAGTCCGATGAATGTCTTAGTTATACGTTGGAAAGGTGACAATCGGGTTATCTATGTGATATAGATACTCACTATAAGTGGGGTAATCTATGAGTGGGGTTGAACTGTATCTATGTTATAGATACTCACTATGAGTGGGATTACCTATGTCATATAGAAACTCACTATGAGTTGGGTTGTCTATGTGATATAGATATTCACTATGAGTAGAGTTGTCTGTGTCATACAGATACTCACTATGAGTTGGGTTGTCTATGTGATATAGATACACACCATGAGTGGAGTTGTGTGATGTAGATACTATGAGTGGGGTTGTCTGTGTGATATAGGTACAAGCCATGGTGAGTGTCTATATTATATAACAACCCCACAAGCTTTTTCTATGCAACTTTGACCACTTGGAATGTTAAAGAGCTGTATATTGGATATAAGAGACCAAATAGTGAGCCATGATTGGCCAATTTATTTGAAATGATTGATTAATTGTATGGTGTTTAACGCTGTTTTCAACATTATTTCAGTTATATTGCGGCAGCCAGTGCACCTACCCATGCTTTCCTGGAGTCTCTTTTACCAGTACTCCGCACAATTTTCTTTCCAAGCCACTGGCTGCTTTCCCACATAACCATCATCGAAACAATGGTGGGAGAGGAATGAATCCTGTCGCAATGACTATCATCAATCCTCAGAAAGAGATTGGCCGAGCCAGGGATCGAACCCATGACACCTTGTTCTCAAGTCCTGCACGCTACCGACTGAGCTACCGGGGCTCGGCAAACATGGTCTAAAACAAACAAGTCTATTGCATGCCTGCTTCAGATACACACTTTATTACTCATCTACCGATCTCCTTAAACAAGACCTATGTTGTTGGCACTTACCATCATTAGAATTTGTCTCGCTGTGACATTTCTAAGTACCAGAAAGTTGGATTATATGAAAAAGATGGTCAGATTAAGAGCATCCCCTCACACATCTTAACTTTTACCATGCAACAAAAATTTTGACTTGTCAAAAATCTGTTGAAATTGACAGCATTTGCAGACGACATATTGAATTTGGCTCAAATGGTTGTACTTGTTTTTGAAAGGTTAGAAAACATTGTGGGAGAAGAAGAAAATGCTGATTTCCAGCATTTTCTTCTTTTCCCACAATGTTTTTAAAGGATTTCTTCCTCAAGGTTGTTAAAACTGGGGACTGTGTGGTAAAGGGTTAAATCATTTGATTTGCTGTTGACAGGACTGAAAACATCGTGTTACAAGGAGAAATTTCTTGTTACCAGTATGTTTTCTGTTTCTAAAATGCTTTCAAAAGGGCAGCTCTTTAGAGTAGTTGAAAAACGGGATTATTGTGGAAACAGATTAAATATATATTTCACAACCTGTAGATAGAAATTCACATAACCACAATTCAACTTTGAAAACATTTTCAAGGAAATTGTTTCAATGAAAACGCCCCCATATTATCAAGTGATACACTATCATTTGTAATAGTGGAATTTCGAAATACAATTATTTCCAAATATGGAGAAATGTCAAACGTCAGAGTAAAACTCGAGACTGAAAAAAAAAATGTTTATTGATAATAGAATCTAAAACAAGTTCCCTGAGAATTGTCATTCTGTGGTTTTTGTGTCTGTGGGAAGTTGTTATTGCCTCAACATACGGAAAATGTCCGGAATTGTGTGACTTTCACTCATATCTTTTTACCAAACGACAAAATTTTAGACTCGTCCAAATTGAAAGCATTTGCAGACGACAAAATAAACGTGACTGAAAAATTAAAATTTGTTTTTGGAAGGGTAGAAAACATTGTGGGAAAAGGAGAAAATGTTGGTTACCAGCATTTTCTCCTTTTCCCATAATGTTTTCAAAGGGCTTCTCTGTTAGGGTCATTTAAAGTCGGGATTGTGTGGTAAAGGGTCAACTCTTTACCAGACGTCAAAGTTTTTGACTTGTCCAAATTCAAAGCTTTTGCAGATGACCATGTAAATATGGAACAAATGATGAGATTCTTCTTGGAAAGGGTAGAAAACATTTTGAGTAAAGGAGAAAATTCTGTTTACCACGATTTTCTCCTTTTCCCACAATATTTTCTGAAGGCTGTTCTCAGGTTTTTTTTAAAAAGTGATTGTTTGGTAAATGGTTGAGCATATTAACTTCAGTTGAACTTTTACACTACCAAATAAATAAAGGACACTTTTTCAATCGCTTCACAGCTGTTATGCCAGCTCTATATGATGAAGGGACTGTTTTGCTAGAATTTAGGGTAAAGTAATGGACAGTGTAGATCAGAGATCAAACTCCATATTTTGTGCTGTCTGATCTTGATCAGCATTGTTCACTAAAGTTTATTTTGTTGTCTATCGTATTGTAAAGGGTTAAGCTTTGTACTGGGCAAGTTAGAACCTTTATTAACTCTTTACCAAACAACAGAATCTAGTAGACTTATTAAAATTGAAAGCTTTTGCTGACTACAAAGTAAATGCGGCTCAAATGATGGAATTGGTCATAAAAAGGGTAGAAAACATTGTTGGAAAAGGAGAAAATGCTGGTTACCAGCATTTTCTCCTTTTCCCGCAATGTTTTCAAAAGCCTTTTCATCAGGGTCCTTAAAACTAGGGATTATGTGATAAAGGGTTAAACAGTCATTTAACTCTTTACCAAACGACAAAATTTAAGACTAGTCCAAATTGGAAGCATTTCCAGACGACAAAATAATTGTGACTCAAATTTCGAAGATTGTTATGAGAAGGATAGAAAACATTGTGGGAAAAGGAGAAAATGCTGGTTACCAGCATTTTCTCCTTTTCCCACAGTGTTTTCAAAAGGCTTCTTTTCCAGGGTTGTTAAAAGTCGGGATTGTGTGGCAAAGGGTTAACTAGATCTACCCAAGGTTGGAAGACCGTCGAAAAACATTGTGGGAAGTTGGGAATGAGGAAATGCGGATAACCGACATTTTCTCTTTTTCCAAGTGATTTTGTTTGACCTTTTCACAAACCACTTCAAATATTTAGCTGCATTTATTTTTTTGTTTACAAATATTTCTGGGATGGACAAAGCGAAATTTTTTTTTGTCTAGTAAGGAGTTAGAGGTGAGGAATTTGAATAATTGATATTTCTTACAGATGTATGTAACATGTCCATCAAAGATAAATAATCAGCAGAAAATAAAATTTAGACTTGTCCAAATTGAAAGCATTTAGAGATGACATTTAAATGTGGCTTCAAGTAGATGTAATTGAATTTATTTTTGAAAGGGCATAAAATATTGCCAGAAAAGGAGGAAAGGATGGCAACAAACAAACTTTTTTTCATGCATGTATGTGGAGGAAGACTTTTGAAATAATTATGGATGAGGTAGAATTGTTTCCTTTTACCACAATGTTTTCAAAAATCTGCTTCATCTGGGTTGTGAAAACATGGAATTGTTTAGTGAAGGGTTTAGTTGATGTATGGTATGTGAAGCATTTGATGAAGGCCACGGGATGAATTTATCCTGGGTGATTGACAAAAATTACTTATTTGTGTGTGGTAACACTTTTCCTAACAAGACCATGTTTATATGACCTTATAGGAGAAAGCTTTGGAAAACATATTGAACCCTTTACCAAACAATCCCAATTTTTATTGACCTTGAGAAAAAAGGCCTTTGAAAACATTGAGCGAAAAGGAGAAATTCCTGGAAACCAGCATTTTCTCCTTCTCCCACAGTGTTTTTGCCTGTGCTAAAGACAAATGACATCATTTGAGCCTCGTTTAATTTGTTGCCCGCACATTCTTTCTATCTGATCAAGTCTAGAATTTGTTGTTTGGTATTGGTAGAGTTAACCCTTGCCACACGATCCTGAGTTTTAGCAACGCTGAGGAGGAAGGCCGTAGAAAATACTGTGTGAAAAGGAGAAAATGCTGGTAACCAGCATTTTCTCCATTTCCCACAACATTTTCTACCCTTTCTCAGACAACTTTTTTACTTTTAAGCTACACTTAATTTTTTGCTAGCAAATGCTCTCAATTTATACAAGTCTAAACTTTTGCCATGTAGTTATGGGTTAAAGGACAAATCCCATCATTTAACTCTTAACTCTTTTTACCATACGACAAAATTGTAGACTTTTCCAAATTAAAATCAGTTGCAGACGACAAATGTGACTGAAAAATTGAAATTTGTTTTGGGAAGGGTAGAAAACATTGTGGGAAAAGGAGAAAATGCTGGTTACCAGCATTTTCTCCTTTTCTTACAATGTTTTCACAAGGCTCCTTTCTTAGGGTCGTTAAAAGTCCGGATTGTGTGGTAAAGGGTTAACCAAATGACAAGATTGTTATAGCCTTGTCCAAATTGAAGGATTTGCAGACAAAAAATTTAATGTTGCTCAAATGACAGCTTTTGTCTTTGAGAGGGTAGAAATCAATGTGGGAAAAGGAGAAAATGTTGGTAACCAGCATTTCGTAAGCCTTCTTCTTCAAAGTTGTGACATGGGATTGTTTTGTAAAGGGTTTTACTACATTCAATTTGTCGTCTGCTAAACACTTTCATTTTTCGGGAATCTAGAAATTTGTTTTCTGGTAAAAGGTTACAATACATAGACTGTGTTTTGCAATGGCGGGGATTTTATGACGATGTCCCACTGAATTAGGAAATTTTCCCATTGTAATGCACGCAGTGACAGGCATGATGACGATCCTCTCAGAATTACTTGTGAATTAGTCATGAGTGCACTTGTCTGTCTCAGTTATTTTTAAAATAATCTCATATTTTTGTAATATTATGCGAGAATTTACCTCTTTCTGAAACACCCTTGACAGATCATTATGGACTGATATAAAGTGTGTGGGTTTGCTAGGAGACAAGTTTGAGTGGGGGCTTTTGTAAGTCTGTATTTGTTCAGGTAGTGCTACCATTATATAAAGAATATAAAGACTATTTGGGGAAAAGGGTAGAAAATGTTATGTGAATAGGAGAAAATTGGGTTTACCAGCATTTTCTCCTCAAAAGATGTTTTCAAAAGTCTGTTACCTTGGATTGATTGGGTGGTTAAAACAACAGATTGTGTGGTAAAAGGCAAATGGACTGAAATAATGGGTATTGCTATGATAGGATGTAACCTCTAGTGGGAGATTTATAACCCTTTACCACACAATTCTGAGCTTTAAGGGCCTTGAAAACATCTGTGGAAAAGTAGAAAATGCTGGTAACCAGCTAGCCTGGCATTCAGGCCCTGCATTTGAGTCATTCTAATAAACAAGGTACACAACTACAGTAAACTCACAGAAATATGTGTTGTTACTTGCCCTTCATCTGAAATACAGGCGTTAAATCAGACATTCAGAACATTACATTAGTGTATTTGTTTTGCAGTTTTATTTGATGATTTTTTTTTTTTTAATGAAAATGCTCTATTTAACAGACTGATACCAGTCTAGTAACCAGCATTAATTTTATTCATTTTTCCGCAATGTGTTTTTACCCTTGCAAGAACTTGAACAAGAACTTCCATTTTAGTGGCATATCATAGTTGCACCTACGCATGTATTTCCTGGCTTTCTCACACCTGCACTGACACAACTTTCTTTCAATGTGTCGATTTCAATTTGGACGAGTCAGAAAGTTAGCTGTGTGGTAAAGAGTTAACCCTTTACCAAACAATCCCTTGTTTTCACGACCCTGAAGAAGAGGACTTTTGAAAACATTGAGGGAAATGGAGAAAATGCTGGTAAGCAGCATTTTCTCCTTTTCCCACAGTGTTTTCTACCCTATCAAAACACTTGAGTTCATTTGTACCTCCTTCAAATTTGTGGTCTGCAGTTGCTTTCAATTTGAAAGGTCTAAAGTTTGTTGTTTGGTAAAGATTTATGGCTGAACCTGTGGTGATAATGTTATCTATCATGGAAACTGAAGATTTTACCTGCCCACTGCTTTCTTCTATGTTAATAATATTATGACTGAAAGCCTGCAGAATGAGTATCCCACACAGAAAATGTCCTGTCACCTCCTACACTCCTTATCAGATTTCAGTGATGTTTATCCAGAAATTAGGGTGCTTTGTCACGCTAGTATGTCATCATGTAAAATGATGAAAATTTTCAGAGTATTTGATTTTTTTATAATTAAAAAAGGGATTAGGATTGGTAATCTGGCAGTTTCTGCTGTCTATCCTCAATTGATGTGAGGGGCATGGTTTCTGCTTTCCATCCTCAAATTGATGTGGGGGGGGGGGGGGAAGGGGTCATGGGAGTGCCCTTTAGCAAGACATTTTTTAGAGCCATGGTCAAGTGCTGTTGGAAAAAGGATATACCGGTACATGAATAAGTGAGCTGTGATTGTGATATACATGCACTTAAAGTATTACTGAAAATTGCTTTAAGTGCCATACAATCAACTTAACTCTTTGCCAGACAAGAAAGTTTAAGTCATGCCCAAATTCAGGGCATCTGCAGACAACTAATCAAATGTTGCTTAGATAAAGGTATGGCTTTTCTTGTTAACAGCATTTTCTCTTTTTCCAATGTTTTCAAAAAAATTTTCCCACAGGGTAGTTTTAACCTTTAAAGCGCCTGTCACGACTATAGTTGCCTTTGTGGTCAGTGTAGATCAAGATCAGGCTGCACAAAAATTCAGCCTGATCTTTGATCTACACTATCTGCTTTGCTGAAACACTGTAGGCAAAGGCATGCATTGAATTACTATTATTTGGGTTGTAATTCTGGGATGAAAATGTCTGATAGGTTTATTCAGCACTCTAAGGGTTATCACACTGATGGTTTGGCAAAGGGTTAATCATATATTATTACCGATTATGTAAATTTATATTTCAGTGGAAAGGGACCTCCAGGCCAGCCAGACTAAGCACGCGACCCTCGACAGCCCTTCTTAAACACATTCTACAACAGTGCTACGATCATGCAGTACAGGAACCTGACAGACTGAACCAGTATGAACCATTCTCACCAGAGGTAGGAGGCTTAAATCATGACTTCATCATATTTACCTTATTCATTTGCTTGGCACTGTAGCTCAGTAGGTAATATACAGGGCTATTAACCCTTTACGAGACAACAAAATTTTGACCTTGTCCAAAATGAAAGCATTTGCAGACAATATCAGTGTGGCTCAAATAGAGCAATTTTTCTTTGATAGGGTAGAAAACACTGTGGGAAAAGGAGAAAGTGCTGGTTACCAACATTTTCTCCTTTTCCCACAATGTTTTTAAAAGGCTATTTCCCCAGGGTCGTTAAAACTAGGGATTGTATGATAAAGGGTGTTGGTTTGCATCCTAGTTCAGCCAAATTATTTCCAAGGAATGATGATGCAGCAGGATTCATTCCTCTACTATCGCTTAACATTGTTTCCTCAATGTTTCTGTGGGAAAGCGGCTTTGAAAAATTGGAATGCAAATTATTGGTGAAAAAAACTGGTGTTGTGGTCGCTGTAATATGATTGATGTAATTGAAACAGTGTTGAAAAAGACACCAAACAAACAAAGCAGACTTGTATAAATGTCATTTCCTTTTTATCCATACATTTGCAAGTACTGTAAAACCAGAAATGTTCGCGTCGAGGAAATATTTGCGGTTTTCACAAATTGATAAAAATTGGGGAGAGACTAACAGGGACCCTTGTCGACATCAATGAGTGCTTTATGTCATCAAAGTCGACCAAAATACCAGTCTAGTGACAGTTTATAGTGCCAACTTTAGACATTTAACTCTTTACTAAACGACAAAATTTTAGACAGGTCCAGATTGAAAGCATTAGCAGACGACAAAATTAACATGACTCAAAAATTGAAACTTGTTCTGTGGGGTTAGAAAACATTGTGGGGAAAGGAGAAAATGCTGGTTACCAGCATTTTTTCCTTTTCCCACAATGTTTTCAAAAGGCTTCTTTCTCAGAGTCGTGAAAACCCGGGATTGTTTGGTAAAGAGCTAAATACGTTTCATTGAAGTGAAAATGGGGATTTGTTAAATTGAATGATAATGGTAATGGTTCTCGTGGAAATATGAACACGCATAAGGTCAGTATTTTGTTATTCGCGAAATTTTAGACCTGCAATAATATCCACTTTTACAGTACATGTTTGTGGCTTATAAAATTTATAAATTTAAGCAAACAAGTTTATGTTTATTTGAGTTTAAGACATGAATACCCCTGGAAACATGGTGGCAAAAGAAGTTGCTCGTCACAAATTAATTCTGCCTTTGCCAGAGTGGAGAGATGGTATATGGTACATATTCTTTTGTATTTAATTTGATTTTATTTTACATTACAGGTGTATGGTGAAACATCATTTGAGTTGGTGGATCAGATGGTGAAATCAATTAATTTCACAGAAGATGATTATTTCATTGATCTTGGTAGTGGTAAGTATAATAAACTGTTTGGGCCATGCTCTGTGAAAAGGTAGTTCAATAAATCTGCAAAAAGTATCCACCCAGGTCAGCCTGCAAAGTCCACGCAGGCTGACCTGGGTAGAAACCTTTTGCTATTGGTCAATTTCCTACATGTCAAAGGACCAGTCAACCTCATGATTCAGTCAGTTGTGTGACAAAAATGGATTTTATGGATCCATGATTATATGATAACTTGCTCAAGGTATAATGTATCATTTAGATTCATACTTGTGGTTAGTATAATAAACTGTTTTTCATGTTACCAAAATTCATTGATGGAGAATTATCAGGAGCCCAGTAGACCAACCATTCTGATTCGCATTCTTATACTATTGTCTTATGCATTTTGTGTTTTTAACTCTACCACACTGCAAAATTATAGACTTACCCATTTGTAGACAACAAACTAAGTGCAGCTCAAAATGTTTGTATTTGTTGTTGAAAGGGTAGGAGGGAAGAAAACATTGTGGGAAAAGGAACAAATGCAGATTACTGGTCAACAGCATTTTCTCATGTTCCCACATTGAGTTCTACTAAGATCATTGAGTTCTACCGAGATCATCTCCTGTCCCACAAAAGGTTCAAATGCCTTCTTTTCCAGATTATTGTGAAAGCACAGGATCATCAGGTTGAATGAATGGTGTTTTACGCTGCTTTCAACATTATTTCAGTCATATCACGGCAACAGCTCACATATTCATGTATTTCTTGGGTTTTACCAGTACTAGGCTAGGACATTGAAGTGCCTTGCCCAAGGAAACTCCCACGAAAAACCCAGTGGATCCAGTGGGGCTCGAACATGGGGCCTCGAGGTTACAAGTCCCACACTTCACCTCTGAGCCACGTAGGACCCCGGATCATTAGATAATAGGATAAAACCTTTGCAGTTAGTGTGTAGTTATATAATGATTTTCTTTCTACTGTACACAGGAGTTGGTCAAGTTGTGTTACAAGTTGCGGCAGCTACATCATGTAAGATGTGTTATGGAATAGAGAAAGCGGAATGGCCTGCCCAGTACGCCAAGGTTAGATCAATGCATTTGCTACTTAACCCTTTACCAAACAATCCCGACTTTTAACGACCCTGTGAAAAAAGCCTTTTGAAAACATTGTGAGAATAGGAGAAAATGCTGGTAACTAGCATTTTCTCCTTTTCCTACAAAGTTTTCTTCCCATCCTAAAACAAATTTCAATTTTTCAGTCACACTTATTTTGTCTGCAAATATATGCTCTCAATTTGGACCAGTCTAAAATTTTGTTGTTTGGTAAAGAGTTAACCCTTTCCCAGGAAACAACATTATAGAATGTCCAAATTTAACTGGTTTACAGAAAACAAATAAAATGTGTTTCAAATAAGTGTATTTGTCTTTTGGAGGGTAGAAAACATTGTGGAAAAAGGAGAAAATGCTGGTTAACAGCATTTTCTCCTTTTTCCACAATGTTTTTGAAAGACTTCTTCCTCAGAGTTGTAAAAACTTGGGACTGTTTGGTAAATAGTTAAGGTTCAATATTGTGTTTCCTCTCATGCAATGTTGGTGTTGTTTTTGGGAGGAATGTCTTGGGCAAGGCACCACAGAGCTTATCACAAGTCCTGCAGAAAAATAGGAAACACATGAAGAAGTGATACCTCATAGTGATGTGGGTAAAATATGGTTGAAAATGGCCAAAAACAGCAGCCACTTGAGCAATCAATCAATTTTGTAGTGTATGACAATATTTCAGTCTTTCAATACATGTAATGGATGGATTATAGAATTATTCCAGTGGATACTGAATAGCAGCATGAAAGTTATTGATAAAAGTTCACTGGAGTAGAGTTTTGTATCTGTTTCAAAAATGCAATAGTGTACAGTTTTGGTTTGACATAACCCTCAAAAATGTAATAGTGTATATTTTTGGTTTGACATAGGGTTATGATTACCAATAATATGAAATTAAATCTCGCATTTTCCTGTGGAAAATCATTTTGTAGATGGATAAAAACTTCATTTTATGTACTGATCACTGTATGCCTTTGCATCATTTTTCAGAATATGATTGATGAATTCAAAAAGTGGATGAAATGGTATGGAAAGAAGTACAGTAAATTCATGGTAAACATTTTTTTGTACAAAATCTTGAACCTTTTCTAAGACATCCCTAAAAAGAGTTGGAAATGATGATAAATATATAACAAATTATAGTCAGTCTTGCTCATGCATGTATCAGTGGGCTAGTTTGAATCTATTTCTTCTGTGCAAAAGTATCTTGAGTTGTATAAATGAAATAGAACATTTAACTCCTTGCCAAACAACAAAATTTAGAATGTAGAAAGCATTTCCAGTCTGTCAATAAATTCAGCTCATGTACTTATCTTTGATTGAGACTAAATCATTGTTGGCGTAGGAGAAAATGCTTGTTACCAGAATTTCCTCCTTTCTCTACAACATTTTCAAAATTTCAAAGGTCTTATTCCTTAGACTTGTAAAAGTTCAGGATTGGATGTAAAGGGCTAGCCTCCAAGGTTATTTTAGCTGACACAGTAAGTTGATAACAGTTCTATCCATTCAGCTACAATAATTGGCGATGGTAAATTGATGGCACTTTCTCTTATTTCAGCTGGAAAAGGGTGACTTTTTGTCAGACGAAACGAAAGAAAAAATAAACAATGCAACGTAAGCATGAAATCACCTTTTTACCTATTCTCTTTCTTGCGTCTCTTTCCATTTGAGTTAGAGTAAAATTGGTTTAAAATTAGGGTTCATATTCACATAAACATGTGCTTAAGCTCTCATACTTAAATAGATAATTGTGCACAAAAATATGGAGTGGAAAGTGCATGCACACACAAGAAGATTTAAAATTGTCAGATTACTAACAAAAAGGAGTTTAATGTAAAATATTTGATAGTAACTATTAAGTAATTGCCTGTAGAAAATGTGAATGGCATATCCCTTTTTTTTTTTTTTTGCAACTTTAACAAGAAATAACAAACACTACCATTTGGTTTGCTTTTGAAATGAGCCTGGTTCACAAAACTCAATGTTTAACCCTTTTTCTTCAAAGAAGCAATATTTGACAAGTCTATTCAGTCATCAGCTTTTGAAAAGAATATTGGAAAAGGAGAGACTTAAAACATGCAGTTTCTTTTTCTACCACAATGTTTTCTTCTCATTCTCAAAATCATACTTTTGATATTCCCCTCCAATATTTTTTCCCAGTCAGTCAACAAGGCAGCTGATTGGGATATATGTCAGCCTACATCAGTTCTACTTTGTAATCATTTATGACAGGTTTAAGAATAGCATGAACAGAACTGTAGGTGAATGATTTTTCTCCTTTTCAGTGTGATATTTGTGAACAATTTTGCTTTTGGACCTCAAGTAGATCATCAGGTGAGTAAACAACAAAGAAATTCTCTCCTCATGTGTTTAACCCTTTATCAAACAAATGCTAAGAATGAAGCTTTTGAAAACATTAGAAAAGAAGAAAATGCTGAAGACCAACATTTTCTTCTTTTCCCACAATGTTTTCTACCTTTCCAGAGATAATTCCATTTGTTTTAGTCACATTCAACTTGTTATCTGCAATTGCTTTCAGTGTTGGCAAGGCTAAAATTTTTATCAATTGGTAAGGGTAAGGGTCAGTGGTGGCTAAGGGGGATGAGAGATTCTCAACCTGTAGGCCGATCCTCATCTGAGGCGCTGTGGTTTTGCGGTAGTGTCCTTGTGCAAGACACTTAAATGCCGTGGTTGTTTAAACCCATTGTTATGTGGGTTAGGGTTAGGCTGAAAAAAAAATATTAGCAGTATTCTATTTTTTTTAATGTTTTCCTATGATACACATGTTAATGCAGGTGTAACTTTTAAGTGTTTTTAAGTATGAAAGCTCTGATAAAAACTACTCGCAATTTCTCCATATATTAAGTAATTGTTCTTATTTTCTTTGCAGTTAAAACTCAGGTTTGCCAACATGAAGGAAGGTGCTAAGATTGTCTCCTCCAAGGCCTTTTGTCCTCTCAACTTTAGAATAACTGATAGAAACCTCAGTGGTAAGTGGTCATCAAGTTGTGTTATTTAATATTACATGAGCCATGCTTTGTGAAAAGGGGGCTTCATGCATCTGCGAAAAGTATCAACCTAGGTCAACCTGTGCAGTCTGCATGGGCTGACCTGAGCCGAAAGTTTTCGCTTTTGGTCAATTTTCAGTATGATCAAAGACCAGTCTACCTTATGATTAAGTTAGTTGTTGAAAAAAAGTGGCTATTATCGATCAATAATTATGTAATTGCTTGATTGGTATAATGCATAAAGGAGATGCATTAAGCCCCCTTTTGCCACAGGGAAAGAAAAGTAATTGTATTTCAAAACCAATGGCTCTGTGCAAACTGATATTAAACATTGAATGGCTGTCATAAGAATAACACATGACCAAAAAAAAAAAAAGCCAGGAATTCAGATTTAGTTTCCAAAGCAAAATTGTTAAATTATTTCCATATCAGACAAGGAAATTTAAGGTGTACTGAAAATGACAGAGAACAAATTAGATGTTGATCAAATTATGCAATTTTTCTTTGAAAGAAAAAGGGTTATGTAATGCCATATATTAAAGCATTGTATTCCAGCCTGTTTTGAAATAGGTCAGTCCTAAATTTCCCTGGTCAGTTTTAAGGGTCAAAATTTATGATTTTGGCTTAGCTAGGGTTTGTTTTAGATTTAGATTTAAGACCAAGTGGTTTTACAGCAGCTTCTTTGTAACTGTGGTCACCCTTTACCACACAATCCCGAGATTTAACGACCCTGGGAAATGAGACTTCAGAAAATGTTGTGGAAAGCATTTTCTCCTTTTCCCACAATTTTTTCTAATCTTTCAGAAACAAATCTAATCATTTGAGCCACATTCAAGCTGTTGTCTGCAAATGATTTAAATTTGGACCAGACTGAAATATTGCAGTTTTGTAAAGAGCTAACCCAAATTTTGCACCCCTGTTTAAGTTTTGAGTTTGTATCATTTTTGAATACTGTTACAATGTAGGTTTCCCATTTAGATCTACTCATTACTTTCAGTATGTAATTCTTGAGCTACAGTCATGTGATGAAAAGAATCTGGCATTGGTTGCTTTTTGAGATAGATTTTATGAAACCCACCTAGGGGAAAAAAAATTAATTAGCTTGCTAGAGGGTCTTATTAAAGATACATCCTTACAGCTAGAGAGATAAAATGCTGCTAAAATTTGATAGAGTCTGTAATGGCTCAGAATTAAGTCAGCTGTGTAAACATAAATGAATATTGATATGAATGGTTAAAGGCATAAATACATATAGCAAAAATCTTAAATTTAAAACAGGAAATATCACAACTTTGATGGCCTCCAGAAAATAACATGAATTTGATTGGTCATAATCTATGCAATCTTGCAACTGTCAGGGGCAGCATTTGGCATGAAATACATAATTTAACAAAGATGAAAGGGGTTTAAAACTGGCTGAAAAGAAATATAGATTTATCTTTAAAATTTTCTTGAGTACAATTAAATTTTTTCTGAAATACCAATTCACAGTAGATCCTCAATAGCCAAGACAAGTATCATTCCATTTTCGGTCGCCCACCAATTGTTTTGATTTCACTACACTTCATCAAAGTACTGTGGGATATTTGACTGGCAAAATCTTGTTCTTATGAATAATTATCCAAGTATTTCATTGTATTTGTTTTGACATTTTGCATATGTTTTGACCTCTTAATTAACTTTTTACCGCACATAAATGGCTATTAAACAACCCTGAGACAGAAAATTCTGAAAGCATTCTGGAAATGGGGAAAAAGCTGATAACCAGCATTTTGTGTATTTCCCACAGTATTTTTCTAACCTTTTCTAAAGAGACATTCAATTGTTTGAGCCCCATAATTGAACTTATCACCTGTAAATGCTTTCAATTTTGATATGTCTAACATTTTATCATCTAGTAAAAATATAATACATTTCAAATCAAATGTACTTTAAGACTCTTGTGGTCTAAATTTAGACACAAAATTCCAAATTATAGAAAACAAAATTCTGAAATGTGTTGCCAAGATTTTGTGCTGAAGTTTTCACTTAACCCTTTACCACACAATCCCGACTTTTAACGACCCTTAAAGAGAAGGCTTTGGAAAACATTGTCGGAAAAATGCTGGCAACCAGCATTTTCTCCTTTTCCCACAATGTTTTCTACCCTATCAATGGCAGAAATCATAATTTTTGCAACATTATACTTGTCATCTGCAAGTGCTTTCAAATTGGATGAGTCCAGAATTTTGTCAAGTGGTAAAGGGTTAAAATAACAATTTGATGGGTTTAAGTCACTTTTGTAGGCAATGAGCACTGATGAAAATAGAATATTATTGGCAGTTGAATCTCCCATGGCTAGGAATTGTGTGTATACCAATAGACAAATGTGGAAAGATGACAGTTTGTTACCTCATGAAGCACGTAGTACTTACCTTCATGTCATGTACTATTTTGTTTCTCCATTTTGTGTTTCCTTTTGTTTCTTTATTTCTGTTGGCCCTCATTTTAACAGATATAGGTGCAATAATGCACGTCTCTGAGCTGTCCCCTTTACGTGGAGCCGTTTCCTGGACCTGCAACCCCGTCACATATTATCTGCATTGTGTTGATAGACGAATGGTGAGTGCGGAAAAACACAAGGGGGCCTCCAGGGTGTCTGAATCCCGTAAAGGCACCAGAGTGACTTCCCTTTGAGCTTAATTGTTGTGTATATTTTTTAACCTGATTTCCTATTTTTTTCGTTCTGTTACGTTTCCCATCTTTCACTTTGCTTATTTAGTATTTGCCAGAGCATAGTAAAATGAAAAAAATACTAATGGAAAAAAAAACCAAGCATTTTTCTTTGCCTTTTAATTCTATTACCAAAGGATTATGTGTATTTACCACCATGAAAAAGAAGACTTTCGAAAAAAACTGTGGAAGGACAAATGCTTGGAGCAGTAGGCCCTGCCTGGTTCTGTTATTAACCCTTTACCAAACAGTCCTCTTTTTAACAAACCTGACTTTAAAGGGTTTTGAAAGTGATTTTGTAAAAAAAGAAAATGCTGATAACCAGCATTTTTTTTTCCCCTATAACAACTATGTTTTCTACTCTGTGAAGATTACATTCTTTTTATACATTATGTATCTTTTACAGTGCCCTGGCAAAATGACTATGAAGGGATTGGGAGTGCATTTTCATTGTGTAGAACAATAATTAATCATGTTAAAGGGAGCTATTTAGATTGTTTAATCAAACCAAAGTTTAAAAATGTTTTATGATTAAGAAAGGCAAAAGATTGCATACCATCAGTTAATTAAGAAAGAGAAGAAAAATTAAACGGTATTTCCTTAAAGTGATGTAATTGCCCAGATTTTCTGGTTACAAAACTACCAGCCTAATATATAAACATCATATTTGCACCTTTGTACCAAATATGGTGGTTTGGGAAAAATACTGTGTGAAGTACTGGTAACAGAAACTCCAGGAAAGGATGGATAGGTGCACTGGTCACAGCAGTATAGCTGAAATATGCACTGGTCACAGCAGTATAGCTGAAATAATATTGAATACAGTGTTAAACACCATGCAGTCAGTCAGTGGTTGTACTGAATATGAGCTTCATGTCTCTTCACACTCTCAATGATAATTATGTGTATTAGTGTAGACATTTGTTACAAGACATTTTGATTCACACCAAAAAAAAAAATCTGAATAGCCCCGTTTAATAGAAACCTAGCAGGCTGCTTATATAATTATGTGTCTTTGTGCTTATGTCTTTGTGTATGTCCATCTTCGTAATCATATGTTTCATTTAGAGGTACAGATAAGAATTATGTGTCAGGTTTACAAGAGTAGTACCTCCTAAGTTCTTTTCTTAAACATATGTTGTGTGTACTTATCAGAATTGTCTCAACGAGACAATTCTGATGAGTACCTACAATGTATGTTTTCTTGCAGTTATTACTGTTTAAAAAATCCCAGCTTCTCTGCACCTCTGGTAACAAATTTAGGAGCCTTACCCCAAAATCTCATGCTCGAAATGAATCTGAAAGTGAAGAGGTGATGATTTTTGTTGGTGTGGCTGAATTCTCTGACTTTGGAGGGAGAATCTGGTGACTTTTTTTCCATTTAAATTAAAAACTATAAAGAGCAAACACTGGTTCAAGTTTCTAGGAAAGATAATTGATTTAATTTGTTATAACTTGTTAGAATAGTTTCGTTTTGGACTTCCTTTGGAATGTTTGACACCAGTTAATAATTATTATTCTTTTGCCATTGGGTCCTGATTGACTCAGTGGTAACGTGTTGGACTTGTAACCTGGAGGTCCCGCGTTTGAGCCTCATTAGAAATACTGTGATTTTTCTGGAAGTGTCCTAAGGCAAGACACTTCACAGCCCTAACCTAGGATTGTTAACACTCAGGACATACATGAATATTTGAGCTCTCACCGTAAGACTGAAATAATGTTTAAAGCAACATAAAACACCATTTTATCAATCAAACAATCGTTCTTGGATGCTATGACCACAGCTGTTGCTGTGCCATGAAACTTTTTCATTTAAGAATGCCTGAACACCAACATCTATCATTTTCAGGTTTATTTGAACTTACTAGTTACATGCTCACCTTCACTTATAATGAGTTGGACAACCATTCTGTTACATAAATACGTGTATAAAGCAAGTAAGAAATTAAAGGATTTAACGCATTACCTGATGGTCTTATGATCCTGAGGTAGAAGGCTGTTATAGACTTTGAAAAAAGGAAAATAGTGGTGACCAGCATTTTCTCCATTCCCATGATTATTTTCTCCCCTTTCAAAAGTAAAAAAAGTAATTAAGTCACATTATGTTTGTCATCTGCATATTCTTTCAGTTATACAAGTCTCAAGTTTGTTTTCTGGTTGGAGAATTAATGAGACTTTTGAATGATAGAAATATCGTAAAGGCTGGCTATTTCTGAAAATTTCAGCTGCAACAAATGTTACAAAATCTAGCAGGTACTATTATGAAAATTTGAATACTTATGAGAGATAGTAGAATGCACATGTAATTATATGACAGAATTTTTGTCTATCACCTCTCATAGCTAGCGCACATTTTTTACTGACCTACATGATATAAATCAATCTCTGCTCAAGTCATGATTCGACTCTCTGCTATTGCAGATATCGGTACAATCATGCATGTAACAGAGTTATCGCCCCTGAGTGGAGCGGTGTCGTGGACTGGAAAGGCATTTACCTACTACGTCCACACAATTGATAGAACTCTGGTAAGTAATATTTGCCTGTCTAAAGTTCTTAACACCGTCCTCTGTCTATGTACAGTTCCTCAATAATAATGATGTTAAGTCTTTCTTAAAATGAAAAGAACATATGTTTGGTTTGACTAAAATTATTTAAGGGTGCAGGAAACAGTTTGAATTTCTTGAAGGGTGCAGAAAATAGTTTTACCACTTCTTTATGTTATTCAAAAGCATAAATGATTACTTGTGCAAATTTTGTGTGGTTTTTGGTGTAAGAATAACATTTTATTTTCAAAGAAAAGAAGCCCCTTCTAGAGAAGTTGGAGGAATGTTCATAATGGAGGAATGGCTTTAGCCCTTTTTTCTCTGATATCACATGTTTTTTTGTAAAATAAGAAAATACATGTTTGTCCTTTTACAAAATAATGTAATAATTTCAATGTGATAATTGACCAAACAAAAATGATACCTGCCAATGTTTGAAAAAAAAATGTCATTCCCATGGTGAACTGATATAATTATGTACTATGTAGACTGTTGTAGTACATAAGTCTTTAGTTATGCCATGAAATTTTCATGTATACTATTTGATAGTTACATAATACAGAGCTATTGACAAGGGATGCAAATACGAGGGCTGTTCGATATGTAATGTGTATTGTACCACAGCGGGATAACGCTTTGCACGATTTCGTGGATGATGATATGCTTGAATAGCTCTATTCAATACCTTTCCAACGGTATAAACACGAGCCTTTAGCTCTACATAGTTTTAATCTTATAGTCATTTCAATAGAGCTAGTCGTTGACCACTGTTGTAAAAATGGTTGGGAAACGGATTAAGAATGTTGAAGAAATTAGGGCTTATATAAAAGTTCGCACAAAACTTGGTCATTCGGTAATGCAGATTTTTACTGAATTGGGGGAAGTTTATGGGTCTGATAAGGTATCTTATAAGACAGTTCGTAGTTGTAGAAAGAAATTTCTGACCGGCACAGAGTCTGGCAAAGATGCAGCAAAATCTGGCCAACCTGTGACTTTAACAGGCAAGGCAAATGTCTCAAAAATCAGGGAAATAATTGAAAGTGATGACAGATACACAATTCGTGATATTGCCAACGCTGTTGGCATATCGCTATCGCGGGTGCATTTCATTTTGAAGCGTATTTTGAAAGTACGAAAGATTTCTGCCAGATGGATACCACATATATTGACAGATGACCAGAAACGGGTACGAGTACAAACCGCTAAGCAATTGCTCAAAATGTTTCCCAAATTCAATCAAAGACAATTTGCAAACATTGTTACTGGTGACGAAACATGAGTTCACTATTTTGAACCAGTAAGAAAAATTGGAAACAAAATATGGCTAACTAAACAAGATAGAAGGCCTGTAGTTGCCAAAAGAAGCATAAGCACAAAGAAGGTTCTTTATTGCATATTCTTCTCATGTGATGGTATAGCCGTACAAGTTCCGGTGCCGAAGGGCAAAAGTGTTACAGGTCGGTATTACCGAGATGTTATACTAAAAAAGGTCAAGAAATATTATCTTAAACAACGCCCTGTGTCAGGATTTAGGCATGTTCGTCTACTTCATGATAATGCTCCATCACATACATCTGAGCTTGTGAAGCAATTTTTGAAGTCGGAGAAGGTTACCGTCTTGCCACACCCACCATACTCTCCAGATCTAGCCCCATGCAACTTTTTCCTTTTTCCAAAACTTAAAAAGTTCTTATCTGGTCGTCGTTACAAGTCCTGACAAGCCCTTGGCTCAGCCATCAGTCAGTGCCTCAGAGGTCTACCTAAATCAGCGTAACGTGACGCATTTCAGAAATAGATTCAGAGATTGAAATTATGTATTTCATACCGCGGAGAATACTTTGAAGGGATGTAATGTTCATTTCACTATTTGAGTCGAATGCTTTTGAGATATCGTACAATACACATTACATATCGAACAACCCTCATACATAGAGATATATGCATGAGTAATAAGTATTTTGGAGTTAACCGATATGGTCTGATATTTGTGCATTTATAATTCTTTACATGTATCTGTATATGTACAGATTCAGAAGTTTATCTATGGTTCAAAAAATCATTCCAACTTTGAGACATAACTGAGAATTGACTGTCACATGATTTTAGAAAAAAAAACATGTTCATATCAGAGAAGAGGTGTGTAGAATACTAGCCCAGCCATGTTTCTATGGTTACTGGGGGACAAAAAGACAGGATACAGTGAACAGTCAAAATGTATGGTCTACCTATATCTCTATCATTAATGAATTGTTCTTCTTAATTCTTTCCAATTTTCAAACAGTTCTGTGTTTTTTTGTGTGTCTACAAAGAAATTCCTTTGAAAACTCTATGGGAAAAGGAAAACTTGCTGTAACAAAGCAATATCTTTTTCCTGAAAGTGGGAAAAGGGGAAAATGGTGGTAACCATCATTTCTATACCCAGAAAGTTTGTAAAGATCTTCTTCCTTATAGTTGTAAAAATACAGGATTTTGTGGCAAAGGGTTAAACCAATGATGAGGGAGAAAATCATCTCTGTAAAATTGATTTGTTGATTTCAGTTCATGTAAGTAAATTTTACATGGTATTAAAGTAGCATACAGTGAGAATGACAATCATTTTCTTCTTTATATGTTTTATCCTACTTTGTAAACAGTATGTTACTGTGACCATGATCATTATTATGACCAAAAAAAAAACAAAAAAAGATTTTTTTTTTTCCCCCATGAAAAAACATTCATTATCCTTCAGTGGAAATCCATTTTGTTATAAAAATTTTATGGGTCTCTCCAGTGTGTTCCAATCTTTGTATCCAATATGCATGCATGAAAAATCAAATGTGTTATGAAATGTTCTATATGTAGACATTTATTATATACCTATGAATGTGTTGGCTCAAATACATGCATCATGCATGGGTCAGATCAGACAAAACAGAAATAAAAAATCAGTATCTACAGTGTCAAATATGGTTGGAAATATGGTTTAATGATAATGTAACCCGAGATTGGACTGCTTTTGACATGATTTCTAATTTGTGTGGTCAAAATGTTATTCCTCCATCATTCATTAAAAAAGCTTTTTACCTTCCTAAGGGGTATTTAGTGTTTTTTTAAGCATTTTCATAGTTTGTAGGTATATAATAAAAAGGGTATTACATTGTGATGAGAAGATGCTGATCTTTGGTCTTGCAATATGTGAAATTTTCCACAAGGCTCAAAGCAAAATACAGACAAGAGGAAGGTTACCACAACATAATATTTAGTATTAGTCCTTATTGCCACAGGGTAGAAAAAGTGAAGGGATTTATTGTTGAAAATAATATATAGCTCTCAGCTGTTTTCGAAGATCACATTGAGGTATTGTCCTAGCCTATTGTCGTCTGCATCGTGTAAAATCTTTGTCAAGTTATAACATCTCTGATGTTACTGAAGATATTTCTTTCAAACTGGGACTAGTTGTTAATTATCAATAAGGGAACCCATCGAAGGGCAGGTAAGCAAAGTATTTTTGACACCGATATGCCCATTTTTTGACTTAAAATTTTCACTGAAAATCAAGCAACTGCAGCAGAGCGTTGGCATGCAAATGCAGTGCTCTTGTTCTCATTTCTGAGTGTAATTCTTTCAGAGACTTATCTGATAATGTCCTTTATCAAAACATATTTCATTTTGGACATTGTATGCTTTTTTAAATTTCCTTTATCTTTATCAAAAAAAACTACTTTCTATTTCTGAACTTTAATTTCAATTATGGCAATGTAGTTGTATGCTGCTTTAAAGAATGAAAATGATTATTAGTGTTATTTTTCAGTCACTATACTTTGACTCAGTCTGATCTTGCATATACACTGCCCATAACTATATGCACAGACCATGCAGTCTGATCTTTGATCTACAACGTCCTCTTTGCCGAGACATTCTAGTTGACAGTAACATTGAAATAAATTGCAATTGCATGTATTTGGATCTTACTTTTCGATTGAAAATGTATGTTGAGTTTATTGGGCTCTCAAAAGGGTAAGATGGACCATTGTGTGACAGTGCAGGTCAAAGTTCAGACCACATATGTATTTATACCCCCGCAAAACAAATGTTTTCGGGGGTATACTGGAATCAGCCTGTCTGTCCGTCCGTACGTGTGTCCATGTGTCCGTCCGTGTGTCTGTCTGTGTACAAAATACTAGTAATTTTGTGTCGCAAAGTCCTCCTACAGTTTTGCTGCTATTGTATTGAAAGTTTGTTGATACATTGATCGTATACTGAAGTTGTGCAAGACGCAGTTTTCAATCATCTACTCCCTATGATTCCAGGGTAATCTCCCCTTGAACTTAGAAAATTTTTTGTTAAATTGCCTGTTTCTGTCAAAGCGCTGGTGGGGGTATTAAGTCACATTCAGTGACAGCTCTAGTTTATTTTGATCCCAGCACAGATCAAAGATCAGACTGCAGGTTTGTGTAGCTGTACAGTGTCTGTAAGACTTATTTGTTGCATATAGTCATGTTCAGAGATATGGAGCAATGAACACAATTTAATACTTTACCACACAATCCTGAGTTTAAACAAACCCACAATCCTGAGTTTTAACGACCCTAAGAAAAAAAGGATTTGGAAGCATTGTGGAAAAAGGAGAAAAGGCTGGTAACCAGTATTTTCTTCCTTTCATTCAATTTTTCTTACAATGAATTTGGAAGACAAATCTCATCAGTGGAGTTGCATCATGTTTGTCATCTACAAATGCTTTGAATTGGGACAAGTTTAAGATTTTGTTGTTTGTTAAGAGCCTAGTTAAACTTGTTTTGTCAGGCAGATTATAGATCTAGATTAGACTGCACATTCTGTGTAGTCTAATCTTTGCCATATACTCTGTGGTTCGCTGCATTTTCTCCTTTTCTCTCTATGTTTGCAAAAGTCTGCTAACTCAGGGTTGACAAAGCTTAGGGTTGTTTGGCAAAGAGTTAGGTGCTCTGATGCTCTCTATTTTGTATGAAAGAATGTGGAAAAAAGAGAAAGTATTGTTAGTAAAAATGTGGTAACTATGGTAAAAATGTGTGTTAGGAAAAATTCCTATAGTAATGTCTATTTTTTTTTAACCTTTCACCACACAATCCCATCTTTTAAGATGCCTGAGGAAAAAGGCTTTTGAAGACAGTGGAAAAAGGAGAAAATGCTGGTAAGCAGCATTTTCTCCTTTTTGAGTATTGTTTTTTATTCTTTCAAAGACAAATTACATAATTTGATTGTATTTGATTTGTTGTCTGTAAAATCTTTCTGTTTGGACAAGTCTAAAAGTTTGTCATTTGGTGAACAGTTAATTGCATTTAATGTGGAAGTTGAGTTCAAGTAAAGCTGAATGGATCTGATAAAAAAAGTATATGTGTGACTGTTCCGATATATTATTAACTCCAGGTTACCCATAATTTCATTGAGGAGCATTTGTGGTGGTGGGGGGTGGGGGTGTTTAACTCTTTACCCCTCAAACAAATTTACGACTGGACCAAATTGAAAGCACTTGCAGACGACAAAATAAATGTAGTTTAAATGATGATTTTTGTGCCTGATAGGGTAGAAAACATTGTGGGAAAAGGAGAAAATGCTGGTTACCAGCATTTTCTCCTTTTCCCACAATTTTTCCAAAAGCTTTCTCCTTCAGAGTCGTTAAAAGTTGGGGTTGTGTGGTTAAAAGTTAAAGAGTTGAATTGATCCATCTTGTGATGTATCGTGTTGAAAACCTTGATATAGAAGTGAAAACCATTAACAATGTGGAAATTATTTAGGCATGTTAAAAACATGGTGGAAAACCTTAAGAAAGAAATAAGAAAAACATTGAAAATGTTGCAATGATTGTTGAAAGTTGAAAACGTTGTGGATCTAATAATTCAAGAAATCAATCATAAGGAGCAACTCTCCACAATATTTGTCTTTCATGTAAAAGTCAGTATGTGTCTTTTTTTTTTTTTACCCTATTCTAAATGGTCTCATTTTTGTACATCACGGAATAAGAATGCTTGTAAAAGCATTTTCCAAAAGTAAGAAAATGCTGGTCAAAATCATTTTCTTAACCCTTTCCCACATAATCCCAAGTTTGAATGACCCTGAAGAGGAAGGCTTTCAAAAACCTTAGAGGAAAAGAAGAAAATGCTGGTAACTAGCATTTTCTCCTTTTCCCACAACATTTTGTACCCTATAAAAGGCAAAAATCATTAATTAAGCTACATTTCTTTGTAGTCTGCAAGTGCTTTCAATTTGATTGCATCCAAATTTTGTCGTTTGGTAAAGACTTTATTTTCTCCCATAGTGTTTTCTACATTTTCAAAGAAAAATCTTACCTGTTGAGCAGCAGTTGACTGGTAGACTACAAATGCTTTCAGACTGTACCAGTCTAAAATTTGTTGTCTAATAGAGACTCAATTTATTGTCAATCCATTTCAGCTGGAGAAATACTTCCAGAAAATGAGAAATCCATCTAAACAAAAGGTAAGAAAAAATACATTTTCTTTTCTATCCTTTCAAAGACAGATCCAATTAACTCTTTACCACACAATCCCGAGTTTTAAAAGCCCTGAGGAAAAAGCCTTTTGAAAACATTGTGGGAAAAGGAGAAAATGCTGGTAACCAGCATTTTCTCCTTTTCCCACAATGTTTTTTTACCCTACGGACAAAAATTCCATAATTAGAGCCACACTGAAATTGTCGTCTGCAAAATGCTTTCAGTTTGGACAAGTCTACATTTCCGTCGTGTGGTAAAGGCTCAAAAGACCGATCCAGTCATTTCAGCCACTTTTAATTTGTCCTCTGTAAATACTTTAAGTATTAATTTGTCAGAACTTTCATTGTCTTGTGAAGGATAAATTCTGTCATTTGTCACAATAATTCACGTAAGCAACCCTGTTTAAGGTTTAACTTTTTACCAGCCAACAAAATTTTGGACTTGTTCAAATTGGAAGCAATTGCAAGGGACGATATCAATGCTCAAAGAATGGCAGTTTTCTGTGAAAGGGTTGAAAACAAATTGAAATTCTGGTTACCAGCATTTCCTTGCTCTCATCACATAGTTTTTTCTTATGCCTTCTGCTTCGAGTCATTAAAACTCAGGAATTTTGGGGGGAAAGGGTTAAAAAGACATTTTGTTTTGATGACATTTTCCACTGACTTCAAACTTCACCTCAATTTTACAGATTGATCTCATGTTTTTTGGAACTCTAAGGAAGAAGACTTTCAAGAAAACTCTGTGTGGGAAAAAGGGGAAAATGTAACCAGCGTGCTCTCCCTTTCTCCCAATATTTTATACCTCATTAAAGACAAATTCAGTAGTTTGAGCCACAGGTGCCTGACATGTCTGGTATCATACAACCCCTCTATATAGATATAATAAAGACAAGGTTTGTCATAGGGGCCTATACTTTTTTTTTCCATTTGCCACATTATTAAAACAAACTAAATTTACGTACCTTTGAAAAATGGCTGCATGCTATTCCTGTTGTGCATGTTAAAGAAACCCTTTTGCCACGATCAGAGAGTTGATGAAATATTCTTTCAACTAAAAAAGATTTTCCGACACCCGCTTGGCCACCAATAAATACTGAGTGACCTAGCAATACTAGATCAAGAGCATTTTTTTGATCCTTGGTGAGAGCCATAGATTTCTGAAATTTACGGTCACAGCGGTTCATGATGAATGACGAAGCCTCAAAATCAGCGACGCAACGAACCGGAACATCAAAATTCTACCACTGATTGGTCAAACGTATTTTAACAATATCCAATAAAAACGTCCGTTCTTTACTTCATATGACGTAATATTTACTGCGGGTCAGTTCTAGCAAAATGGACGTCACGTCATCAAAAGGATTGTTCGTTTGTGAGAATTAATGAAGTTTGCTATTTTTACACCAGGTAGGATTATTTTAATACTTGTAATTAGTGATAAAATGTCTAAAAATACTAAAGGTACTTACGTGTCATGTTTTCTCTGTAGATCTTCAGGAAAAAATCTACAAACTCGCGTGGTGAAGCGTGTAATCGAGGGGACAGATTTAGCTCGATTTTAAAAAAACGGCAACGTTTTGTAGAAACTGAGCGTGAGACGTTGCTTTTAAGCTCGTTTTGAATTTAAAAAAATGTTTTGTCCAGGAAGAATAATCATTTAAGCGATGATTGATTCAGGTTATTCGATCTTGTTACTTCATTTGACTTCTCAGTCGATCATTATTTCAGGACAGTGTCAGGTTGGAGAAACTTCTCGTTGCAAACCTTGTCTTTATTGTATCTATATAGAGGGTTTGTATGATACCAGACATGTCAGGCACCTGTGGTTTGAGCCATATTTGATTCATTGGCTGCAAATATTTTTAATATGGAAGGGTCTGAAATATTGTGATCTGTTGAAGAGTTAACCCTTTACCACATAAAACAGAATATAACCTTTTTCCACACAGTCCTAAGTTTTAACGACCCTGAGTAGGAAACCTTTTGAAAACATTGTGAGAAAAGGAGAAAATGCTACTAAACAGCATTTTCTCCTTTTCCCACTATGTTTTCTACCCTTCCCAAAACATTTCGTTTTTTGGACCATGTTTATTTTGTCATCTGTAAATGCTCTTGATTTGGACATTTCTAAAATTTTGCTGTTTGGTAACGAGTTAAATGACCTTGGAGAGGACAGCTTTTAAAAACAAAAGGAAAAAGGAGAAAATGAAGGTAATCAGCATTTTCTCCTTTTTCCCACCATGCTTTTTAACTCCACTGGCCAAAGGCCAGTGGGCTTATGTCATGGCCCGGTGTCTGTCGTGCGTCCATCCGTGCGTTAACTTTTTTTTAGCTCACCTGAGCACAACGTGCTCAGCTTTTAGGATCACCCTGTGTCCGTCGTGCATTGTCTGTCATGCGTCGTCCATCGTGCGTTGTCCATCATCAACAATTCTTTAAACATCTCCTCCTAAACGGCTGGGCCAATTTGGACCAAACTTGGCAGGAATGTTCCTTGGGAGTTCCTCTTTAAAAATTGTTCACAGAATTTGATTCCATCAAAAACTCTGGTTGCCATGGCAACCAAATGGAATTTTCTAAAAAATTCTTTAAAAATCTTCTCTGAAACCACTGGTCAGATTTTTAGCTCCACTGGCCGAAGGCCAGAGAGCTATAGTCATGGCGTTGTGTCCGTCGTGCGTCCGTCCGTCCGTGCGTCCGTCCGTAAACTTTTTCTTTAAAAAACTTCTCCTCAGAAACTATTGACTGGATTTTTACCAAATTTCACAGGAATGTTCCTTTGGTGGTCCTCTTTCAAATTCCTTCAAATAATTATGTTCCATGAAGAATTCTGGTTGCCATGGCAACCAAAGTAAAAAACCTTTAAAAATCTTCTCCTCCTAAACCGCTATTTGGATAGCATTATTATTTTGCAGGAATGTTCCTTAGATACAGGTTTACAGAATTCCTTAAAAAAAAAAAGATCTGTCAAAAAACATGGCTTTTATGGGAGACTCATTTTCCTTTTATGGTATAAAGTAAAATCTTTGAAAAATTTCTTCTCTAAAACTATTCATTGGATTTCATTGTTGTTTTGCAGGTAAGTTCCTATGGTGGTTGTCTACCAAATTGTTTCTTCAGTGAGCTAAAATGCAGGATTGAATGATAATTGTTAAAAACTTCCTTTCGCCATTATAGAAATATCAGGCCTGTGGAGCGATACAGGCACTCAAGCGCCTCAAGTCAAATAATTTCACAGAAATGTTCCTTGGGTGACCCTTTTCAAAAATTGTTCGCGAAATTCTGATCCGTTGAAAAACATGGCGGTGGTGGGGTGGGGGGGAATCTTTGCTCTCGTGTGGTGTCAACAATTTTTTAAACATCTTCTCCTCCTAAACTGATGGGCCAATTGGGACCTAACTTAGCAGGAATATTCCTTGGGAGGTCCTCTTTAAAAATTGTTCACAGAATTTGATTCCATCAAAAACTCTGGTTGCCATTGCAACCAAATGGAATTTTTTAAGAAATTCTTTAAAAATTTTCTTCTCTAAAACCACTGGTCAGATTTTCAAATAATTTCACAGAAATGTTCCTTTGGTGACCCTTTTCAAAAACTGTTCGCGAAATTTTGATCTGTCGAAAAACATGGCCGTGGGGGGGGGGCTCTTTGCACTCGTATGGTGTCAACAATTCTTTAAACATCTCCTCCTCCTAAACCGTTGGGCCAATTTGGACCAAACTTGGCAGGAATGTTCCTTGGGAGGTCCTCTTTATAAAATGTTCACAGAATATGATTTAATCAAAACTCTGGTTGCCATGGCAACCAAATGGAATTTTCTATGAAATTCTTTAAAAATCTTCTCATGGAAACCGCTGGTCAGATTTTGAAAAAAATTCACAGAAATGTTTCTTGGGTGACCCTTTCTAAATTTGTTTGCGAAATTTTGATTTGTCGAAAAACATGGCCTCAGTGGGGGGGGGAGGCTCTTTGCACTGTATGGACTTACAGAAATTCTTTGAAATTCTTCTTCTCTTAAACCACTTGTCAGATTTTGAAATAATTTCACAGAAATGTTCCTTGGGTGCCCCTTTTGAAAAAGTGTTTGCGAAATTTTGATCCGTCAAGAAACATGGCTGTGGTGGTGGGGGGCTATTTGCACTATATGTACATGAAGAAATTCTTAAAAATTCTTCTTCTCTGAAACCACTTGTCAGATTTTGAAATAATTTCACAGAAATGATCCTTATATTATGCCCCCTTTTTAGCTTGGCTGTTTTAGAAGAAAATGTCGAGGTGTTGTCATAGCCCTGTTGTTGTCGTCTGCGATGTTGTCGTTGTGCAAAATATTTGACATGTTGTTATATCTCGGCTTCCCCTCAACACATGTACTTGAAACTTGGAATAATTGTTCACTAGTGAAAGTGCAACCCATACAACAAGGGCAGGTAACTCTAAAATCATTTTGTCCAAATTATGCCCCTTTTTCGACTTAGAATTTAAACTTACTATCCAGCACCAAACAGCCAATCGTTGGCACCCGCATGCGGTGCTCTTGTTCGACTTAATATCTTCAGCCACTATCGAGCATCTGCTCTTGTTCAAGAAATGGTTCTTGGGTGACCTATCCCAAAATTTATTTGCAGAATTCTGATTCGTCAAAAACATGGCTGTGGTGATGATTGTAGGGGTGGTGACAGATTTTGAAATGATTTTTACAGGTGACCTTTTCAAAATTGCTTGGCAAAATAATGATTTTGTTTCCAAAATTTCAATACTTTAAAAAAAAAAATTGGTTATGGTCCTCTCAAAAATTCAGGTGGGCGATCCAGGGCCATCTTGACCCTCTTGTTTAAACATCTTCTTCTCTGAAACTACCCATCCAAATTTGATGAAACTTCACAGAAATGATCCTGCCATGGTCCTCTTCAGAATTTCTTGAAAGGATTTGATTCCTTCAAAAACTCTGGTTTCCATGGCAACAAAACTGAAAAAAATATTTAAAATCTTTGAAAACCTTCTTGTCTGAAATCATTACGCCCAGGGCTACCAAATTTGGCATGTGTCTTTATCTAATGGACCTCTAACAAGTTTATTCATATTATAGCCCTGGGGTCAAAATTGGCACCACTCCAGGGATCACAAGTTTGACATGGGCTTATATAGTGACTTCATTCGAAAATAGTAGTCAAGAGAAATAACTCCTGTAATAAGAGATAAAGATTGTTACTATTTAGCTCCCTTGATTACCAAACTGCAGTAATACATTATTAGAGTTTGGTACTCAAGTTTTTTGGATAGGACATGTTCTGTTTTCAGGGAGAGTGATTTATTTTGATGCTAAAAGTTATGCTCACATGAGTGGAATGTTTGAATTAAAGTAAAGTTTCTATCATTCAGTTTTTTCAGAACTTTACCTTTCATGCCAATGAACAAACCCACTTGTATTCACTGACATTATCTTTGCATTTAAAAAGATATGACTTTTTTTGTTGGGCAGGGGGGAGATTATGTTTTCCAAGTAAGTTTATTACCATACAGACATTTTATCCTGTATGTCTCTGTCAATGCCAATTAAGCGCACAATAAGTTAATTTTACTCTTAAAGAAATGATAAATTTTTTTAATGGGCCAAGTTAAAAGACAAATTGAATGTAGCTTAAATGACTATTTCTGTCTTTGATAGGTTAGGAAATGTTAGGGGATCAGGAGAAAATACTGGCTGACAACATGTTGTCCTTTTCCCACAGTGTTTTCGAAAGCCTTCTTTTTCAGAGTCATTTACATCTCAATTTGTGTGGTAAAGGGTTAAAAAGCCAGTGGAGCGATACAGGGCCATCATGGCCCTCTTGTTTTATCTTTCCAAAGGGTGAATCTTTGTAAGAAGACGGCATGTCAGATAGTTAATATTATGTCAGTAGTTATGAGATATCTCTCAAAGTCAGAAAAAAAATGTAGGACAAGAAGAAAATGTCGGTTACTAGCATTTTCTGTAGTTCCAACAAAGTTTTCAAAAGATATACTGAGGGTTGTTAAAACAAAAGATTGTCTGGTAAAGGGTTTGTAAGAAAATGAAATGTCAGACTTTAAATGTAACATCTGTAATTATGAGATGCCTATGTAATTTGTACCCCCCATGGTTCAGATTGTTTATGCAATATCTGTACTTATGAGATACCTCTTTATCCCTTTACCACACAATCCCAAGTTCTAATGGCCCTAGTAGAGAAGGATTTGGAAAACATTGGGGGAAAAGGAGAAAATGCTGGTAACCAGCATTTTCTCCTTTTCCCACAATGTTTTCTGCCTTTTCACTCAAAAATTCCATCATTTGAGCCACATTCAATTTGTTGCCTGCAAATGCTGTAAAAGTGCACAAATCCAGAATTTTGTTGTTTGGTAAAGTTTTAATTTACACCCTATGGTTTCATTATTGATGATGATTATAGTAATAATTATGTGTTGAAAGTTACTTTCTCATTTTCACTCAGATAAATATATGGCGATAGTTGACAATTCTCATTCAGAAATTGGAGGGATATTTTGGCGTTGTCTGGAAATGACAAGGGCCCATTATCACCGTTCTAAATTGCACTCTTAGTGTTTTTTCTTAATTTAGAAAGTAACAAAATGTCTGATTAGCTAAACCATTTAGCCAACCAAAAAATGTGTTACTTCAAACTTGGTAAAAAAGAAATCTCTTGAAAATTAGACTGAAAATACTATTATGGTTGGCAAATATGGGCCCAGATAATTATGTAAGTGCTGTTGCATATTTTAGCCACATTTGATTTGTTGTCTGCCAATGTTTTTAATTTGTACAAGTCTGAAATTTTCTCATCTTACTTTGGTAATGACATACAGCGCATGACCAGATAATTATGTCTCCCCCCTTCAGGGTCGGGAGACATATTGTTTTTCCCCATGCGTCCGTCTATCTGTCTGTCTGTCCGTCACAAATTTTGTCCGCTCTATAACTCAAAAACCTTTTAAGATGTTTTGATAAAACTTCACACTTTTGTAAAGCACCATGAGATAAAGTGTCATGCACAAGAAGCATAACTCTGGCTTGTATATTTTTCGAGTTATTTCCCTTTGATTATTTTCCTAACTCATTTTACTAACAATTTCGTGTCCGCAATAGAAATCTGGGAGAAAATGTTATTAACTTTATCATGGATTATTAATCCTTCTGACACCAAAAAGGGGGGAGACATCTGTTTTTTTCGTAGAAAAACAAGTTCTAGTTATCTCTTTACCAGACGACAAAGTTGTTAAAAATTTTCAGACCGGTCTGAATTGAAAGCATTTGTAGGGGTTAAATTAAATGTAGCACAAATTATAGGTTTTGTCTTTGAAAAGGCAGAAAACACTGTGGGAAAAGGACAAAATGCTGGCTACCAGCATTTTCTCCTATTACCACAATGTTTTCAAAAGCTTTTTTTCTCAGGGTTGTTAGAACTTGAGATTATGTGGTAGAGGGTAAAGTAAGTGCTGTGGTGTATTTGAGCCACATTCAACCCTTTACCCAGCAATCCCAACTTTTGATAACCCCTGGAAAACAGGTTTTTTAACTCTTTACCACACGACAAAATCATGGCCTTGACCCAATTGAAAGCATTTGCAGACAACAATTTGAATGTCGCTCAGATGATAGTATTTGTCTTTGATAGGGTAGAAAACATTGTGGGAAAAGGAGAAAATGCTGGTTACCAGCATTTTCTCCTTTTCCCACAATGTTTTGAAAAGGCTTCTTTCTCAGGGTCGTTAAAATTCGGGATTGTGTGGTAAAGGGTTAAACTATTGTGTGAAAAAGCGAAAATGCTGGTAAGCAGTTTTTTGTCCTTTTCCCACAATGTTTGTTACCCTTTCAGAGTCATATTTTATAATTTGAGCCACAAGTACTTTGGTGTCTGCAACAACTTTGAAATTACACAAGTCCAAAGGTTTTTTCATTTGGTAAAGACTTAATTTGTCGTCTGCTTAACTTTTCAATTTGAATGAGTCTAGTTGTCTTGTAAAGTGTTAATGTCTTTGAAACAGGTTCCTGAAGAGGAACCAGTCCGTTCTTTACGACGAGATAGAAGAGGAAAGATGGTGCCTTCCCTTACGTCTACTTTGACTCGCAGCTCAATCTCTCAGGTAAGCAAGATTATCTCAACAAAACCAAACATTCACTTGTTTAAGTGACCATGAGAAATACAGTCTTGCAAAATATTGTGAGTGCCAAAAATCTCAGTTTGAAGATTTAGTTTCCAAAAACTAGTCAAGCCTGTTTTCAGAGACTACCAAACGGAAGAAAGAAAAGTGTTCATGTACAGTAGGTGATCTCTTACAGGAGGTGCAATTAATTTAATTTATGAAAGGATGTAGAATCAAAAACTTCTCTTAACTCTTTACCACACAATCCAAAGTTCTTATGACCCAAAATAAGAACGCTTTTGAAAAGATTGTGGATAAAGGAGATAATTTTGTAAACCAGCATTTTCTCCCTTTCCTACCATGTTCTCTGTCTTTCCAAAGACAAAGTTAACTTCAATTTCAAGAGTCACATTTATGACCAGATGACAAAATTTTAGACTTGTCCAAATCAAAAGGGTATGCAGATGACAAATGTCACTCAGATGATTTGTCTTAAAAAGGATAGAAAACTTTAGGACAAAATGCTTGGTTTTGATAACCAGCATCTCCCCCTGTTCCCAAATTGTTTTCACAATCTGTCTTCCTCAGGGCTCAGGGTTATTAAGTCACAGGATTGTTTGGTAAAGGATTGAATATTTGTTTTTTACTCCCAACAGGAAAACCAGAGTAAGCCTAATTTGGAAAAAAAGAAGGAGACCAGTGGATTCAAGGCCTCAAGAGTGATTGATTTTGATTCGACAAGTAATACTAGCACAGAACTGAACACTCATCCGGTGGAAAATCATGTGTTTGGACCCACAACCCGCAGGAAGTGGTCGGAGTGGATTACAAGACCTCCTCGATCTCCGCCTTCTATAACAGACTCTGAAAATGTGAGTTGGATAAAGAGCCACATTTACCAACTGTTTCTAACAGTATTCTTTCATGGTTTTCAAGAATTTTCTAATTTCCGTTTTCAAGAATTTTCAAAATTTCAAAGTAGATACAATTTCTGATTGGTTTAGCTGTAAAGCAAATCAAACTCTGAATTCAGAATTAGACTTTTTTATTTAGAATTTTTGATGAGCCCATTCCTAATTCATTTGTGTCATGATGTCTTTCTTTGGTGTGGGTCCAATATGGTAAGAGAATAATTATCAAACCATCACACAACTGTCTCCCATTTCAGCTATTTGTTTCTTTTCTCATAAGCTTTTCAGTGGGCATTACATTTGGTAGTGTAGTAATAGGTTATTATAAAGTGATGAAGGTATAGATAAGTATGTAACCTCCTATACTTACTATACTATAAATTTTGCTTTACAATAGGAGGATGCAGAGTCCCATGCCCGCAAAAGAAAGCAAGCTGTTGAGGCCAGACGGGCACGTAATGAGGCCCGGAAGAAGGTGCGTAATCAACTCAAGAATGGCCACATGAAACCACAGGTGATAAAGGTGGAAAAGATCACTGTCCAGGAAGAAGACAAGAAACTAGGTGAACAGACTAAACTCTTTACCAAACAACAAAATTTTAGAATTGTCCAAGTATATGTATCTCTAAATAATGGTAGTAAACTTTGAAAGGGTAGAAAACATCGAAGGAAAAGGTAAAAATGCTAGTTTCCAGCATTTTCTCCTTTTCCTGGACTGCTTTCCTCCCATTCAAAGACATCAGTTGCATTGTTGTGGTGCAAAGGCATTGACATATTCTGATACATCTATCATTACTAACGATAGTTATCTCAAACTCCAGACAATTGTAACCTTTTCAAAAGGGAACCCATGCTATAATGGCAGGTAAACCTCAAGATATTTTTGACACAGTTAAGGCCCTTTTTCAGTTTAATTAGTACTATATGTTTGGAATCAAATATGCCCTAAACATTTCTAGAAACAACTACAGGCACTTATTTGATTTTCCCCAGTGCCTTTGTTTGTTTTTCCCACTTCCAACTTGAATTAAGACATACTAATCCATGGAAATGTTTTCACTAAAGATATTGTTTATTATAGAGTTGAAACTGTTTTTGTTTTAGTTCAAAGAAGAAGGCAGAGGAAGCTTTTGTCTGCACTCAAGACCAAAGCAGTTCAGAAAAATAAGACAAAAGAGAAAGTGCTGGCCTTGGATAGCCTTAATCTACTCCACAACCATACACTATTATCTACCTCTACAGGTAACTGTTTTGTTACATTTCCTTAAACTCTTTGCCAAGCAATCCATTTTTTAACAGCCCTTAACCTTTACAGCACTGGATTAATGGAATAGATAATTCCAATCAGGAAAACTATTAAAAATATTTTTATTTCAAGTTCTTTTTGGCCAGAATATGTAATGAAATAGCAGACAGTGTAGATCCAAGATCAGACTGCACATTCTGTGCATGCTGATCTTGATCTGCACTGTCTGCAAAACAGCTTAAGTTGGTTCCAGCACTTTATGGGTTAAGAAGAAGGGTTTTTAAAGACATTACAAGAAGAGAAGAAAATGATGGTAACTTATTCTTTACTCACGATATTTTCTAAAAGATTTCATTATTTGAAAGAAAGTTTTGCCCTTGGATAGACACAATCAGACATTATCATCTATCCTTACAGTTTTGTGTCAACACTTTTCAAAAGTTCTTTACCAAACAATTTTGAGTTTCATTGCTCAGGACTAAGGAATTAGGCTTTTGCAAATGTTATGAGAAAAGAGGAAAATGCTTGTGACCAGCATGTACTTGTTCTCCAACAATGTTTTCTAAAAAGTTTAAAAAATTGAGACAAAGTGTTGGCCCTGTATAGCCTCAGTCTGCTTCACATCCACACAGTATTAACTTCCTCTACAGGTAACCGTTAGTTTTGTAAAAACAATTTTCCTTCTTTACCAAACAGTCCGATGTTTAATGGCCCAGAGGATGAAGAAGGCTTGACAAATTGTAATCTCTCTGTTATTACTGAAGATATTTACTTCAAGGTTGGACAGTGGTTAATTATTAAAATGGGGATCTATCCTGTAAAACAGGGTCAGACAACCCTGAAATATTCTTGACATAGATACATTCCTTTCGTGACAAAAAAAATTTTGCTTCCAAAACAACTGCTGCTGAGTAGGCCAAGGTCAGACAACCCTGAAATATTCTTGACACAGATATGCTCTTTTCTCGACTTAAAAATTTTTGCTTTCAAAGCAACTGCCACTGAGTAGGCCCGATGTGGTTTTCTTCGATTTCTTTAAACCCTATACCATACATTCATGGGTTTTAACGACCCTTACAGAGAAGGCTTTTTAAAACATTGTAGGAAAAACAGAAAATGCTGGTAACCAGCATTTTGTGTTTTTCCAACTATGTGTTTCTGACATGTCTCCAACAAATCTCATAATTTTAGATGCATTTGACATCTGCAAGTGTTTTCAATACAGACAAGTCCTAAATTTTGTCATCTGGTGAAGGGTTAATTACTGTTCTCAGTAGTTTGAAAATAAATTTTTCAGATGGAAAAGAAAGTTTGAAGAACTACAACGAGCCCAGCATGACAACGTTATCCAATCTATACTTTAAACCGTCGGAAAAGCCACAGTCTGTGTCTGCCCTGGAAATGACACCTCTAGTCCAGCAACTCATGGGTATGTCTGCTTATGGTATCTGATGATATTATAGGGTTCAAACATGTCACAAAGCCTGAATTTTTTCCAGGTCAGCAAATTGCCATGGATTTTGGTGTAACTGTCTAGCATCTTCAACCAGCGTTTTCTGGTTTTCCCGTGCTGTTTACCATAATTAACCCTTAGAGCACCAAATACACCAACAGGAGTGTCCATCCTAGAAATACAATCCAAATAATAGCAATTTCATGTTTGCCTTTGTCTACTGTGTTTCAGCAAAGCAGACAGTGTAGATCAAAGATCAGGCTGCACATTTTGTGCAGCCTGATCTTGATCTACACTGGCCACAAGGCAAGTATAATTGTGAAAGGCGCTTAAAGGGTTAAAATACAAATCACATTATCCAAGTCACATGCAATGTGTTGCTTGCAAATACTACCGATTTGGACACTTCTGAAGTTTGTTTTGTAAAGAATTAAGCAATTACCAAGGAATTAAATCTGTATTTTTTTGACCTTATGGAAGATGGTTTATAAGCTCATCATGGGAAAAGGAGAAACTAACGGTAACAAGAGTTTTAACCTTTTGCCTCATTGTTTTCAACCCTCTTATAAGCAAGTGCCACCATTTAGTCACAATAACTTTATCAACTACAAATGTTTTCAAATTGTACAGGTCTAAAATTTGGTTGTCTTGTTACTAGTTGACCCTTGAAACACATGTCACAATTGAAGTCTTCTTTGCAGCCAATGTAGAGCAAGATCATACTGCACAAAACATATGAGCCATGCTCTATCAAAAGGGAGTTTATAGCTTCTCAGTGATGCATTGTACCACGCAAATAATATAATTATGGATCAATAAAATTAATTAATTTTGTCTAACAACCAACAGAATCATGATGTAGACTGGTCCTTTGACATGAAGAAAATTGACCTATAGCAAAAAGGTTCGACCCAGGTCAGCCTTCACAGACTACGCCAATACGCTTTGCAGATGTATTAAACCCCCTTTTGTTAGAGCAAGGCTCAGATAGGTGGATAATTGATCTACACTGTCTTCTTTTGAGAGACATTCTGGACCAAAGTGCACTTACTTGAATTATTTTTCTAGTGTAGAAAGGTTCATTTTCCTTATTTGGCTATCAAAGATTAAGTACATGTACGAGGGTCGTTTGAATATTATCCGGATTAAGTCTATAAATTTTTAATGAGTTATCGTAATGCGACAAAAGTCCACGCATCGTAAAACGACATTCAATATGTACAAAAGTGCAAAATATTTCAACAGTCGAACAATACATGTTGATTTTACACGCAATCAAACATGGACAGGTACTAGGAACCGGCGCACGAAACGCTACAATATATACGACGTCATCAACGTCGTCGGAAAGTCATCAGGCAACGTTACCTATTCTTTCTCGAAGTACTCCCCCCCCCCCATTATGTATGCATCGTCAGTGACAGCGTACCCACTGGCTGAAAACATTCCTGTACCACTCCGACTTGTACTGCTTCGTAATTAAATGTGTTGCAACTCACAGTTCTTGAAGGGACTGATACCTCTCACCCTTTAGTTGTGCCTTTATGGTTGGGAAAATGGCAAAGTCAAATGGTGCCAAATCTGGAGAGTAAGGCGGATGGGACACGGTCTCAAGTCCAAGTAAAACCAGCTCCAGATCTGTGGCCCCTGCAGTACAGGATGAGGCATTGTCGAAGGTCTCTGATAAGGTCCGCACTGTCAAATGCCGATCTCGCCTCGGGGCCTCGCCAATCGACATTACCAACATCGCTGGTATTTCCTTCTTTCTACCTCTTCCTTCTCGGTCGTTAATGCTTTCTTTTCCTTCTTTGAAGCGTCTATGCCAATCATACACCAGTGTCCGTGTGACCGAATTATTCCCTTTCGCCATGATATATTTTTTGTATGTGTTTGTCGGAGTTTCTCCTACCTGCTGGCAAAATTTTATTACGAACCGGATTTCAGGACGGTCAGTTGACGCCATCTTTAACGTTCAAAACTTTTACCCTAACTGTATTTAAATGAGATTTTCTGAAGCATTTAACCGTCAAATTTAATCACAATATATGTAGCTCCAAATCTTGCATTCTGCTTAAATTTCATAATGTAATCAGTTACGAGAGAAACGAAGGGCGAGTATAGATATAATATTTTGCGCTGCGCCGAGAACACGTTACCATGGCATTTTCGATGGCAACTGCGAGCGCGTTTTATGAAAGAAGAATATAAAATACGCACAGACATGCGTGGATTGAATTCCGATAGAGAATGATGCAAAATTAGCATGATTGCTTCGCAAATAATTTTTTATAAGGCAAAATCCGGATAATTTTTGAACAACCCTCGTATACCAGTGTAAAAAATTGACTGAAGAAATTTATCATGTTTTTTTTTTTCATGTTTTGTTTTCAGATGTGTTTTGCCAACAATACATTCAGTTTTTAAAGCACATGCAAACACAAGAATACAGAGAGTCAGTGAAGAAACAAATTGAGAAAGAAAAGGTAACTTTTTCCCCCCCGCCATTAAATGTGCAATAAATGGATGACAGATTAAACATAAAGGGGTCTAAGGTAGTCATTTGAATGATCAGCATGTATTGTTGTGTTAAAAAATCTCTGAAACAAGCATGTTTAATAGCCCTGCACAACAAATGTGGGAGGGGGGAACAATTTTGTGGCCTCTCCTACAGTTTTCAACCAATTTTGCGCAAAATTTTATCTGAAGCCTTTCTACCTACCATCAGAACTTTTGCGTATACATTTTGACTGTAAAAAGTAATGGCCCTGTAGATTTTTTTTTTGATCTAGTGACAATGTGACTGGGAGGGGATGGGGGCTGTTAATGGCCGGCAAAAAATCTGGATATTTGAAGGGTTAAGCTTTATGCATAACTATAGAAACTACATCAGGGCTTCAGATGATTTTGTAAAAGCTCAAAAACAAAGAAGCAAGACATGTAGTTAGTGCATAGCAGGTTTTCTGGGTGACAGTAGCATAGATCTAGAGTGTCAACCTTCCATATTAGAATTACTGATTGGGTTTCTGCCAAGAGGGGGTCAAGCTTTGGAAATAATCCACATCATGAGGAGAGTACTTGTAACCATTTGGATAGAAGCAATTATTGGAAGGGATTAATTGGGAGTGGCCCTCTGGGAAAAGGGGTTTAACGCATCTCTGTGGTGCATTATACCAAGAAAATCACTTCCATGTATCCATAAAATCCATTTTGTCTCACAAAAGACTAAATCATAAGGTAGACTGGTCCTTTGACATGCAGAAAATTGATGCAGAGCAAAAAATTTTCACCCAGGTCAGTGGGGATGTACTGCACAAGCGGGCAAGGTTTGATAGATTTTGCAGATGCATTAAACACTTTTTCACAGAATGTGACTCAAATTGTTAAATTTGTTACATAGTCTGTACTAAATAAAATAGGTATTTAAATAAAATGGTATTGTTTTGATGTTTTATAGTTGCGTCAGTTGGACCTGAATGCTCAAGTAGAACGTCTAGAGACCCAGATTCACCAGTTGCAGAAAGATAGCACCACACAGCTGACAACAAGGCTGAATGAGGTAAACTGAAAGTTCAGTCTCTGCTGTATGAACTGTCCCATAATCTCAGTGCCATTCAAATTTGAACATTAGCTGTCCTTAAAGTAGCAAACTTGAGAAAATATTATGGACAAATAGAGTCAACAATTGCTCTTTACAAGCTAAGGTATTTACTGTTTTTGGCTTTAACCGTCTACCAGATAATAAATTGTAGACATGTCCAAAATCAAAACATTTACAGCGGACATATTTCAGTGTGGCTCAAATGATGGAACTTACCTCTGAAACATTGTGGGAAATGGAGAATATGCTGGTTACCAGCATTTTCTCCCTTTCCCACAATGTTTTCAAAAGCCTTTCTCAGTTAAAAATCTAGATGGTTGGGTAAAGGGTTACAACATAACTTGAACCTAGTCAAATTTACTAAAGGGAAGACTAAACCGTTGACATAGTGCACATAGAATTTATTCACAGACTATCTAGGCAATATTTAGTCAGGTAATGAAGAGGGCACGACAATGCTCGGGGGGGGGTGTGGGGTTCTGGAATGAAGTTCACTGTATATAACTTTATGTGTCCTCTTCTCCTTGTGTAGCCTTCTACAGATTTGGCTGAAAATTTAATGGAAGCTTTCCTACCTTAAGAAGTTTGCAACTTTTATTATAGTTGATTGAATAATACATGAGTTATGGCTTTCACACTTTTTCCTGATCCAGGCAACTAGAAGGGGAGTATGCTCTACCTGCAACAGTTGAGTTGTAATTGCTACTGTTTCTGGAAAGCTCACACACTGTTGTTGGACTAGTTCTATTCTCCTTACCTAAAACTTGGACATTGTCCAACTAAATAAATTTGCTCAGACGATTGCTGTGATATCCCTAAAATAATTTGAGTGCTTAGGAAATAAATAAACATTTAGATATCTTCGTAAATGACTAGGATGTTTTAGCTGTTTACCAGATAAGAAATTTCTGGTCTTGCTCAAATTGAAAGCATATGCAGACCACAAAATAAATGTGGTTCAAATGATGGAATTTGTCTCTGAAAGGATGCCAGTATTTTCTCTTTTTCCCACAATGTTTTCAAAAGCCAACTTTTCTACAAGGTTTTTAAAACTGGGGATTGTATGGTTATGGGTTAAATACTGAAGAGTTTGTTGTGTTTATTTATATGATAGTTGGGAATGGAGGTGAAGACACCAACAGCCTTTATCGAACAAGCACGAGGAATTTTGAACGACCATAATGAGTTGGAGTCGGTGGTTCAGGTACTTCAAGCAGAAATTACAAGTCTAGAGGCAGAGAGCCAAGTGCTGGTAAATATTTGTTTGTATTCTTTGAACTATAGACATTTTTTCGTGGTTCCTGTATTTAATCAAATTATAGTGATAGGCTCAACTTTCTTTAATTTTGTAGATCAAGATCAGACTGCCTTGGTTTTGGCTAAAAGAATTTTAAGAAATTTGAATTTTGGCTAAGTGAGATCATTAAAACATGATGTTTTCCTCTTTTCTAGTCAGAAGTAAGATTAAAAGAAAAAACATCTGTGGCACTCTAACTTGTGACTTTCAAAACTAATTCTGGTATCTCTGCTGACTGAACCAGTTTGAAAATATAACTGTATGAAATGTAATTATACATTAGAAGGCTATAGCAGCTAACTGTGACCAACTCTTTAAAAAAAACAGTGTGAGAAAAGGAGAAAACACTTGTTACCAGCATTTCCTCCTTTCTCACAATGTTTTCAAAAGCCTTATGTGTTAGGGTCATTGAAACTCTGATTTGGTTGGTACAGCGTTAAGGCAACAGGCTCACGACTTGTCTCAGTGAACAATTTTGAATAATTTTGGAGCATGTTACAACATACAAAGAACATGTATAGAAAAAAAAGATTAAAATTCTTAAATAATTAAGCTTTTACAAACAATTCAGAGTTTTAACAACCCAGGGAAAGAAAGCTCTGAAAAACATTGCAGGAAAACAAGAAAATGAAGGTAACCAGCACTCTTCTTTTATCACAATTATTTCTACCCTTCCAAAATAAATTTCAATCTTTGAGTCACATTTATTTTGTTGTCTGCAAATGCTTTAAAGATGCCCGTCTACAGCCGGTAAGCAAAAACGCTGTTAAATTTCAAACAATTTAGAATGGTACAGAAATCAGTCCTTTGTGTAAACATGGATAAATTACTGACATTTATGGTGTAATTGAAAAAAAAGAAACACAGAGATTTGTATCAGAAACTGAACTTTGGTCAGAAGAAAACTGGCTGACGATCGAAGCTGTAAACAGTGGCGGTGCGTCACGGAAATTTATCGTTGGTTTCCGCCTAGAGTCGGATATGGTGTAATTTGCATATAGGTCACGGCCTCCGTCTGAAAATCGAGGCTGCAACAGAGAAGCCTCCATTTTCCTTTGTTTACCTCATTAGACACAGGGCAAAGGTCAAATATAGTCACGTGACAGAATGCATGATCTTCATACGAATCTAACCGAGTGTATAACGGATATATCGAAATCTTCGATTCAAAAACCGGAAACGACGAGTCTGTTTACATGGAAGGCCGCAATTCAGCGAAATGCATTTTCTATCGACCGTAATCTAAGCAACCTTGCAACCGTCAGGCGCAATATTTGGCATGAAGGTATAAGAATGACTATAGTTTGATAAAATAAAGACAAAATGGGTTAAAACTGGCTGAAAATGAGTATAAGGGCCTCTTTAAAATTTGGGCAAGTGTAAAATTTTGTTGTTTGGTAAAGAGTTAACTCACTCCCAACTGACAAAATTTATACTTGTTTAAAGTGAAATTATTTGCAGACGACAAATTCAGATGTCACTGAAAAGATGGAATTGTCTTTCAAAGGGTAGAAAACATTGTGGGGAAAAGGAGAAAATGCTGGTAACCAGCATTTTCTCCTTTTCCCACAATGTTTTCAAAAGGCCGTCCTCGTTAGTGTCATTGAAAATTAGGATTTTATTGTAAAGGGTTAAAACATACAGTAAGGTCTTCAATATCTACCAATATGGTATTACCGTATTTCTCTTCAATACTTTTAGCTTGATGCCCAGAACCAAATGTTGATAGATCAGTCCATTGATGTTGGAAAATTTAATGGCAAAAAGGTAAGAGAAATTTTGCATTCATCCATAGCCTGTTGTAGAGAACATGTTTATAATCAGGGCTTTCCTTGGACTTTTCCATTGGAAGGGCTCACTTGTCTATGCAGCAGACCTACAGATGAAAACAATTTGGTAAAAGGAAAAATTCTCATGACGAGCAATTTTTCATTTTGCTGATACTATTTTCAAGTATTTTTGTATGAAGGCATAAGTGATATTGATTATCCATATCTAAAATGGATGTATGCAAAGTCGTCTGCTGATTATGTGTTTCAACAGATGATAATGAGCTTCATGAAATCTGTATTTTTCCCATAAACGGAATGATTCTAAAGGAATCAATTCCTAATTAAGCAACAAATTATTTTGGACTTGTCCCTTTTGAAAGCATTTGCAGACAACTAGGATGTAGCTGAAATGATGGGATTTATCCTTGGAAGGGTGTCCATGTTTCATGACTAAGCCATGTAATATGATGGAACAGAACATCTTGATGGTTAACCCTTTATCAAACAATCTGGAGTTTTGACAACCCTGATAAAGCATGCTTTTGAAATTATTGTGGGAAAATGAAAAAAATGCTGGTAATTAGCAATTGTGGGAAAATTAAAAAAATGCTGGTAATCAGCATTTTCTTCTTTTTCCACCATGTTTTCTGCTCTTCCAAAGAATTATACCACAGATTTAGTCACATTTAGTTTGTCGTCTGCAAATATGTTCAAGTTTGTCCATTCTAAATTTTTGTCATATTAGGATAAAGAGTTTATCTGTCATCTTCAAATTTTTTCGATTTGTGTAGCATCAGCGTCAAAGTTTATAAAATTCTTTTAAAAAATCATGGATGAAGAATTTGTACATTTTCTTTTTTCTTTTTCTTTCAACTATTTCAGAATGGCTATGTGCAGATGGCCGAAACTCAAGGTTTCTTGATGAGAAGGGTCTCGGAATCAATTCTTCAGAAAAACAAACTACTCACTAAAGCTATCGAGCTTGAAACTCAGGTCTCTGAATTAGAAAACACCATCCAAAAATGTGATAACACCCCTCAAACTCAGGGAACCGGCAGGCAGTTGGACAGGAAAAGAAAGTTGGAGTCAGAAAATGTAGATCCAAACGAGAAACAAAGAGTTTCAAGTACAGTTGATCAACCAGTTGTTGGAGAGACTGCAAATAAAGTGGCTAAAAGTGGGAACGATAAAAGTGCCAGGAATTTATTATATACAAATAACATATCAAAAAATACTTCCAATCAATTACAATCAGGGGCAGCTAATGCAAATTTATCCATAAGAAAGTTACTGGAAAATACTCGGACAGAGACTGTGGTAAGATGTGCAGACCAGAACAAGGAAGACTTGAGTAAACGGAATGGTTTTGTGGATATTACAAAGAAAATTGGAAAGAAACCCAATGATCTCAGTGTTAAACCTAGGCCCAGTCTACCAATCAGCATTCCACTAGACTGTCTTCCTAGTGACAATATTAAACACACTGTAGACCAGTCTACCCAGCAAGGCCCGTCTACAGTAAATTTAAGTGCAACTCAGTCTGACAGCGGTCAGACTGGTACTAGTAAACCAGATATTATAGTAAAAGTGAACGAACCTTCATATAGTGACCAAACTGGACAGAAACATGTTTCTTCTAGTGTACTGAATCAATTAAAAATGCCAGATAAAATGATAATTCCTAAAAAGCGCAGCCAGGTGTATAATGGCAACACTACAAATGCTGACCAAGTAAGTCTAATTGTTAAAACAAATAGGCCAGCAAAAAGGAAATTTCAGCCAGAAGCAGACTCTGTTTCTAAACGTCTGATGATGAAATCAGACTTGACAGCGCCAGAAGGGATGGCTACATCTTTACTGATGACAAAAGATGGTCAGCCTTTAGTTTTAAGGACAGTAAGGCCGTCGGATGCTAACTTAATACAGCAGCAACCAGTAGAATCGGGAGAAAGTAAGTGTATGGTTTTTACTCTTTATTTCATGCTTGTCGGTACTTTATCCGGAAATAATGGTGGATTATAAGGTTTAATAATTCATGATTATAACCAGTGAAATTTACTGTAAATGTTTTCGTAACTCTTTAATTGAAGGCTGAAACAGTAGTTCCTGTGCACTAGTTGCCTAAGTAAACAGTGGGTGCCATTCTACCAGACAGGTATATAACGTAGTTTACGTGCATTTACCCTATATTTCTTGCACCTTAAGTAAAATTGTTTAACATTTTTATGTGAGGGGGGTACGCCATGGGAAATTACCATAAAGAACTGTACTGGACTTTGATGAAAGTCCCAACAAAAGTGGGGTTAGAAGCATGAAACAAATAGATTTTCTTTTTTTGGTGAAAGATCGAAATTTATTTCATATCATGAACATCATTGGTAATATGTTCATTCGTGGCTGTGCAACTCGTGAAAAAATTTCCGATAATGTTCACTCGATGAAGTAAATTTAGATCTCTCTCAGAAAAAACAAATGTCCTCTATATAATTATGATTTGTAAGGATAATTCTCTCTAGCTGCCAATTAAAAAGGAAAGGTATAAAGTACGTGTCCTGTCTGTTTATGTTGGGTATTTAACTCTTTACCACACAATTCCAAGTTTAAAAGACCCTGAAAAAGAAGGCTTTTGAAAACATTGTGGGAAAAAGAGAAAATGCTGGTAACCAGCATTTCCTCCATTTCCCACAATGTTTTATACCATGTCGAATACAAATTCCATAATTTCAGTCATATTTAATTTGTCATCTGTAAATGCTTTCAGTTTGGACCAGTCTAAAATTTTGTCGCTTGGTAAGGAGTTAAGCCATTTTTTTTACATTATTTTTGGTAGACCAAAGTAGCCAGTGCACCTATCCATGTGTTCCTGGAATTTCTTTCACCAGTTCCTTGCAGATCCCTCTCTCTAAGCAACTGATTGCTCTTCCACTTGACCCTATACCAAACAATCTTGTATCCTAACGACCCTGACAAATAAAATCTTTCGAAAACATTGTTGGAAAAGGAGAAAATGCTGGTAACCAACATTTTCTCCTTTTCCCACATTGTTTTCAACCATATCGTAGACAAATGCCGTTTGAGCAATATTAAAGTTGTCGTCTGCCAATGCTTTCAATTTGGACAAGTCTAAAATTATGTTGTATGGTAAAGAGTTAAGGAAGTTGTTATTGCAGACAACAAATTGATTGTGGCTAAAATGATGGGATTTCTCTCTGAAAGGGTAGAAAACATTGTGGCCAGTGGAGAAAATGCTGTATACCAGTATTTTTCCCTCTTTCTATAATGTCTTCAGAAGCCCGCTTCCTCAGGATTATTAAAACTTGAGACTGTTTGTTAAAAGGTTAAATTTGTTTTTTCCATTAAATTATTTCAGAACAAGTTGCTACAACCGTTGTCTATCCAGCCTCAAATTTTGAGGTTCTTGTCGCAACGGCCTCAGAAGAGCACACGAAAACATTAAAGGAACAAGAGCAGCAGAGTCAGCCTGGAGCCGAGGAAAGACTTTTTAAATCATTCGATCTTCAAACCAAGTCTGATAGTGCGACTTCATTTCAAAGAGGAGGAAACAATCAGATTAATAGATCAAGATCACCAACAGGTCAGAGTTCAAGGACAGACTCTTCATCGAAAAGATCTAAAAAGTCTGAAAAGGGGGGTCAGGATTCACGCTCGTCGAGTCAGAGTAGTACTTCCAGCTCACGTAGTAGATCTCGTAGCTCATCCAGAAGCAGTTGTAGCAGTAGCACAAGTACATGTAGTGATTCAGGGGACGAAACAAAGCGTCGCAGAAACAAGTACAAAAATAAAACGCTCCCAACTCAGCCGCAACTGCCTGTGAAAAGTTTGTCACAGCCGAGAACCACAGTCCAAAACTTGCCAAAGTTTACAATGCATCTGCAGCAGGTGAACAATCTACACAGTTCACAAAACCCACTACAAAATGCACAAAACACTGTTATGTATAGTTCTCCACTAGTGGCCCAGAGAACATCAACAGTTACAAACATACAAATGCCAACGGTAGTTAGCAATAAATCATCCATTCCTCTTGGTAAGGCAGCCAACAAAGAACAGATTACTGGAAACACCATTGCATATAAGAATCCGTATAAAGCAATTACACCAAACTCTATTTCTAGTATACCTACAACTAAAGCAGTGTCAACAACATCATCACAGAGTGCTCATAACAAACAACCGAATACTACTACTAGTGCTAATGGAGTAAAATTTATAACGGGACTTCAACCTGGCCCTCTGAGCAGTCAAACCATGTCAGGTATGCCAGTTCAGATGGCGATTATGCCACAAAATAGCAATGTCATACCCCAGGGGTATCAGATATTGACATTAACTGCTCCAAACTCAAAGAAAAACAATTCTAATGAGACTTCAAGTACAAAAAGTTTGGCTGCGGAAAAAACTAAAAGTGTAGTAACTACTTCTTCTGTGAGTAAAGCAGAACAAAAACCAAAAGTTACAAGTGCTCCGGCCATGTCAAAATATACTGCTGTACTGAACCCAAACCCTAATTCTCAATCCGCCGTAGATAGGCCCCAAAGTGCTTACACAGATCTCTCCAAACATGTGGCAAACATTCATACCTTGAACTCATCAGCAGGAATACCCATTCACATGTTAAACAACAGTTCTTCATTTGTACAAATGGCCAATTACAGATCAGCCAATCAACAGCCTTCATCCAGTGCTGGCCCTACTCTGATACAGACCTCGCAGTCAAGCTCAACCAATCAGCCCAAACCTCCCCAGAGACCGCATTCTCAACAAGCCCCTATGCATGGATCGTCACATACACCTATACCCAGAATATTTACACCGACACCAGGTGCAAATAACGCCAACATTATAACTGAAATACCCCGTGACCAAATAGCTAGCACTGGGCTGTTGATTCAATCAAATTTAGCCCATTTGTCGAATAACCCTGGGTTTGCTGGAGCCCGAAGTTTTAGTCATCAGCCATTTAATACTGCTGTGATAGGTGTCCGCCCAGACCAGGCGGGCGATGGTCGACACACAATTCGACTTCAGGAATATCAAGGGCTACAGGCACAGAGATTGACAATGTATCAGGATCAGGCAGCTTCTACAACATTGCGACCTAATTTTCCTGTGTATAGGACTGGAGGTACATAATTACTTGTCACTTAACACTTTCCCAAACCAACAAACCTTACACTTTTCTAAATCAAAAGCATCTGCAAACAACAAATTTGGAAAGTAGCACAAATGAATTGAAGTTCTTCAACAGAGTAGAAAACATGAATTAAAGGGAGAAAATGTTGGTGAACAGCGTTTTTTCCTTTTCCCACAAGGTTTTCTATTCTTTCGCAGACATTTATCTTCAAAAATCATATTTTGTTTGGTAATAAGTTGGCTCTATGCATGCTCCTTAGTCTATACAAGGCAAAGAAATTTTAGGCTTGTCTGAAATGTGACTCAAGTGATCAAATTTGACTGAAAAGTTAGAATCATTATTGGAAAAAGAAAAAATGCTGATTACCAGCATTTTCTCCTTTTCCCACAAAGTTTACAAAAGCCCTCTGTCTCAAATGTCTTAATCAAGGATTTTACCCTAAATAAAAAGTTAAATTACTAAATTTTTTTCTTGGTCATTTTTGGTAGGATGGAACATTCGCTGATCATACTAAAGACCCATGGTGCACAGAGATCCTCCAGACCATCAGTAGAAGCAGCTTCACAAACAGGACAATATTTAGATATTTCATACAGTTAAGAGTCAAACTTATCATGGACAAGTTTTGCACTAGTCTTTTACCGTACAATCTAGTGATTTTTTCAGTAAAAGTGCTTTTTGAAAACATTATGAGAAAGAAAAAATGTGCTGGTTAACAGCATTTTCTTCTTTTACCACTATTTTTCATGGCCTTTTTCTCCAGTCGTCAAAACATGGGATCACTTAGTAAAGTGTAACAACATTCCTAAGAGAGATACAAGTGAGAAAAAGGAGAAGTATCTTAAGGACAGGAATTTTGTAGACTTCATGGAAAACATGGTGAGAAATGGGGCATTTGCAGGTCATAAGCAATTGCTTTTCTCCAACACTGTTTTCAGGAGTTGTCTACTACCTAGAAATTGTATTTTTATCATAGAAAGTGAAATTGACAGCAAATGACTGGGATTCAATTGCTGTCTACAGCAAAAATCACAATTCTCACCCCAGAGAGTAAAATACCTAGAGTTTCAAATAAAATTATATTTAAGAATAGGTCAGTGTCAATCAGGGATATTTATAATCGGTCTCTTGAGGAGAATTTATGTAGAGTGATTGCTATGGTAATGAAACAAAGCCAGAATGTATCCTTGTTTCATCGACTTTGTCATTTGTGCAAATGGTCTCATTGCTTATCAACAACATAGGGCAAAAGTTTCAGGAGTACTTGTTACCGTTCAAGCAAAAGTGCAGTTTTATTTATATGTTATACATTAATGATGTGAAAAGTTTTGTACTTGAAAATTTTACAAGAAAATGAGAAAATCAGATGGTGGCATGGAAAAATGGAACCCTTTCCCAAACAACCCCAAGTTTTCACGGTCTTGTAGAAAAAAGCTTTTGAAAACATTTTGGTTAAAGATGAAAATACTGGTAACCGGTATTTTCATCTTTACCACAATGTTTTCTACCTTTTTGCAGACAAAAATGTACCATTTTGGCCACTTTTGATTTGTTGTCTGCAAATGCTTATGATTTGGAAAAGTTCAAACTTACGTTGTCTACTGATAAGTTACAAAAACAAGAGAATGATTGAAGTAATGTAAACATATGCTTTCCGTTTAATCCTTTCACCACTCATTCCCAAGTTTTAACTACCCTGAAGGAGTAGGCTTGAATTTTGTGGGAGAAGGAGAGAATGTTCTCTTCTTTTGCCACAGTGATGGCTATCCTTTCAGAGACAAATCTTATTGTTTGAATCTTTACTAATATGTAGTCTGTTATTGCTTTGAAATTTTACAAATTTTGCCATTTGGTGAGGGGTGATGTTGATTTGTAAGATTGAAATGAATTTTTATGCTTGAAGATTTGTATAAATAATAATCACTAAAGGGTTACTTTCCAAAAACAACTTGATGCATGTATCTTGCCTCTGACCGCTTTTTAAAACATTGTGGCACAAGGAGAAATTATTCTGAATGAGTAATACATGTATCTTCTTTCACCACAATACCTTTTACATGTATGTTTGTATTAGATCCTAATTCATGGTCAAATGTAAAGTTCTTTAGGTGATAATAAAAGTGAATTTTACCCTTCACAATGCAACAAAATTTTAAATGTATCCATATTGAAAACATTTGCAGAAGTTAAATGTAGCTTCAATGAGGGATTTGTCTGTGAAAGAGTAGAAAAATTTAGAGAAAATGAAAAAATGATACGGTTACCAGCATTTTCTCCTTTTCCCACAATGTTTTCAAAAGCCTTATTTCTCAGGGTCTTGGGATTGTGTGGTAAATTTTTGATAACTCTTTGTAGAAAACGCCCATTTATACAGTCTTTTTATCTGTTTATGCACATTTGTAGTTAGATTGAAATTTCAACCCATGGTATGTATGTGATAACTGTCTCCAAACCAAAATTTTATACTCATCCAAATTGAAAGTGCTTGCAGACAACAAAGTAAATATGACTCAAATGATAGTATTGGAAAGGGTAGAAAACATTGTAGAAAAAGGAGAAAATGCTGGTTACCAGCATTTTCGTCTTTTCCCATAGTGTTATCCAAAGCCTATTTCATCAGGGTTGTTAAAACTCAGCATTGTGTGGTCAAGAGTTAAAAAAAGGAATTAAAACTGAGGTGAGGAAAGTAGCACTCTTTATACTCTGATCATTGGGTCTGTTGACTATACTGGAATCTGGTGTTTGTCTGTAGCTGCAATTCTGTGTCCTCTTCTCCTGCAGTTTTCAACCAGTTTAGCTGAGATGTTAACCCATAAAGCGCTGTAACAGATTGTTGCTTTTGCAGACAGCATAGATCAAGATCAGACTGCACAGACGCTGGAACCGATTGTTGCTTTTGCAGATGGCAAAGATCAAGATCAGACTGCACAGAACATGAAGTCTGATCTTGGACCTACACTGTCTGCTACTTTTTAGCTCACCTGAGCACAGTGCTCATGATGAGCTTTTGTGATCGTGCTGCGTGTGTCGTCAGTCGTGGTCATCCGTTGTCAACTTTTACCTTGTGTACGCTCTAGAGGCCACATTTTCAGTCAGATACTCATGAAACTTGGTCAGAATGTTTGTCTCGATGATATCTCGGCAAGTTCGAAAATGGGTCATGTTGGGTCAAAAACTAGGTCACTAGGTCAAATCTTAGACAAACCTTGTGTACGCTCTAGAGGCTACATTTTCAGTTCAAAACACTTGAAAGTTGGTCAGAATGTTTGTCTTGATGATATCTTGGACGCATCTGAAAACGAGTCATTTCGGATCAAAAACTAGGTCACTAGGTCAAATCTTAGAAAAACCTTGTGTACGCTCTAGAGGCCACATTTTCAGCCCAAAACTCTTGAAAGTTAGTCAGAATGTTTGTCTTGATGATATCTTGGTGGAGTTTGAGAATGGGTCATGTCGGGTCAAAAACTAGGTCACTAGGTCAAATCTTAGAAAAACCTTGTGTATGCTCTAGAAGCCACATTTTCAGTCAGATACTCATGAAACTTGATCAGAATGTTTGTCTTGATGATATCTCGGACAAGTTCGAAAATTGATCATGCTGGGCCAAAAACTAGGTCACTAGGTCAAATCTTAGAAAAACCTTGTGTATGCTCTAGAAGCCACATATTCAATCAGATACTCTTGAAAGTTGGTCAGAATGCTTGTCTTTATAATATCTCGGACGAGTTCGAAAATGGGTCATGTCTGGTCAAAAAGTAGGTCACTAGGTCATATCTTAGAAAAACCTTGTGTACCCTCTAGAGGCCACATTTTTCGTCCAAAACTCTTGAAATTTGGTCAGAATGTTTGTCTTGATGATATCTCGGACAACTTTGAAAATGGGTCATGTCGGGCAAAAAACTTTGTCACTAGGTCAAATTTAAAAAAAAAACTTGTGTACGCTCTAGAGGTCACATTTTCAGTTCAAATTTCTTGAAAGTTGGTCAGAATGTTTCACTGGATGACATCTTGGATGACGTTAAAAATGGGTCATATTGGGTCAAAAACTAGGTCAGTAGGTCAAATCTTAGAAAAAACCTGTGTATGCTCTATAGGCCACATTTTCTGTCCAATACTTATGAAAGGTGGTCAGGATCTTTGTTTTGATAATATATGCAATGGGAAAATTGGCTATGGTTGGCTAAAAAGTAGGTCACTGAGAAAAATTCTAGAAAAAGTGTGTGTACATGCTAAAGGCCAAATTTTCAGTCCAATAATTATGAAAGCTTAGTAGATTGTTTGTCATGATATCTCAACAGAGATTGAAAATGGGTCATGTTTGGTCAAAAGACTCAGGTGAGCAACTTCAGGGCCATCATGGCCCTCTTGTTTACAAATTCTGGCCATAACAACAATGAAAAGTCGGTATTTTGGATGTTTTTCATAAATGAAAAGGTCCATTATATCAACTCAGTGCTGTAAGTGGTAATGGGAGTCATCCTACCATGGGAACTAAAGTACCTGCAATTTTGACTGTGTTTGGTTGATTATTGTAGGAGTTATGGCCCTTAGAATTAATTTTTCTTGATCCAGTGCCAAGACAACCCATGGGGGGAGGGTAGTTAGATTTGTTGGTGTATAACAGTTATAGTTTATTTTGGAAGGTACTTCGAATGTAATTTTTCCATCTTTGCTGGCCAAGGGTGATGTTCCCTATGTTGCTCTATTCTTCACATGTGGCTGAATAAGTCAAAATTTGTTTTCCGCAGAGATATGCGTAATCATTGGTTGCAGTCTGCTTTAGAAGCACCAATCAAATAGCATGTTAAAGATACACATTTACTCATTTTAAGCCAAATATAACTAACTTTGTTCATATTTTATCAAACTATAGTCGTTTTTGTGGCAGCATGACAAATATTAGACCTGGTGGTTGCAAGATTGCATAGATTACGACAGATAGAAAATGTAATTTTGGACTTGGCTCCTATCCACTCATTCAGTCGAGGATACTACATGATGCTTGTCGCATGACTGTGTATGATCTTTTCCTTGCATATTCACTTAGCTGGCAAGAAAGTGGAGTCGAGATACACTGCACAGGTCTACTGTCGCAATAATCTATGTTACAACAACCCAACAGCAGTTTACTCGAGGATGTCGGAATTTTGTTTCGAGAGTGCAGTGGAATGATTTTAAAGACAGTAGAAATGTAAATTTCATATGTACACATTAATAAGTAGCATTTTAGGACTGCTGAAAGAATGGGAAAAGGCATGACCCTACAAAAAGGTGAGTGCGCCATTTCCCGTGTTAAAACAACAAGTAGTCTAGCTTTCTATTTTTAGATCGGGAGGGTGTGCAAATGACTCTCGTGATACACTCCCCCATTATTTACAATTTTGACCTGAAATAATTTTCTCCCAAGCAAGATTCATTTCAAATAACAAATCTGAAACTTCTTTCCATTCTTTGAGGCCACAGATATTGCTAATTTATTGATTTAAACACATATCTACATTTGGCTAAAATGAGTAGATGGGGAACTTTAACGGTACATTTGCTATCCACCATCAGCAAATGTTGTGTAGAAATAGCGACCCCAGGAGAGAATGGTTGGATATGCTGGGAATCATTACAAAAAAGAAATAAAAGAACAATATTTACCTCAACATTCACTGTAACAAATCGGTTAACCCTTTCCCAAACGACAAAATTTCATCTCTTCAAAATTCAAAACATCTGCAGAGGATACTCTCAAAATTGGTACAAGTAAGCTTGAGCTCTCTCATAGTATAGAAAACATTGTGGGAAACGGAGAAAATGCTGGTTTCCAGCATTTTCTCCTTTTCCCATGATGTTTTAAAAAGCCTTCTTTTCCAGGGTTGTGAAAACCAGGGATTGTTTGGTAAAGGGTTAAATGAAGTTTAAGGATACTTTACAACACCAAATGATTGACTGGTGAAAAAATGTGTGGATTTTGTCAAAAGACTTATGTTACACCATGTTCGATTGGTTTTTGATGATGTAATTCTAGGTGGATTAGGAATTTAGGTTGGATAAGCCAAGGGTATAGAGAGCAACATAGGATTTTTGCACTTGTCTAGTGAAGATGGTAATTTTTTTATTTGGTATAAATAGTTTATTTGAAAATCTATTGTTGAAAATTAAGTGCATGTTTAGATAGAAAGTGTGTTATACAGTATGTTTTAATTGAAATAAAATGTGTAAGAAAGGTAAATATTTAAAGTTTTATTTATTAGATTTTTTTGATAAGTCTATTCATGTTGAAATAATGTGTAAATTTTGTTACTTGCTATACCCTTTTCCAAACAATCTCTTTTTCACATGACCAAGATGGAGAAGACCTTTGAAAACATCGTGTGAAAAGGAGAAAATGCTGGAAACCAGAATTTTCACCTTTTCACACAATGTTTCCTGTACTATCAAAGATAAGTCCCAATATTTCAGCTACGTTTAATTTGCCGTCTGCAAGTGCTTTCAATGTGGAAAAGTCTTAAATGTCTGATAGCTCTTTACCACACAATCCCGAATTTCAATGACCTTGCAAGCAAAGTCTTTTAAAAACATTGTGGGAAAAGGAGAAAATGCTGGTTACCAGCAGTTTCTCTTTTACCTTCAATGTTTTCTAACCATTCTTAGAAAAATCCAGTCATTTCATTCATACATGATTTGTCATCTGCAAATGCTTTCAGTTTCGATGAGTCTTAAGATTTTGCTGTTTGGTAAAAAGTGAAAGAGTTAAAGTTACTTTGTATAATTTTGTCTTCCCAAACAGAGCTAAGTCACGCCTAGTTGGTAAATAAAATTTAGCCGTGTTCTGTGAAAAGAGGATTTATGCGTCTCCGCAATGCATCATACTAAGCAAGTCATCACATAATTATGGATTTATAAAACCCGTTTTGTCTAACAGGCGGTTATACCATGAGATAGACTGGTCCTTTTACATGCAGAAAATTGATCAAAAGCAAAAAGTTTGATCTAGATCAGTCTGTGCGGGCTGACCTGGGTCTATACCTTTTTTGCAGATGCATTAAACCCCCTTTTCATAGAGCATGGCTCAATTTTAACGCCTTTTCCAAACAATCCCAAGTTTTAACAATATTGAAGAAGAGGAGTTTTGAAAATACTGGGAAAGGGAGAAATTGCTGGTCACCCTTCCCACAATGTTTTCTAGCACTACAAAGAGGTCTTCCTTTGCCCCTCATCTAATTTCTGTAGATGTAGTCTGCAAATGCATTCAATTTAGACATGTCTTACATTTTGTTGTTTGTTAACCCTTTACCAGACGACAAAATTTTACCCTTTTCCAAATTGAAAGCATTTGCAGACGACAATTTCAACGTGGCTCAACTGGTGCAATTTTTCTTTGAAAGGGTAGAAAACATTGTTAGAAAAGGAGAAAATGCTGGTTACCAGTATTTTCTCCTTTTTCCACAATGTTTTCAAAAGGCTTCTTTCCCTGGGTCATTAAAATTCAGCATTATGCAGTAAAGGGTTTAAGAGGTATGTGCTTCTGCAGACAGTGTAGATGAATACTTTACTTCAGCAAGGTAGTTTTTTGTGGCTTGCAGTAGACCACTTTTTTCATAGAGATTGTGGCAAAAGGAGAAATTATTAATTTGGGGACAAAGGAAATTTGAAGAGTGATGTAGACAGCAATGTACACATCAACCTCTTTATAATGTCTATGATTGGGATCTTTAGAAAAGTTTGTTTTTGCTGAACAATGGTGTTTTATCTATAGAGAATTTATAGATTATTGAAAAAATTACCATAAATGGTCAGTTTTCTTTGTAGTCTATACATTTTACGAACCCATCCTTTGATTGTGCTATATTCAAAACTGTTGTAAGGGGTAGTGTTATGAAGAGGTTCAGGTGTATGTCTGCTTTGTAACAAGGCAGGTTTTCCTTTATTTTTCCAGTCAGATTTCATCAACTTAACCCTTTACGACCCAGGGGAAGAAGCCTTCTGAAAACATTGTGGGAAAAGGAGAAAATGCTGGTAACCAGCATTTTCTCCTTTTCCCACAATGTTTTCTACTCTTCTAAAGTCAAGTTTCAATTTTTGAGTCACGTTTATTTTGTCGTCTGCAAATGCTTTCAATTTGGACAAGCCTAAAATTTTGTTGTTTGGTAAAGAGTTAAACAGTAGTGTTATAAAAAGGTTTTGTTGTCATTTTTTTTTTACACCAAGGCAAAACTCTACTTATTTCTGCAAATTACATTTATAACTAATATTTCTGTGGAAGAACAGTGACATAAAGTGGTTTTAGTATAAACTATACAGCAAAGCAGATAGTCCTTACTTACCTCTCCAGTCAACATACATGTACATTAGGTATCAGTTTGATAGAAATAGTGTTATAAATAAGTTTTTGTTTAGTATCTATATCAGGGCAAGTGAAATAGTGTTATAAAGGCTTTGGTGTGTAATCTAAAACTCTTTCTATTGTCAAAATATATGAACTATGCTCTGTGAAAAGGTTAAATGCATCTGCAGAAAGTATCGACCCATGTCAGCCTGTGCAAGCTGACCTGGCTCAAAACTTTTTGCTACTGTTAAATTTTCTGCATGTCAAAGGCCATTCTACCTTATGAATCAGTCGCAAGTAGACAAATGGATTTCATGGATTCATAATGTTGAGATGACTTGCTTGGTATAATGTGTCATAGAGATGTATTAAACCCCCTTTTCAGAGCGTCGCTCATATGTATTACTAGCATTGGTTTAGTTATTGGCAAGTTTATTTTTCATTTCGGCTTTATTCGATTTGAACTTAAGTAAAAGGACCTTTGTATTGTTTGCTTACCCTTCACCAAACAATTCAGAATTTTGACAAATTTGAGTCGTGTTTAATTTCTCCTCAGCAACTGCTTTGAGTTTTGACGAGTCTAGAATTTTGTTGACTTTCAGGGAGTTAAACAGTAGCTGTTAGTCACATTTAGGAATAGATTGCTCCGGACAATTTCAATTTCATAAAAGTTGGTTTTATTTATTCTCCTTCAGACAGTGACATGTATGGTAACTTGGGATCAAGATGTATTCTATTAGTATGAAATTTAAGAAGACAAACTTTATTTGTATGAAATCTGCATCAAAATTCTATATATTCCCATTATACCCATGACACTATGATTCCATTATACTTCATCTATGTATCGAGGGATATTTGGCTGACAAAATCTCGTTCTCATTAATAAATATTTGATGAAGAATTTTATTGGTCCTGTAAAGACACTAAGACTGCACAAATTTTGTAATGAATTTGTATGTTGCAAATCACCTCTTTGTAGATACATGTATTTTCCTGGTCTAAATTTTGGAACATAGTACTTCAATTTTAGTGATAAAATCTTGAGTTTGTTGCAAAGCTGGACTCTATTGGAACACTTGTAAAGCTCATAAATATTAGGGCCGTGGGACCACAGAACGAGGAGGAGGGGGATTAGCTTCCTACATTACTTTGGGAAATGTTTAAAAGCTTGAATAAACCCTGAAGATGGACAGCCTATTTTTGTCGTTAAAGTAAAGTTTGTCAAATGATAACGATAGTTAAACGTATAAATAGCAAAAGCTAAACATTTCTAAGCAACATTTTTAGTGAGTCCCAAGCCAGAGAAAAGGGTGAGGGGTTTTATAAAACATTATACGAGATTGATGTTGCAGCTGAGGGGCCACTTTTTAAGCTCCCCCCCCCCCCCCAATATCTTACTAAATGCTTCCTACTGGCCTGAATATTCATGAAAACTAGATTTCAGCATTCAGGCAAAAACAGGGTGGTTTGTAAATGGCACAAATCAAGATCAGACTTCACAGAACTTGCAATCTGATCTTGGATCTATACGGTCCACTTGTTAAGCCAAGCTTAGAGCATGTATAAATACAGTAAATATATCTGAATTATGGTAGATTGCTAGCTCACCTGAGCACAAAGTGCTCAATGTGAGTTTCTATGATTGTGCTTTGTCCGTCGCACGGTTGTCAGCAATTATTTTGTGTGCACTTTGGAGGTCCCTTTTTCAGTCTGATACTCATGAAAATTGGTCAGAATGTTTGTCTTGATGATAGCTTGGACAAGGTAGAAATTGGGCCAAGTCAGATTTTTTATAAAGTAGGTCACAAGGACAAATCTTTGGAAAAATTTGTGTGCATTCTAGAGTTCTCATTTTCAGTTGAATTCTCATGAAAATTGGTCAGAATGTTGTCTTGGTAATATCTCGTACAACTTTGAAACTGAATCACAAAAATTAGGTCACCAGGACACATCTTTAACAAACCTTTTGTGCAGTCTAGAGGCCACATTTTCAAATTATTATAAAAGTTAGAGTTTCACTCATGTCAATCATTGTAACACATACAAAATATCAATTAAAAAAAAAACCCAACAAAATATCAACTGAAAAAAAAAATTCAAATATGCACTCTGAGTATATTTTATACATGTATATGTTATTGACCATCACAATCAGGATCTCGTCAACTTTATCACTCCTAGATGACTTCTACTCAGGTGAGCGCTGTAGGGCTAATGGCCCTCTTGTCTAATTTGTATTTTGAGCCATTTAAAGGGGCTGAATTTATATATTTGGCACTGATAGATTTTTAAAAGGTTATTTTACACAATCAGCATCCCCATGAAAAAATGTGTAGAAAGTTGAAATAGGTACCTGAACCCTTTACCAAACGGCCCCATGATTGAACGACCCTGATGGAGAAAGGCTTTTGAAAACATCGTGGAAAAAGGAGAAAATGCTGGTAGCCAGCTTTTTCTCATTTTCCCATGATGATTTCTTCCTTAGAAAAGCTCAATTTAGCCGCATTTGATTTGTCGACCGTTAGTGCTTTCAATTTTAGACAAGCCAAAAATTTTGTCATCTGGTAAAGGGTTAATTATGTCTGATTACCTGAGTGCATCTTTGTCATTTTAACCTGCTCAAATATCTAAATGCGTGTAAATAAACCTTTATAACTGGCTTTTTGTTGTTCTTACTTGTCAGATCGTTTTTCTCTGGCTCTGTTTGTATGGTATTTAACACCGTTTTCAGCATTCAGCTTGGTGTCGTCGTCGACTGCGTCGTCTTCGTGGTGCTAAAACTTTTAACTTTTTGTAATATTTCTGTTATTATTGAAGATTTTTACTTCAAACTTGGACAAGTTGTTAACTATCAAAAGGGGAACCGTACAACTGGGACAGATAACCATCAAAGTATTTTTGACACAGTTATACCCTTCTTTGGACTTAGAATTTTCACTGAAAATCAAGCACCTACAGCCGAGCGTTGGCATCCGCATGCGGTGCTCTTGTTTCTTTTACATCTATGTGGCCAGTGCTTCTATGCATGCTCTCAGGACTAGAGTTTCTTTTACTACTACTTGGCACAATATTGTCCGCAAGCCACTGGCTGCTTTCTCACATAGTTATTGTCAAATACAATGATTAGCGGTAAGGAAAGCAATGAATTCAATCACACTTCGGTCCCATGAAAGAAACGCCCCTAGCTGGAATTTGAACTAGTGACACCCCCACCCTCCCCGCTTTCAAGTCATTTATGCTGCCGACTGTGCTACCAGACTTGGCCTGTTTTCTCTAGGAATCTTGGATATGTTTGCTGACAGACTAGCGAATGTGGAATGTGTGGACTTGATAAAGAAATATAAAACTTGGTTAGTACATACAAGATTGAATAAATATGGACAAATCTGGATATTAAGTCGTTTCTGGTTCTATCCGGTCCAATCCGCTTTTTAAGTCCGATTCAATTTGGCCCGGTAAAATGGGATAGCAATTTACCTGTCACAATCGGAAATACTACGCAAAAATTCTGGTTGATGATCTTCAATTGAAAAAAAAAAGAATACGTAAAGACTCATGAAACATGACTAACAGGCAAAGCCAAATGAAAATCGGGATTTTTTAATGTATTTTATCACTTTGCTTGATTTCGCCTCGTAGTTCCGTGTTTTGAATTTCACCAGTCTAGAACCCATCTTTATGAAGTTTCACACACACACACACACATATATATATGTGTGTGTGTGTGTGTGTGTGTGTGTGTGTGTGTGTACATGCATTATCAATTCATCATGATTTTAAGAACTACTGCACAGAATACGTAGAAGCCGTTTTTCAAGCTTAATCAGCTTTGGACAATTTTGAACGTTTTTTTCGTATTTTTGATAGAATTTCACGTCGATGGCATATAATATGCGTATGTTATCAACAAAAATTTGCACTATGCTGGGTTTGAAAAATATTTTTTCCATAAAAACGATGTAGTAAATGCATGAAAATTATTCTTTTCTTTTCCACGAAATGTGTCAGAGGTAAAATAATTTTCGAGAATCGTATGCTTTCAAATAGTAAACATGTTTACTGATCATAGCTAAAACTTTTTTTTGTCCTCGAATGATTAAAACCAGATCAGAACTTTTCCCAATGTCCTGTTTATTACAGAGTCTATATAAACCTAAATGAACGCAGTTTACCAAAATTTATGAGGAAAGTACGTCGACTTAACCTCCATGAAGAGTGAACAAGGAACATAAATGCTGAGTTAAAACCTTTGCCCCGTTTATAAAAAAATATTTCAATTGGTAACTTTTCAAAACGTCACCTTAAACTGTGAAAACCGACCCGATTTCGTAATTGGTTTAAATATGATCATCAATGGATCTAGTGACATCTTCTTTCTATATCTCTTTATCATTTCTCAGCTTTACCCTTTTCCACTGTTAAAATATCTGGTCCCGAATCTGCATTCCTTTACATTTCTTGACAAAATTGTATGAAACTTCATCATAAGCCACAGAAAATCATCATCATTATTATTATTATTATTATTATTATTACATGTATTATTATTACTATTATTTTATTTATTTATTTATTTATCTAAATGCTGTGCCATGGAAAAAAGTGGGCTTAATGTATAATTTCATTATGGACCAATAACAAAAAGGCCGTGTACATGCAAAACACATACCTCCTATATTTTTGTATCAAAAACGTTTTTTTCTTGGCGGGGGATATCATTTCAACGAATTGCTTGTTTGACCACAGGCGATCTATGTATCGGGCATGTTCTGTGAAAAGAGGATTATGCATCTGCAACAATTATCGACCCAGGTCAGCCAGCACAGTCCATGCCGAGTCGAAACATTTTTTTGTTGAACAACTTTCTGCATGTCAAAGGACAAGTCTACTTCCTAATTCAGTCGATCTGTTGGACAAAATGGATTTTATGGAGCCATAATTATATTGACTTGCTTGGTATCATGTATCACGGAGATTAATTGAACCTCCTTTTTGCCAGCCTGTCGCTCAAATAGATCGTCTTCAGGCTCAGTGATTAAGTTTCGGCGAAATAGTTACAGTTTGCTATAAGTAAGGATAGAAACTTTTTATCTTGACTGGAAAATCGTGTCTGTCCATGACACTGACAACTTCAGTATTGGAGCCCGTAACATAGACAAAATGTTAAATAACACATAACGAGAACAAGAAATGAGAAATGATTTCAAAATCTGGGTATACGCCCCTTTCAAAATTGTAGAATTATGCTTCTATGACCTTATAGAGAATGAGAAATATCTTTTAAGAAAAGATAGACGGCGTAAATTTGCCAGCAAATAGGCAGTGGCCCTTAGAATATATCTACGTTTTTTACCAATCATAAACCCCTGTTTATTCATTTGTTATCAGTGCCAAAAAGTAGGTCAAAAGCCAGCACATTCAGCTACGCCGAAAAATATGGAGTTCAGGAGTACCTTTCACTAAACTGCGTAGATTTACGCATTTTGTTTGGATTGAATATACACACAAACGATCGCTGCTTCACACAAAGGTGCGAGCTGACGCAAAGTTAGGCAAATATTTGCTCAAATCGTAAAGTTATGCAGTTCAGTGAAATTTGTTTTCAGACATGATGCTTGCTTACCTAAACTGCATACGCAAATTTCGTGCGTACGCAGTTTAGAGAAAGGTACCCCAGGTGTTTGGAAATCAACTGTATATGCATAATAATAAGATGTACTAATTAGACACTGCATCGCAATGAAATGTGCCGCCGTTAGTATAGATGGTATTCGATGCCATTAATTTTTGTTTACACGTGGTCCCTGTTGCGAGTCTAAACGCGCCTTTAAACCTTTCAGCGCCATAGTCGAAAACGGATTTTTGCGGACGGTATAGATCAAATTTTTAAATTTAGAGATTTTTTAGAAAAAGAACGAAATACATACTTGTACTCGCCGATGGCCTGATCAGGTATTCTGGCGGCACTTCCATTATGAAATAAGTTCCATTCTATGGACAAGCTGCGTTACAAAATTAGTAAACCGAATTGCCCTATACACTAAGACTTCGTATTCAATAGTAGAGCTATACAACTTTGGTTTTCAATCCATATAGATCTACCTATACATGTGGGTAGGCGCATTTTAACCCTTTACCAATCAAATCAGGGTTTTCATGTCCATATGGCTGGAGGCTTTTTAAAACACTGTGGGAAGAGGACAAAAATGCTTGTAACTTTCCCTCAATTTTTTCCACCTTTCAAAGATAATCAAATGATTTGAATGATACTTAATTTGTCATCTGCAAATCCTTTCAATATAGTCAAATGAAAACTTTGTCATCTGGTAAACAGTTATAGGTATTTATATAAAGTGTGATCAGTCTGTGTGAAGATCTTCATGTGATCACATGGCCTATCTTTGTGGGACGCCTAATAGAGAGCGTGAGTTCTTTCTTTCTTTCTTTCTTCCTTCCTTCCTTCCTTACTTCCTTCCTTCCGTCCGTCTTTCTTTCTTTCAATCTGTCTTTCTTTCTTTCTCTCTCTCTCTCTTCCCCCTAAACCGTAAACCGTTGTAAAACAAACGTTGAAGACAGCTCGAGAACCCCTCAGAAACAAAATGCATCTACGTATAAATGCTATTTGTTGCCACTGTAGATTCAGATTGGACTGCAAATATCATACAGACTAATCTAAGATCTTCATTTTTCGTGAAAAAAGCTATTCAATGACAATCCAGTGATTTAAGAACCCTGAGGAGAAAGTCTTCTGGATACGTTTTGGCAAAGGGAGAAAATGCTGAAAACTAGCTCTTTGTTTTTTATTTAACACGTATCCTGCTAAATAAGATAAATGAAACTTTCAAGCCGATAGTTAAAAACCCGAATAACGGTATTTTAAACTTACGTTTTTTGTGTGAAAAATTTCTTCTTATCGGAGAGTGTAGATCCAAGATCAGACTGCACGTTCTGTGCAGTCTGATCTTGATCTACGCTGTCCGCAAAAGGTCAGTGAGTCGCGTTCGGCATCCTAAAGGTTAAACGCAGTGTTTTCTAACGTTTCAAAGACACATCATTAGAGCCATATTTAGTTTGTCGCCTGTAAATGCTTTCAATTTGGAAAAATCTAACATTTTGTCGTCTGGTAAGGAGTTTTAAACATCCTATGGACCCTTTACCAAACAAACCCCAGTTTTAACTACTAGTTTTTTCTCCTTTTGCCAAAATGTTTTCTCGTTTTTCAAAGACAAACCTCATCATTTAAAGCACAGTTTGTTAGTCGTCAAACATTGCTCTCAATTCTAACCAATCCAGAAATTTGTCGTTTTCAAATTTTATCGCTATGAATGAGCCCAAAATTTTGTCTTCTGGTAAATCAAACACACTATTAACCTTTAACAAACGATAAAATTTTGGACTCAAACAACAAATTAAATCTGGCTCAAATGAGAAATTTGTGATAGAAATTGTGGGTAAAAATGGCATAAGACATTGTGTAGGATAAAAGAACGTGCTGGTGACCATCATTTTTCTCCTTTTCCAATAATATTTTCCAAAGTATCCTCTCTCAGGGTCGTTCAGATACGAGATTGTTTGGTGAAGGGCTTACCCTTAGGCTGGTAAGCGCAACTCAAGGACTTTATGCGGACAGTGTAGATCAAGATCAGACTGCACACAACGTGCAGTCTGATCTTGGATCTACACTGTCCAATTAAAAGATTTATTTCCTTAAAAAAAAATACTTTAGCAAGAGGAAAATTTGCTCTTTTTCTATCGGCTTGAAAGTTTCATTTCACTTACATGTATTTACCAGGATAAGGGTTAATGTAAAACACAATAAAGAGGGTAACTCTACCGTTTACAGAACACTCTTTTCACGGGTTAACCCTTATCCTGCTAAATAAATTAAATGAAACTTTCAAGCCGATAGTAAAAACCCAAATAATGCCATTTCAAACTTTTTTCTCGTGAAAAAAAAATCTTCTTATCGGACAGTGTAGATCGAAGATCAGACTGCACGTTCTGTGCAGTCTGATCTTGATCTGCACTGTCCGCAAAAGGTCAGTGAGTCGTGCTTAGCAGCCTAAGGGTTAAGAAGTTAAGTTGACAGTACAAATTGACCCAAGTTTACAATGTAGGAAAATATCTGTATTCAATACCATTTTTGGTGAAAAGCTTGGTTATGGGTTGATAACTGTGTATTGAAAAGTAGGCTATTGCACTGTGATTTAAATTCGGTAATGTATTTACATAAATTAATTTTGAGGTTTTTTTTTTTTCTAAAATTTTTTTCTCGTCTTTTGTTCCAAGGGATTTTTCTACCCCTTTTTTACTCGGGGTCTTGTTGGTCCCTAGAAATCGATAACATGTACGCGTAAATCTATCAAAATGGGAAATTAATACATAATTATGTTTTTATAAAATCTTCAGCGATGAATATATAAACTCCACCTTTTTCAGCGACTGAAAACACAATCAGTTGAAACAGGCTTACAGGCTTGACTGAACCAACGGGGTGGTATAGATTCAGGATCAGACTGCACATTGTGTGCAGTGTGACCATGGATCTATGCCGTCCACAAAAGCCATACAGCACTGAAAAGGTTAGGCTTTAGTGATCTGTTTCATGGTAGCGTGCTTCGGAAATAGTCTGTACTTACTGTAGGACTGAACAAAAAAACATGAATGTAGACTGGATTTCTTGCCATATACGTATATTCAAGAAATATCCAAAATAGTTATGATACAGAAAAGTAATCATTCCAAAATTGATAGAAATACTTGTCCTGGGGGCTTATTTATTGCAATAAACGCAGGGGAGCCCGGTCTAAAATCGCAAATAAAGCTGAGGCATGATGAGCCAAAGTAGCTGATGGTGGGTCAGTCTGATCGAGTGGCCTCTTTATGCACTCCTGTCTCGGACTTTTGGAATTTGAACCATCAGTATGGGGAAATTTTAATTTGGTTTTCTGGGGCGCCCATACTCGGCCCTAAAGGGCTAGGAAAACCCCTGGTTCTACATCACCGTGCCGTCTTCACTTTCTCGTTTGGTATTTCTAAATAAGCCAGTTGCAAGGTTTTCCCTGGACTTTCTGGTAAGGGGGTCATTTGGACCCCTTCAAATGAATAAAAGAAGGCACACATGTAAATTTTGGGGGTCGCTTGGAAAATTTAGGGATCCAAATTTAAAGAAACTGGGGTCAGGGAAAACCCTGCAGTTGTTATGCTCTCTCGATACAAAATTAACGTGAGACCCTCTAACAATGTTTTGAACATTGACAAACTAGTCCCAATACTTAACAGTGGCAACTAACAACACAGACAGACAGACAGACAGACAGACAGACAGAGGGGAGGAAAGGAAGAGATTGACAAGGGATTGGGTTGCAGAAAATCGTGAACGATAAACAGAAAAAAAAAATTAGTCAAGCTGTTATTCCTTTTCTCCTTTTCCTACAATGTTTTTTATAGTATTCTTCCTCAGAATAGTTTAGAAATTGTTTGGTACAGAGATATACTCATATCTTAAACATTCTCGGCACAGATCTTAATGAAGCTCCAGAATGGGCGTCACAAACAGCAGATTTTTGTCACCCAACGCCTCCTACGGAAATTTGAGAAGACCGATAACCCAGCGGCAAAATCAAGAAAACCAAATCTATAGCAATGGAAACTTTGTACAGAAAGTAGGTAGAAACCATTCTCAGGAAATACCAATAAACCAGTCACAGAAAATAACATTACGACAGTCACAGGAAATTGCAACGAAGCAGTCACCAGAAATAACAAGAAACCAGTGGCAGGATAGCAAACTGTTGTGTGTATCTAATGATAACGATTCACAGTTAACAGGGTTTGGACTGAATTTTAACGATTCTGCTGAAAATGAAATTGAAGGACCGAAGTTGGAGAAATTTGATCTGAAACACTTGAATCGTGAATTCGAGAAGAAAGCCGTTCGTCTATATTGTGACTTGTGTTATAGAGCGAGAACTATTGAGTATGCCGAATGTTTTTGCATGACATGCGAATTGTTCTGTTGTAGTCTATGTGCCTCGAAACACGCCCTTGTCAACAAAACCTTGGGACATAAATATCTGTTTGAAGAAAATATGCCAGCCACAAAAATACCGCCTGACGAAACATTCATATGCCAAACCCACGAGGACAGATTACTACGGTACTTTTGTAAAGATCATGAAGTAGTCTGTTGTTCTACATGCATTGTTCAGTTTCATAATGAGTGCAATAGATTGTGTTCTATCAAGAACAACCAAGATGACATAGCTGGACAACTTTCACGTTCTGGAACTCTGAAAAAGACAAACGAAGATCAAGATAAAGCAAACGATTTTAGTTTCGTAAAAGAACTAACCACGAAGCACGAAAATGATGCCCATTCGTGTTGGATTACAGGCTGCAAAGTATTGCGAAAAGGACATCTGGTGCTGATAGATCATAACAACGATTGTTTAAAGATTATAGACGTTCGTGACAACAGGTTCGTTGCCTATGTCATCATTGGACGGCCGAACAAGCCCTGGGCTCTTTGCGAGGACTATAATGATAATATTGTGGTAACATGTGGTTATGAAATCCTGATCTTCGACTCTGTCATACTACAGGTCACTGAAATGATAACTGTGGATGATTGGGTTAGAGGTATTGCCTGTGATATAGATTTGTTGGTCTACGCCTGTACAAGCCCACGTCCTGCCGTTAGAGTCGTCACGATGGACGGGCTTATAGTTAACTCATTCGAGCTAAATACTGGTGGACAAAACCTGTTTGTTTGTCCCTGGTATCTAACCATGAGTCGGAGTAGGAACCACATCTATGTAAGCGATTGCGGAAACAATTACATCACATGTATAAACAAGAGGCACGACACTCAGAACAGATACCGTCACAGAAGCCTGGGGCGACCTCAGGGGTTAACATTAGGACCACGCGATAAGCTTTTTGTTTGTGGGCAGGGTTATGTGATTGAAGTGGCGGAAAATTTCAAACGTGAGCATGTTGTTCTTGAAGCTGATAGGTATCAGAGCGTATGTTTCGACGAGGCAAACAGTCTCTTCTGTGTAAGTTATGACAGGGTCAGTCGAAAATCAAACCTGATCAGTATCCTTTCAGTGACATATCGATAAAATAAATACGGAAAAATATGTTCCAGTTACTTTCGTTGGGCTAGTATTAGCTTCGAGCCCGCGAGATGTCAAAACTTCCCCATATAAAAAGGAAAATTTAATCTTGGCCTCAGGAAGGTTGCTACAACTTTATTCCTTCTGTTACACACCTTCGAATTTTAACATCAAATTATTGCAACTATTTACTTTATTAAAGGCCAAGAAATTTAAAAAAAAAAAAGTTGGTTTGATGGTTGACTGGCGGATGAATATCGTGACTTAAAATTTTGACGAGTGAAATCCGATATCAAGCTGAAAGTAGTCGTTCGCACGCAGATTACGTCATCACTGCGTACCGTATTTTGGAACTCGACTGATCCCGTGCCTACATCTTACCTCGTATGTAACAAAGGGTTTCCATTTTGAAATACTGCCAGTCAGTTTATCTGAAACATGGCAGCGCCCATGTATATCGATCAGCAACAGAACAATAGCCACTGTGATAAGCAACATGTTTTTGAAAAATGGTTACGGAATTGACAGACCAAGTTAGAAAATAAAGATACAAACTGTTTGTCAACGGAAATGTATTTGGAAAGATTTTGATAGAAAATCGTGACTAGTGTTTTCTAAGTGGAGTGTTACGATTTAAGAACGGTGAGTAGATCTATTTTCGGCGAAGAAATGTACCGTGTCGGTGCATATCAAGCAACGTGATATGTGAGACGTTAAACCGAGGTCCCGTATGACGGTGCTATACACCGAACACGATAAAGAACCAGGCGTAACTAAGGATGGGTTTCGTCCTGTATCTTCACTATCCCCGTAACAATACTAACAGCCTTCAGGGGGCGTCGCCCATGTGGGCAAACGGTGGCGACAATAAATAAATGCAAAATCAATCAATCAACGTGATACAAACCGAAGGACTTGATCAACGGATCTCCCGAGGTTTGCCAAATGCATATTTGGGATCATATTTGATACTGTTAGATGCGAATCTTTTTTTTTTTTGTCTTTGTTTGAGATTTTATACGCATGTGATGCATGTATTTCAGCCGGCAAATTCATAGGCATAATATGAAATGTGAAATTCGCGCTGTTATTGAAACAAATCAGACTAAATCTAGGACTCGTATTAACCAATCATTTCTCATTGCAATCTTATTCCTATTTTTAAGAATTTCGTAAAATTCAAGGTAACACAATTTCTGATTGGGTAAATCGAATGCTTTAACCAATCAGAAACTGTATTACTTTCCATATTTAGAATTTGACTTAGAACGTATCTTTGAATGGTAGGTGAAAATGGACACAGATTTCGCTACTTAGCTGATAAGGAAGTTTTGAAAATAAACAAGCTATGCTTGAAAAGGGGGCTGAATGCATCTGCGAAAAATTTCGACCCTGGTCAGCCTGCGTAATTCGCGCATGCTGACCGGGGCCGAAACTTTTCGCTATTGGTCGATTTTCTGTATGTCCAAGGACCAGTCTATTTCATGATTAAGTTGGTTGTTAAAAAAATGGATATTATGAATCCACGAGTGTATGATGGCTTGCTTGATACCATGGATCACGGAGATACATTTAGCCCCCTGTTGCCAGAGCACGACTCAAATCTACTTGGACGAGAGGACAAATTGTTTTCGAGCGCGCTGTTTGTCTTTACTAGAAAAAAATAAAGTATGAAAAGAAGAAAGACATTCGTTTGGATCAATTCATAGTAAATGTCATTGAACAATCCCCCTTTTTTTACCTCATGTGTCAATAGGCCAAGAAAGATTTTATTCGACCTAAACAAATACATGTATCTCATCATGTACAACCATTACCAGCATTTTTCTCCTTTTCTCGCAATATTTTCCAAAAGCCTTCTTCCCCAGGGTTGTTAAAACTCGTTAAATCGATGTTGACGCCGCTTTCAACATTATTTCAGTCACATCAAGTCGGCAAGTGCATCTTTCCACGCGACTCTGGATTTTCCTGTATCATGACTTCATGCCACTCGTCACAACTCGGCCGATTCCAACTTGATCACCGGATCATCCGAGGTATGCCGAATGGACTTCATGCATCACTAGTTGTAAGTCACCGGCTGCTTGCCCGCTTAAACCTTTACTACACAACAATCTTTAATTAGTTTAAATTCAAATCTTTCGGACATGAGAAGTCAATGTAAATTATGGGATATACCTTTCCGAGGGTAGAAAACATTAAAGGACAAGGAGAAAATGCTGTTTAACCAGCATTTTCTCCTCTTCTCACAATCTTTTCAAAGACCCTGCCCATCAGGGTTGTGAAAACTGGAACTGATTGGTAAAGGGTTTAAACACAGCGTATACAAAGTTCAACGGCGAGGGAAGACATGCCATGACAATCATCAATTTTCGAAAGCAGCAAGGCCGAGATGGCACTCGAACTATCGAACCCTGGATGGCAAGCCCTGTGCGATACTGACAGAACTGCCCGTCTAATACAAAAACAAAGTAGTTTAAAAAAAAAAAAAACTCGTCGCCAGATAACAAAATTCTAAACCTGTCGAATTTGACAGCATTTACAGGCGATAAATATAATGTGGCTCGAATGTTTGAATTTCTTTAGAAAACGAAGAAAACATTGTTGAAAAAGGCAGAGATGACGGTTACCACACTTTTTCCTCAAAGGCTTTTTTTCAGGGTCTTCAAAACACAGGTGTGTGGTAAATAATTTTAAAGAAAATGCTGACTTTTCGAAATATAAAAAAGAAAAAAGAAAAATCGATATTTCGCTGAATATTGATTACATACTTTTGTGTCCCAATTTCATATCAATAATTAAAAGTCTTGAATTCAATTAGTGCAAAATATGTAACCTCGACCTCTCGACCTTGTTCAACAGCTGAATAGTTCAAGTGATAGAGCGTGAAACTTGTAAGCGACAAATCTCTGCCCACTTATGAATGTAGGTTCAATTTTTACGAATAACCAACTAAAGTTACTAACAGTCTTTCGGACGAGACGTTAACCTGAGACTGCTAAGCGCAACTCAATGACCTTTTGCGGGCAATGTAGATCAAGATCAGACTGCACAGAACGTGCAGTCTGATCTAGGGTCTACACTGTCCGATACAGAGATTCCTATACCCGAAAAACACCTTTGATATTGCAAATATTGGGTTTTTACTGTCGGCTTGAAGATTTCATTTTACTTATCTAGCAGGATAAGGGTTAAACAGAGGTCCTGTGTGACTTGGGATGGTTTTGTCCTGTATCTTACAATATCTCCTGTAACATAACTTATAGCTTTCTGGGGCGGTCGCCCATATGGGCAACCGTTGGTGACGATAAATAAATGAATCTTCAACCAATCAACGGCTGACAATACAATCCCTTAACCTGCTAAATAGATTAAATGAAACCTTCAAGCCGATTGTAATAACCAAAAAGTTGCTATTTCAAAGTTATTTTATGGGGAAAATATCTTCTTATCGGACAGTGTAGATCTAAGATCAGATTACTCGCTCTGTGCAGTCTGATCTTGATCTACAAGGTCCGCAAAGGGGCCTTGAGTCGCGCTTAGTAGCCTTACCCCCCCTGTCCCACCAAGTCGAAAATTTCACCCAATGCGTACCGAATTAAATTCGGCGTATTCGTTAAATGTTCGTTCCGCCAGCGGTTTGTATTCGTTGATTTTCGTTCGGCAATCGGCGATGTTCGCTGTCCTTCAAAAATATTTTTGTGCATGCACAAAAACTTCCGACGAATGCAACGATCATAATTTTCGGAATGCGTTAGGTAAAGGCCTGCAGAGGGATCGGTAGGAGTGTGTTTGACCTTCGGGCCTTTCGTTCTGTTGTCGTGAATAGATCGCAGCGAATTCTTGTTTGGAATAATCGTCATGTTCGCACCGAATGTCTACCGCTTTCATATCGATTAAGGTGCGTTAACGTACCGACCGGACCGAAAAGGCCAACGAGTCCCCAACGACACCTGTTTCTCGAGTATGATCGCCGGACGTTAATATCGATTATTGCATAAAATGTGCCTTTTCGGGCCGTTATAAGCATGTATTAACGGGTAAAAACCGGGCGTTAACGGGAGAAAACGTGTATTAATCAGTAAATTCACGGGCCGTTAACGCCCGGCTTTGTACTATCAATATCCTCGATTCGGGCCTACCTTGTAAACAACGTTTGTTCTTGTCAGATTTCCCCTAGACTCCGACCATCAAACTGTAGGAACTGGTACAATATTACTTTACATAGCTTGTTTTTGATGATATTAGTACACCACAAACAAAATTTTGCACAGGATCTCAGTTTAATCGAGATCTGAACAAAAAATAACTCGTGAAATGTACTCTGAACCAGCTACATCTCACCCACTTTTTAACGTGATCGGTAATTCCCTCGCTTGATGTAGATCGATTCCTCTGACGTCTTTCAGTTACAGAAATTCATATCCACTCATTCATCCCAGTTGTAATCGTCCAAACGTGTGCCAGTTTATCCAACATAAGTCCACTTTGTATTAAAAATCATTAGAAGTGAATTTACACCGAGAGAATCAAAACTGTCAACAGGACTAACGGCCCTTCACTGCTCGTAACAAAAATTTCTTCGCCGACTTCCGGTTTTGACCCATTTAGGTACAGTACATTTGAAGTTCGCTTATTTGTATTTCTATGGAAATATTTTTGCTATCTTTGCAAATTATTGCTAAAATACCTTTACTTTATGCAATAATAGCATTAATTTACGTTTATTTCGGTCGTTAACATTCGCAGAGGCCCTCAAAATACTTTAACACCCTCGTGCTTCGCACTCGGGCGTTAAAGCATTTTTCAGGCCTCTGCGAATGTTAACGACCTCAAAAACGTGAATTAACCCTATATTCCGTAACGTGTTTTCAGCGACTGCCGCTTGAATTGCCGTTTGAACAACGTTCCAGCGGGGTTTCCTTTTTATGAATCGTGTATTTTGGGTGATAGCTTCATACACCTTGCAGATGCTGGGCTGTGTATATATGTATAATATCCACAATTTTTTTTGAAATTGAAATTAGTCAATGGGTTTGTCACATCTCTCCAATGAACAGAGGCAGCAGCTGATAGCAGCGCTAAAATTCCGAAATGAAATGTTTGCAACGGTAGAAGCTGCTGAAGGCTGCTGAACCAAGGAACACTAGCAGCAAAAAGGAATATTTATCACATACATGTCATTCTGGGGCAAAAACATGATGAAATCTGATTCGCCGAGAGTTTACGGGTATACTAGTATTCGGTATGTTCAGTTGAATGTCTCACACGATTCGTTATGGGCTCGTTAAGTATGCGGTTTAAGCGGTTGGTGAACGTTCGATGTTCGTTATAGTCGTTACTCAAACGGCAGGAATTCGTCGAGGTTTCAGAACGAAACTAGGCATAATTCGGAGAAATGACGTTGGCTATTCGAAGTATTCGCTACAAGTTCGTTATTTTTTCGGTGCACTATCGGTGAAAAATCTTTCAAACAAGAGTTCACCGAATAAACATGCTACGAATACTGCGAATTCCCATCCGAATTTTCGGTATTGTTTCGCTGCGAATTTCGGTTAGGTGGGACGAGGGGGGGGGGGAGGTTAAGGTTAAAAGTCTGAAAAATTTATATCTGATAAATAAGCAAGACTAAACAAGAGGACGGTAGAGATCTAATATCAGACTGCGCGTGATGTGCATTCTGATCTTGATCTATGACATCCGCAAAAGCCCATGTTTTTGCCGATGGAGCTGAAAGGGTTCTTTACCAAACGACAACATTTTAAACTCCACCAGATTGAAAGTACGGATATTTGCAGACGACAAAATAAATGTTACACAAATTATACTATAATGTTTTTTTGTTTTGAAAGGGTAGACAACAATGTTGTTTGGCAGCATTTTCCTAAAATGTTTTAAAGTGGTGTAAAATGCGAAACATGTCTGTTTGTTGGAACGTGTAAGGGAAGCAACTCACGTTTGCGGTACTTTGAATTCGACGTTTGATTTACCTCCCCTAGATAGTAAATACACTCAGCAAAAATTAAAAACCGCTACTTTTGTTTCTCCTGCAAATTTGACCAAGTAAAACACAGATAAATGGAAACAAGATATAACATATATCTTCACGTTAGGCATGGTATTGTTATGAAAAGATTCTCGATTCTGCCAAAACCAGGCATGTCTTTTTAAAAAGAGGGAAAACACATAGGTTACGCATGCATGGTGTCTCTAAGCAAAAAAGGTTAAAAAGAAAGGCTTAAATTACTGAAATTTTGTCAGCAATAAGAAAAAACATGAAAATTATTTTCTGCACAAACATATAATCCGAAGAAAACGAGTATGAAGTTTTCAAGAATTTGATTTATCAATTTTCAATGTTAAGTGAATGGATACTGAATAAGCTCCTTTAACCAGAACAATTCAATAATTTCTTTTCAGACTTAGGCTGAGCTATGTTATTACACTGATCAATCATTCTGCAAGAAATGAAACCAAATGAATAATCTCTTTTCTAGACAGTGATGCAAAAGGAAACGGTCTACGGCGAATTACAGCTTAAAAGTGGCGGTTTATCAGTTTTGTTTAGTGTAGATAAGATTTTTAAAGTATCGTGAAAATACGATTGAGATTATTTTATCGTTGCCATGCATATGCAAATTTTACCTGATAGGAGTAGCTTGCTTTCGATTGGTTGATTGAATTGTTATTTACGCCGCTCCCAATATCAATTCAATCATATTATGCACAGGGCTCATTTATTCAAGTTTCCTGGGATGCACCTGTATTTTTTTTTTTTCCCGGTCAAAGAATTTCAAATAATGATCGGGTCTTTAGCAGGAAATTTCCATTTGTTTTACTACGCAAATAAACCTTTTCATAGCCTAGTCTATTGCGGACCGCATAAATCAAGGTCAGTCTTCACGGAACGTGCAGTCTGATCTTGATCTATGCCGTCCGCTTGTTCAGACAAAATCTTTCCGGGTTTTGGTGGATTGTACGAGGTACGATCAAAAAGTTCTCAGCCCAAAATACTTCAATATAATGACGAAAATAGCCGATCAGTCGATAATTTAATCTTATTGAAGGTTTTAGGTTGAGAAAATAGGATTGCGACACTTTTGAAGTCACTTTGAAGAGGAGAGAGGTATGTCAAACTTACTCGAGGCATCTGCTTTTGCTGGACAGTGCACCTGCTCACAAGTCGCAAGTTGCCATGACTGTTGCGACTAAATGCAGCTTCGAAGTCTTTCCTCAACCCCCCCCCCCTCCCCGTTTTCTTCTGATTTAGCCTCCTCTGACTTCTATCTGTTCCCAGAGCTGTAAACCAACCTTCATAGATTTTGATTAAAGTCCCAACAAGAAAGGGTTTAGAAGCATGAAATAAATAAGATATTTCTTTTCAGTGAAAGGTCCAAATTTATTTCATCTCATGAACATCATCAGTAATATTTTCACGAGTGGCGCAGCCACTGGTGAAAATATTACCGATGAAGTTCTCCGATCTTTCACCAAGAAAAAAAATCCTCTATGTCACTGAAGGAGTTTAGGAAATACTTCAATTATTACTGTTGCGAATAGTGCAAATTTGTAGATCATCATGGCTCTCACCCAACAACTATTCTAAATTACATTCTTGTTCTAGATTTAGAAAGTAACACAATTTCTTACAGGCTAGACCATTTTGGTTTAGCGTACCAGAAATTGTGTTACATTGAAATTAAAAAAGCAAAATCTTTTAGAATTAGACGAAGAATGATGTAAAGAATGATTGGTGAAATTTTCAATCAGATATTTTCTTTTGAAGACAAGATGTTAATCCAGCTCATCGTCGGAAAAGGAGCAGTTGTTTCTGAAAATAATGCTTCTGAAAATAGAAGTTGATTGTACAGTAATGGTTTATAGGGTAACGCGTTAAAATACTTAAGTACTCATGAGTACATAAAAAGGATTATCCCCTTTTCATATCTATTTGCCATGTTGTGAATAAGCTACGTGGATAATCGATTTATAGTAGCATTCCTCAAATACTGGTGTCAAAAAAAACCTTGCAAATTGATCCGAAATGGGCCCGCAAAATAAATTTGTCCACTTTTTTTACCGATCACAAGTAAGTATTTATTCATTCGAAAAAAAAAAAGGAAATAAAGATACCTTCGTAACCTATTGTTGTGATATATTTTGTCTCTGATTATGGTCGGCGAGTCATAGTACCACACAAGTTTCGAATTGTATCGGTACGGGCGCAGGTAGTATGAATAGGGGAATTGTAAGCTCCAAATAACATATGTATAACGTTACAGTTTAGTTAACCTGTTATATCTACAGAACGGGAATGCATTAGTATTGATTAAAGCACACAGAATGCGGCTTTCTCTAGCCTGGCAATGTTATACCTCATAAATCAGATTACAAGAACATTTCCAACCTAAAACCCTAAGGATGCTAAAAGAGACCCTATCTGCCTTTTGGAGACAGTTTAGATCAAGATCAGACTGCACAGTTCGTGCTGTCTGATTTTTAATTTACACTGTCCGAGTTGATATTTTTCTTTTGTGAAGAACTTTTAAATCACAGTTTTTCGGTCTGTACAAATGGCTGGAAATTTTCTCTCAATTTATTGAGAAGTGAAAGGATCTTTATTTTAAGATCTGTAGTTTGCGATAACACAACAATAACAGAAACAAAGATATGTACTAAGGACCATAATTGAGGCTATGCATAATTTTTCGTTTGATTCGAAAGAAGACCCTTTTGGAACAGGAATTCCATTTTTAACGAAGAGGGACTTGATGTTGCTCATAGGTTGTGCCGGGTTTTGTGCCTTTGTTGTTATACTGGTGCTCAGTCGGCGGAAGTGTCGTGACGGAAGTGACGTCACACATTTTGGAAGTGATTTACCGACAATTCCGCCCTATTTTAGATGGATTACAAATGAAACGGAGATTTAGATGGTATGGTTAACCTTTGACTTGTGTAAATTCTTACACTGGAATATATATTCAGTCATCGGAATTGTCGTGACGGAAGTGACGTAACACGGTTTTAAAGTGATTTGCCGACGATTCCGAACTCTTGCAGATTGATCAGAAACGACACAGAGATTTACATAGTATGGATATCCATTGACCTCTGTGATAAGTTTTACTGGTGCTAAGTGACCGAAAGTGTCGGGATGGAAGTGACGTCACACATTCTGGAAGTGATTTTCAGACGATTCCGCCTGTTTTAGATGGATCACAAAAGTATCGGAGATTTAGATCGCATTGACTTCTTATGACCCGTGTAAGTTGTAAGTGAATGTTGTTTTACCACAACAGACAAAAATTGTGTTTTTTCTTTTTTGTCAGTCTTCGTAAAATCATCTTAAGGCGATAATTTTGCGATACCCCTGAGCGATACCCATCTAACCTTGATTGATAAATACTTAAAGGCGTTACAGCGAATTATTTCTAGCGCAGAGAATTTCGTGAAATTTGACACAGAAACACTTCAAAGTATGTTCTTTCAATATGCGAAGAGACAATCAGACGTTGCCTGATGAACCAAAAAGTTTTGAGCCCACGAAGAACATAACCCTTTTTTCAAATTACACAAAAACCCAATTATTGCAGCATACGTCAGAATTTTGAGATTAAAATCTTTAATTTCAGTCAAATCATGTTCTATGTGTTTTAAATTCATAGTGAACCAATGGATCCTCTGACTTTGATGAGAAATTAACAGATATTTCAAATTAATGATACGCTATCTATGTTTCAATAAAACCCTTAGCCAACAAAAATGCTTATTTTATCACAGAAAATCAGGACATTATTTGACCCTCAAAAAAATCTAGCCCAAAGATTTTTCTCATTTTTCTCAGAAATATACATGATTATATCCTTTATCAAAAAATAAAAAAAAAAAAAAAAAAAAAAGATAGGTTGCCAGGCTACTTTTCCCAATATTCGAACTCAGTTACCTCCCTTGGAACAAAGAAAGTGACACAAAACACCCAAGATTTCAAATTAAGATGTATTAGTTCTAGCACTAAATCATGATTTTTTCACAATAAAGATTGTACTGTGTCAACCCTTTCCTTGATATAGTCTCGATTTAACATTGGTATGGGACGGCTTTGGAAAACATTTTGGTAAAAAGGGTAATTGTTCATTACAAGCAATTGTGCCTTTCCCCACAACCTTTTCTGCACAAACGGTTCTTTTAGTCTCATTTAAACCTTGTTTAATTTGTTGTCAGCAGCTTCTTTCAAATTTGAAGTTATAATTAATTCATTTAGGAAAGGGTTAATACCAAATACATGTGGTATATTTTAATAGATGGGAGAATGGAAGAACAATACAAGTAGAACTGTCCAGGAATTACTCAAAGGCATAGATTACTTACGAACCTTATAGCAAAATGAATCAAATGATCCTGATTTCTATCAATACCCAGGAAAGAGGGTTTGAAAATGTTGAAAAGGAGAAAATGCTTGTAATTTTCTCTTTTTACCACACTACACTTACTATCCGGATAGGTAATGTCCGACAAATGTACATGTTCCGTTTTCGCTGTTTAGGAATGATTTACACCTTCATAAACTGATCTTTAAGATAAAATGTATCTACCACTACTTTCTCCACGTCTTGCAACAAAAATCAGTAGTCCAATAATAGTACTACAATCAGACAAAGTTACTAGCTAGAAAACAGAGAAGCGAAGAGACATGCGCAAAAATGTTGCGCACTGACAACCCGACGAAACGTCTTTAACGCGCTATTTGCTCTTATCTCTTTACTACACGACAAAAGTGTAGAGTTGTTCAAATTGAAAGCACTTGCAGCAAACAAATTAAATGTGGTTAAAATGGGGAAAGTTGTGTGAGAAAGGGTAGAAAACTTATAGGAAAAGGTTACCAACATTTTCTCCTTTTCTCACAATGTTTTGAAAAGCCTTCTTGGTCAGGGTCGTTAAATATTCGGGATTGTGTGGTAAAGGTGTTACCTCATTACAAGACGACAAAAATTTAGACTTGTCCAAATTGAACGCGACAAATCAGTTGTGTTTCAAATAATGAAAACGGTACATGAAAGAGTAGAAAATTTTGTGGGACAAGGAAAAAAACTGGTCACGGGCATTATCTTCTTTTACATTTTTCCCATATCTTCTTCTGAAGGGTCATTTAAGCTTGTGACTGTTTTCAGTACAGAGTTCTGAAAAGTAAAAGCAATAAATATGACGACTCAAACCGGCTGTTTTCCTCTAAAGTGCTTTGTCATTTATGAAGACATTTTCTCATAATTTCTGGAGAAATAAGCAATAAAATGTGTAAATATGATATCGTCACTTTCTTACGTAAAATTGGATCAAATCTTCACCACAAGACAACATTTTTAAGACTCGCCGAAATTGAAAGCGGTTGCAAACAGTAAATTCATTGTTGCTCAAATGATGTCCATAGTCTTTTAAACGTTAGAAAACATTGATGGAAAAGAAAAAAAGAAGAAGTAGAAAAAAAAAAATGCTAGTAATCTGACTGGATTATAAATAGACCACGCCATACACTTTAGAATCTTGAGAAACGGTGAACGACAATCCTAAAATAGTTCCTCAAACTTGGTAGCAACATACAGGAGTTGAAATATGTGGGTAGCTGGTTCGAATTCCTAGCTAGACAAATTTCTTTGAGTATTGATGATAGTCACAGCGACAGGATTTATTCCACTTCCATTGCTGATCATTGTTTCGACGATGGTTATGTGGGACAGCAGCAAGTGGCTTGGGTAGAGTATTGTGAAAAGTAATGGTTAAAAGAAAACCTCCAAAAGGAACTTAGATAGGTGCACGGGCCGCCTTGATATAGCTTAAAAATATTGAAAAAGCTTTAATCTATCAATCAATCGACTGACCGACCAACAGGACGACCATTCTATCGACCGACCGACCGACGGACTTGTTACCAGCATTTTCTCTTTTCCCAAGGGTGTTTTTCAAAAGTCTTTTTTTTTTGTCAAGGTCGTATTTTGTAATCTTATACACCCCAATTCAAATTGAACATCAAAATTTTACACATCAAGTGCATTAATCTTGTCTTTTGCAAAATTGCCTTAATATGTCACAAATTTGAGAAATAAAATGGTTTTGAAAAACCATCGTGGAAAACTGAGACAATGCTGGTAACGATTTTCACCTCCCAAGATGTTTTTCGACAGTCTTCTCTGCCTGGGTCATACCTCAATTTATATTGATTTTCCAAATTTTACTAGGGACCTTTTAAAGTTGTGTGTTGCAAAATTGATTTAAATCGTCACGAGTTTCGGCAATAAACAGCAATAAAAGCATGACCAATCAAGGACTGGGACAGATTTAATTGTTTACGAGACGACAAAATTGGAGGATTATCCTATAAGTGAAAGCACTTGCAAACGACAAAATTAAACTTAATTTAAATAATGGAATTTGTCTTTGAAACGGTAGGAAAACATTGTGGGAAAATTATGACGTGTTGCTTAGAAGCATTTTTCTTTTTTCCGCTTCGAGCTATGTTTTCTAAAGCTTTCTTCCTTGAGATCAACATTAACAATAATAAAGCTTGGTGGTTAAGGACAGAAATAATTTAACTCTTTACCAGACGACGATTTTTTTAGACTTGTCTAATTGGAAGCATTTACAGAAGACAAAATTCAATATGGCTCAAATCATGAGATTTTACCTTAAAAAGGATACAACTCATCGTCGAAGGAAGGAGAAATACTGGTTAGCAGCATTTTCTCCTTTTCCCACGATGTTTCCAAAAGTCTTCTCTTAAACAAGACATTGTTTGGTATAGGGTCAAAGACTGAAATATAGTTTAAGACAGAGTCCAGTTAATGCATTTTATCGATTAAACAGTTCTCTGCTTTATTTGTAAGGTTTCAGTCATTAAAAAGGCGGAAGGATACTGTATGAAAGGTGTGTTTGTTTTCCTTCCTGAAATTAATGAAAACATGACAGTTTTTGCGCAGTTACACCTGTTTGTTTGCGGAAGCATAGATGAGACATGCGAGAAAAAAAAAAAACCCTCTTGGCTACGAGATTTTAACACAGTGCCAAGACTTAGATATATCTCGTGCATTCTAAAAAAAAAAAAACTTTGGTTGATCTGGTTATCAAATCACTCGGATGCATTACGTCACAAATGTGATATTCACATACGCCCTACTTTTCTTAACCGGAAATAGACCGTTTTACTGCTTCTTAAATAATAATACGCCAATTACAAACTGAAATCACGTGTTACAATTTTCAACCGAAATCGTTCTTCATGCATTTCTATTGACACATAGCCTGTAAATTCATTTTCTGTTGGGATTTATCAATTTCATTGGCTGTTCAAACCGATAGATTGATAGATTATATAACTTAATAGTAGAACTTTGTTGTTTTCTTTCATCAATGGTTTTCATGGAGGCTGCCATGTTTAATGTCACTAAAAGTATTTCAAATACTCCCTGATACGGACAAGGTTAGATTTAGTACCGAATTGGCTGACTTGTGACGAGTGATAGGCATGCTAGAAAAGAATCAAAGTGCTCCAAGTTCTGAAAAGCGGACAGATTTATGGAGCAATATTTAGCAGTAATATGGAGGAACGAAAAGACAAATTTTCATCACATGCAATACATGGTTATAGAATTGCTACATGGAACAAGGAACGGCAGGGTAAATGAGGGTTGGTCAGCCAAGCAGGCTTGTTCTGATTTTATAACGTGGGTGTCCATGTATGAGTGGTTAACTGATCTCGTGGACTGATAAGCCAGCACATCAATGTGACGCGGTTATCCGCTTGTATTAGATGTTGAACTGTATCATACGTGTAGTCTTCATGGTAGCATTATGGCGAGGTTAAGCTCTGTCAGCTTTTCAAGTAAACTGAAAGTAGAATGCGTATGTAACAGTATACTTTGTTCCAGTCTAAGAGACCCCAGTAAACGGATTTGCTACACAAATTTGGTACTGTAGTGGAAACAAGATGTTTGGAAAAAGGTAACCACTCATGTATTTCATCAGATATTGATTACGTCACATTCATGACATCAGTAGTACAGGGTGTACGGAAAGTAAGGTAACACTATTGTGCATTTATGATATGGCTTTTAATTTCAGATGGAGAGATAAAATGCGCATACATGTATATAAAATACATGTATTTGAGTCTTTTTCTCAGGAAAAGGTACTTCTGATTTGAAATCTGTATAAAAGTGCGTAATGGAATGAAAATTGAATGAAATTATCACACACAAAAAATACTCACATATTCTATGTATATGTATATATGTTTTCATCTCTTCATCTGAAATTAAAAGCCAAATTATAGACGTGCACAAGTTTACCTTACTTTCCGGACACCCTGTATTATTCTAAATTTATTAAAACATATTTCATTCTACAGAAATACAATATACATGAGCAATACAATACAATCAATTAACAAATATGATCCTGCAGAAATGGATCGGAACAAAAGCAAAGCTTATAGAGTTCCTGTCCAATTTCCGGTTATTGCGTATGTAAAGTACGATACATTAAGTCAAAAAAAAAAAACATATGAAGGAAAAAGATGGGGGAAAGTTAGGGGGTGCAGATAGGTGTGGAGTGTTAGGCCTACTAGTGACGATTTCATCTATAAAAAACCATATATAGAACCAATAAAAACTTTACAACCTGACCGTCACTACTACGTAAGTATTTACTAGTGCAGTTTATAAAGATGAAGATAAGAATGCTCGGTAAGAATGATAGGGTATATTTACTTAGTAAGATTATTTAGGTATCATGTATTAATACACTGCTAAAAAAAAGGAACACATGTACTCTATTTTGATCACGATAATTCTTTCAGTACAGAACAATACAAATAATTTTCTTTTCGTAAGTTCATTCGCTATAAAATCTCAGAAAAGGCAAAACGATTTGGTTTGTACAAAAGATGTATGGGTTATGCTTGTAAAAGCCGTCTTTTTTACATGCCACACAGGCTTTTAAGAGAACCGGAAGTGTAATTTTTTCTTGACATTTTATTCTTTCAAAAATATCAACAAAAGATGGGAAAAATATGTGTTCTTTAACAAAAGAACAAGGAAAACAAATTTCTTTATTTTCTTCTTTACATGACTTATCAGCATTTAAAATCAGTCAAACAAGAAAAAGACAAAGCCATTCTGTCTAGAAAGAATGTGAGTTGTTGGTTTTCAGAGCATAAAGACTGAGTGTTTAGCAAAATAAAATATTTGAATTTCGGTATTTGTGTGTTCCTTTAATTCTTTTGCACAGTGCCAATCGAATCGTTTATTGTAGATCCATACCAACTATTTGTATTCTGTAGCTCTCCCTTTCTCATTGAAACAGATGAAATCCATAAATAGTGAATATATTACCTGACTATTTCCACAAAAAGTCGTCTCTTGGCCACACGATGATAACTCGGGGCAACGACTTAACTATCTCGTGGTAGAGAGATTTCGTTACGACATAATCCTTGCGGCCAACGAAAATGAGTAATAATTCGGAGCCACCAGATAGATATCGTGGCTATCAAAACTTAACTTGGTGGCCTTGAGATATTTTTATTTCCGCTTGCACCTCTGTTTGTGTTGTGCTGTAGCTGATTTTGTAACTGATCAGTTTGTGGTAATTTAAGGGATAAGTAGATTTTTACCAATAGTTTAAGTTGCAATATTCCAATTCATTTTCATATTTTTTTCACATGTATTACAACCCACGTGACCAGTGCTACCATCCACATACTTTTCTGGATAAGTATTATATGAGCTATGGTCTGTGAAAAGGGAGTTAAATGCATCTGCAAAAAGTATCGATTCAGGTCAGCCTTCACATTGGAAGATACCTTTTTTGCTTTTGGTAAATTTTTTGCCTGCCCAAGGACCATTCTACCTCAATGATTCACTCGATTCTTAGACAAAATTGATATTATAGATCCATAATTATGTGATGACTTGCTTGGTATAATGCATCACGGATATACATAAACCCCCTTTTGCCATAGCATGGTTCTTACAGAATCTATAAGTTTTCTGAGTTTTTTGGAGTGTATAAGAGCCCTTCTAAAGATACGTACGAGTAGCATGTGACAGTTTTGGTCTGAAAATCCACACATGAAGATTGTGTGACACTACGTACCGACTTTAATCCTTAACCAAACAATCCCAAGTTTCTGAGAAAGAAGTTTATTGGAAATGGCAATTTGAAAGTAACTAAAATCATATGACTTATCTTCAACGAGGTTGAAAACGTTGTGGGAAAAGAAGAAAATGCTGGTTAGAAAGAAACCCTTTGAAAACACAATAGGAAAAGGACAAAATGCTGGTTACCAGGATTTTGTCCTTTTCCCATTGTGTTTTCAAAGGGCTTCTTTCTCAGGGTCTTTAAAACCCGGGATTTTCTAGCAAAAAAAAAAAAACGGAATTGTTTTGTAAACGGTGGGTCGTTTTACGGATAGGGCGATCAAAGGGTTTGAAAAATTAATAAGTGTATGCGTAGCCTTACAAAAAACGTCGTCACAAAAAACCAGACAAAAACTGTCACATTACGGCGTACTTAGGATGGTATTTTGACATCAAAATAACCACATGCTTTAGACTTGTCTTAGGTTAGACCTTTTTAATTTACAAGTTTCTCATTTTTCTTCACTGTTTTAGTTCAAACCTATTTATTTTACATCATTGAGAAATAAATTCTTACAAGTTGTTGGAGAGGTAATCAAACCTTTCCAACTGTGGTGAGTTTAAAAGGTAGACTGCCTCAGAAGTTGCTGTCTCAATCCATTTTTTTTTTTGCGAAATCGTTTTTTTACACAGTCTGTTTTGTCATGGTGTTATAAATAAACTGAAATCAAAAATTGAAAAAGGAAACAGACGTGGTTTGTTTTTATATGACGGATTTCAAAAAAGATTTGTTAATTTGATTGCAAATAACCTCTCCAATAATTGTAATTTTTCATTAAGCAAGTAAAAAATCTGAGCAAAACGAAAAAAAAAAAACTTTAAAAAAGGGAAAGAACACTGCGGGCAAAGATCACCTGACTTGAAAACGCGGGAAGGTCATGCGACTGAAATGTAATGGATGAGAGGTTTCTATGCAGCGGCTTTTTTCCCCTCATTCTTTTAATGTCTTACTTGTTTGTTTACATGTACCAAAGTATATTGAAATTAAAGGCCAATAAACTATTTGAAAACACTGATGCTGACCTCTCCTGGCTTCTTTTTTAAGGAAGCCAACTTGTTTTAATTGCTCTAGACCTTAACCAGCACTCCAACCGTAATGTTAAAAGTTTGAAGTGTCGCACCACTGCGAACTGCTTCCGGGTCGCAATAGTCAGAAGTAAGAGTAGTCCCGTTTGAAAACTGGACAGCAAGCACCTCCGCTACACTTGTTTGTATTTTAGAGAAAATAGAAGGACAGGTTTAAAATGTCTTTTTGATATTGACTTGATGCGTTTTGTTGATGCTGAGTGCAAGCTTGTTATTTCTTTGGAAACTATTTTGTGCCTGTAACCACATAAAGGAGAGTGGTCTTCCACCAGGAGGAATCTTTTTTCCAGAGTAATTTGTATAGAACAGTTGTGTTTGAGGTGGAATAGCAAAAAACGCAAGCTGTTGAGGTGCCATCTGTTTAGCTTCTTGTGTATGCCACTGGAACATACATTTTGCCAATAAAAGTACAGGAAAGGGCCAAAGATGGCGATTTTACTCTGTTTTCATGCATAAAAAAGCCAGTGTTTTGACACCTTAAAAAGTTACCCCAATCCCCGCTAATCTCTGGATTCAAACCCGAATCTCTAATTATAACCCTCAACTCTTTGCCGTGTCAGAAAATTTCAGACTTGAACAATCTGTAACCATTTGCAGGCAGCTCATTTTTTTTCGGCGTACTTCCTGGTATTGAATGAATAAATGAGCCATACTCTAGCAAAAGAGGGCTTAATGAATCTCCGTGATGCATCATACCAAGCAAGTCCTTACAGTATTATACATTCCCCTAATCTGTTTTGTATAACAGCCAATCATAAGGTACACTGGTCCTTTGACCAATAGCGAAAAGTTTCGGCCCAGGTCAGCCTACGCAGACTGCGCAGGCTGACCTGAGTCGATACTTTTCGCAAATGCATTAAGCCTCCTTTTTACAGAGCATGGCTTACATGTAATTTGCGATTATTTGTGTGGACATGCATATTCTGCGGGTCTCTGCAGGCTTTTTGTGGGCCGATTTACGACACCAATATACAAGGTTTGCTATCGTCGCTTGATACCCTACGGCGCTTATTCACAACTTACCAAATGGATTTGATAGGGGATTTTCCTTTTATCGATTGTTATGGGAGACCACTCCTTCATGCATGGCTTAATCCCGATTTAAATACAATACTTATAACAACTGCGTTAGGGAGAATTCTCTTTAGCTCAGTGGTTATGCCGTTGGCCTTTCGTCCGGGCGTTCTAGGTTCTAATCCTGCCCGATCCCTGTATTTCTGCCATGCATTTGTTCATTTGTTCCTTTGTTAAGGACTTTGTTCGTAAGATTGGGTCTCGTCCGGGATTGGCCATTGAGCCATTAATCCCATTTGTTGTCCAAAAACGGACTTTCTGCCTAATAAAGGTTTGAGTCATCAATAAATGATGACTTTAAGAGAGGGTGTGTTACGGGAGACCACTCCTTCATGCATGGCTTCATCCCGATTTAAATACAATACCTAACAACTGCGATAGGGCGATTTCTCTTTAGCTCAGTGGTTATGCCGTTGGCCTTTCGTCCGGGCGTTCTACGTTCGAATCGTGCCCCGTCCCTGTATTTCTGCTATGCATCCGTTTATTTGTTTCTTTGTTACGGACTTTGTTCGTAAGACGATTTGATTGGTAATGTACTATTTTTTTTATAAATGTTATACTATAGCCCGTTACTGTAAAGCTTACATGAACTTTTAGACACATCAACAACTCCTTTTCCAACGATGAGTTGGATTAACATCTAATCTTAAAAAATAGATCCACTTGAAAAGTTCACTTTTCAACAATTTGCAAAACAACGAGAAAAAGCCATTGCTTGCATGTTTACTTTTCATTATTTCTCTTCATAATGAACCACAAAAGAGATTTAATATTTGTATTCCAGCGCCTCTTACGCCGTCTATCCTCTTTAAAAAGATCTTACTTGTTTCATACAGAATACTTTGAAATGTATTATCCCATTCACTACCAACAAGATAATTTTTTTTTCGAGGTTTAGAAATAGATTTTAACATTAAAAAAAGACGATTTTGCCTCGTGTGGCGGGGGTGTACATCCAAGATTAGTCCGCACGTTCAGTGCAATCCGATCTTGATATATGCCATCCTCAAAGTAATTTGAATTGGCATTGCTAGAGAAAAGGTTAAATTTTCCAAATGATATCTTTACATGCAAGTTTACAGTTTCAAAACTTATCTTTTACATGCATACCAAGCAGTCTAAGACACTATACACGAGGCGACAAACAAAAATACAGCCAGACGTGGGATGGGAAAACACAAAGACATACGCATGCACGCGCGCACGCAAACATGTAGTCTCAATCCTCTTATAGTAATTTCTACAATTTTGAAATTTTGATACTTTTCTTTCGTCTATACTTATGTAATGTTTTAAAAGTCGCGTTTCAGTCATTCGATATTTTTTTTCCAGTTTGCCATGATGAAAAATTACTGACTTAACAATGAATGCAAAAAGTGATGATTTATACTCGATTTTATTTTCTCTAACGCTTTACCAGAAGACAAAAATTTAGCCTTGTCCAAATTGAAAGCATCTACATTCGGCAAATCATTTGTGATATGGAGGCCTCGTACTCGATCCTCAATCGAACTGCTAAGTTTTTCGAGGACAATACACTTTAAAGCCATTGGCTAGTAGTGGTGACACCGAAGGCACACGTGAATAAGCTATCTATCGGCGTGAAATGGCAGAAATAACTTTGAAAGTGAAGCGAAAACCAATCAATCGGTCGGTCGGTTGGTCAATCAATCAATCAATCATCAACGGAACCAAGCAACCAACCAACCATCCGATCAATCGATCAACCAACAACCAAGCACCAATTAGCCAAGCAACCAAGCAACCGACCGACCGACCGATCGAACGATCGACGGACCAATCCTCAGAGGCACAAAAAATAAACTAGGGATTGCTTCGTTAAAGGTCAATCGCATGCTTAGAAGTCCTTATTCATGCCAACTCCCCTATTTAGAGTTTACTTTCCGTTTCATGTTTCCAATATTTTTCTACGTGTTCTACTGCTTAGCAATTATTTACATTACTAGAACATGCACGGAGTGCACGCAAAATATCTCAGTAAAATCTAATTCTTAACTCTTCACAGAAAGGTACAATTTCAAATTCGTGTAAAGTGAAGGGAGCTGCATTGGACAAAGTCAATGGGTCTCAAATGGTTGGATTTGTGTTTGGAGTGGTGAAAAATATTATGGGATAAGGAGAAAATGATGGTTACCAGCATTTTCTCCTTTTGCTACATTGTTTTCAAAAACCATCCTCCTCATGGCCATTAAAGGCCATATAGCTGCCAAGCAATGTGGGCGCTAAAATGCATTTAAATTTAAATCTATGTAAATTTTAAACTATGTAAATCTATGTGCCACGAGATGACAATCTTTTATTGTACGGTCGATCCAAGTGTTAATCGCTGGCAAAAAAAAAAATGAAATCTAAAACTAGGTTGAAATGTGCCAGGTCGCTGTATCTATTGTTTACTTTTTACCTGTTTTGAAGATCCATTTTTCAAATATACATTAACAGATTGTCATCTTCACAATAATTTTCATACTCTTAAATGGTATTATTCATATATAAATGCATTTAACACCCTTTTGTTTACTTTTGGCAACTATAGGGCCTTAAACACATGGGTGAATAGGCTTTTGAAAACACTTTGCAAAGAAAGAAAATGTTGATAATCAGCATGTTCTCCTTTTCCTAAAAGTCAATTGGTAGTTAAAACATAGTTTTAAGTGCTGATTTTCAAATACAAACAAGAAAAAGAGCTACGGATCACTTTAAAGTTTCCCTATACACTCTATACAACTCTGGAAGTACAGGTTAACCTATGTTGGGCAAGCAGCAAGTTAACCTTTATTCTGCTAAATAAGAGAAATGAAATTTTTGAGTCTATAGAAAAAAACCTGCATTTTGGTTATTTCAAAGGTATTTTTGGCAGACAATATGGCCTGCAACACGCGAAAAGGGGCATTCGGACATTTGCGTAAAGTGTCGTCTCGGATCAGCCTGCGCAGTCCGCGCAGGCTAATCCGAGACGGCACTTTACGACTACATTAGATTTTGTGCTACAGTAGACTTTCGTGAAACAGAAAATTACATAAAAACGGAAAGTGTCGTTTCGGATTAGCCAGCGCGGACTGCGCAGGCTGATCCGAGACGACACTTTACGCAAATGTCCGAATGCCCCTTTTCGCGTGTTGCAGGCCAGTTATGTCCTTATCGGACAGTGTAGATCAAAGATCAGACTGCACGTTCTGTGCAGTCTGATCTTGATCTACACGGTACGTAAAAGGTCAGCGAGTCGCGCTTAGCAGCCTAAGGGTTAACATTTAATATAAGGTTGCTTTAGACAGGTGTTTGCTTAATACAGGTGTATTCCGAGATGAACTATGCCCTATGAAAAGGCAGTTTAGTACATCTGCAAAAAGTATCGATTCAGGTCAGCCTGCGCAGTCTGCGCAGGCTGACCTGGGTCGACACTGTTTGCTTTTGATTAATTTTTCTGCGTGTACATGGACCATTCTACCTCAGGATTTAGGCGGTTTTAGACAAAATAGATTTGATAGATCCATAATTATTTGATGATTTGCTTGGCATAATGCATCACTGGAGATGCACTAAACCCCTTTTGCGAGAGAATGGCTTCTAAATCTACATATTTGGGTTCTTTGCAATTCAATTTACGTTTGCTTTACAGGTTGTTTGCTTAATGGAGGTGGCCAAAAGGACAGGTTTTAATGTATTTAAAGATAGATCCTTACAGCCAGAGAGAAAAAAACGCTGTAAAATTTTTATAGACTGTAGAATGGTTCAAAATTTATTCAGTTGTGTAAACATAGAATAAATGACCGATATGTGGTGTTAGAGATAAATACATGCACCGGAAATCTTTGATTTAAAACCGAATACGTCACAACAGTGATTTCTTTGATGGCTCCAAGAAAATGAAATACATTTTCTATCGGTCGTTATCTATGCAACCTTCCAACCGTCATAGGCAACAATTGGCATGAAGATACACGAATGGTTGTAGTTTCATAAAATAACGATGAAATGGGTTGAAAACTGGCTGGTTCCATACCCCGGCTAGGCATACTTTCTTTCCGAGGAAGGATTATAGTTACTGCGGCAGGATACAGTCCTCCCTCACTGCCCAATTTTGGAAAGCAGTACATGGCTTGGGCATTATCTCCCGCTAGATGGCATTCTACAAATACACATCTATCTAATTTTGGCATTCTGGGTACAGAACCGGACTACTTTTCAAAACAACAACCGTTACTTTGAATTTCAAAATGAAATAAACGTTTACTCAATGAAACGCTACCTGGTGCAATTCATTCAGTTATGATCGGCTAGCATGTAGCCAATGCATCGGCCATTTATTAAAACAGCCCCTACATGCTTGGGTAATAGGCTAATAGCTTTGGTATAAGTCCTACTTTTCCCAGGTATACGGGGATGGGTGATGCGTCATAGCAGACAGGTCGAATCTTCGAAGAATATGACATGCGCAGACAACGATGGCTTGGGAAGAATATCGGGCGAAATACTGGTAAAAGAAACACCAGGAAAGCAGGGGTATGTGCACTGACCGCCGCGTTAAAACTGAGAGAATGTTGTAAACGGCGTTAAACACTATGTACAATGATAAACAATTACAAAAATTTTACAAAAAAAGTCTAAATACAGCGTATCTATCAAATCTGTGCAAAACAAAGCACCTAAGGGACATTAAAATGTGCTTGTTTTAAACCGGTGCTTGCTTAGTTCATGTGCAATTTAACATATTTGCCCTATCTGGAAACCTAATATATGCTTGCTTAATCAATATGAACCATGCTCTGTCAAAAGGGGGCTTAATGCATCTGCAAAAAGTTTCGACTCATTTCAGCCTGTGCAGTTTGCGCAGGTTGACATGAGTCGAAACTTTTTGCTATTTGTAAATTTTCTGCATGTCAAAGGAGCATTCTACCTCCAGATTCACTCGTTTGTTAGACAGAATGGATTTTATGGATCCATAATTATGTGATGATTGGTATAATGCACCGCGGATATGCATTAAGCCCACTTTTGCCAGAGTATGACTCATAAAGGTTGCTTGCTTAATAGAATTAATCCCTTAGATAAGTTTTAATGTATCTTCATATAAATGAGTGGTGCTCTGGCAAAAAAAAAAATTAATACATCTCCGTGATGCATTAAACCATAGGCCTCTGAAACTCCATTGGTCTATCGAGGGATACCGAAATTTTCATTATCGGACACAGTTACTATAAATAGCACATTGGGTATCCCCTCTGTATTGTATATAGATATATACGATAAACAGGGAGTCACCAATGTGCTATTTATAGAAACGGTGTTAATGAAAATTTGAGTATATTCTGTGATATACAGGCGATACACGAATGTGCTATTTAAGTGCTCGATGATCGACCAAGAAAAATTTTAGTGTTCCGTGATAGACCAATACAGCTTCAAAGGCCTGTGATTAAACCGAGCGAGTCATCACATAAAATATTTAACTGCGTACTCAAGTATGGGGTAGAATGGTCTTTTGAAAGGCAGAAAATTTAACAATAGCAAAAGAGTTTCGTCGCAGGTCAGCCTATCATCGCGGCGGACTGCGAAGGCTGACATGGGTCGATACTTTTTTTTTTTGGGCAGATGCATTAAACCCCCTATTCATTGAGCATGGCTCAAATTTAGTGTCGGTTTTAGCACTTCCTGTTTTTAATCTCTTCACGACACTACGAATTTCTCGACTCGTCCAAATTAAAGGCATTTGCAGACGACAAATTAAATGTAACTGTACACAATCGACTCCTTCAAATTTAAAGCATTTGCAGACGACAAATCAATTGTAACTTAAATGGTGAGATGTGTTGAGGGATGGGTAGAAAACAATGTGGGAAAAGGAGAAAATGCTGGATACCAGCATTTTCTCCTTTTCCCACAATGTTTTCAAAAGCCTCTTTCTTCTGGGTTTTAAACACGGGTTTGTGTGGGAAATGGTGTATCTTGATAAAGTGAGATCGATGTCTGCCAACCCGGAACAATAAAACGGATTGGTGAGTCGGTCGAGTCGATAAGTTATATTGATTTATCGATTTCTGCTTGTCTGACAAAAGGGTGCTAAAGGTAGTAGACCCCTAAAGGAAAACAGCTATTTCCACTATAATATTATCCTACAAAATTTGCTTTGATTAAAAATGAGTATTATTGTACTACTTTAACCGAGCCACTTTTTCTTTTTTTTCCTTCTTAGAATTATCATTTATAAATCTAAAACCACTATGTTCTCATTACAAAGGGAGATAATAATTACCTCCCTTTTCAGGAAACTAACAAAAGTATCAACAAATAATTTCAAGATAGACATGAAAGGAATCTCTGGTCGGTTAAAAATGTGCAAATGTATATCAATATAAATCCTTATTTATTAACTAACAAGAAGTTTTATTCCATGTTGCACTAGAAACATTAGGAGTCTTAATACCTTAATTTATTTCATGCTTTCCGGTAGGTTATCGAGAAATATCGGTGAAATATTTTTCGATATTTCATGGTTACGATCAGTGAAATATACCGATTTTATATTCTAACTCTTTCAGCTGAAGGTGGAAACAGTTGTTCCCGCGCACTAGTTACCTAGGTAAAATGCGCGTGCCTCTCTACCAGATGGAAATATGACGTAATTTACCCTACATTTCTCGCGCTTTACGTAATATTGTAATGTGTTGCTATGCGGAGGAGGTACGCCACGGGGAATAACCGAAAAGAACTGTACTGGATTTTGATGTAAGTCATCCCAAAAAGGGGTTAAAAGCATGAAATAAATAGAATATTTCTTTTTGTCGTTGAAAGATCGAAATTTATTTCATCACTTGAACATCATCTGTAATATTTTCACGAGTGGCTGCGCCACTCGTGAAAATATTACTGATGATGTTCACTCGATGAATTAAATTTCGATCTTTCACCGTAAAAAAACAAATATCCTCTATGTATCTCCGCAATCCGTGATACCAAGCAAATCATCATACTGCTAAGGATCCATTAAATTCATTTTGTCTAATAACTGACTGAATCATGAGTTACACAGGTCCTTTGACAAGCAGAACATTTAACAAAAACAAAAGGTTTCGGCCAAGGTCAGCCGGCGCGGACTGCCCAGGATGACCTTGGTCGATACTTTTTGCAGATGGATTAAGCCCCTTTTTTCACAGAGCATGACTCATGTCTGTTTGTCTCTTTATCTCCCGAGTCGAATTTGGGAATGACGACTTTGAAATTAGGATACTGAAACGTAAATTTATGTTCAATGCACTTTGCGATAGAAGTGTATGGGAGAAGGAGTATGTGGGAAGAGCAGCAGGACATCCCCCTCCTAACCTCCTTTTCTTTTTTTTTGGGGGGGGGGGGTGTCGAAGTATTGTAAGACCCTTTCATCCGCATTTCCTTTCCCACCCCTGAAGTTAGACAATTTCATTTTTTCCTTCTGCACTAAAAAAATCGGGTTTTTTTTGCATGTTAACTATAAGCCTATTCGATGTGCACCACTCACCCTCTACTCTATCCTCCGAGGAATATAGAAGAGGAAACAGTTCGTTACAATTTTACCTTTGCCACAATGTTTTAAAAAAATCTTCTGTCAGCAATGTTTTAACTCGTTCGCTTCCAAAATGACTAAAATTCATAATTTTGGCTCTTTCCACTTCTCCTCAAGACAATATTTAACCCTTTGCCAATTTTCAATTTAGACAAGTTTACATTTTTTCGTGTCGTAAAGAGTTAAGCATATTAAGGACTTAAGTAGCGGACAATGAAGATCCAAGATCAGACTGCAGTCTAATCTTGATTTATACTGTCCGCAAAAGTGGGTTAAGTCACATCGTCCTTGGCAGCTAAACTCCTTACCAAACGACAAAATTTTGGAATCGACCAAATTCAAAGCAGCTGCAGACAACAAAATGAAAGTAGTTCAAATGATGGTTTCTGAGTTTGATAGGGTAAAAACCTGTGTGGAAAGAAGAGAATGCTGGTTGCCAGTATTTCCCCTTCTCGACAATGTTTTCTGAATCCCTCTATTTCAGAGTCCTTAAAATTCGGGATTGTGTATCCAGAAGTTACTCCCGCCGGGTAGCTCAGTGGCTAGCGTAGCTCACTCGTGACTTGATTATTGCTGGTTCGATACCCAGTTGAGGCAAACCTTTTTTTTTTTCCAGGCGATCTTTTGCCTCTAAACTCTGATGCATGTGAGAAAAGTAGTCTGTGGTTTGTAAAGAAAGTCGTATCAGTAATGGTGTGAGAAAACCAGGAAATACACGCGTATGTGAACTGGCCGACGTGATATGAACTGAGCTGTTAAAAAGGCGTTAAACTCAGGTACAAGCAAAGTAAAGAGCTAACCTTTACCACACAATCCCGAGTTTTAAGGACCCTGGTACATAAGACTTTTGAAAACATTGTGGGACAAGGAGAAAATGTTGGTAACTAGCATCTTCTACTTTTCTCACAATGTTTTCGATCCATCCCCAAAACACTAATTTCAATTTTTCAGGCACATTTATTTTGTTGTCTACAAATGCTTTTAATTAGGACAAATAAATAATTTTCTCATCTGGTAAAGTGTTAAGGGTTAGATTGATTGTATGGTGTTTAACGCCGTTTTCAACATTATTTCAGTTATATCGCGGCGGCCAGTGCACCTATCCATGCTTTCCTGGAGTTTCTTTTACCAGTACTCCGTACAATATTCTGTCCAAGCCACTGGTTGCTTTCACACATAACCATCGTCGAAACAATGATCAGCGGTGAGAGAGGAATGAATCCTGTCGCAATGACTGTCATCAATCCTCGGAAAGAAATTGGCCGAGCTGGGAATCGAACCAGCGACCCCCTATTCTTGAGTCCTGTACGCTACCGACTGAGCTACTGGGGCTAGGCGTTAAGGGATAGAATACCCAATGCAGGTAGACATACTATCGATAGATTGTGTAATTCTATATCATTTCAACATCCAGACAAAGTTGAATAAAAAAAAAACACGTTAACCCTTCCTGTGTCAAAAACAAATTAAAGTGCCTTTTGCGGGAAGTGTAGACCTAGATCAGATTGCACAAAATCTTCAGTCTAATCTTTGATCGCGCGTCGTCCTATATATTATGTTCGAAATTCTAGGAAAAGAGTCTCCAAGGTATAATCGTATGGAAATTTTATCTGATTTATCGATTTATATACACACCCCTAGTCTTTTTTACGAATTCCAGAAAGAAAGCTTTTGAAAACATTGAGGGAAAAGGGAGAAAATGCTGGTAACCAGCATTTTTTCCCTTTCCCCACAATGTTTTCTAACTATTTCAGAGACGAATCCTATCACTTGACTCACATTTGATTACTTTTGTCGTTTGCGGATGCATTCGATGTAGACTTTTCTAAAATTTTCTAGTTGGGTGAAGAGTTAAAGGTAAAATTTAAAACTCAATAGAACTATAAACATTTTAAACTGTGCATTTAGTACTGGACATCGTGTCGAAACAAAAACAGGATCTTTGGAATATAGGAGGATTGTTGAACAAACATTAAACAAGGTTTGATTTAAATCTTTGTTAAAAGATGTTTTCTTGAGCCCGGGTAGCTCACTCGGTAGAATACAGGGCTTAGAACCCAGGGGTAACAAGTTCGATTATCTAGTATTCTTTCCGAGGACTGTTTATAGTTTTCCTTGAGGATCCATTCCTCTCTCACCGCCAAAACATGGTTTCAGCGATGTTTACGTTGGAAAGCAGCCAGTCGTTTTGAAATAATTTTGTGTGAAATGCTGCATAAGGAATCTCTGATTTCATCTGTGTTGTCTGCTTGTTTAGTCAAGCTTATAAGAAAGAAGGATCTTTCAGAGTGTAAGTTTGTTTTTTTTCGGCGAAAGAGCTTAAGTTTATATAATTGGCACTGAAAGAGCCTACTCTTTATCAAACGACGAAATGTCTAAATTGATAGCATTTGCAGAAAAACAATATTACTCAAAAAGTCAAAATTTCTTTTGAGAGGGGTAGAAAACATTGCGGGGAAAGGAGAAAATGCTGGTTACCAGCATTTTCTCCTTTTCCCACAATGTTTTCAAAAGGCAATATTCTCAGGGTCGTTAAAACTTGGGATTGTATGGTAAAGTTTTCACTCTATATGAAATGATTCCGTATACACGACCCGGAGGAAGAGGGTCTCTGAAAACATTGCGCAACATAAAGAGTCGGATCTCCCAGCCACATGTCCCACATCTTACGGGTCCATGAACTCTCATTTCGAGGCCAAGCGCTGTAAGTCAGTCGGTAATGTGCACGGCTTAAAAATCATAGGGTCGCGGGTTCGAATTCCCAGCTCAGTCGGTTTCTTTTCGAGTCATTGGTTGTGACAGGATTCATCCCTTTCTCACTGCTGAATATTGTTTCAACGATGATCAGGTGGAAAAGCAGCCAGTGGCTTGACAAACTTGCCACCTTATCCAGGACAAACTGATTCACGGTTTTGAGTTGTCGACTGTAATTGCTTTGAATTTGGACAAGTCCCAAATTTTGTCGCCTGATGAAAGATAAAGTCAGGTAAGCGACAAGGAAGTAATCGATTCTTTTCTTTGTAAAGACCGAGCAAACATTTTTGAGCGTAAATGACTGCGTTGGTTTTTGACCTACTTCTTGTTATTGATATACCCGAATGAAAAAATACTAGTTTGCTATTGGTAAAAAATGTGGACATGTTTAATCGGCGGTCTCCTGCTGGCCTATTTGCTGGCAAATTTTACGACACAGCATAGTTTTAAGCAGCCACTGTTCCCTTTTCAACGATGATTTGGATTTAAATTTTATCTTGAAAAAATATTATGATAATGTATCAAACTGAAAATCTTACTTTTTATCAATATGCAAAAGTATTGCTGGCTGGGTTACTTTTCATTATTTCTTTTCATATCAGCCCTTCTACTGCTAAGCGCTACTCAAGGACCTTTTGCGGACAGTGTAGATCAAGATCAGACTGCACAGAACGTGCAGTCTGATCTTGGATCTACACTGTCCGATAAAGAGATTTTTTTTTTCTCTCTAGATTAAACATCTTTTAAATAGCAATTTTAAAGATTTTACTATCACCTAGAAAATTTAATTTCACTTATTTAGCAGATTAAGGAAGAAACCAAAAAGAGTTTCAATATTAAATTCCTCGCAGTACCTCTTACGCCTAGTAACTTTTTGAAAATATATTTTCTTATCAAAAAAACAAGGGTCCTGAGTGGGTTAGTGGTAAAATGTAGGACTCGCAACCTCCAATGGAGGCCAAGCCTGACTAGAAGCACTGGCTTCTTCGTGGGAGTGTCCTTGGGCAAGACACTTCAGAGCTCTATTCTTGTTCTGGTGAAACCCAGGACATACATGAATATGTGAACTGTCCCCGTGATAAGACTGAAATAATGTTTGGTTTGTTTGGTTGGTTTGTATTGGAGTTTAACGCCATTTTAACAGCTTAGGTCATATCATGGCGGTAAGTGACGCACCTATGTGTTTCCTGGCTTGAAATCTCACACCAGTACTGACACAACTTTCTTTCCAAAGCCACTGACTACTTTTCTCACATGCAAGAGGCGAAAAATCGCCGGAAAGAAAGTTTGCCGCAACATGGTATCGAACCTGCAACCTCAAGGTCACGAGTCAGATAAGCTATCCACTGAGCTCCCCGGCCGGGCTGAAATAATGTTGAAAACGGTGTAAAACACCATTCAATTAATTATGATTAATCACTTGTTAAAAATACCTTGTTATTTCACAGGGTTTAAAATAACACAGATCATAATCAGAGTGGACAAAACAGACTATAAATAACTACGAATCAGTATGTTTAAAAGAAACTGGGAGACAATTGACAGACATGCAGAAAAGGTAAGTATCGGTTACGCCCTACCTATATTATTGAATCTGCTTTGGAAAGAATAGAAAACATTGTGGTAAAAGGGAGAAAATGCTAATTACCAGTACTTTCTCCCTTTTACCCACAATGTTTTCAGAAGCCTTTCTCCTCTTAGGGTCGTTAAAACAAGGGATTTCATGCTTAATCCAGGTACATTTTAATATAATTGCCTCTTAACCCAAAATATGTTTTCTTAATACAGAGCTGCTCGCTTAATAGAGGTGATCGCTAAGAAAGGTTTTAATGCATGCAGATTACGTCATAAAAACAGCTCACGTGTGGGCAGGATACGTTGGTTGAAAAAGTATTAGCTACAGTGTTAGTAGCGATACTAATACTGATGCTGATACTGATGATGATGATGATGATGATGATGATGACGATGACGCTGCTGCTGCTGCTGATGTTGATGATGATGACGACGACGATGATGATAATTATTATAGTAATTGACGACGAAGATAATGCTGCTGATGAAACTGATAATGATGAAGAAGAAGAAGAAGAAGAAGAAGAAGAAGAAGATTTTTTCGTGTTCCATCTTTCAGAAATAAACTATATACGGTGGTAATATGCAGCATAATGTTGCGACAGTGTTTGTGTTGGAGGGCAGTCAGTGGCTTGGAAAGACTGTTGATGGAAGTACTGGTAAAAGAGTGAAAAGGGAAATTAATGCATCTGCGAAAAGTATTGACCTAAATCAGCCAGCACGGACTGCACAGGCTGACATGAAGCGAAACTTTTTGTTATTGGTTAATTTTTCTGCATGTCCAAGTACCATTCTCCATCAGGATTCAGCCGCTTATCAGACAAAATAAATTTTATGGATCCATAATTATATGACGACTGACCCGGTATACTGGATCGCAGAGATGTATTTAACCCCTTTTTGATAGAGCAAGGCTCATATACACTTTTGTTTCCAGGCAACGGACGAAGATGGGGCAACATTCGACAGGTTACTGATGTATTTCCAGAAAGTTATACCAAACGACATTGATCGGGATATTAACATGGTCAGGTGAGTTCGATCTGTAGAAAGGGTCCTGAATGGTTTGGTAGTAGTGTAGGACCCGTAGCCTGGATGTCGCGGATTCGAGCATCACTGGAAGCACTGGAATGCGTGTAGGAGTGTCCTTGGGCAAGATACTTCAAAGTCGACGCCTAGCACTGGTGAAATCTAGGACATATGTACATGAAAATAGGCCATGCTCTGTAAAACGGGGGCTTGATGCATCTGCGAAAAGTATCGACTCAGGTCTGCTTGCGCAGTCCGCGCAGGCTGACCTGAGCCGAAACTTTTCGCTATTGGCCAATTTTCTGTATGTCCAAGGACCAGTTTATCTCAGGATTAAGTCGGTTGTTGTTAAAAGGTGGCTATTATGTATCCATAATTATGTGATGGCTTGCTTAGTACAATGCGTCCGGAGATGCATTAAGCCCCTTTTTCACAGTGCATGGCTCAATTATGTGTGCCGTCGCAGTAGTATGACTCAAATAATGTTGAAAGCAGAGTAATCAAAATTCAATCAATCAAGCAAACTACAGGAGATATGAGCCGTGCTCTGTGAAAAGGGGGCTAAATACATCTGCAAAAAGTCTCGACTCAGGTCAGCCTGCGCAGTCGGCCCAGCCTGACCTGGGCCGAAAAGTTTTTGCTTTTGGTGATTTTTTTTAATGTCAAAGAACCAGTCTACCTCACGATTCAGTCGGTTGCTAGAAAAAAAAGTGGATTTTATGGGTCTATAATTATGTGATGACTTGCTTGGTGTCATGGATCACGGAGATGCCTTAAACCCTCTTTTGTCCCTTTTATTATTTAATAATTAATCCTTGAACCTTTTTGAAACAGTTCTTTATTTTGACAGTCCTGAGCAAAAAGACTTATGACAACACCGCAGAAAAATGAGCCGAACCCCAGTAGCGCAGTCGGTAGCGTACCGGACTCAAGATTAGGGGGTCGCTGGTTCGATCCCCGGCTCGTCCAATTTCTTTTCGAGGACTGATGACAGTCATTGCGACAGTGTTCATGCCTCTCTCACCGCTGATCATTGTTTCGACGATGGTTATGTGGGAAAGCAGTCAGTGGCTTGAGAGATTATTGTGCAGAGCACCGGTAAAAGAAACTCCAGGAAAGCATGGACAGGTGCACTGGCCGCCGCGATATAGCTGAAATAATGTTGAAAACTGCATTAAATACCACACAATAAATGCGATAAACTTGGAAAATAAGATGCATACCCCAGACCAGTATCCCCTTCCCACGAACGTCAAAGATGTATGTTTATTTTTTTTTTTGCGGAATATTTCAAAGCAAAACGAATAAAAAAAGGCGGACCCTATAGATCCAAGATCTTATTTCCCATTACATGCTAAAAACATCTTTAGTTGAGTTTAACTATCTTATGTTTAAATAGTGAAATTTCTAATTACAGAGCGATTACTTACTGGATATACTGTTACGAAAGTCGGGACCTTCCAGACGAAGGATTGGCTGACGATTGCCCGCTCAAACTTCTGTCCGAGCTACACCATGAACGAATGTCGTATGCTGTTGCCTACGAAAAGCTGTGCATGTAAATATGCCATATATGAACCATGCTCTGTGAAAAGGGGGCTTGATGCATTTGCGAAAAGTATCGAACCATGTCAGCCTGCGCAGTCCGCGCAGGCTGACATGGGCCGAAACTTTTCGCTATCTTCAAATTTTCTGCATGTCAAAGGATCATTCTATCTCATGATTCAATCGGTTGTGAGACAAAAATGGATTTTAAGGATCCATAATTATGTGATGACTTGCTGGGTATAATGCATCACCGAAATGCATTAAACCCCTTTTTGCCAGAGAATGGGTTACATGATTTTCTCTCGGTTTTTTTTTTTAACAAATTTCCGTCCCCTTACTGAATCTTGACACAATAGAGGTTTTATTATCAATTTTTAGCTCTTTTCACGTAAAATGTCGTGGTTGGATTGAATAATGGTATTAACACCGCTCTTAACATTATTTGTGTCATATCATGGTGAAACCTAACTTATTTATATATTTATGTATGCACTAGGCTAGGGCTCTTAAGAGTCTTGCCCAAGAATCTCCAACGAAAGCCCCAGAGCTTCGAGTGAGGATCGAGCCCTTGGCCTCTGGATTACGAATCATACAGAACAGAACAGAATTTTATTATGACTTGTACAAAGTACATCGTCAGTTGCAAATACAATATACAAAAACAACGTGGTACATGAAGATACTATCAAGATGTTACAAAAAAGACATATAGGAAAGAAATAAGCTGAAAAGTATGTTGATTAGAAATAAACAAGCAGCAGAGAGTGAACATTTAAGATCTATAAATCTATAATATTTCCAGTCGTTTTGCGATAGCAAGTTTGACGTAGACTGCAGTTCTCTTTATGATATTTTTGTCTTTGGATTTTTTTAACAGTTCAATACATTTATATATAGATGGGCGATTTCGAAAATATACAGACAAAATAGAAAAAAAATCTCATACACCGTCATTACTTGGCCACGCAGACCTCCCCTCCTATTTCAGTTAGTAATGCAAACAATAAATCAGTCTGAATTCTAATCTGCCAAAGAAATATAGAGTAGGACTTTCTTTGCATCCAATATTTTATCATTATTATTCAACAGGAACTTTCGGATCAAGACTACGAAAAAGTCTTGTGAACATTACACTGAATCCCGGAAGTTTCATCCTGAATATACACCGGTTACTGAGCAGGAAGCCAAGGAGAAAACAAGAAAATATTGATGCATAATATCAATGGCGCCACAAATCAGTTGTTTCTGAAATAGGGCACATTACAGCGGGTTAATTTTTTACGCCAAGGGCACCACTTGAACAAACTTCGTAGAGGTCCACGTGGTGATACTACATGACAAATATTTAAACGCTGGACCAACTGGGATACAATCTGGTTTTAATCGATCTGGAAATGAAAGTACGGTATTTTACATGTTAAAAAACACAAAATCAGTCGAAATAGAAAAACAAAGTTGGTACGGGCTCGATCTGGTAATGAAAGTACCGTATTTTTACAAAAACCACTGAACCAGTCCATATAGTAAACAATATGGTTACCTTCAAAGGCACTTTTCAAAAGCGAATAAAAATATAGTGCCGCCGCTCATGTGGCGCCACAATAAAGCACCATCTGTAATGTTACTAAGAGGAAAAGTACTTTTGAAAACCTCGCTAGACAAGGAGAAAACGCTAATAACCAGCGTTATCTCCTTTTCCCACAATCTATTTTATCCTATGACACACAAATTTCAATTGTTGAGTTGTATCTAATATGTCATCTGAAAATGCGTTCAGTTTGGACAAATCTGAAAATTTGTCGTTAGTTATGGTAACTCTTTCAGCGCCAAATATATAACGTCGACCTTTTTTGACGGCTGAAAATGCAATACTATGAGTCTCAGAAAGATTTTTATCTTAAAGGCTTGACTGAACAAGCGGATGGCATAGATCCAAGATCAGACTGCACGTTCTGTGCAGTCTGATCTTGATCTATGCCGTCCGCAAAAGGCTCTGATTTCGCCAATGGCGCCGAAAGAATTAAAGAGTTAACATAATCCGTATCAGACTTTCTGATAAAACATAGACATAAAAAATGGGGTTTACTTGATTTTGATATGTAATACATTTTAATTACAGGAAATTCGGGATCAAATGTAGACTTGTGAAAGGCATATCGAAATCCGGAAGTTATCAACCAGGGGATACACCGGATAGTATGGAGGAAGCCAAGGAAAAAATGAGCGCCATCTGGAATAAAGTATTTATAGAAGGAAAATGGTGGCCGGTCTATCCAAGATGGATAGTCAAAACTCTGAAGAATGCTCCACGAGCTAGCGCGGATACTGAAACTGAGAAAACGACAACGGAACAAGAAAGTAACAGAGCGGGTTTCAAAGAATTCTGGTTTTTGACGGACCCAGAATTGTTTATTTCCAAATGCTTTCCCGATGATGTCGAAGATCAAATGCTGCCAAAATCTAAACAAGTGAAAAGCCTGAAGAAATTCTTCCGACTTCCATATTTGACACTTCACTTCTTCAAAGATAATTTGAACCTTATTAGTGAGGACTCCTGTGTGATAGATGCGGAAAATGGCGTCGGAAAAGTTCATTTCAAGACGGACAAGATTCCATCCAAGAAGCTTGCATTTAGATACAAACTTACCATTCGAGAATGTAACGGACCAATGGACATTTCGGAAAATTTTGACATTCCCCGTCTTGTGCTTAATTCTAGAAATAAAGGGAACTTCATTTTTGAAGTCAGATGTCCCGAGGTTGCGGACTATACTTTAGAAATAATCGGAGGACCAATCTCGTCGGATCAGAAGAAAGTTTACATCGTAACCAAGATTATTTGTCGTGAAAAACTACCCAGTGTCTTACCGCTTCCACTGGACCCTGGACGTGTTGGTTGGGGGCTCGGACCTTACGCACTCGATGCAGGCCTTGAGAAATCCAACATCTGTGCTCCGAAGATTGCGATGGTAGCCGGTAGCAAGAAAGTACATTTTGACATAGAGATAGATAAAAATATCGTCAGAAAAAAGGAATACAAGGTGGACATGGTACAAGATGAAAATGGTTCCAACGAGGATCTTGCAGGTTTGAGCCGCTTTCTTTACTTTGTTTTATTTTAACTCTTTACCAGAGGACAAAATTATACATTTGTCCTTAATCAAAGTGGTTAAGCCTTTACCAAACGACAAAATTGTGGACGTGTCCAAATTGAAAGCATTTGCAGACGTTAAAGTAAATGTGAGTCAAAAACTGAAATTTGCTTTTTGAAGGAAAGAAAACATTGTGGGAAAAGTAGAAAGTGCTGGTTACCAGTATTTTCTCCTTTTCCCACAATGTTTTCAAAAGCCTTCTTTCTTTAGGTCGTTAAAACTCGAGATTTTGTGGTAACGGGTGAAAGATGACAAAAGTGATTCGGATTTTGGTATTTGTTTCACAAAGAACAGAAAACGTTTCCCTCCATGTTTTCAAACATGTCCTTTTTCACAAGCATGTAAAAACACAGAATTATTTGGTAGAGAGTTAAATAGTAAAAACCCAAATATTGCGATTTCAAAGCTGATTTCACAGAAAAGAAATTACTGTATCGAACAGTACAGATCATAGATCAGACTGCACGTTTTGTGCAGTCTGATCTTGATCTACACTGTCCGCAAGAGCACACCGAGTCGCGCTTAGCAGCCTAAGGGTTAAAGGGAAAATTGCACCTAAAGAGGGTAGAGTGACTCTAGGGTTTTAAATAAATGAAACGGATATTTAACAGACAGGGAAATTTAAATCAGATATCGAAATGTCAAGGTTTTTTTGGTTTCACAGTTTTTGCCGCTAAAATATTCCTGCTAAAGTGGCTTTAAAATCTCAACAAATGGGCTTTTTTTAGACATAATCCCGAGTTTTAATTACCCTGAGAAAGAAGCCTTTTGAAAACATTTTGGGAAAAGAAGAAAATGCTGGTAAGCAACATTTTCTCCTTTAACCACAATGCTTTCTACCTTTCCCAAAGCAGATTTCATTTTTTGAGTCACACTTATTTTGTCGTTTGCAAATACTTTCAATTTGGACAAATTATGTCGCTTGGTAAAACGTTACGGAGGCTTGCAACAAGATTTCGTTTCCCAAAGTTCCAAGAAAATCTTTACGAGAACTAGTCTTTGAGTCTTTCAGCACCAATTATATATGAACCATGCTCTGTGAAAAAGGGGCTTAATGCATCTGCAAAAAGTATCGACAGGGTCGGTCTGCGACGACCGCACAGGCTGACCTGAGTCGAAACTCTTTGCTTTCCGTCAATTTTCTGCGTGTCGAAAGATGTTTCATGATTCACGGACATGCATTAACTCCCTTTTGCCAGAGGATGGCTCATATATTAAAAGCTTAGAAAGATTTTAACTTATAGGCTTGGCTAAACCAGCGAAAGGTCTGTCCTGTAAGAGCTTGATCTAGACTCCGTTGAAGCTTCTGTTTTCGCCTAGAGGAGGACAAAGGTTTACAATAAAATATTGAAAGAAATACATATAGAAAATTGGAGGATTGTACCATTTCTTATATCAATTCATGTATGCAAATTATGTATAAGACGTAATGCACCTATAATGAGTGTATTTTTTAAATTATACATAATGTATAGTGTATATGTCATGTATAATATTTTATGAAATAGATCTTATACTGTTTGTAACGCCGTTTTCGCGCATTAAGGTATGAGTACAATTGAGCAGGCTGTATAATGAGTTGCGCGCATAGCTCAGTTGATATAGCCGCTAAACTATGGTTTTGAGGGTCGTGGGTTCGAATTCCAACGATGGTAAATATTTCTGTCTTTGTGATGCATGTTTAAGCTTTCTTCAAAAATTCATTTTTTAAAAAAACCCTTTACCAAACAACGCTGACTTTAAAAAAACTCTAAGGAAATATGATTTTGGAAACATTGTTGGACAAGGAGAAAATGCTGCTCACCAACATTTTCTTCTTTTCAAACAATGTTTTCAAAATCATTTCTCGACATATCTTACCATTTGAGCTGCATTCAACATGTCTTCTGCTAATGCTTCCAATATGGACCAGTCTATAATTTTGTCGTCTGGAAAAGAGTAAAGTCAAATACCAGTTTATCGCAGCTTAACCCTTATCTTGCCGTTAGCGACCACAAATATATTTTGCGGAGAGTGTAGAGCAAGATCAGCCTGCACAAACGTGCAGTCTGATCTTGCTCCACACTCTCCGATGCTCAAGTAGTAGTCTCTGTTATGTAAAACCAAATTTTATGTCAAATAACCAAATTTTATTGTTGTTATCGTCAACAATTTAGATTCGGCAGGTGACGGGTTAAATACATCTTCTTGATCAATTTAGAGACCTTTGGAGATCTAAACGTCATTATACTTTTTGTGGCCTCGCTGAGTGCAAAAAAAATGAAATAAATCCTTTTCATCTTTTTTTTTTGCATTAAAGCTAGAGAAATAAGACCAGAACCACAAAAGTGTACCTCATAACTGAGTCTTTTCAAGTGATGAATTTTGCTGATAATGAGCCTTCGAAATTAGGTTATCAAAATACGAAAGCTACTGATTGAAATTTCAGACTGTCTTAACAACCAGACGACAAAAATTTAATCTCTTTGATATGGAAAGCAGACGACAAATTAAATGTGTCTCAAATGGCGGTGCTCGTTTTTGATAGGGTAAATAAGAAAAGGGAAATGGGGAAAATGCTGGTCACCACCAGTTTCTTCTTTTCCCACTATGTTTTCAAATAATAATGATAAAAAAAAATCAAAGTCTTCATGTTCGTAAATCACGAGATTGTTGGGTAAAAGTTTAACCCTTTCCAAACGACAGTTTTTAGACTCTTTCAAATTGAAAGCATCTGCAGACAGAATACATGTAATTGATACAAATGAACTTAAGTTTTCTGATAGGATAGAAAAACATTGTGGGAAAAGGAGAAAATGCTGGTAACCAGCATTTTCTCCTTTTCCCACAATGTTTTTAAAAGCCCTGTTCCTCAAGATCGACTATGTGGTCCCAAAAAAATAGGCTAAGCAAACAAAACTAACATAAGGAGTCATGAACAACCATGGGGTTTCGAATTTCATATTGATAGCATTTGTAGACGACAAATTAAATGTGGTTAAAATGGTAGGATTAGTTTTTGAAAGGGTAGAAAACATTGTGGTCCCGAAAAGGATAAAATGCTTCTTTTCCCACAATGTTTTCAATAGTCTTTAAAACTCGTTAAATTCGTTTGTTTATAGTTTAACGCCGTTTTAACAGCTTAGGTCATATCACGGCGGTCAATGCACCTACGGATGTGTTTCCTTTCTCACATCAGTACTGACACAACTTTCTTTCCAAGCCACTGACTCCTATTCTTACATGCATCAGAGGTGAAAGGCGAAATATTGCCGAAAAGAAAGTTTGCCTCAATCGGGATTCGAACTCACAACTTCCTGGTCACGAGGCATGCTAACTACTGAGCTACCCGGCCGGATTTAAACTCGTGATTGTTTGGGAAGGGTCAACGTGGCCCTGCGTGGCTCAGTGGTAAAGTGTTGGACTCGTAGCTAGGAGGCCCCTGGTTCGAGCCTCGCTGGAAGCACTGGGGCTTTCACGGGAGTGCCCTTAGGCAAGACACCTAAGAGCCCTAGCCTAGTGCAGGTGAAACCCAGTACATATATGAATATGTGAGCTGTCGCCTTGATATGAATGAAATAATGTTGAAAGTGGCGTGCAACATCGTTCAATCAATCAATCAATCCATCAATCAATCAATTAATCAGTTTATTTCACTTCTTGTGTTTCTACAATAATTTTGCAGCTTTAGAAAAAATTGTGAGAAAAGAAGCTATTTATTGTCTGAAATATCTTTTTCCTAAATGTTTTGAAAATTGTTGAAAAAACGAAAGTTTCAGTTAAATCTGATAATAGATATAAGAAATCACTTAAAAGAAAGAAGATAACTTCATTTAAAACCCTTTACCAAACAAAGATCGTGGAAAAAGGAGAACCAGCGTTTTCTCCTTTACCACAATGTTTTCCACACTTTCAACGACACATCCCATCATTTGCACCACATTTATTCGATCGCCTGTGAGTACTTTCAATTTGGACAAGTCGAAACTTTTGTCGTTTGGTAAAGAATTAGCAAGTTATCTTCCAAATTCTTTAATTACCGCCAATTGTATAAAAAAGCCATTCAGCATTAGATCTTGTAGTATTTAGATTGCATACTAGTGTCATAAACGAGACCCGCAAATAGGCCCACGAAGACCGGCAAAAATTACTTGTTCTCCATGAGTTCTATGTCGTACGTCAGAATAAAATGAGTCGTGCTCTGGCAAAAAGAGGCTTAATGCATCTCCTTGGTGCAAGATACCAAGCAAGCCATCACAGACTTATGGGTCCATAATAGCCACATTCTTTTACAACCGACTTAATTATAAGGTAGACTGGTCCCTGGACATACAGGAAATTGACCTATAGCAAAAAGTTTCGACCCAGGTCAGCCTGCGCGGAATGCGCAGGCTGACCTGGGTTGATACTTTTCGCAGATGCATTAAGCCCTCTTTTCACAGAGCATGGCTCAAATGTTATGTTGTGTTATGCTATGATATGTCATTTTATGTTGTGCCATGTCATGTAATGCAATGTTGTTATTTGCAGCTTGCTTGGAAACTAAAGTCGACAAAAGCGCTTCTAAAATAAAGATCACAGTTGGAGTGCCGAGGGAAGGCGAGTTTGCTTTGCGGATACAAGCAGCCGACAATGGGGAAAACAATTTCAAACCAGTCTGCTACTTCCTGCTAACTACTTACCTGGACGAAGAGACGGGTAAGTCGGTTGTGAATGCGGCGTCAGTCCTAAATTACAGTGAGTGAGTGAGTGAGTGAGGCAGTGAGGCAGTGAGTGAGTGAGGCAGTGAGTGAGTGAGGGAGGGAGGCAGTTAGGGAGGCAGTGAGTAAGTAAGTGAGGCAGTGGCTGAGTCAGGCAGTGAGTGGGTGAGGAACTGAGTGAGTGAGGCATTGAGTGAGTGATGCAATCAACCAACCAACCAACCAACCAATCAATGATCTGTATGTAGTCATTTACATATACATGTACTTTATTATAAATGACCATGTACAAGTTACACCGTCTGTGCAGTCTGATCTTGATCTACAGTGCACGCAAAATGGATCTTGATCAGTGTTTGTCTTAGCAGCCTATGGCCCAATTCGAAAAGACAACAAATACCTGTTCCATAAGTTTATTACGTTTATTTTAATAGTATGTCAAGTGGTGCTATGTTTCTGATAATGTATCTAGATAAACGTCTATACAACAATTAATTTTAATAAATAGAGTATAAGCAACGGCAGTCAGATTATATTAATGAAATATCACGAAATTGGTTTGTAGCCAGTTGATAAGCAAGTTCGAAGAACGAGTCATTAAATGGTCTGGTAACTCATTCGATGACAAATTTCCGCCATTGCAAAGACAAGTTCAACTATTTAAGCAAAACTTAATTTTTGATCTGCAAGTGATTACAACAAACAGCAAAAACAAAAACAACAACATACAACAACAAAAATATACAGCAACAACATACAACGGCAACAAAATACTACAAACAACATACAATTGATTGATTGATTGATTGTATGGTGCTTAACGCCGTTTTCAACATTATTTCAGTTATATCACGGCGGCCAGTGCACCTACCAATGCTTTCCTGGAGACTCTTTTACCAGTACTCCGCACTATTTTCTTTCCAAGCCACTGGCTGCTTTCCCACATAACCATCGTCGAGACAGTGGTCAGCGGTGGGAGAGGAATGAATCCTGTCGCAATGACTATCATCAATCCTCGGAAAGAAATTGGCCGAGCCAGGGATCGAACCCACGACCCCCTGTTCTCAAGTCCTGCACGCCACCGACTGAGCTACCGGGGCTCGGCACAAACAACATACAAAAACATGAGCAACAATAACATGCAGCAGCAACAAAAACATACAACAGCAAAACATACAACAACAACAGCAATATAGTACAAACAACAGCAACAACAAAATCAACCAGATACTACAACAACAAGATACTGCGAACAACAGCAGCAGCAGTAGCAATTACAACAACAACCAAATGGTACTACGAACAACAGCAACAACGACGACGACAAACAAACACTGAAACAAACAAACAAACAACTGGGATTATAAATATATCAGAAAAAAATAATCCAATGCCTGGCATAAAAATCTACTAATGATATATTTTGTCCAAAGATGTCAAACTTGTATGGCTACGTTTGGAACAGGAAAATACAAAGTGAATGACCTGTCAAAAACAGACATTTACTGAATCTTTGCTTCTATCTTTTTTGAATTCCCCCTCTCTCAGTCTGCCACTGTTCTGTCTGTCTCCCTGTCTCGAACTTCTCTCTTCTTTTCTGTCTTTCTTTCTTTTTGTCTGTCTTTCTGTCTGTCTGCCCGCCCGCCGGCCTGTCCGTCTGTCTCTGTCTGTCTGTCCAGGACTTAAAAACCTAGACCACTTTTATAGCTTCGCAACGAATTTTCTCAGTTTTCTCATATATTAAAATCAGGAAAATGATAAATAAAGTAGCCGTCAAACCGAGACATCCACTGGTTACTTGCATCTTCTCATTTTCCACGATGTTTTCAAAAGCTCTTTTTCTCATGGTTGTTAAAACTCGGGATTTTGTAGTACGGGTTAACTGTTTTTCTTTTTTTTAACCATTATTTTCAGTGGAAGATGAATATTACGACTCATCCGATGGCACGTCAGATATAGATGAAGAAATTGACGATCTTCGAAAGAAAGTGGAAGAAATGAAGGTGAAAAGAGACGAGCTTCGCCTGAAGTATGGAGAGCTTCCTGCGCAGTCAACTGGTCGGGCCTAATGTTTTGATCAACTATTCATTGCACTTTTTATCGTCATCGTCGTATTATTTTACGTACAAATTCCTGTTCACGTGGGCTTATAGCTGAGCCAGAAGGGTGGGAGATACGACCCTAACCCCTTGCCAAAAATTCTGAAGACAATGATGCGGTATGGTGCATTCTGAGATTTCCGATGTACTTTACTAAATACCACAGTTGATTTCTTACGGTTTTTATCATGAGGGGGAGGGAATTCTTGGGCTATTGGCTGTTTTTTTTTCACCCAGCACCTTGTGGATTAATCATTTACCACACAAAAAATTCGGACTTATCCTAATTCAAGGCATTTGCAGAGGAAAAACTAGATGTGGCTCAAATGATGAGATTCTTACCTTTGAAATGGTAGAAAACATTGTGGGAAAAGGAGAAAATGCTGGTTACCAGCATTTTCTCCTTTTCCCAGGATGTTTTCAAAAGACTACTTTTTCACGGTTGTACGGATTACCCCGCAAACTCCCCTTTTAGGCAGGTACGTGTTTGGCCTGAGTGAAGTTTGTAATAGATAGAACCAGGCACAGTGAAGTAGTAAGTCGGAGATTGTCAACAAATAATGTCGCAAATGACGGCCGAATAGTTATAACGGGACAGGGGACCTTACTCTTAATATGTTATAATCCTTGTTGTTTGAGTTACTTCCCTTACCAACGTTAACCACATTTATTCTTTTAGAATCCTATTTGTTTAATTGGTATTGAACGCTATTTTCTACAGTATTTCGCCCGCCCTTGTGACCTGGTGATTGAGGCAAACTTTCTTTCCGGCGACTTTTCGCCTCTCACCTCTGATGCGTCTGAGAAAAGTAGTCAGTGACTTTGAAAGAAACTTGTGTCAGTACTGGTGTGAGAAAGCCAGGAAACACATGCGTAGGTTCACTGACCGCCCTGAAATGACATAAGCTGTTAAAACGGCGTTTACATCGCAGCAGTCAGTACACCTATCCATATGATATGAAGTTGTTCCCTTTTCTATATACTACGCATTACACCGTGAAAGGATGACAGACAAATCTGAAGACAACCAGAAACACACAGACGTAAACGGACACACAGGTATACAGACACAGAGTAAGAAACCGACCGACCGGCAGGCAGGCAAGCAGACAGACAGACAAAAAGACCGATAAAAAGACACAAAGACAGACAGGGCAAGGACAAAGCATTGTGAAAATAATAACGGAAAAATATTACGAACTCACAATCTGATTAAAAAATAATCTTTATTTGAAACATATAAAATAAAAAGAAATAGTTTTTTTTTTTTAAGTGAAATTTAAAAAAGAAATTGTATATCAATATAATTCTGGCGTAATCTGGATAAATTTTCTGAACGCACACTCTCTCGGTAACATCAATTATGCGGTTCATTCAAAGTAGTGGATTTAGATCGTCTCCTTTGTATAACGGAGTAAGGTAGAGAAATTAAATCAATGACAAACAAATAAAATGGTTGAAAATAAAATAAACTGATAAATAAATTGAAAGATAAATGGATGAATAAATGGATGATTAAGTGGTGATAAATAAATAAATAAATAAATAAATAAATTTTGGTTAATACAAATTTTTCTTCGGACATCATATTTAATAGCCATGCTCTATGAAAAGCGGGTTCGGTGCATCTGCAAAAAGTATCGACTCAGGTCAGCCTGCGCAGTCCAAGCAGGCTGACCTGGCCCGAAACCTTTCGCTATCGATCATTGTTTCTGTATGTCGAAGAACCAGTCTACCTCATAATTTAGTCTGTTGTAAGACAAAATTGACTTCTATGGATCCATATTTATGAGATGTCTTGCTTGGTAAAATGCATCACGGGAGATGCATTAAACGCCGTTTGGCCAAAGCACGCCTCATATATATTTTGACATAGAAATAAAGTCAAAACAATATTTTCAAAGCACTTTACGTAAAATAACAGTATTTACAACATTAGTAACCCTTTACCAAACAATTCCTGGTTTTCACGACTCTGGGAAGGAAGGCTTTTGAAAACATTGTGGGAAAAGGAGAAAATGCTGGTAACCAGCATTTTCTCATTTTCCCACAATGTTTTCTACCCTATCAAAGACAGAAATCATCATTTGAGCTACATTTAAATTGTTGATTATAAATGCTTTCAGTTTGGTCCGGTCCAAAATTTCGTCGTGTTGTAAAGGGTTAAACAGACATGATATATGTACGCATTTGCCAAACCATGGGGAGGAGGGCTTTTGAAAACATTGTGGAAAAAATGAGAAAATGCTGGTTATGTTCATTCTCCTTTCCTATTTTCCCTGTTTCCTTTTTGCAAGTTATTACGAAAAGGTATACTTAGAGAGCAAAGAATTGGACGGCCTGTTACAGGGTGCCTTTTACCATGGTAAAATAAACAGCCCGTTTGCTTACAGTATCAATATCATTGATACAAAAACCATGTTCTCTGAATACATACAAATTCCAAAGTAAAATGCATCTATAGGGCATAAGAAATGAATAAAATATATCTATATTATGCATTTTTGAAAGAAAGAAAGAAAGAAAGAACGAAGGAAACAAACAAACTAACAAACAAACAAAAAACCGGATATCAAAATTTCGATATGTCCAGATGAATACAACAATATACATTAACAAAACAGAAAGTATAAAAATAATAAAAAAAAAAGAAATCTGTGACATTCTTGGAATCAAAAAAACAATCATGACAAGTGGATAATTCTTTGTAGGATTGTGAACAATCCATTCTGTCGTATCAGAGTGCGTGATTTGATAATTAACCCCTAGGCTGCTAAGTGCGACTCAAGGATCTTTTGCGGACAGTGTAGATCAAGATCAGACTGCACAGAACGTCCAGTCTGATCTTTGATCTACACTGTCCGATAAGAAGATTTCTTCCCCCCCCCCAAAAAAAATAACTTTGAAATAGCAAAATTTGGGTTTTAACAATTGGCTGGAACGTTTCATTTTATTCATTTTGCAGGTTAAGGGTTAAAAAAAGTGATTTTTCGACTGTATACATGTATGTCATGTACTTGACTGTACTTGTTTGTACACAATCTAAGTCGAAAATGTGTGCATGCTTCAATAATTAAAACAGTGATTCTTCGAGTGATTGCCATATACTTGACTGTTCATGACTACACCCATCATTCTGTTCAATAAGTGCATGTGCTTTGATAATTCAAATAAAGTGATTCTTCGAGTGTAAACAATCATATCATGTCGATTATATTTGACTGCACGTGATTGCATATACATGTAACTATCATATACTTGGCTGTGCAAGATTATACAAACTCATATAGAAATCTACTTGACTGTGCACTTTTCTGCTCAGTAAGTGTACGTGCTTTAGCAGTTTAAACAAAGTGATATTATACGTGTAAACATGCACATCATTGACTTGACTGTACATGACTGTATACACTCTATGTCATGTGTGATACTGTGCTTAATATAAAACTGTGAAATAAGCATGAAATCTGTCTTTGAAAATACTTGGATGAGTTGAGCATTCTTGTTCTAGTCCGTGTAACTATTTTTTCTACTAACCATTTCAGCGTCATTGGCGAGAACAGAATCTTTTGCGGACGGCTTAGATCCAGATCAGACTGCACTAAAGGTGCAGTCTGATCTTGCATCTATACCGTCCGCGCGTTTAGTCAAATTTAAAAGATAAAATATTTCCCAGTTTAAGTGGATTGTATTTTCAGCCATGGAAAGATGTCGAGTTTTTATATTTATTCGGCGCTGAAACTCAGTGTTAAATCGCATTCACCCCAACAGAATACACTAAACTTCTAAACGGCCACTTTAAGCTGGAATTTTCCGAAGACTTTTTTTTGGCATCAGCTTTGATTTTTTTGAGAATAATTGACCAGTGTTAAAGCATACCTCACCTGGCTCTGAAAACAATATTTTGACTTGCACTTTTGAAAGAAACTTATTTAACTGAACATTGAAAATCATGTTTTTTTTTTTGAAAACTTCATGGTCCTTCTCTCAGTTTATATTTTTGTGCAGATAATAATTTTCATGTTTTTTCAATTGCTGACAAAGTTTCAGTAATTTATGATTCTCTTTTTAACCCGTTTTGGCTGATAGACACCACGCATGCGCAAACCATGTGTTTTTCCCTTTTATGAAAAGGAGATGCCCTCTCTTGGCCAAATCCAGAATCTTTTCATTACAATATGATGTCTAACGTCCAGATATATGTTGCAATTTGTGTTTTTTAACCAGTCTTTACTGTGTCTAATTTACATGAGAAACAAAAGTGGCTGTTTAGAAGTTTTGCTGAGTGTAGAACTGTTCTATTCTGTTCTGTTTATTTTATCTTATGACTATCAACTTTCACAAATTCTTTTGAATTAAGTAGACTGTAACAATCTGAAGATCGAGGTCACAAACAACTGATTTTGATTGCCGAATAAATTAGGACACACTCTTAAAACAATACACAACTCACGCAGCACTGCTTAATTACATATCATTTGTTACGTGTGTGATTTAGAGTCCCTTGGACTTTAAAATAAATACTCTTCACCCCCCAAAAACCAACCAACATGGTCTCTTTTTCCCAAAATGTTTTCGATGAGAATCCCAAACATTTCAACCTTTACCACACAATCCCGACTTTTAACGACCCTGAGAAAGAAGCATTTGAAAAGCATTGTGGAAAAAGGAGAAAATGCTGGTTACCAGCATTTTCTCCTTTTCCCACAATGTTTTCTACCATATGAAGGGCAAATTCCACTGCTTGGGCCACTGCTTTGAATTACTGTCTGCAAATGCTTTCAATTTTGACAAGTCTATATATTTGTTGTTTGGTAAAGAATTAAGCTATATTAGATTTGTCGTCTGCAGATGCCTTTGAATTTAGGCAAGTCAAAATCCTTGCCGACTGGTAGAGGATTAAACCGTTGACATGGTAACTGTTGTTAATAGCAGCCGACAAAATTTTTTACTTGCCAAAATAGAAAGTATTTGTTGACGAAGGTTAAAAAAGTGGTTCAAATGAAAAAAAAAATGTATCTGAAAGGGTAGAAAATATTGTGGGAAAAAGAGGAACTGTGAAACTGTTGTAGCAAGCATCTTCAGCACTACAGTTTCCCGTAGATTGGCATCGCCGATGGGTGTAACTTAACTTCGAATTCCGGGGTTTCCAGACGAATGGCCTCGCCGTCTGCGTTTACGTAGAATTTCGACAGGTTTTGTCTGTTGCCGTTCTCGTCCAACGTGACTTTAGCAGACGATAGTTTGACTCGATAATGTGTCGTCCGGATTCGTTTGATGAAATCAAAGTCTAGCTGAAAAACGAAAAATAAAAGAGGTAAGTAATAATGTAGGAAAAAGAAGCCCAAATACTTAAACTTCACACAAGTGAATTAATATTCACATGATAGCATCTTCGTTGTTGTTCGCATGACATATACGTTTTTATTCACACATCCTTTAATGTATTATGTTATGTGAGAAAGCAGCCTGTACTGATACGTGTAAGTACTGACGAAAGAACCTTCTTAAAAATATGGATAGGTGAACTTGCAGCAATGGTGTAACTGAAATAATATTGAAATAGCGTTAAAAACCAGTCAGACAAACAAAACTCCGAAACTCAAACTTGTATTATAAAGGAAACTCGCATTACGAAAAGTGAGATTGTTTTGTGAGAACAAGTTTAGATTTAGTTATGTGAAAACAAGCATAGTTATGTGAAAACATTCGTAGTTGTGTGAAAACAAACGTAGTTATTCAATGAACTTACATATCCAGCCTCGGCTTTCTGTAACTTTGTAAGCTGTTCGATATGGTTACCTAGACTACACTTCTCTGTGAACCACATGGTTAGAGCGTTATCGCCGAACTTTGGGACCAGTTTCTCGTCTTTTTCTTTCTGTGTAACGACGTAAGTGTCTACTCCGTATAGTCGACTTTCAACCGTTTCCCAACCTGTGGATGAGATAAGGGTATCATTTTGAGTACATAGTTGATACATAGTTGCACAGACAAGCTACGCACTACAAACAATCTGTATCTATGGATAATCGTACGAGTGTTCTTGGACAAGGTACCTACGAAGCGCTAGTCTAATGATAGTCTAATGGTAGAGCACATGAATAAGTGAGCTGGTGGCGAATTATCAGTAAAAAGATGTTGAAAGCGGCGTAAATGGCCATTCAATCAACTCATTTAAACGTATGGTTTACTGGATAAACCCTCTTCAATTATGATGATGATTTTTAGTCATGAAGATTAAAGAAGCACTATAGTTGACTGTTTTAAAGAGATTGACGTATTCATTAATTTTTGTCAGTTTTTAGCTTAAAATGTAAACTCACCTTTTTCGTTCTTTTTTGTCAGTTCGTATTGAGAACTAGAATTCAGTCTACTGCGGAATTGTCCACTAGGAAAGTTCTTCGCTGGAACTGAAACTTGGCGAAGGTAATTCGTTGTATAGGAACTACTTTTTGTACGTTCTTCCGGTAAATATTCTATCGTAACGTCTATTGGCTTTCGTCTGATTAAACTTGTGAACGGCACAACTGAAATGAAAAAGAAAACTTCACACTGCAATCGTGATTTTGTAAGTTCTGTCTCTATGCCCTCTACATAGAGTGTTTGTGTTTTGTCACTGTGGCCAGTGACCTTATCCATGCGCTGCTTGTACTTTTGAACCCTGTTCTCACTTGAACGCGTGTTTTAACCACCCCAGGGAAGAGTGAAAAACATTGTGAGACAAGGAGGAAATGCTTGTAGCCAGTATTTTCTTCTTTTCCCACAGTGTTCACTACCCTTGCTGAAATAACCTAAGATCTAAGCCACAGTTTAAGTTTGGTCTGTAAATGCTTTCCATTAAGATCGGCAGACAGACAGACAGACAGACAGACAATCAAAAAGAGGACGTGAAACTTTAAGCATTTATCTATCTGTCAATCTTTTGTCCACGAATCTCAAAATCATTGTCTAAAAACGTTTCACTCGTTTACCACGATATATTATAGTCATAACCACAGGTACACGTGTGACGTATTAGGTAATTTTTTTTATCGCGTGCCCATAAAAATCCCCTGTGCATTTCACCTGAGCAAGTCGATATTTGCGATGAGTAACCACAAATATTCGGCACGAGCTCTATTGCAAGTCATTATTAGAGTATAATTTAACTCGTAGTTACCCTTCTCTTAATAGATCCTGTATGTATTCGTTTTTTTTAGTCAGTTGGAAAGAATCAGAATTTTAAAAATTTACCGCGCCCCGCGCCCTGGCAAAATGGGGTTAAACGCTTTAGGCTGCTAAGCGCGACTCAAAGACCTTTTGCGGACAGTGTAGATCAAGATCAGACTGCACAGAATGTGCAGTCTGATCTTGGATCTACACCGTCCGATTAGGAGATTTAAAGAAAATACATTTAAAAGTGCATTTTTTCGGGTTTTTACGATCGGTTTGAAAGTTTTATTTCACTTTTTCAGCAGGTTATTACATCCCCGTGATGCATCATACAAAGCAAGATATTACATATATAATTACGGATCCATAAAAACTATTTTGTTTAACTCCATCAAACTGAACCATGAGGTAGAACGGTCCTTGGATCTGTAGAAAATTGACCAATAACAGCAAGTTTTGACCCATGTCAGCCTGCGCAAATTGTGCAGGTTGACATGATCGACATTTTCTGCAGATGTATTTAACCTCCTTTTCACAGTGCATGGGTCAAACATACCGCGCCGAGTCAAACGAGGGCAAAATTTGCGTGTTACGAATATTTGATGATGTAGAATGAGTCTAGTGCATAATATCAGGTATACAATGACCTTTTTTGACCTTTTATCAAATAACCCCTTATTTTAAAGACGCTGAGGATAAAGGCTTAAAAAAAAAAAACTATAGAAAAAGGAGAACATACAGGTAACAAGCATTTTTTTCCCCTTCTAAACAATGTTTTTTACTTTTAAACTATTTACCCAAACAATCCCGACCCTGAGGAAAAGAGGCTTTTGACAGCGTTGAGGGAAATTCAGAAAATCCTTTTCTCATAAGGTTTTCTATCCTTTCAAAGACAAATCCCATATTTGAGAAACATTTCAATCATTGTCTGCGAATTCTTTCATTGTGGACCAGCCTATAATTTTGCCGTATGGTAGAGAGTTACAAGAATAAACGAGCTATGCTTTGGCAAAAGGGGGCATGCGGCTTAGCAACTTTTGACCTAGTTTTGAAATTAATTTCTCCGTCAGCGACTAACACTTTGACCGACCTCACAACAGCACATTATCATCTTTACAATTATTTCTAAACTTTTAAATGGTATGATTGAAATAATACAAAACGAAAAAGCCCCTGCTTTGGCATTTAGCGTTGAGAGAGTTAATGGAAATGCGATATAAATAAACAGTTATAAAGACAGACAGCTCGCTGCACCAAGTACGGGAGATAAGATGATACATGAATGATTTAAACCCTTGAAGTAGTGAATTTGCAGTTTTAAGGTCCTTTTATAACCCTTCCAGCGCCATAAGCGAAAACAGGGGCTTTTACGGACGGCATAGATCCAAGATCAGACTGCACATAACGTGCAGTCTGATCTTGGATCTCTGCTGTCCTCTTGTTTGGTTAAGCTTTGGTATAAGATATTTCTAAGTTCCAGTGGATTGTATTTTGAGCTATCGAAAGAGGTGGAATTTATATTTTTGGCGCTGAAAATTTAACGGATCGTTCCTGTATTTTGAACTCTTTCATTACTGAATAGATAAACTGCATTATCTCAAAGGCTACAAATATTTCGCTGCGAGATCAAGACAGAGTTCATTCATAATCTAGAGTAAAACAGTGCACAGTGTAGATCAGAGATCAGAGTGCACGTTCTGTGCTGTCTGATCTTGATCTGCATTGTCCACAAAAGCTTCTGGTGTCGTCTTTGGTATGGAAAGAGTTTTTATTTATGACAATTTAAATATAATTCATTTATGTTGATAATTCCTTCTTCACACAGGCGCTTTTTATAAGTCTTTTGTTGCAAATTAGTTCAACAAAATTTTTAGACTAGTCAAGTTTGAAATCAATTGCAGACAACTAGATAAAAGTTGTTTAAATGGTAAGATTTGTCTTTGAAAGGGCAGAAAACATTGTGGGGAAAGGCGAAAATGTTGGTTACCAGCATTGTCCCTTTTTTCTCACCGGGCTTACAAATTACCTCTATTTCGTAAAAATTAGGTATTGTTTGGTAAAAGATATAGGATGTGAGGGGTTAAAACGAAATTTTGATTCAAGCTTTAGCCGGGTTACACAAAAGGTACCGGTGACCAATCGGCCTAATCCAGCTATTTTTTCTTTTTCATGCCGTTTTTGCTTTATCATGATGAGCCATGATTTATATAAGAGTAGATACATTGTTCTGGTATTCTATAACTAAGATTACGGTCTTTAATTTAAACCATAAACACTCAATCCTGAGTTTTTTCTTTTTAAATCGGCTGGTAGCCAGCTTTTTTCTCCTTTTTCCAACAATGTTTGTCTACGCTTTCAAATACTAGAGCTATCATTCGAAACACATTTATTAGTCGTCTGCTAATGCTTTTAATTTTGGAGTCTCGAGTTTTGTCGTCAAGTAAAGAGTTAACCTTTTATCAATGCATTTTGGAAATTAAAGACATGTTTTATTTGTCGTCTGCAAACACTTTTGATTTGGGCTAGCTTTTGAAGTACTGAAAGGAGTTAAATCTTGCTAAGGTATTATTCATACTACAGAGGAATATAAAATATCATTTGTAATCGCTTTTTGTCGACTGTGAAATATGAATCGCGGATTTATTACATACCCTAACATAAAACGACATAAAATCGATACCCCGGTGTATTCGTTATCGTATGTAATACTCTTTTGGTTTACCAAAACAAACCGTGTTTTCTACTACCTGGAATTTGAAAACATTGTTGGAAAAAGAGAAAATGCTTGCTTCAGGATTTTCTCCTTTTCCGGCAATGTTCAACCTAATTAGTAACTAATTTTTGGTTTCGAAATGAAAGCATTTCCAGACGACAACTGTGACTCAAATGTTGGTATTTGTTATTGAAAGGGTAGGAATCATTGTGGGTAAAGCTAAAAAGTCTGGCTATATAAGCATTTTCTCATTTTCCCACAATATTTTCAAAAGCTGTCTCCCGGAGAATCAAATAAAACACAGGATTGTTTAGTAAACGGGTTTGAACCTCAGGCACTTTTTTTGTGACACAAATCCGCTTTTCATGACCGTCAGTCCTTTGATAATCAAAGTTCAGAAAGACAAAGAATAGTTAAACACTTACAATTATAGCGTCTGGGTCCCATCCATCGAAACTTCTCACAGTCGTGCATCATGGAACCAATAAGTCCAAACCCTACAAGTAAGCTTGCATAGCAGGTGAGATGTCGCCCCTCGTGGACACTGACGACGTTGGATAAATGGTGGTCTCCTGGAAAAAAAATTGATAATGAAAAAAAAAAGAAATAAAAAAAAATGTAATAATTATAATGATGATTAAAAAATTAGTTCATGTTGAGTATGCACTTTGGAAATTAGACTAACAAAATCTCGTTACCATGAATAGTTGATTGAGTATTTCATAGGTACCGTAATGATAATATGTCGGAACTTTTGACCAATCAGATAACATTTTACAAATCACTTTTACAAAAGGATTTTCGAGGTCTAATTTTAGTACAAATATTGATGATAATCAGATTTTGGCAATCAAATTTCCAGCGGTTAGATATTTAGAAGCGTACGCTGGGGAGGTGGGGTGGGAGAAAGCCGTACAAACACTGATAACACATATTTCTTGCGTTCTCGACGTCAAAGATTTAAGGGTTTGATGTACCACGCAACTTTACAAACGGCGACAAACCTTAGTCGTTATCTTCTATTCCAAATTTGCGAAAGACGACCTTCAAAACAGAAACACCCTTGTAAAATAGGATTAATGAACATACATTTACGGTTCAATCCTTGAATAAATGTGAAAACATTGCGGTAAATGGAGAAATTGCTCACTATGAGCAATTTCTCCATTTACCACAATATTTTGTAATCGTGGTGTGCTGCACCACAATAAAGTCGTCTCGCACCAGGTAAATTTAAAATGATTCACCAACCTCTTTTATCAAGTAGCGGTTTAACTCTTCCCTTCAAACTTTTTAATGACTAATTATTGTAAAATTCACTGGGTTTTTTACAACCAAGGTGAAAGTATTGCGGTTACGTTAGTAACATTCTCGTCATCACGAACCCAGACTGATGCAGGCAATAAGCATTTCTGTGGCTAACTAGTTATTTCTTTCTTTCTTTCTTTCTTTCTTTCTTTCTTTCTTTCTTTCTTTCTCTGTTCATTTCTCTCTTTCTCTATCTCTTTCTTTCTTCATTTCTTTTAAACGTTAATATTAACTCTACTTGCAATATCTGAGTTCGTTGCGTAGATAAAAAAAGAGAATGTCTATTCCATTTATTGAGCAGTTGAGAGATTGAAATAAGGAAAACATTGCAAGATTCCACTCATATTTGAGTTCGCGAATTCAGCTCTTCTGAATGAACCAGCTGCTACTTTACGCTTATCCGCGCAGGTGCTTTATTGTCAAACTGTCAAGGAAAATACTCAATCATGCATTCTTTGATATTAATCAGTTGATTTTTATCTTTGTGGCTTTTTGCTTACTTAAGAATTTAGATCTGCGGCTCGCTATTCATTAACTTAAATGTTGATTTTGCAGACAGTGTAAATCAAGATTAGACTGCACAGAACCTGCAGTCTGATCTTGGATTTACACTGACCGCTAATTTGTTATAAAATGTATATTCCGGCCAAGGTAACACTGATACTGCAACATATTGGAGTTTTGTCCAATCTGAATGATCTCTTTTATAATTCAGCGCTCCTTGGTTAACCCTTATCCCGCTAAATAACTTAAATTAAATTTTCAATTCGATAGTAAAAACCCAAATATTGCTATTTAAAAGTTATGTTTAGGGGAATAATATCTCCTTATCGGACAGTGTAGATCACAGATCAGACTGCACGTTCTGTGCAGTCTGATCGTGATCTACACTGTCCGTAAGAGGTCAGTGGGTCGAGCGTAGCAGCCTGAGGGTTAAATATGAACCTTGCTTACACTTATTCGTGCTTTCATTGATATGAATCTGTGGCTAGAAAGGTTTTCTCCTTTTATCGAGTCAGCTTCCGCTTTCATTATTACACACAGTATATGAATTCGAATTGGTGGGTGATCAAAAAATGCGACACACTGGTATTTGTCAATGGAACGCACCGAAATAACTTTTTGATAACTGGATCGAATCTCTAAAGCTGTTGATCCAGATTGTATTTCGCCACTGGATTTCTAAATAATTATCATGTTTCTCTTTTGTGGTTGGAAAATATCGTGGTAAGAAAACAAGTGTTCATTGTAAATGTAATCCAAACTAATGGGGGAAATTTATCGGATTATTTGAAATGTAGTTGTCAATGACAGAATCTGAAAACGTTGTTGCTGTTTTCATGAGTAATACCACAATTTCATACCAAGCGATCCGAGCTGATCCGAGCCGAGCCGAGCCGAGCCGAGTCGAGCCAAGCCGGGCCGAGCCGAGCCGAGCCGAGCCGAGCCGAGTCAAGCCAAGTTCTTTGGTAACGGATGGGGCTAGAAATTCACAGTGCGTTCAAATATCATTTCGGAAGAATAAATGTGATAAGTCTTTGCGACAAGACTTATTCCTCTCTCAATGCCGAACATTTTTTCGCCAGAGGTTTCGAAAGAGTGTTGTGCGAAGTAATGTATACAAACAGGAATGACTTGTTAGGTGGACTGATATCCGTATTATAACTGAAACGTTGAAAACTCACACACACACATACACAAAGAAAAAGATATGAACAATTATTAGAAGAAAGAATTACAAATATTTCATCATAATGAGCTTACCCAAAATGATCTTCAAGACGGCAGTTTCGATATCTTTTGTTCCATGAATATAGTTGACTAGATAGTTACCAGAACCTGCCATAAATAATAAAATTAATAATAAAATTTAAAATAAAAATGAGGGTTTAACTTATTAAGCTTTGCAGACAATTCTTTCTATATTCGAGCAGACTTCTTTTTGAAAAACATTGTCGCAAAAGGGGAAATTGCTCGTAACGAGCAATTTCCCCTTTGCCACAATGTTTTTCAATCACGTGTTAATACTTAATTCATGATGATTATCAATCTTATCCATCATTTTTCATGGATGTACATGTCGCGTCCGTATTTTTATGTCATGATTTATTATTTTGACACGGTTTTAAAAGAAACTTTTTACACGGTTTTAAAGAAAACTACTAATGTAATATATTTGTAAGTACATGTATGTAAAAATTATCGTCACGTGATTCAATGTACATTCTTTTACGCCGGTTGCCTCTTACCTGGTTCATGATGTTTGGCAAAGCTTAGAAGGTCGCTATGTAACTTATAGTGCTTGCTATCTTAGGGTCATGGGTTCGATTTTCAACTTGGCCAAACATTTTTTTTTTAATTGATGATAGTCATTGCGACAGTACTTTTTTCCTTTTTTTACCGTTGAATATTGTTTAGACGATAATAGTGTTGGGTAGCAGCAAGAGACATAGAAAGAATAATGACTTGGAAATGTTGCGTGATGTACTTGTAGAACGAACTCTAGGAAAGCATGTTTAGGTGCACTAGTCGACGCGATTTTTCTTATTCAATTTTGAAAACGGTGTTAAGCCAGTCATGTGCGGTAAACTAATGATTAATAATCTGGCGATAAACAAGGTTAAAGCTTATCAATTTTCCCTTACGGTTCTTTAGAACACTAGCCAGTAGTCTCATTACCTATTGGTATTTCAAAGGCCAGTAGGCTCGTTACCTACTGGTATTTTAGAGACTAATATGACGGCCCTTGGGACGTTGTAGCTAACATGCGAGTCGTTTTGTAGCCGTCGTTTTTATTTTCATGTAGACACGATAAGTATGTCAGTGAGTAGTAAAACGTGATTTTTTTTGTAGCATCATTAAATTTATCAATTTTATTTCATTTCATTAATTTTATATCAATGTAAATTACACTTACCGGCAGGCACAATACCTATTGGTATTTTTGAGGCGGATATGACGGCCTCTGGGTCATTGTAGTCGACGTGCGAGTCGTCCTGTAGCCGTCGTAATAGTCCGTTAACACATTCTGAAAACATGCCGTCACCTCCCACAGACACGATCCTGTAACAAAAATGTGGAAATGTTTTTAATATGTTTTTTACGCCGCTTTCAACAATATTTCTGTCATACCACAACGACAACTCACGAGGTCTTGTTCGTGTTGTTTCTCATGTGACCGATACCTTCGGTATAGGAATCGTTCTCAGGATCTTCTGGATACACATTCCGCAGATTAATTGACAAAACCAAGTATTAATTCTCAATGGCTGTAAAACGTTTTGACATAAGAAGAATTACGAGACAAAATTTTACATACCCATGGATAAGTCGAAGGTCACAAGTGCGGAGATAGTCTAGAGGTTGTCCAGCTTTTTCTGTAACTGAAATATGGAAGAAAAGGAAAATATCAAAATTAAATGACATAGACTTATAAAGAAATCCCTTGGTTTTTGACCCTGACCAAGACGGCCTTTAAAACAATGTGGGAAATGAGAAAAATAAAAAACTGCTGATTACCGGCATTTTATCTACCCCCAACTCACTGTTTTAACCACTCTACAGACAAATTTCTTTGGTTAACCCTCTACCAAACAATCCCGCATTTTAACGGCCCCGAGGAAGAAGGCTTTTGAAAACATTGAGGGAAAAGGAGAAAATGCTGGTAACCAGCATTTTCTCCTTTTTCCACAATGTTTTCTACTCTTTCAAACACAAATTTCAAGTTTTAAGTAACATTTATTTTGTCGTCTGCAAATGCTTTCAGTTTGGACAAGTTCTAAATTTTGTCGTCTGGTAAAGAATTAAGCCACGGCCATGAAAACCATGAGACTGACCTTGAAATGTATTAATCACGTTAGTAAAGGGGGGGGGGGGGGGGTGTAACAAGATCTAAATGCATTTCCAACATAGTATCTTCACAAATACTTCAGTCGATAGAACTGCAATATTATGGATTTGACGGTAGCAGATTCGAACCCCAGTCCAGGCATATTATTTGCAGTATTTTCGCGTTTTCCCGCCACTGAGGGTAAACAGTCCCGCCCTAAATACGAGTATTTTTTTAAGCCAAACATCCTTTTTTTTTTTTCTTTTTCCACCATGCAGTTTTTATGGGCACAATCTGGTTTATGCAGCTTTAAACAACTAAAATACATGTATGGCAATTATTGGAATATATTGAAAATAACTCGTTTCGAAGGATAGCCTTAAGAATAGGACACTCTAATGAGATTTATGTAACGTTCGTATAACATCGCCTTTCGTCGCCAAAATCGTACAGATTCGGCTAAGACTCGGGTAATCCGTAATCGAGGCGGGGAAGCAGCGTCTATCGACCGATCCATTACGGATTACCCGAGTCTTAGCCGAATCCGTACGTTTTTTCGGCGATGAAAGGCGATGTTACAAGCCTCCCATTAGGGTGCCCTATCCTCAATGCGCGTCACGTGTTTTGTTTTGCCTGTCGTGACTATGTCACACCTTTCGCTTTACTAGCCAAGATTTATTCTGGTCATTTACTATCCCTTACGTATCTTTCCTTTTTTTTACGGAATATTTGCAATTTTTATTGTCTTAGTCAATGCACACCAGCGCCTGTATTCACCAACTGTTTCAGATGGCATTCTTAGTCTTATTGCAAATTTAGACAGAAACACTGTTTCTGATTGGCTAAACCATTTGAAATATGGAAGATCTTTTGAGAATTAGTATTACAGTGCTATTCAAGTGGTCTAAATAATGTATGAGCAATAGGTAGACTTGCTTTAGCTATATTTTAGTAGTGTCCGGATTGTGCAGTCAGCTGAGTGCAAGATCATTTTGCATATACATGTACTTTTAGCACTGATATGGCTAATAATTTGAGTTTAACCCATTTTCACACAATTCCGAGTCTTAACGACCTTGAGAAAGAAGACTTTTGAAAAAAATTGAGGGAAAAGGAGAAAATGCTGGTTACCAGCATTTTCTCCTTTTCCTACATTTTCCACCATTTCACAAACAAACTAAATCATTTGAGACACACCTTATTAATTTGTCGTCTGTAAATGCTTTCAGTTTTGACTAGTCTAAAAAATTGTTGTCTGACAAAGAAATAAAAGGAAGAAACTCAAACTGTACAAATTGAACGCTTGTACTATTGTTTCCACGCAGAATTGGAGACTAAATTTTGACACACAGAAAAAAAGTCCAAGATTTTTTCTGCTCTATTCTGATCTTGCGTTTTCACAAACCGCTATAAAAGTGTCCCAATCTTGCCTGAAGTGTACTCAAATGTTATTTATTCGCTGTCAGACTCAATTATTCTTACGTCAAGTGATGAAATATTGTGAAATTCGCATCCCCTCCCCTTTTCGTTTTTTTTTTATATATCATTCTGTTGCTTTAATATTTTACCACGCAATCCCTAGTTTAAACGGACCTTTTAAAAACAATATGGGAAAAGGAGAAAATGCTGGTAACCAGCATTTTCTCCTTTTCCCACAATGTTTTTTTTTACCCTATCAAAGATAAATTTCATCATTTGAACTATATTTAATATGCCATCTGCAAATCCTTTTCGCTTCCCCTTTTCGTTTTTTTTTTATATTAAACTTTGCTACAAAACTTTACTACGCAATCCCTAGTTTTAAAGAACCTGGGGAAGGAACCTTTTGAAAAAAATTTGGGAATAGGAGAAAATGCTGGTAACCAGCATTTTCTGCTTTTCCCACAATGGTTTTTTTACGCTGTCAAAGACAAATTCAATCATTTGAAGTACATTTAATATGTCATCTGCAAATGCTTTTAATTCAGATAAATCAAATTTTTTGTCCCGTAGTAAAGAGTCTAGCGAGATTCGATGTGCTTTTTGCAGGCAAGGTAGATCGAAATCAGACTGCGCATATCGTACAGTCTGATCTTTCATCTGCACCGTCAGCAAGAGGTGGTCTGATCTTGATCTGCGCGCAGTTTCTCCAAAAAGCAATTTAAGTTTTGCTTAGTCCAGTCCTTACCAATTAAATCCACAATGTGCACGCCATATTTCTGCAGCAATGGTAAAACTTTCGTTGTGTAGATTTTGACTCCCTTTTTATGTCCGGATTTGGGATTAACAAACACCAGTAATCTTTTTGGTCGAGGTAGACCTGGAAAAAAATATATAGCATGTGTTTTTTTTGTTAACTTTTCACAGCTACATTAATTATTTGAGCTTTTGTGGACGGTGTAGATCAAGATCAGACTGCACAGAACGTGCAGTCTGATCTTGGATCTACACTGTCCGTTACTGCAATCTGAATTACGATCAAAATGGCTTTTAATCTCAGCCAGATATATGAAATGGACTTTTTATATCAGACCAAACTTTTGCAGGTTTATGGGTGACTTTGCAAGAACATGTAGCAGATAGTGTAGATACAAGATTAGACTGCAGTCTAATCTTGATCTACATTGTCCGCTACAGGCATTCTGTGAAATAAATTACAACTTTTTTTCCCAACTGCACGTTCTGTACAGTCTGACTGCACGTTCTGTACAGTCTGATCTTGATATACACTGGCCATAAAGCATCATGTGTCGTCTAGGCTAAGGAAAAAGTTAAATGTTACAGAGGATCGCATCCATTATTCAGGTCAAGTGTGGGGTTGTTTTTATGTATGTTAATTACATCGAAATAAAAATTCCCCATCTATTTATAGCAATTTGGAATTTTTAGTTCGGTTAGTGACACATTACACGTGGAAGTCTTGTCGCGTAGACAAAAAAATATTTCACTGACGTTGTTTATCGTTTTATCGGCGTAGCTGAATGTCTTGGCTTTTGACCTCCTTTTTGGTACTGATTACAAATGAATGAATAGAAATTTGTGATTGGTCAAAATTGTTGACATGTGTATTTTGATGGCCCCTGCCTTTTTGCTGGCAAAGTTACGCCGTGTAACATTTTAAAGATATTTCTTGTTAACACAACAGAATAGAATAGAGCGCAACAAAGCATTTTATGAAACGGGACGCATTAAGTGTGCATGATCTTAAAACATAATACAAACATAACAATTGTCGTCTGCACATTTTTCTAAATGTAAACGAATCTAGGACTATATCTGGTAAAGAAAGGTTTAAGCGTATATAACGCTTATTTTTTGTCAACGGTTGTAACTGACAAAGAATAAAGTCTTTTGTAGTGTATGATATTGTTTTATATTGCATTGCATTGCGCTGTGCTGTACTGTACTATGTTGTGTTATATTTCAAGGACAGGGCACCCTAATGGGATTCGTGTAACACCGCCTTTCATTGCCGAAAATACTTACGGATTCGGCTAAAACTCGGGTAATCCGTAATCGATCGGCCGATAGACGATGGTTCCCCACATCGATTACGGTTTACCCGAGTCTTAGCCGAATCCGTACGATTTTGGCGATGAAAGGCGATGTTACACGAATCCCATTAGGGTGGTCTATCCTTAATTGTATTGTATTGTACATACTGCATTTAGTTAGCAATATTGACTTACCGTTTACGTCTTTCTCGATGCTAGATGCAAGTTGTCTACATTGCTCCTTGTCTCCACATAAAGCCAGGGTTTCCGTCCGTAGTTGTTTGTCTGGCTGAGAAATCACGTGATCAATAAGGACGGTCGGTCGGACATCTTCCTTGTAAACGACTTTTAGTATTTGTTTGTTATGGATGGTTCCTGTAAATAAAGATAATTAGGGTAAACAAAATTATCATGATAATGTAAAAACATGGTAACTATAATTGTGATTTGGTTTGGTTTGGTTCTGTAATGTCTTGCCCGAGGACACCCCCACTTGGCACAACATTCTTTCCAAATCACTGGCTGCTTTCCCAACACAGACGACGGCGAAGCAATCTTCAGCAGTGAGGAAGGATTGGTTTCTGTCGAGATGACTGTCATTGGTCTTTTAGAAGAAATTGACCGAGCCGGGAATCGGAAAAGCAAACCCCAGATTTCAAGCCTTGTGCGTTACCCACACAGCTCCCGGGTTAGGTCCAAAGGTGCAGTTAAATCCTTTCAGCGTCACTGGGCTTTTGCGAACGGCATAGATCCAAGATCAGACTGCACAAAATGTGCAGTCTGATCTTGGATCTATACCGTCCGCTTGTTTGATCATGGCTATAAGGTACAATGTTTTTGAGTTTCAGTGGATGGTATTTCAGCCGTTGAAAGAGGTTGAGTTTATGTGAGCCACGCTCTGTCAAAAGGGGGCTTAATGCATCTCCGTAATCCATTATACCAAGCAAGTCAACACATATTCATAGATCTATAAAATCCATTTTTTTTTCTAACAAACGACTGAATCATAAGGTACTCTAGTTCTTTGACATGCAGAAAAATTACCAAAAGCAAAACGTTTCGGCCCAGGCCAGCCTGCGCGGACTGCGCAGGCTGACATGGGTCGATATTTTTTGCAGATGCATCAGACCTCCTTTTCACAGAGTATGGCTCAATTATATTGAGAGTTAAAACGCATGAATTTGGAAAAGTAATTAGATCACGTTATACTGCAAAGCCCCGGCCTTGTATAGATTTGAATCCTAATTTCTACTAAACAATCCTGTCTTTAAACGACCCTTGGGAAGAAAACTTTTAAAAACATTGTGTGAAAAGGCAAAAATATTGATAATCAGCATTGGCAAAAATGCTGAAATCCATCATTTTCTACTTTTCCTACAAGGTTTTCTTCACTGTCATAGACAATGCCAGTCATTTGCTCTATTTTAATATATTCTTCGTCTGGAAATAGTTTTGTTACCGATACTAACAAGCCTTAACTTTGGTAATAAAAATTGTGAAAATTTTGTTAGAAAAGAGGGAAATGCTGGTCACCAGCATCTTCTCTTTTCCCCGCAATGTTTTTTGCTCTTTCATAGACAAACCCCATCATTTAAGTCGCACTTTAATTGTCGTCTGCAAATGCTTCCGATTTGGAAGAGTCTTAAATTTTGTCGAGTAGTAAAGCAGTAGAGAACATCATTAGAAACTTGCGACAAGATACGTACTATTTTCACTGAGGTCGCTCTCTAATCTCTTCATATGTAAACTCCCGTTTTGATAATCCACCTCACACCTCTTTGAATTAATTATAAATTGTCCTTCCATCACCTTGTTTTCTTTCTTTTTTTTTTCAAATTGCAAATATAAATTATAATCTATTGTCGGTATGTCGGCGTTTTTTGTTCTCAAATCTCGTTTCAAATTGTTATCTTGATTTTTTAAAGTATTCTTTATCTTCCCCGTTTCTCGTTTGGTAGGTGAATAGCTTTTTTTCGTTCGTAGATAAAAACGGTCCAGTTTATATACACCAGCGCTAGGTTTTATTTATCCAATCGCATTCAACCTGCTTGAGTTATTATTAGCAAGGCGGATTTGCTTTAAGTATTACTCCGCCTTCCTTAACTCTTTATCCTGCTAATTAAGTGAAATGATTTTTTTAAGCCAACAGTAAAAACCAAAACTTTGCTATTTCAAAGATACTTTTTCAGAAAAAAAATGTCGTTATCGGACAGTATAGATTTAAGATCAGACTGCACGTTTAGTGCAGTCTGATCTTGGTCTACAATATCCGCAAAAGGTCAGTGAGTCGCGCTTAGCAGCCTATAGGTTAACTCTTTTACTACTCAATAAATAATATTGCATATTCTCAATGGCTACAAATACAGTTTCGCTATTAGATCAAGAGACAGTTCGTTCATAATCGAGATTAAAGTAGTGGACAGTGTAGATCATAGATCAGACTGCACGTTCTGTGCAGTCTGATCTTGACCTACACTGTCTACAAAAGATTCTTGTGTCGTCTATGGTATGGAAAGAGTTAACCCTCGGAGCCTAAACTTTTGAAAATGACAAAATCTTACTACTCATCATTTTTACAAAATATTTGTAGACGACAAAATAAATCGGTTGACAATGATGGGAGGTGTCTTTGAAAGGCTTAAAAAACATTGTGGGAAACGGAAAAAAATGCTGCACACCAGCATTTTCTCCTTCCCCGCGAATTTTTTCGAATGTCGTTTTCTTTAGTGGGGTTAAATACAGGATGGTTGGATAAAGCGTTAGTTCTTATGTCATAAACGTTTGAAGTTTTCCCCTAGATATTCTAACTTCCTTGGTATTTTTGTCAAAACAACAACAACAACAACAACTACTACTACTACTACTACTACTACTACTACTAAAAAGGGGGGCGAGGTGCTGAAGACCCAAGATTAGACTAGACATTTGTATGGTCCAATCTTCACTTAACCTTTTACCTCACAAGCCCTTGTTTTAACCATGCTGAGGAAAAAAGGCTATTTAAAACATCGTGGGAGAAGAAAAAAACTAAAATGCTGGTTACCAGCATTTTCTCCTTTTCCCCTGCCCCCAACACTTTCTACACTATCCAAATCAAATTCCGTCATTTGGGCCACGTTTATATTGTCGTCTGAAAATGCTTTCAAAATAGAAAAGCCTAAAATTCTTTCGTCTCATTAAATGATAAATTGACCGGAAAACAAACTAAATGTGAAGGGTTCTGGTTGCTTTAAGTGGGATCGGAAATGATTTGTCCAATGGGGATACAAAATGCATATCTCATATACTCCATGGCTCCCAGTGTTGTATGAGATGAATTTTGCGGACGGCGTAGATCAAGATCAGACTGCACAGAACGTGCAGTATGATCTTTAATCTACACCGCCCGCTACCTGAGGCGAAAATATGACGAAATTAACTATTAAGCTGCTATGCACGACTCACTGACCTCTTGCAGACAGTGTAAATCAAGATCAGACGGCACAGAACTTGCAGTCTGATCTTGGATCTACACTGTCCAATAAGGAGATATCTTTTTTCCAAAAATCAAAGTTTGAAATAACATTATTCGGGTTTTTACTACAGACTTCTAAGTTTCAATAAACTTATTTACATGAGGCAGGATACGGGTTAATCTACAAATTCGACTGACATGTACTTTTAGATCTCGAAAAGAGTCGGCTTCTTTTACTTTATAACCCTTAGGCTAGTAAGTGCGACTTAAGAACCTTCTTACGGACAGTGTAGATCAAGATCAGACTGCACAGAACATGCAGTCTGATCTTAGATCTACTCTGTCCGATCATGAGATATTTTTCTCCCCCAAAAATACCTTTGAAATTGCAAAATTTGAGTTTTTACTATCTGCTTAAAAGTTTTATTATACTTATTTAGCAAGATAAGGATTTACAGATTACTAAACTTTACGAAAGCATGAATAGGTGCACTAGCCTCCGCGGTATAACTAAATTAAGTTTTACATACGGCGTTCAACATCAAATAAACAAAGAAAGAAAGAAACAGAAAATAAGACTTGTCCAAAATGTAAAGACGTACATATCACAAACTTGGCTAAAAAAGATGGAATACATCTTGAGTAGAATAGATAACACTCGTAGGCAAAGGAGAAAATGCTGATTACCTGAATTTTCTCCTTTTCTTACAATGTTTTAAAAAGCGTTTATCTTTGGGGTCGTTGAATCATGGGATCGTTTGGTGAAAGGTAAAAGTCAACAGTGAAAAAGTTAGAGGCCCACCAGCAGCCAAAATTGAACAGTTAGGGTGTCAAAATGTGGGCAAATTTAACCATTAACCTGCCAAATAAGTGAAATGAAACTTTCAAACCGATAGTAAAAACCTAAACTTTGCTTTTTCAAAGGTATTTTTAGGGGAGAGATATCTCCTTATCGGACAGTGTAGATCAAAGATCAGACTGCACGTTCTGTGCAGTCTGATCTTGATCTACACTGTCCACAAAACGTCCTTAATTCAGCAGCCTTGGGGTTAGATGTATGGATATTGTTTCGAGTCTAGTAATGTGTTACAGTACAGCCGGTGAAAGTTTCAGTCGTTGGCAGAAAAAAGAAGTGTAACACGAGAAATCAAGTTGAACTTAGACAATATTGTATATAATACTTTGTCAGACTTAAATTGAGAAACGCCTTTCTTCAATGATATGGAAAACCTCGTTGGAAAAGGAGCGGTTTTTTTTTTCATAAACAAACAATAATTATTGCTCTTTCTCCAACAACGTAATCAAAAATCGCCCACAAAGAAAGCATTAAAAGTCCTTTAGTTTAAACCTCTATTCACATCGGTTGTGAAACAAGTTCTTAAACAAGTTTTATTTACAACTGAATGATTGCTTCCTGGAAACGTTGACCAGTACTCGCCCAATGTTGTGGGTACTTCCAAAGGTTGATCTCGTTCATCAAGGGATTCATACCCGAGACCTTAGATATGAAAGGTGAACTGAATTGAATTTGCGTTTATTTATCGTCGCCACCGGATGCCCATATGGGGCATAGTGCAGATACTGGACGAAACCCATCCTAAGTTGCCTGGTTCTTTAATGTGCTCGGTGTATAGCACAGTCACACGAGGGCCTCGGTTTAACATCTCATCCGAAAGACTATTAGTAATTTTAGATAGCCAGCCCTGGGAATCGAACCCATACCCTCAAGTGACTCGAAACATCACGTTCACGAGTCCTACGCTCTACCAACTAAGCCATGCGGGCTGGCCAATAAGAAAGGTCGACGCTCCACCCCTAAATCACTGTCTACCACGTCATCTCTGTGACAATTTTCGACTATTTACTTTACAGCAACCACTCATGGATTTGTCGTGGCATGATGCACAGGAAAGTACAAGCCCATCCTTGCTGCATGCATTTTGATTCACGTCGGGTAGACGGAAGCGATAATAAAAACCACGCACACCGAAATGATAAACCCGAACCCTTTCAATCCCCAATATTATAAACTCGAACCTTTTCGATGGTTGAAACAATCAATTCTAAAAAGGAAGCTCTTTTATTTTAACTTTTAGGCTCCTAGGCGCGACTCAAAGACCTTTTGGGGACAATGTAGATCAAGATCAGACTGCACAGAACGTGCAGTCTGATCTTGGATCTACCTTGTCCGATAAAGACATATCCCCCCCCCCCAAACAAAAAAAAAAAACCTGTGAAATAGCATAAGTTAAGTTTATACTATCGGTTTGAAAGTTTCATTCCATTTATTTAGTAGGATCAAGTTTAAAAGCTTGACTGAACAAGTGGACGGCATGGATCAAGATCAGACTGCACGTTCTGTGCAGTCTGATCTTGATCTATGCTGTCCGCAAAAGCCCATGTTTTCGACTGTGCCGCTAAAAGGGTTAACTCTTTACCCATCGACCACACTTTAGACTCAAGCCATATTATATGAGTGTTTGCAGAGGAGAAATGCGGCTTAAATCACTAATTTCGTCCGAAATAAAAGATACACTGTGAAGAAAAGAAGAAATGCTGGTAATCGGTATTGTCTCCTTTTTCAATATTGTTTTTGAACGTTCCATTTTTTTTTTCCGACCGGGGTCTTGAATGCACAGGATTTTTGGTAAAGGGTTTTATATCCTCATAAGCCCATGAAAGATGACTTCAAAAGTACCTAAGTAAGATATAAATCATCAGCTTGAATTACTGTTTAGTACCTGTATACATAAAACCATTGTGCGGAAAAAGAAAACATACTCATTACTTACTTGAAAACTTGCTCGTTACAAGCATATTGTCCTTTAGCCACAATCTTTTATAAAGTCTTCTAATGGCACAGAAAGGTGTCTGCATTACGTAACAAGTCAATTCTCTTCTCAACAATAATTTTGTTTTGTAACCGACGCTTTTAAAACCGTTGCTAGAAAAAGGAGAAAATGCTCATAACCAGCATTTTCTCCATTTCCTACAATGCTTGCAACCCTTTCAAGTGCTTTGTTAAGTGCTTTCGTCTCGTACAAGAATTAATATAACTCTGTTATCTATGTGTCAAGGATAGCAATATCTGATGTATTGTGAACAAAGTGACCCCGTTTTTTTTCACCTTGAATGTAGTGATTTGTAATCTCAAATCATTTATCATGCGCACAAAAATGCATTTTATTGGTGCATCGTAATGGAGTGGTGCGGTCACCATTTACCAGCAACCATGGCAATGAAATATTTAAACTATGATTGTTTTCTAACCCTGTATCATCTGATCACACTTACAGCTTTAAGGGAGCATATAATTGATTATAAATTATCGATTATAGATTCCAATTAATCTATGTCTTTTTCCATGTAATAAAGCCCATACTCTCTACGATTAAAAAAATGGGTATAGGAATTAAAGAAAACTGCTAAAAAGGTAGACAATAGTTTAGAATGGATACCAGGACATTGTTTACATCACTGCAGCTTTTGTTACTTGCACAACTATGGAAAACTCTTTAAATAGGCATATTTCGAGGCAACATGCAAAATATGGTAATGAGGTGTGAGGTAATTTGCATACGACAGGGATGTCTTAAAGTAACATAAATATGTGTGCAGAGTAAATATCAATCCCGAAGTATTTCCATTCTTCAGTAAAATGCTACTTGTTAACCCCATCTTTCATATTTTGTTCACTTCCTACAATGCGCACGCACCTCTCCGCTTCCTTTTCTATTTTTGGTATAGGCTAGTTTCATAACGGAATCGCCATAAACAAAATTGTGCCTCATCAGACAGCTATTACTGATTTCTTCATTTTTTCCCTTTAAATCTTGATAATTTTCTAATACCTGTAGAAAAAAGGTTAAGGGGAAGGACAAAGAAATGAAGTTCATATATGTAAGAAAAATGCTTCTTTCCGTCTTTGTGTTGTATGGAGAGAAGGTATCTCAAGGAAGCTGAGATTAGTCACATGCCCTAATCGCCATGCTCAAAGCCCATGTATTGCCAACTTCATTTAACCCGACTCAGGTCAACATCATTTACATAAATTTCTATTTTTACCATCGGGATTTCACGGGGCAACCTTTGGCATATGTCCAGAATGGTTACGGAAATATTTCGCACGGTATGTGTATGGTGGCATATTTCTGCCGCGAGATATGAGATAGCTATTGCGATAATTTAGGTGAACTATCGTGATAAAACAAAGTTTCCTGGAAACATTATCTAGATAATAAAAATTTTCACGATAAAAATATCGCGATAATTCTAACTGCTGTCATGAATTCTTTTGCTTTCGTGCCCACAAGTGACATTCACGGTATCTATAATTAGATACTATTTCGGAACATCTTCGTCTACAACCTTATGAATTCCCCTTTTCCCTCAATGGTTTTAAAGTTGTTTGTAGGAGGCATTTCGAGTCGTCTTTGTGATTTTATAGTCTGTTCGTTTCGAGTCCTGTTTAAATTTACCAATTAAGCCACAATTGTTAATAATTCGAATTTTTACAGACTGCAATCTTGTGAAGTCAAAAACTACCGAGTTCATCCAAATGGTGAATTTTTTATTTATAGATATCGAGCAGCGGATAGAACTATCACGATAGTTTTATCTCGAATGTCAGCTTCGTGCACGATTGAGAAATTTTGCGTTAAAATATTAAGTTTATTGTGAATTTTTTTTTTAGGAAACTTTTCACTATCTCGATAAAATTTCCAGGAAACTTTAATTTATTGCGATAGTTTTCTAAAATTATCATGATAGCTATCTCGTATCTTGTGGCAGAAATATTCCACCATATATGTGCGAATTAATTACCTGTACCTACCGATGTATCTATAACTTCCCGAATAACAGTCGGAGTTCTATTTACATACCTACTTATATATTCAGCATAAAGATCAGGATCAGGTTAAATGAAGTAGGTAATATGTAACGCATCAAAATTACAAAATGAACGGCTAATACTAGAAGAGGAACATCCCCTATCATATCCATTTGCCGAGGACCGCAGGATAAAACATGTCCACATTTTTACCAATTTCAAATTATTTCTGTTTCATCAGCAAATGATGTTTTATCCATATCAGTCTACCCAGAACATACTGTCTGATCCTGACAGACACATTACATGTATCAAATACATTGTGAAATATTCTGATCCGCATTCTTGCACTCCAAGGATCAGGCTAATCTCATTGAATAAAAAAATTCAAATTCATAATGACTACAAAATGGTCTCATTATTTTCTTTACCAAACTACCAAAGTTTATTCAAACTTTAAACTCAACTATATTGAAAACGTTTGCAGACCGCAACTTAAATGTGGTTCAAACAATAGAGTTTGTATTTGACAGGACAGAAAACGTTGTCGGAAATGGAGAAAATGCTGGTTACCAGCATTTTCTCCTTTTCCCACAAGGTTTTAAAAGGCTTTTAGCTTAACATCGTTAGAATACAGGATTGTACGGTAAAAGGTTAAACTTGGGGTTGGTTTATCATCATGCCCTCACTTCCGCAATGTCCCACCTCTTTGATTGTCGTCGAGCATCGGTAACGCAGTCGGTAGCGTACAGGAATTGAGAACAGGGGGTCATTGATTGGATCCCCTGCTCGGCCAATTTGTTTTCGAGGAACGAATGATAGTCATTGCGACAGGATTCATTTCTCTCTCACTGCAAATTATTATTTAGACAATGGTTATGTTGGAAAGTACCCAGTGGCTTGGAAAGAGTATTTTGCGAAGTACTGGTAACAAAGACTCCAGGAAAGCATGGATAGGTGCACTGGCCGCCGTGATATAACTGAAATAATGTCGAAAACGGCGTTAAACTCTGTACAATCTACGATCTTTGATGGTCATTACCTATATGTAACGGAAACGTTTGATAAACTTTTTCCAGCAGCAAATATATAAAATCGGCACAGGCACATGTTTTTTGTAACCCTTAGGATGCTAAGCGCGACTCACTAACCTTTTGCGGACAGTGTAGATCAAGATCAGACTGCACAGAACGTGCAGTCTGATCTTCGATCTACACTGTCCGATAAAGAGATATTTTTCCCTAAAAACTAAAGCTGAAATATCATCAACCAGGTTTATACTATCGGCTTGAAATTTTCATTTAATTTATTTTGCAGGATAAAGTTAATAAACTTTGCCGTCTGTAACGCAATAAATAAGTTACTAGCATTTTCTTCTCCTCTTTTTCCTGCAATATTTACTAGCTTTTCAAAGAAAAAACCACAAATCATTTAGCCAAACGAGATTTATCCTTTGCAATTCCTTTGAATTTGGAGGAGTCCACGATTTGGTCGTTTAGTTAAATTCAGACTCGCCTAGTGGAAACATTTGAACCCAAAAAAATTTGAACATGCTTTGTGAAAAGGAGGTTTAATGCATCTGCAAAAAGTATAGACACACAGGTCAGCCTGTGCTTTCCAAGGACCAGCTTACCTCATGATTCAGTCGGTTGTTAGAAAAAAAACTGGTTTTATTGATCCATAGTTACATGATGATTGGGTTGGTACAGTGCATAATGGGAATGCATAAAATCCCCTCTTCCGAGAGCATGGCTCATACGGCCTGCAACACGCGAAAAGGGACTTTCGGACATCTGCGTAAAGTGTTGTCTCGGATCAGCCTGCGCAGTCCGCGCAGGCTGATCGGAGACGACACTTTCCGATCGCGTGTGATTTTCTGTTTCACGCAAGTCTACTGTTGGACGAAATCTAATGTAGTCGTAAAGTGCCGTCTCGGATTAGCCTGCGCGGATTGCGCAGGCTGATCCGAGACGACACTTTACGCAAATGTCCGAATGCCCTTTTGCGCGTGTTGCAGGCCATATTAAGTCGGCACAGGGACTTGTTTGAGCCGTGCTCTTGCAAAGAGGGGCTTAATGTATCTCCGTGATGTATTGTACCAATAAAGCCATCACATAACTATGGATCCACAATGGCCATCTTTTTTTACGACTGACTGATTCACGAGGTAGACTGGTCCTTGGACATACAGAAAAATGACCAATAGCGATAACTTTCGGCCCTGGTCAACCTGCGAGGACTGCGCAGATGCATTTAGCCCCCTTTTCACAGAACATGGTTAGTTTTTTTTAAAAAACAAACTTCGTCGCCTTTAACCCCTACCAAAATGGGTATTCAGCATTTTCTTCGTTATCTACAATGTTTTCTAGCCTTCAAAGAGCAATCACAGCATTTAGCTAATTTGTCCTCTGCAAATGCTTTACGAGTATAACACTTGGTCGTCTTGTAAATTACCGACAACCATATCGAAAGCTTTTACGGTTGGAGAGAATATTTAACGCGTCTGGAATGGTAGTGCATGTCCTTATGAAGACATAAAAATATTCTCCTCTTCCACAATGCTTTTAAAGCCCTATTTCTCAAGGTCTTTTAAACGCGGGATAGTTTGGTAAAGGGTTAACAAGATTTGTTGATTGATTTTTCAGTTGTTTAACGCCTTTTGCAACATTATTTCTATAATACAGTGGCTGCATTGCACCTATCCATGCTTTCCTGGCGGTTCTTTTACAAGTACTTCGCACACACATTCGTTCCAAGCTACTTCCTTACTACACGAATATCGTTAGCCTGGGTCCAGACGGTAATAATTTCTTAATTATTCCCCATCGCAGTCTCTTAAGCGCAGTCTGCTAAAAACTTTTGGCAGCTAGCTGTTTATCGCTTGCGTTATTATTACTGTTATTTTTGACAATGTAACGTCCGAATGAGAGAAAGGAAAAAAATGAACGGACTGGAACACAGTCTAGTATATCGTGAATTAATCCTAACGTATTGACCATCATCAATCAAAGGAAAGACTTTTGCTGAACTGAGGATCGAACCAGCGACAGCTAAATTTAAAACCCTGTACGCTGCCGACTGAACTAAATGGCTTGGTAGGATATTCCAAACAAAACAAAACCTGAACAATTTTCTATGAAAAATAATACTTCCTGTCGACCGGCATGAGTCTATTTCGAAACAGGGAAACCCCATAATTATCATGTATATTTAAATCAATGATTTCAGAGGAAAAAAAGTGAGGAAAACTAACAAAAATGTGAGGTATTGTGAACATAAGAGAGAGTTATGTACAGGCCCGGTCACATAAAATACAAAGTAGGTCATTGGAAACTGGGGGATAGGTTACCTGTTCTGCGTCATGGGGTTTTGACGATTTCAAAATGATCCCAGATTTGGTTCGGATGATGTTCAATTCATCTTCAAGATAAAACATGAAGACGATTCTTTTTTTTAGTGCAATCGCCATATTTTCCATCCGTCCATCCTTCCATGCAGTAAATGTCCTTCTGTCATTTGATCCATCGGCCTGACCACCTATTTATCCATTCATCAACTAATGTACAAAACCATTATCCAATTTTTCCTCTTCAATTCATTCGTCCATCCATTTATCGATCCCTCCATCCATCCATCTATACATACGTCCATAATCCATCCATTACCCTTGAATCACTCCTTCCCTTACTCCTTCTCTCTTTAACCTCCTTCCTCAACCAAACTATCCATGCATCCATACATCCGTCCATCCACTGCAATTCATCCATCTATTATTACTATCAATACAAGCGCCCCTCTGATTATGTTTATAAGGTTGATGTTTTTTATGGTTAGTCGACAGCTTACCTGCGAGGCTAGGTTGATGTATCTCGACTTGATCTGTCACAATGTTCGAACACAGCGTAGGTGTCCTCCATCCTTGGCATTGTGAAACGGGCCTATAATTAACCTGTTCAAGACGGATATCAAACCATCAAACCCATGGTCCATTCACAAACATTCTGCCACATCGTTACGATGGCTAACTGTGAAACAAGATTGAGTTTTTCTCGTTAATTTATCATCGCTACCGGATGCCCATATGAGCGACGCAACAAGAAGGCTGGTAGTTGTGTTACGGGGGATAGTGCAAGATACAGGACGGAACCAATCCAAAGTTACGCCTAGTTGTTAAACATGCTCGGTGTATAGCACCGTCACATAGGACTTAGGCTTAGTGTCTCAACCAAAATCTATAAGTACCTTTTTTTGTTGGCCAGTCGTGGAAACCGAACCCACATAATTAAGTGCAGCAAGATATGTGGCTTACAAGTCTCACGTTCTACCCGTCGAGCTATCGCGGCTGACCAGCTCTTTTTAAAGCAATACGATGCGGGCGCCACCCTATACACATCTGATTACATTTGAATTTTTAGAACTTTTCTACTGAGTGATGGTCACTGGAGTCCACATCAAAATAATAGGTAGACTACATTTCGAATACATCTTTATCCTGAATTTCTTTGCCTCCACTCTGTCATTGTGATAGAAAATGCATTGTAGTAGAGTTCCTACATAACACATCAGCCTCAGTAGATATCTCCGTACAAGCATCCCAAACGCTTTGATCAGGCTATCTGATTTGCATTAAATAAAGGGAGTTAATTATACTATCTATAACGATAAAACGTTCCGTATTATTTTGACCTTAAAGCTGCAGTAAAACATTAATACTAATGATAATAATAATAATGATAACAACAACAACAACAATAATAATAATAATATTAATAATAATAATAATAATTATTATTATTTCCAGAGATACAGTGTATGAGAAAATGCCACTGTACTCATGCTTCTACTAAAATTCGGAATGGGTTCTTTTTTTTTTTATAATACACCAAGGCTGGTTAGCGCAATTCAAGACATATTTAAGGACAGTGTAAATCAAGATGAGACTGCAAAGGACGTGCATTTCGATTTTGGGAATACAATTTCCGAGATTTTTCAGGAAAAAACAAAATCTGAAATCGCAATTATTTGACCTCTATTAGTTGCTGGAAACTTCCATTTCTAAGTTCTCTCAACGCTTTACCGAACGAAAAGTTAACATTGTTTGATACTGAAAACATCTGAAGATGACAGATGAAATGTTCCTAAAAGGAGAAGAATTGTACATATGATGGAAAACACTATAGTAGAAATTGTTAATGAGCAGGGTTTTCTCCTTTTCCCACAATGTTTCGAATGCTTTCTCTGTTAGGGTCTTCCAATCACAGGATTGTTTATAAAAAGGTCTGATACAATTTCACAATCCCAAAAGAAACTAAATAAAATTGATTGTAGTTTTATTATTTGACGCAAAGGGCATTTCGTAAGATTGGGGTTTCAAAATGAATAAGAAATATTTTTCCCTAAGACTACTTGATGAGTGCGCCTCTTTTCAAGAATTTAGCGGCCGGCCAGGTAGCTCAGTGTTAGCATATGTGACTTGCCACCTGGTGGTTGCAGGCTCGATATCCAATTGAGGTAAACATTCCTTCCGGCGACTTTTCGCTTCTCAACACCGATGCATGTGAGAAAAGTAGTCAGAGACTTGGAAAGAAAGGTGTGACAGTACTGGTGTGAGAAAGCCAGGAAAAACATGACTGCACTGACCTTAGTGATATGACCTAAAGCATTAACCTCCAATCCAAACAAATTAACCTTTCAAAAGTAATACGTTCTTTGACATATTTATTTCTTCCAAAATACAGGTCATTTCAACTGTATAGATACTTTCAAGGCGTAATCACTCAATCAGCTCTGGTAAATCAATAAAACTATAAATAACAACCGTAAATTCAAAAAAAAGATATATATGATATATTGTCCCTCTCCCGTGCTGAATTATGTGTTTAAACCTTGCTAAACAATCCCGAGTTTTTAAAACCCAAGAAAAAAAGTTTTGGAAAACAACGTTTTCCATCTCATCATTTGAGCCCAAAATACTTTGTTACCTACAAATGCTGCATATACTTTCAAGGTGGGCAAGTCTGAATTTTTGGCTTTTGGTAAATACAGTTTTTTTCATAATGTAAGTCTCTATTCTAAACATTAATATTGTTTATACGTGTGCGTTTGAAATAAATGGAAAGCCATAATCTTTTTGCAGACATAATACAGTATCATTGATATATAACACACAGACATTTCTTTAATTTCTTTGATATATTACACTTTTTTTCTGACAAGTCCATTCCGCAATAAGTGTCCTACATAACGTCAATTCTGGGAACTTAAATAACGTCAACTCTTTATTTAAAAAAATATTTTAGGAGCGTACAGGTTTACAAGCAACAAATTGGGTTTAGGGCAACAGTGACACCAGGCTATCATATGGCTTGCAACACGCGAAAAGGGGCATTCGAACATTTGCGTAAAGTGTCGTCTCGGATCAGCTTGCGCAGTCCACGCAGGCTAATCCGAGACGACACTTTATGACTACATCAGATTTTGTGCTACAGTAGACTTGTGCGAAATAGAAAATTACATAAAAACGGAAAGTGTCGTTTCGGATTAGCCTGCGCGGACTGCGCAGGCTGATCCTAGACGACAATTTACGCAAATGTACGAATGCCCCTTTTCGCGTGTTGCAGTCCATATTGAAAAACAGCTTCAAAATGAGACAATTACTTCATGGACTGCAGACAATATTGTGATTCCTTTGTTTTTAGCTGGTGTCGAGGACAATGCCGACACTGTAAATGGCCTGCAACTCGCGAAAAGGGGCATTCGGACATTTGCGTAAAGTGTCGTCTCGGATTAGCCTGCCCAGTCCGCGCAGGCTGATCCGAGACGACACTTTCCAATCGTGTGTGATTTTTTGTTTCACGCAAGTCTACTGTAGGGCAAAATCAAATCTTGACGTATAGTGCCGTCTCGGATTAGCCTGCGCCGACTGCTCAGGTTAATCCGAGACGACGCTTTACGCAAATGTCCGAAAGCCCCTTTTCGCATGTTGCAGACCAAATAAGGAGGACTATCTGCACATTCTGAGAAAGAATTTCATTCAAATGCCAAAAGGAAAAGTAATAATATTGAAGACATGTGTACCAGTACATCCATCTGGTTTTAGCAAGACGGAACCACACAAGAAAATTTTATGACCAGACGCATAATTGAATAATTTTCTAAAGCATTCTGGCGAAAGTCCATTTCTTTCAGGAACGGCTTCACAGTCTGATCCTCCAGACATTTACTTGCACGGTGCATTATAAAAGCTGTACAGTCCTATGTCAGGGGGTACTTAGGTCTTTAAAGCTGCAGTCAAGAAAGGAATTTTATGGAAATAGTTCGGGAACATGCAGACATATAATGTAAAACTCTCATAATAAACTTGACGTCATAACTGCTCAGTGGACGTCATTTAGAACGATTGTTGTAAAATGGACTTGTCAGAAAAAGTGTAGTGTATTAACTATTATTAATTAAAGTAATGCATATGAACTGCATAGCAGATGAAATTTTGTCTGCTGAAACTTGGCAGCGTTCAATTACGTTTTAATTGAAATTAGAAGAAAAATTTGACAAAAAGAATAGGGACAGATTTTATGAAATACCCTGTAGTTCACCCTTTCAAAAACAATCACGGGCCTTAATGACCCTGTGGAATGAGGCAATTATAAACGTTGTGGTGGTTTCTCCGTTTTCCACACCGTTTTCTACCCTTGGGGACTTGAATCCTTTCAATAGAACGTTTAATGTGTCACCTGTAATAGCTTTTAAAGTGGACAAGTCTAGAATTTTGTCGTTTGATAAAGAGTTAAAAGATGAGGAGGGGAAGTAGTTAGTTTTTCATCATCCAGACTTTGAATGTTTTTGAAAATACAATACGTAGCCTATTAATTCATTTCTCTTTTTTTTTTCATCTTACGATGAAGATTTTCGAAGGCCTGCTGATATGTCCCATGATCATGAACACGAGTATATTGGGTTGTATTTACTCTATATCAAACGAAAAAGTATTGGACTAGACAACATTTAAAGCATCTACAGACGACAAATCAAATGTAGCTAAAATGATGAATTCTATTTTGATAGGGTAGAAAACATTGTGTGAAAAGAAGAAAATGTTGGTTACCAGCATTTTCTTCTTTTCCTACAATGTTTTCGTAATGCTCCTTCTCCTTGGGGTCGTCAAAACACGGGATTGTTTGGTACAGAGTTAATCAAGGCGCTCTGACGTCATATCTGGTCTCGTGAAAATAGACGGTGTTCTCAATTGCCAACAACGGTCCACTTATTTAACTCTTAACCTTTCAACAGCATTTTTGACTAGACTAAATTGAAATCAAAATCATTGAAATCTTTTTTACTAAATGTGTCCGCCAACTCTTTACTGAATATGACCGCCAATTTTTTTATTCTATGTGACCGCCAACATTTTACCCTATGTGACTGCTAACATTTTACTGAATGTGATCGCCAAAAATCTTTACTGAATATAACCACCAATTTTTTACCATATGTGACCGCCAACTTTTTACTCTATGTGACCGCTAACATTTTACTGAATGTGACTGACAAGTTTCTATTCGGGCTTGTAATCTATTTGGCACCAGCTTGCAATGGTTCGAACATTGGCTGCGCTACTTTCTTTTGATAATTGATAACAGTTTAATTCAAACTGCTCTTGCCACTGGACTTACAAGACTATATGGGGAAGCGGTCGTGGATTCGGAAGAGTGTTGTGTACAGGTAAGGAATTGTCAGGAACATATTGGTAGGTGTACTGACTGCCGCAGAAAAGCTGAAACAAGTTTTCTTGTATTAAGACTTCAGATGAAATAAAACACATTGTATTTTATCAACACACCCACATGTACGTATGTGGGTGTGTTGTGGGTATGAATTGGAGCTTCAATGCTTGAAAAGACCTACAAGGAAAACATTTTTATCATCTGAATCTTTTCTTGGCATAACAAATAAGTATATTGTGATATTTACACCAAAACTTAAAGTATTAACCATAATTCAAGAAGAGACATCATCACAGTACATTGATTTTTGTGTATACAAGAAGAGAGTGAAAACAAACCATGATAATTTTGAAAGTCTTTTTACGTATAAAGGTATACTCTCATTAAGTAATGGTGTTTTATAATACTGCTAGTAGTGTGAGAGCATTCCCGTGCAGACTGCTTCAGGAGATACAGATTCATAGAGAAAAATCAGCCTGAAGCAAACAAACGCTCTTCTACAACTCTTTCGCTCATTTAGATGACTTTTGACATGCATGCTGCAGCAAACAACTTTAAACTGCTTTTAACAGAGTAATGCAAACATTTAAAGACGGGTTACTTAAGTAATAATCTTTCTATCGTGGTTTATCGTTCAAAAACCACGCTTGTGAGTTATGAGGCACAATAAATAATCCACAAGGGCGATAGCCCGAGTGGTTTATTCATTGTGCGTCATAACTCACAACGTGGTTTATTGAACGATAAACCACAATAGAAAGATTATTTCGATTCTAACATGACCAACTCTTAATGAAAGGAAAACAGGTTCATACTTAGAGTAAAAACGTAGATGCAGATTATATTCCATTGAATAACTTACTTACTTTATACAGAATGACGTCACTCTACGTGGAATGACGTAGATTTTATCACGATTCGTTGCACTGTGTTTATAGAGCCGAATTCATGTGTCATGTTAGAACGTAAGTTACAACCAATTATTTTGCTTTGTAAATATTCATACACCATCCAATACAGTAGCGTGCAGTCATGTGGGAAGAATAAGCTTGGAGGAACAAGCCCAGGGACTAATTAATTTTGGGGCGAACAGGCCCGGAACCGGGCGATCAGGGGACAAGGATTTTGTGTATCATTGCACCAATAAAAGGCCATAGCGGGTAAAGCAATTTGGATAAAAAAGAAGTATTTCCACGATGGATGACTAGTTCAGTTTATTTTAAGGATAGGGCACCCTAATGGGATTGGTGTAACATCACCTTTCATCGCCGTAAAAACGTACGGATTCGGGTAAGACTCGGGTAATCCGTAATCGATCGGCTTCCCCGCATCGATTACGGATTACCCGAGTCTTAGTCGAACCCGTTACGATTTTCGAAACACTGTCAGTCCTAGAGAAGATGAAGTTTTCCCGAAAGTTTCATGAAGCCTCGACAATACTGCTGCTCCATCCCGTTGGAACTAAATATCTTTAATCTCCTTTTCTCTGTAAAGCTGGCAAAAACTTGTTTTTCTGCAATGTCGGGTAACTTTCACTAATTACTGTCTGCGGCTCGCCATCTTGTTTAAAAAAGAATAGTCTAATCACACCACTGTAACTAACCACCGCCCACACGATAACTTTTTCATCATGTAGATGATTTTCATAATAAATGTGAAGCAGCACCCCATACAGCACATTCAGTATTGTCGAGGCTTCATAAAACTTACAGGAAAACTCCATCTCCTTCAGGACGGACAATGTTTCCCCCCCCCCCCCCCTTTTCGGTCTCCGCATCGATCTTAGTCCTTTGAACTTTTTGGATCTTAGTCCTTTGAATTTTTTTCTTGTGGTGACACTTGAAAGAAAATGTAGGCCTATATTCACCTAAAACAAACGCTGTTGGAGAGTTGAAACAAGCTATTTTTCGAGAGATGAGAAAAAATAGCGCCAGAAATGTGTTCATTGGAGATAGTAAACTTTCAAAAGAAGCTTGACGTCGCAATAGCCCAAAATGGACGTCATACACATTATATCATTTTATTGTTTTCAAAAAGTTTGACCTATTTTTTTTATACGTATTTAGAGTACTTAACATTATGTATAGATCTGCGATACATGATTTTCAAAATATCCTATTGAACTCATTGTGGCATTGTCTTCGACAAATGAAGTGAAAGCAACTGACGTGGTCCTTGATCTCGTTGAGCAGTCGGATTCTACTCGCTCCATCATCTTTTCTGATTCATTTTCCTCTCCGTCTGTCTGCGACGTCTCTGAACGTATTTCATTTTTGGATGACTCTAAAAGAACACTCTCCTGCTGGCTCCCTAGTCAAATGGGCATAAAGGGCAAAGAAAAAACCGACATAACTGCCAAGTCGGCATTGTTCTTTCTCCAATCTAATTATTGTTTCATACACAGATTTTAAACCTTCCCTTTTAACCTATATACAATCTTGGCAATCAAAATGGGATACTGACATTTTCTACAAGTCATATTCAGTTAAACCGGTCCTAGGTGACTGGTACCCCGCTTACAGGTCCATTCGTCGAGAGGAAGTTTCTATCGAAACCTTTCTAAACATAGTGGCGCTGCCAAACAGTATGTGAATTCATTTTTCACGTGTTTTATCAATTTGGTTGGGAGTTTTTACTGACATATTAGATATGAATAACTTCACCGTTGTTGTTGTCGTTGCAAATCGATCCCAGGGGAGCCGCCATGTTTAAAATCATATGACTGAATAATTCAAAATGGCTATCTCCAGGATACGAACGACCCAGAGACAGATTCGGCCGAGTTGTGACGAGTGCTATTTCTTGTTTTCGGAGTGGAAGGTGGGTGGTTGGTGGTGGCACACATAAACTTCTATGTATTAAACCTTATCCTGCTAAAAATAGATTAGATAAACTTTCATCCCAAATAATGTAATTTCAAACTTAGGTTTGAAGAAAAATATCGCCTTATCGGACAGTGCAGATCAAAGATCAGACTGCACGTTCTGTGCAGTCTGATCTTGATCTGCCCTGTCCGCAAAAGGTCAGTGAGTCGCGCTTATCAGCTTTAGGGTTAAAAGTATTTCAAAATTTCACATCTCCAGTTTTCGGCCTTAATATCATGACAAACGGCAATTAAGGATTACGACCCCTAACTCATCGGTAAATATCGTGTAACATCGACGTTTTCGTAAAGGCTGTTCGGCCAATCTCGGCAGCTTCCGTCTTTGAATATAAGAGTTAGGAGCCGTAGACTCCTAAGTTGGCGAAATCTTCTAGAATACTGGAATTAAGTTACTTTACTTTTTACCATAAGATGTCAATACTGAAAGAACTGTCGACAACAAACCGAATCTGGCCAAAATGGTTGAATCTCTCTCTATAAAGGTAGAAAACGTTGAGGGTTACCAGAATTTTCTCCTTTTCACTTCTTTTCAAAAAGCCTTTAAAGAATGGTCATAAGAGCATGGGTTTTTTTAGGGGCTAAGATTTATTTTAATAAAACTAGTTATTTGAATATTTTTAAGGATAGGTGTCTTACGTCACAATTTTATGCGACTACAAGTGTTTCAAAATGGCGTTTGCAGCTGTTATTTATGGACGAAGTGAAGGAAAGGCGGGAAATATACCCCACCGGGGAAAAAATCGCATTGAGTAGCATTTAGCAGCCTGAAGGTTTGTCTTGGATTGTTGGTCGGTGCTTTACGTCTTTTTCAACATTGTGTAACTTATATCGCGGTGGCAATTGTACCTATCCGTGCCTTTCTAGAGCTCTGTTTCCAGTGCTTTACATTCTTTCCAAGCCACTACCTGTTTTCCCTCATTACCATCGTTGAAACCATCATCAGCGGTAACAGAGGAATGAAAGCTGTCGCTATCATCGATCCTCAAAAGGAAGTTGGTATAGGTTTGCAAAAGAACCAGCGACCCCTCAATTTTAAGCCTTCTAGGTTACCGACTAGGCGTTCATCTAAGAAAATTGGGTCGGTCGGTCAATTTCCTTTACCCTAAGTGAATCAGCTGTATTTACATGCATGCAGATTGTAAATTAAATGCTTTTTTTTTTTCTTTTTTCAATGCCTTGTGATGAAGATGATCATAATTGTTCAAGTCAATTGGAAAATGAAATTCTGTTTATCCTGTTGAAGACGATGTCTGTCTGTCTGTCCGCCAGCTGGCCGGTCGCCTTTTTGTCCGTCCGCCTTCTCTCTCTTCCTCTCTCTCTCTCTCTCTCTCTCTCTCTCTCTCTCTCTCTCTCTCTGTATATGGATGTATGAATTGATAGTATGCACAGTAGAATTTACTAACATGCGAACATTTAAGTGTACGTGCTCCACATCACTATCTTCCGCTAGATGGCATTCTTACAAAAAAAATCTATCTAATTTGGGCATACCGGACTACTTTTCAAAACGACAACCGTTACTTTGAATTTCAAAATAAAATAAATGTTTACCCAATAAAACACTACCTGGTTTGATTCATTCAGCTATGATCAGCTAGCATGTAACCTATGCACCGGCCATTCATTAAAATAACCCCCTACTGGCTTGGGTAATGACTTCGGTAAAAGCCCTACGTTTCCCATGTACATGAGATGGGTGATGTGTCATAGCAGACAGGTCGAATCTTCGAAGAATATGGCATGCGCAGACAATGTGCTCCACATCGTTTTCGAAATGGCATCGTATTCCATATGAAGGTCAGATTCGACAGACAATTAACTCCTACACATTTCTTTACGATAAAACCCAGTTTTGAGTTTATACAACACCTGTAATAAGTTGAAAAGAAAAGGCAAATGTGAATAAAGTGCAGAACAAGCCTATTTCCTTTAAACAAACCTCAAAACTGCTGAATAAACGAAATGCAAATTTCCAGCTAACAATAAAACACCAAAAAAATCATATATTTCAATTTTTTTTTACACCGAAAAAAATCTTGACGTATCAGATTGTGTAGATTCAAGATGAGACTGCACGTTCTGTGCAGTCTCATCTTGAATCGACACTGTCTGCAAAGGCGTATTGAGTTGTGTTCATAGGCCTAAGTGTTCATATAACGCGGAAGTCAAATACAATTTTCCAATTCAGCAAACTACACCTCGTTTTTTCCCGGACGACAAAATTTTAGACTTGTCAAAATTCAGCGCATCTGCAGACGACAAATTAAATATGGCTCAGATGATGATATTTTTTCTTTAAAAGGGTAAGAAAGATTGTGGATAAAGGAAAAAATGCAGGAAACAAGCATTTTTCAGTGTTTAACAACTTTTTTTAACGCATTTTTTCCTCAAGGTCATTAAAACGCGGGATTGGTTTGGTGCAAGGGTTAAAAATCCAGGTATTGTTAACCTTCATGCTGCGAAGCGTGACTCGAGGACCTTTTGCGGACAGCGTGGATCAAGATCAGACTGCACAGAACGTGCAGTCTGATCTTAGATCTACACTGTCCGATAAGGAGATATTTTTTTCTCCCAATATTACATTTGAAATGGCAAAATGTGAGTTTAAATACCGGTTTGAAGGTTTCATTTCACTTATTTAGCAGGTAAAAGTTTGAAATGATTCATTTAGGCCGATCCCTCTAGCAGGTCGTTTTAAATGACTTGTCAAATCTATGTAATCTATTGTTGCGAGACAGTGGCGATATTTTTTAACTTAAATAGATCCTGAATCTAAAATGTCCGATACTGTAAGATTTTTTTCCTCGTTGAAAAGAACCTTTCCTGGAGTTTCTTGTGCCGGTCTGAAACACAACATTTTTCCAAGCCTCTGGCTGCTCTCCCTCATGCAATTTTCAGCTTGAGAGAGGAATGAATCCTGTCGCAATGAATATCATCAATCCTAGGAAAGAGTCTAGTTTAGCTGGGAATTGGAACCACCGACCCCGAGGTTTCGAGCCTTGAACGTTGTCGACTGAGCTACAGGTCTCGGCAAGCATGGAGAGCTGGCTTTAGTCAGATAACCAATATATTGTTGAAAGCGACATGAAGCACACGACATAAATGTACAATATCTGCCGAGTTCTCCTGCCATAATCGCCTAACATTCTTCAAGCATTCTCCAATCATTCTGCATTCTAATTCTATTCTCAGGAATTTTCCGAATTTCTAAAGTACGCAATGTTTGATTGGCAGAGCCAATCATCTTACTTTTGATGTGAGAGGCGGACGCACAACCCCCACACCGAGGTCTCCAAGATCTGTTTTGGACGGAATGAGTAATGGTCACTCTGTTTAACACTTCATCAAACAATCCCGTATTGAAACGACTCTGAATATTATTCCTTTACCAAACGACAAAATTTTAGACTGGTGCAAATTGAAAGCACTTGTAGACGACAAAAAAAACGTAACTCAAAAATTGAAATTTGTTTCCAGCTGAGTAGAAAACATTGTGGGAAAAGGAGAAAATGCTGTTTACCAGCATTTTCTCCTTTTCCCACAATGTTTTCAAAAGGCTTCTATCTCAGGGTCGTAAAAACCAGGGATTGTTTGGTAAAGGGTTAAACAGCTTTCGAAAACATTGTGGTAACCAGCATTGTCTCCTTTTCCCATTTTGTTTTCTACCCTTTCAAAATTCAGATTCACTGTACGAGTCATATTTAATTCACAGTCTGAAAATGCTTTTAATTTGAATGGTTCTGTTCTTTTCCGTCTTGTAGAGGGTCAGCCCATTAACTGCAAAACAAATCGAACAAACATATATTACGATCTTAACGTTTATTTCGAGGGAATAAGAAACACTGTATCCGGCAGTCTAGATCTAAGGTCAGACTGCATGTTCTGTGCAGTCTGATCTTGATCTACACTGTCCGCCAAAGTGCACTGCATCAAACTTAACAGCCCAAAGGATCGCAGGTTGGACTCAAATCTGGAATGACTCACCTAATTATAGGTTTATTTCACACAGATTTTTTTTCTGAATGAAACAAGGTACACCAGAGTACAAGCATAATTAAGGATGTCCCGCTGTGGGACCAGCCAGTCCTCTTTACAATCAAAATCCCAATTTAACCCACTTTAACCCACGTTTTTTATTGTCATTCATTAAAACTTTCAACGAATGACTAGGTGATATGAGGTCCATCTTTTAACGAAATGGTTTAGTATGTCTATAGTTTAAAACACGTCAAAGAGAGATGCTAGTCCTTATGAAGGAGTCACAATGTCTCAAAATGAAGCAAAAACGGACACACGAAAAGGTAAACTGGTAGCCTGTTATCGATATTCGTATCAACAAAAGGTAATACCTGATACTACAAGGCAGAGAACAGAACAGAACAGAATATTTTATTTTATTTAAACTATACAAAGTTTTTCGTCATCAACAAGAAGAATATATATAAATCTATTACGATATAGGTCAGTCACACACATACCAAAAAATGCTAGCATAGAAAACAATGCTGTTTTTTACATTTATACAATAAAAGGGGAGTAGAAAGAAAGAAGAAAAAAAGGGAAAAGAATGAATACATGGGAAACAGTTGAGTAAGCTGTTTGAAAAAGTGCATTAGGAGGAAGAATATAATGCCATTTTGAAAAAACAATAAGAGTGATATTATTGAATGAGAGATTTTCTTAACTTAAAGGACTCATCTACATATCGACGTAGTTTCTTCTGGATATAGGTATCAGTACTGCTCATAAGATAAACAAATTTGTAAACACTAGGCCTGACGAAATATGACTTGCTAATATACTTTTTCCTGATGTCTGTGTACAATGGACAAATAAGTAAAAAATGATATTCATCTTCCAAATCTTGAGAATTACAGAATTGACATTTCCTTAGAGATCTATCAGTTCTTTGTTGCTTATATCGACCAGTCTCAATTCTAAGCTTATGCGATGCGAGTCTCAGTTTAGACATAGCTATTCTAGTACTAAATGGCAGATTATCTAAGTATTTTTCAAATTCAAATGTTACCTTAAATTCCTTATATAAAAGTAACGAGCTAGAATTAGTTATGTTATTGTACCAGTTTTGTTTAAATATATTAATAATTCTTAATCTAATTTCAGTCTGGAAAGCTTTTAAATTAACTGAAGACGGATTTTCCGAAACGTAAGAAAACCCATAACTATCCAATAAATACTTAACATTACTACACCAATTTTGTTTACCCCTCTGTACATCCAGTAGAAGTGAGTTATAGATATGTTTTACCAAAATATTATCACTTTCGACTATTTTACACCAGTACTTGACGATCCTTGAATAACGGTTTATAAACAGTGGGTAACGACCCAATTCACCATACACCCCCATATTAGAAGTGGAATTTTTTACGTTCAAGATTCTTTTGCAAAATCTTAAATGAATTCTCTCCAAATTTTTGTTTTTACTAAAGCCATTCACTTCACAACTATAATTCAATATGGAGCCAACAAAAGCGTCAAAGAGCTGCATCAACACCGAAGGTTTCAAATCGAGTCGATTAGTATTATGCAGCAAAAGATTCATAGCTTTCAATCCTTTTCCGGCAAGGGTCTCATAGTTCAGACTGTATGTTCCAGTATAATTGAAAACAGTTCCCAAATAATTGAAATTACCTACAACTTCTAAAACATTATTACAATAAAACCATTTTTCATCATTTCGTGTTTTACCCCGTTTTCTGAAAACCATGACTTGGAAATTTAAACTGTGGTATTATTAAGGCATTCTGTTACGAGCTATTTGGAGGAGCCTAAAATTTTGTCGGGTGGAATCTCTCGTAAGAAATTAATCAAGAACATCAACACGATTAGAACAATACCAAACCTCAAAGTTGTAGTATGAACATAGGGTTCAAGTCGTGGTTAAAGGTGACCACTATAAAAATGGGCTGTGACCGTATGTCTCCTCGTATTTAATAATTAATCCCATATCACACAATCCCGGGTTTACATGTCCCAACCCTAACACATAATTCAGAGTTCAAATGTCCCAAAGGAAGACACCTTTTGAAAACATTGCAGATAAAGGAGAAAATATTTGTAACCAGCATTTTCTCATCTTCTCACAATATTTTCTACCCATAATATAGACAGTAAACATCATTTGAGCCACATTCCTTTGTCATCTGGAAATGCTCCCAGACGTGTCTAAATTTTGTCCTCTAGTAGAGTTATAGGTTTAACACATCAGTCAAATCAAAATTTTTTTCTAACCCTTATACTGCTAAATAACTAACATGAAACTTTCAAGCCGATAGTAAAAATCCCAAATTTTGCTATTTCAAAACTATTTTTGGGAGAAAGATATCTTCTTATCGGACAGTGTAGATCGAAGATCAGGCTGCACGTTCTGTGCAGTCTGATCATGATATAGACTGTCCGCAAAAGGTCAGTGAGTCGCGCTTAGCAGCCAAAGGGTTAAAAAAGAAAGACGGCGTAAATTTGCCTGCAAATAGGCAGGGGTTACCAGAGGGACCCTTAGAATAAACATGTCTACATTTTTGACCAATCATAAATTTCTATTCATTCATTCATTCTATGCATACTGTATTGCTGCCAGCGATACCTGTATGTATGTTGCCACTCGGGTCTAAGACCTTCTGGATTTGCAAATGAATAAAACTTGAAACTTGAAACATTTCTTATAAGTACCAAAAAGTGGGTCAAAAGCCAAAAACTTTTCGACGTAGCTGTTTACGCTGGTTTTTGAGCGTCTTCTTCGCATTGTACTCGAATGAATAAATAGTAATTTTCTATTGGTAAAAAATGTGGACATTTCTATTATACAGGCCTTTTTACGGGTCAGTTCATGACATTAATATACTAGGGTTGTTAACTCTAACCGATACCCCTCCTCTAAAGCCCCTGTTTTAGCCTATGACAATGAAAGGACATATGTATCACCTCTTTACACATCTTTGCCCGTTCTGGAGATTAAGATATAAGAAGTCCTCAAAGAAATGTCACCAGTATTTATCGGGTCAAGGGGTATTAGTTTTTAGTGCAAGTGTAAAACCTAAAAAAAAAAACAAAGAAACGAAAGGTCTGCTGAAGACCAATACAATACAATACAATACAATACAATACAATACAATACAATACAATCTTTTGTTAATTGTAAGTGTAGGCCACCGGCCCAAAATATAGCATTATAGAAAAAAGAGTATTTCATATTATACGCCCCCTTACATAACGTTAATACACACAATTATTTCATCTAGTTATTAAAACAAAACCCACAGTTTAATGCCCATCAAACAGAAGACATGTGCAAACATTGTAGGAAAAGGACAGAAATGCTTATATTCACAATATTCTCCCTTTCCTCAATGCCCTCTAGAATATTGTGCGGAGTACTGGTAAAAGAAACTCCAGGAAAGCATGGATAGGTGCACTGGCCACCGCGATATAACTGAAATAATGTTGAAGGCTGTGTTAAACACCATACAATTAATCAATGTCCTCTATACTTTCTACGATAAAATCTCATGGTTTAGGCCACTCTTAATTTGTTATCTGCCAATGCTTTCAACGAGTGCAAATCTGTTTTGTACTGTCTTGCGAAGTGTTGCAGATGTGTGAAACTATACATGCAGTATATATTTCTAATTAAAGAATAATTCTATGCGATTCTATGGGTTCCAAAATATGATTACTTAACCCGTTAATTCGTTACAAGACGACACAATTTTAGACCTTTCCAAATGGAAAGAATTTGCAGACGACAAAATATATGAGACTCAAAAATTGGATTTTCTTTTCGAAAGAGAAGAACATATTGTGGGAAAAGAAGGTTTCTCCTTTTTCCAAGATGTTTTCAAAGGTTTCTTCCATGAGGTCATTAAAACTGAGTATAGTTTGATAAAGGGTTCACTCTTTACCAGAAGGCAAAATTTTAGACTCGTTAAGAAACAAAATAGTTGCAGGCAACAAGTGACATGTTACTCAAATGATGATATTCATCACCAATGGGGTAAAAATATTCCAAATAAAAAAGCTTAACCTTTAGGCAGCTAAGCGCTACTGGGGGATCTTTTGCGGACAATGTAGATCAAGATAAGACTGTACAGAACGTGCAGTCTTGGATCTACACTGTCCGATGAGGAAATATATGTCCACATAAAATACCTTTGAAATAGAAACAATCTTGGTTTTTACTATCGGCTTGAAATTTTCAATTCACTTAAAATTTTCAATTCACTTATTTAGCAGGATAAAGGTGAGTAGGCTAATGCCTGGCGCTGGCAATTGTTAATTATTTCCGATTATCGTATATATTTTTGCCGAAGTGTATAAGAGTTTATTAAGGACATTAATGGTACACTTCGATTATTCTAATCTTTTAACCCATAGGCTGCGAAGCGCGACTCACTGACCTTTTGCGGACAGTGTAGATCAAAGATCAGTCTGCACGGAACGTGCAGTCTGATCTTTGATCTACTCTGTCCGATAGGGAGATATTTTTCTCAAAAAAAAAAAATACGTATGAGATAGCATTAATCGATTAGTCGGGTTTTTGCTATCGACGTCAAAGTTTCATTTAACTTTTTTAACAGGATTAGAGTAAAAAGTGCTTACCAGATGACGAAATTTCAGTCTTGTCCAAATTGGAAGCATTTGCAGACGACAAATTTATAATTTTCTTTTCTCAAATGATTTGGTTTCTCTTAGGAAGGATAGAAAATATTGTGGGAAAAGGACAAGATGCTGGTAACCAAGCAGTTTCTCCTTTTTTCCCACGATGTTTTTAAACGCGTTCTATCGTACGGTCGTAAAAAGGCAGAATTGTGTGGTAAAAGGTTAAGTCTTTTGACATTTGGATTGATTGATTGATTGTATGGTGTTAAACGCCGTTTTCAACATTAGTTCAGTTATATCGCGGCGGCCAGTGCACCTATCCATGCTTTCCTGGGCTTTTTTACCAGTACTCCGCACAATTTTCTTGCCAAGCCACTGGCTGCTTTCCCACATAATCATCGTCGAGACAATGGTCAGCGGTGGGAGAGGAACGAATCCTGTCGCAGTGACTATCATCAATCCTCGGAAAGAAATTTGCCGAGCCGGGGGTCGAAGCCAGGGATCGAACCCTGGGCCCCGTGTTCTCAAGTCCTGCACGCTACCGACTGGGCTACCGGGGCTCGGCTTGACATTTGGAAGTAGGCGCTATAAGATTCCCATAACACTTGACTCTGACAGAGCGCGTGACCAGCGATCAGATTTTTAAAACAGAGATTACATAATCTGTAGAAATGACTATCATTTTTCCATTAATCGAAATCAAGAAATACCATAAATATATAGCTTGCAACACGTGAAAAGGGGCATTCGGACATTTGTAATTTTCTGTTTTGCGCAAGTCTACTGAAGAACAAAATCTAATGTAGACGTAAAGTGCCGTCTCGGATCAGCCTGCGCGGACTGCGCAGGCTGATTCGAGACGACACTTTACGCAAATGTCCGAATGTCCCTTTTTGCATGTTGCAGGCCATATATGTGTGTTACAGTAAATATGCGAAACCAGGAATTTCATGTAATTCCTAAAAGTACCGGGAATTTCGTGAAATGACTGTTTAACTTAGGGATGTCAAATAATGCCCGATTTTTTTCCAGGAATTTCGTGAAATGACTGAAAAATCATGAGACAATTTTACACAGATTTACTACATACCTTTGACATGATTTAGGAAATGTGTGAAATGATGTATCTTTAAAGCAGCTTGTGTGATACTTAGTAGCTAACTCATTATAACTAGTTATTATTTTGTTCATTAAACACATACCTATCGGCTTGCTTAACTTGAAATTCTGAGCTCATATTGCTTTTTTATTGTAAGAGCATTTGATATGCACTGATTTATAATGATAATGATACCACAAATACCTATATTAACGACGTATATGACAAATGTTCGCGCGCATCCTACTGCGCATGTATTTTTGTCGTGGATATTGAATAAAAAACGTACCTATGTATTTTTGCACATAATGGTAATACTATTGGTGCACTGAAACAAGCAGCACTTTCTTCGGGTAGTGTTGGTGGAGAGAAGAAAATGGATCTTTGAAGTGTCACCGTGCAATGATTAAAATGCTGCTGACACGGCGTTACACTCCAAACAATGAAACAAAGGCAGAAAATTTAAAGCTGTGGAAGTATAGCTGTTTTCACTTTGAAAATTATTGTTGGAAAAGGAGAAATCGCTCCTATTGAGCAATTTCTCCTTTTCCCACCATGTCTGCTGAGCTTTTACCCTATTTTTTTCCTTGAAAAAATAACTTCCACAGTGACCTTCAACCTTGTTTTCTGACGAAATAAGCACGGATAGGTGCCATTTTTATTTTTTCTTATTTTTTTAGAATTATAAATACTATAAGTGTGGAAAGTTTAGGAAAAATCTGCCCGTTAGAAAGTATGTATTTTAAGATTAACCCCTAATTCGACCGAATTATCTCCCTTTTTAGCCCAATGGTCTATATATAACGTGCATATTTGTACATTTACCATGCTCAAAACCAAGCTTTTATATATTTTTTGTGCAAAAATATATGAATTTTCATTAAAATGATATATATTTGTATATTTTTCCAGTAATTTTCCTGTTTGACTATTAAAGAAAGGCGCTTTAAATCCAATATAAGCTGAATTTTGGAACTGTATATACCTTTTTCAAAGGCAAATTTCTCAGAAACAAGCACGGTGACCCACATAACTGTAATCTCCTAGAGACATGATGAGCTTTGTATTTTTAAAAAAATCTGTCCATTAAAAAAATTTGTCATATACGTCCTTTATACAAATACTTTGATTTGTCTAATTGTTTTTCAAATAACCTTTTCACTTACACTTAAGTGCCATTAAAAGCCCCTTGTCTGGCTATCAAATATTACTAATATTCTTTCGGATGAGACATTACACCGAGGTCCGGTGTGACTACGCTATACACCTAGGATGTTAAAGAACCAGGCGTAACATGGGATGGGTTTCGTCCTGTATCGTGCACTATCCCCCGTAGCATAACTAACTACCTTCAGGAGGTTTCGCCCACAGGGCAATCGTTGGCGACGATAAATAGATGAAAATTCAGTCAGCCTTTGTTCATTCCTTTATATGATTTGAAACAAACAACACGAGGCAAGTAACCATTGAGATAGGGTATGGAAAGGAGATGTTTATAATGGCAATTAAGAAAGTTAAAACATCTTAACACGATGAAATATTTTTCAATTTTCATTTTTGATGAAAGTTCATTTTTGATGTACTTAATCAAATATGTAAAACTTCATAATAAACATATGAAGCAAAAAAGTCGCATTTTATTAAAACCCTAAACAGTTGTAAATATTTCAAAAGGCTATATCTTTTCTTACTCTTTACAAAACAATTCCTAGAAAGAAACTAATGAAAAAAAATTTGGGGAAAGGAGAAAATGTATGTTACCAGTATTTTCTCCTTTCAAACCATGTTTTCTATGCTTTCTTTGACAAACTTTAGCGTTTGAACCATATTTAAATTGTCGTCTGCCAATGCTTTCAAATTTGGATCCGTCTACAACTTTGTTGTCTAGTAAAGAGTAAAGAGTATTTCAGTCATACCAAAAGTTCTTAATGATAGAAAAATTTGGGATTTATCAATATCATACTTCTGATCAATAAAACATAACATAACATAAAAAAAATGGCGCTGTTGGTGTTGATGCAGTGAATTGCTACTGGTAATTTTTCCAACTGTATATATTTTTATTTCATACTTCTCAGATAATAACAATCTATTTAGGTCTTTGTTTTCTGCGCATGTGGGCGTGAATTTGTTATTCATAATTATTGTCAGCTATAAACATGCAAGTGCTGTTTTATGCTGAATAAATGCTGAATAATTGTTATTTATGATCAATAAAACAATGAAGGTGACGTCGATTCAGGAGTTTCATGAAATGACTGCAGATATTTTCTAGTCATTTCATGAAATTCTTGATAAAATCAGGTGAAACAGTCATTTCACGAATTTCCTAACTTGTTTAGGAATTTCATGAAATTCCTAGTTTCACAGATTTACTGTAACATATGTATACAGACGGGGCTAGAGGTACTGAAATATGAATTGCCTCTTTTTCTTCATTGTTTTGCATATTGTTCAAGGTGAAATTATTAACAACAGGTATTACATAATCTGTAGCAATGACTATCATCACTCCAGTAATCGAAAACAAAAAAATGCCATTAAAACAAAGATAGACGGCGTAAGAGATACTGAAATGTGAACATTGAAACTCTTTTGTGGTTCAATATGAAACGAGATGATGAAAAACAACCCTATCGGCCAGTTGCCTCTTTTACTTCATTGTTTTGCTTATTGTTCAAGGTGAAACAGCGATTACATAATCTGTAGCAATGACTATTATCGCTCCAGTAATCGAAAACAAAAAAATGCCATTAAAACAAAGATAGGCGGCTTTAGAGGTACTAAAATATATAAACATGTACGTGTATATACATTCCATAGGAAAGTATTTTGAGATTCTGCCTCGTCAATATAGAATTTACATTTCAAAAATTAGATTATCATCCCATTCTTTAAAAATTGAAACGAGTAGATTTGGACCTAATAGAACTGAAAGTCAACGCCACTGTGAAATATGTAAAGAAAATGATATTGAAGATGAATACCATTTCATTCTTAAATGCAAAAAAATACAATCATCTGAGACCAATCTATATAAAGAAACATTTCTATTTAAAACCTAGTATGCAAAAATTCATTTATCTTCTCCAATCAGAAAGTAAAAAAAAACCTCTGCTTAATTTGGGAAAATACATAAAATGTGCATTCGAAGTCAGAAGTCACAATTAATTCCATGAGCAACGATTAATGTGTCTTTTTTGTTGTTGTTGTTGTTCTTGACTGTAACTTTATTTCTAATTTCTTAATTAAATAGTGATGTTGTCGTAATTATAAGTCATTAACCCTTTACCAAACAATTTCGATTTTCAAAAAAGGCTAAGGAGGAAAGCTCCAGAAGTCATTGTAGAAATGAAGAAAATACTGGTAACCAGCGTTTTCTCCTTTTCAAACAATGCTTTTACCCTTTAAAAGACAGAATCTATGTTTTTTTTTAGTAACTTTTAATTGTCGTATACATGTATTTCCATTTTGGATCAGTCTAAATTTGCGTCACCTGGTAAAGAGTTATCAATGAAATGTTTTAGTTTTCATTATGATTAGGACAACGTTTATAGCCATAAACACGATCTTAATATGTATGCTTTCTTCCAGAGAGAATGTCTTCAACCTTTGATAACTATTACGTATATTTGTATTATGACTATATTATGTATTTATGACTAGAAGCTGTATCAGCTTACGTCAATAAAGGTTGTCTATATCTATGTCTATGAACATCGAAATTCTGTGGTGGTTCAATATGAAGCAAGATTATGAAAAGTAGCCCCACCAGTAGTTGCCTCTTTTTCTTCGTTGTTTTTTCATATTGTTAAAGGTGAAAATGTAAATTAAGAGTATGTTAATACAAATCATCATTGGAAAAGGAGCATTTGATGTGATTGAAAGTACTTGCATACATAGTGTACATGTCCCTGGTTAAAGGATAACGCTTAAAAGATATACATGTATTTGCGGTAGCATCTCTTATACATGTATACTGTTGTCGTCGATTTGCATGCAAATAGGCGGGCAGGACCCACGGAATGAACAAGTACACATTTTCGACCAATCGCAACGTACCATTTATTCATTCGAATTTTGCAGATAAGAAGTAGGTCAAAAGACAGCGTAGTCAGCAATGCCGAAAAATACTGTTTGCTCTTTCGAGGCGGGGGAGGTTTTATAATTTCTTTGTTTTGAACTCTTTGATTGATTGATTGATTGATTTGTCGATTAAATGGTGTTTTGCGCCGCTATTTAAACTCTGTTTCAGTTATATCACAGCGACAGCTCATATACTCATGTATGTCCTGGGGTTCACCAGTACTAGGCTTGGGCTCTGAAGTGTCTTGCCCAAGGACACCCCACAAAAAAACCAAGTGCTTCCAGTGAAGCTCGAGCCCGGGGCCTCCAGGTTACGAGTCCGACACTTCACCACTGATCAACCTTGACTTTAAACCAAACTAAAATACTTTAAACCCACCCATATTTAAAGCTCTTTGCAATTGTTGCTAGGACCTGTCTGTTAAAGGGTGGAAAACATTGTGGGAAGGTAGAAAATGCTGGTTACCAGCATTTTCTGCCTTTCCCATGATGTTTTCAAAGGCCATCCGTCTGAGAGATCGCTTTTTAAAAAGTTAACAGTTACGGTGATTCCCCTAATCGCAATATTAGTTATGACTATTTGATCTAAATTTAGCATAGTATTTTCCCGGTGTATCTGACGAGTATTTTTTTACAAGTATACCGCCCCCGCGCTAAAGATCACTATCTTTATCGCACGACCAAATATTTAGGCCAAAATAATGTCAAACATATCAGATTATTATTAAATTATCTTGTACGAGAGAATGTTGAGTTTAAGTCAAAAAAGTTTTGTCTATTGTCTACTGTCTATATTCGGGGAGTGGGTGGGGGTAGAGGATGGTGAAAGAGAAGGAGGATTTTAACTTTTTACGAAAAAAAATCCCCTTTTTAACTAACCTGAAGAATGAAGCATTTGAAGACACTGTGAGAAAAGGAGAAAATGCTGTTAACATCGCGAGAGAGGGAGAACGTACTCTACTACAGCACGCATAAATTTGTCTTTCAAAATATGTGCACCCTTTACACATCATCCTGCTTTTTTTAACAACCTTGAAGAGAGAAGCGTTTGAAAACATTGTGGGATAGGAAGAAAATGCTGAAAACAGCATTTTCTCCTTTTACCGCAATGTTTTCAAATTAAACTTTCCACAGCAACTGAATATTGATTTGGTTATACTGTAGCGGACGGTGTAGATCAAGATCAGTCTGTCCAGTCTGATCGTGATCTTAGCCGTCCGCAAAATCTACTTTCCTAACCATTTGAAAGGTTCGTTTTCTTGCTTTGTTTGTATGGTGTGTAACGCCGTTTTCAACATTATTTCAATTATATCGCGGCGGTCAGTCTATCTTTCCGCGCTCTCCTGGAGTTTTTGTTAATAGTCCTTTGTATAAAATTCTTTCCAAGCCACTGGCTACTTTCCCATATAACCATCGTCGAAATCATGATCAGCTGTTAGAGAGAGGTGGTTGATTGATTGTATGGTGTTGAATGCCGTTTCAACATTATTTCAATTATATCGCGGCGGCCAGTGCACCTCTCCATGCTTCCCGAAGTTTCTTTTACTAGTACTCTGTGCAATCTTCTTTCCCAGCCACTGGCTGCTTTCTCACATAACCATCGTCGAAACAATGGTCAGCAGTGAGAGAGGAATGAATCCTTGCAATGACTATCATCAATCCTCGGAAAGAAATTGGCCGAGCCGGGGATCGAACAAGCGACCCCCGTTCTCAAGTCCTTCGGGCTACCGACAGAGCTACTGGGGCTCTTTGGAGAAGGATGAATAGGCTATTGGCATTGGTTTTCGTCAATCCACTGAAAGACTTTGGTTGAGCTTGGGATTCGAACTCCCTGGTTTAAAGATCTATACTTTACCGACTATGCTTTCTGGTTCGGTCAAATGCTAGTAGACTATTCTCAGTCCTAGGCAAACTTCACAACATATTTCAAAGTTGAATGAACACGTTTTACCGCATTCCTTTTCTTAACAATAGCGAAAAAAAGTCAACTGAAAAATGAGCCAACAGGCATTTATTTTAACCCTTAGAGCGCCGAATATATTACCCGAATAACAGCAATACCATGGTTGCTTTCATCAACAGTATTTCAGTAAAGCGGACAGTGTAGATCAAAGATCAGGCTGCACGTTTTGTGCAGCCTGATCTTGATATACACTGGCAACAAAGGCAACTATAGTCATGAATGGCGTTTTAACGGTTAACCCTTTACCAGACGGGCAATAATATATATATATATATATGTGTGTGTGTGTGTGTGTGTGTGTGTGTGCTCCCATTTTGAAATCTTTAGCAGACGACAAAATGAATGTGGCTGAAATGATGCGATTTAGTCCTTGACAGCATGGAAAACAATGTGTACAAAGGAGAAAATGCTGGTTACCAGCATATTTCTACATTTTCCACATTTTTTCAAAAGTCTCCTTCCTCAAAAGTCGATAAAATATGGGATTGTTTGGTGAAGGGTTCAGGAAGCATCTTATGAGTTAAAAGAGCAGACAAGCCTGTTTAACCCTTATCCTGCTAAATAAATTAAATGAAACTTTCAAGCCGAAAGAAAAAATTATCCGAATAATGCCATTTCAAACTTATTTTTTGGAGAAAAATATCTTTTTTATCGGAAAGTGTAGATCCAAGATCAGACTGCACGTTCTGTGCAGTCTGATCTTGATCTACACTGTCCGTAAAAGGTCAGTGAGTCGTACTTAGCAGCCTAACGGTTAAAATGAAAGAAAGTCCAGGATTATATGGATCGGTGAATTGGTCACCGTAATATGACTTGAATATATTAAAAACACTGACACCAAAACAAACGAACGAACGAATGAACGAACGAACGAACCAACCACCAACCAACCGGCCAATCGATATATATGAGCCATGCTCTGGCAACGGGAGGCTTAATGCATCTCCATGATACATTGTACCAATCAAGACATCACATAGTTATGGATCCATAATAGCCACTGTTTTTAACAATTGACTGAATCATGAGGTGGACTGATCCTTGAACATACAGAAAATTGACCAAATAGCGAAAACCTTCGGCCGAGGTCAGCCTGCGCGGACTGCGCAGTCTGACCTGGGTCGATATTGTTCGCGGATGTATTATGCCCCCTTTTCACATAGCATGTCTCATAAACATTTACGTAAAAAAAACAACTGTCCACTTTACCCGATAACAGCCATGGCCCAACAGGATCTAAGCAGATAAAACGGCAGACATGAGCTTATTGTAATGGTAACAAAAATAGGGAAATCTTTACGCTGTATTAACCCTTTACCACACGACAAAATTTTAGACCTGTCCGAATTGAAAGCATTTGTAGATGACAGTTTTAATGTGGCTCATATGAAATGATTTTTCTTTGATAGTGTAGAAAACATTGTGGGAAAAGGAGAAAATGCTGGTTACCAGCATTTTCTCCTTTTCCCACCATATTTTCATGAGCCTTTTTTTTTAAACTCGGGATTAAATATGTAGTAAGGGTTAACTATCTACCAAACGACAACATTTTAGAATTGTCCGAAGTGGACAATATTTTCGGATGACGAATCAACTGTGCCTCACACAATCTGGGTTTGTCATTGAAAGCGTAGAAAACATTGCGGTAAACGGGAGAAAATGCCGGGGACCAGCAATTTTTCCTTTTTTCAAACAATGCTAAAAAAGCCCGTTCTCTCATTGTTGTAAACACACGGGACTGTTCTTATGAAGGGTTTAAAAATCATGTGGTTAATGGTGGGGAGAAAAATAGGCAAAGTCAAGAGATTGATCTCTGGAAATTCCCCTTGGTTATTTATAGTAACATGTATTCACACCTTCTAAAATTAAACACTTGGGTTTTCTACATGCGGAACAACTAGCTTCCGACCAAAGAACTGAACAATACAGAAACTTTATTTTTGACTTTTAGCACAAAGGCTTATAGTCACAAATACGTACATGTATGCAAGTTATGAAAATGACAATCATGTATCATGGAAAAAAACAATAAAAAAACAATATTAACACGATAATAAAATATAGTTACACATGTGAGAGAAGTTGAAAAGTACTTTTTTTAATAATATTATGTCCGTCCATCAGTCAATCACTCGGCCCCTCTGTCCGTCAGTCAGTCACTCTCTCCCTCTGTCTAATGTCTTTAAAAATTATATTTTTGTTATTTGTATAGTTCTAACCCATTACCATGTAGATACGTCCTTTTGTTGTTGTTCAAAGCAGGGAAACTGTTCGAAAACGTTGTGTTTGGAGTAGAAAACATTCGTTGTACTTAACGAACGCTCTCTTTTCCAAAAACATCTTTCAGATCATTAAAAAAAGTTGACATTTTACTTTCAGGTTGCGTAACTCAGTGCGCTCTTAAGGGAAGTGAAGATCAAGATAAGACTGTACAGAACGTGCAGTCTGATCTATGAACCACGCAGTCCGATACGATATGACATTTTTGGTGCATTTACCAACCGTTTCTAAGTCTGATTATATTTCCAAGTTCAATGTCTAACAATCCGATTGACCGAGAAGAAATGTCTCTGCCAGAAATGGCAAGGTTTCAAGGAAATTCAGAATATGACCGATTATTGGAATCCTTGGTTACGGCTAAGACAAAGACCGAATTTACCACCAAATCTATTTTTAATACAAAATGTTAATTCCGGCCATCTGATTGGCTAAGACTCTCTGTCTCTGCTCTGAGATAAAGAAATGAAATTTTCCTTTTACCAAAACTTGTTTCAATCGAGCTTTTGAAGACCTTTGTGAAAAAAAGAGGAAAATGTTGGCAACCAGCAATTTCACCTTTTCGCTCAATGTTCTTTACTCTGTCAAGATAAATACTGTACTAAAATTAATACTTAAGCAATACCTTATTTGTTGTCTGCAAATGTTTTCAATTATTGGACCAGTCTGAAATATTGCTATATTGCGGTAATTACAGGCCCCCTGATTAATCCGCAAAAAGTAGTCCAATGAATTATTATCGCTAAAGCTAATCCAACCAAAAAGTAATCCAAGTAATCTAAGTCAGGAACTTGAACGGCAAGTGAAATAGACCTACATATTTTTAACCCTTTGGCTGCTAAGCGCGACTCACTGACCTTTTGCGGACAGTGTAGATCAAGATCAGACTGCACAGAACGTGCAGTCTGATCTTGGATCTACACTGTCCGATAAGAAGATAATTATTCCTAAAAGATAACTGTGAAAAGGACCAAATTCATGTTGTTTCTATTGGCTTGAACATTCCATTAAAGTTATTCAGCAGAATAAGGAGTAATGATATGGTTGTGTAAAAAGTAGCAATAAACTTTTTGGAATGACTTTCTTCTGTTCCTGCAATGTATTCAAACGCTTTAAAACCTGGAGCAACAAAAAGGAGACAATTGTTAGGTAATGGACGAATCTTTAAACTAATAATGAAATAGTGCTGTCCAATCTTGATCTACATTGTCCGTAAAAGTGCCGCTAAGGTCTATGGCCCCTAACTTTCGTATCAAAAGCTGCTGAGATTGGCCGAATAGCCTTTACGAAAACGTCGATGTTACACGATATTTACCGATGGGTTAGTGAGGGTACAGCCCTTTACTCTCACATCAAAAGATGGAAGCTGCCGAGATTGGCCGAATAGCTTTTACGAAAACGTCGATGTTTACTGATGAGTTAGGGGCCGTAGACCTTAAGTGCCCCGAATTGTCAAAAGTATTAGTTAACATTAGAGTTCTGAATTAACGCAATAGATCTTTCCAGTAAGGACAAACAACCGAAATATTGTGATTTCAAGGTTGTTTGATACATTGAGCACATAAAAGAACCAGGCGTAACTTAAGATGGGTTTCGTCCTGTATCTGCACTATCCCCCATAAGAATACTAAACAGCCTTCTGGGGGTGTGGCCCATATGGGCAACCGGTGGGGATGATAAATAAGTGCAAATTCAATCAATCAAGGCAGGCAAGATGGGTTGACAGATAGTGCAGTGGTAAAACGCTGGACTATCAATCCTGAGGCCCGAGGTTTGATACCCGGCCTAACCAGGACCTTTCTGAAACCTTTTGTTTCCGACCCAACTAGAGGTGAACTGGTTTGGAACCCATCAGTAGCTTCGTGTGTAACGGTGCTTTACACCAGGCACGTTAAAGACCCAAGGAGGTCTATTCGAAGAAGAGCTAGGGGCTTGTACCCGGATTTCCTTGTATCTGATTCTTTCTAATGGTCCAAATCATATATGCCTAGAGCACAGAGGGAGCTTAATCCTACAAAGCCATCATCATCAAGGCAGGCAAGATAACTTTGATAATTTATACAGGTTCGGTGAACACTGACTCAGAACAGGTTCTATCCTGGCAAGGACATCCAGCATGTCACATTCAATTGCCTACTGTAGTGTGTATCAAAAATCAATTATTTACTAAGGGAGAGAGAATGGTAAACTGGATGATCAACAAAATTCTAATTCTAAATATTATGAAATATAAAACTGAATCTTCAACTCTTACCACACAACCAATACTTTTAACTACACTGAGAGAGACGGCTTTGTGCAGCATTGTTAGAATAAGAGAGAATGCTGGTAAACAGCATTTTCTCCTCACACAGTTTTCTGCCCTGTCACTCACAAATGGCTCCATTTGAGCCAAATTTAATTTGTTGTCTATAAAAATTTTGATTTGGACAAGTCCAAAATTTTGTTAGTTGGTAAAAGGTTAAAATACATACAGTACTTGCTAACTGAGCCATGCTCTGTCAAAAGGGGGCTGAATGCATCTGCAAAAAGTATCACAGCTCAGCTGGTGCATGCTGACCTGGGCTGAAACTTTTTATCTTTGGTCAATTTTCTGACTATCAAAAGACCAGAATACCTCAGAATTCAGTTGTTTGTTATGAATCCATAATAATTTGATGAATTGCTTGGTAAAGTGTGTCATGTAGATGCAATTAACCACTTTTTACCAGAGCATCCATCATATCAATCTTCTGCGCATGTCATATTCTTCGAAGATTCGATGTGTTTGCTATGACTTATCACCCATCCCATATACAAGGTACAAAGGAAAAGTAGGGCTTATACCCAAGCCTGTAGGGGCTGTTGTAATAAATGGCCTGTGCATAGGTTACATGCTAGCTGATCATAGCTGAATAAATAGCACTAGTAAACGTTTATTTTATTCTGAAATTCAAAGTTACGGTTCTCATTTGAAAAGCAGTCCAGTTCTGTTCCCAGAATGCCAAATCAGATAGATGTGTATTTTAAGAATGCCATCTAGCAGACAATAATGTAATATCAATTTCAAAGCAAGGAAGGCAAGAGTTTGTAGACAAATAAGTAAGACACTGATTACTTTTTTGTAACTTTCAATTAATTTCTTTAATTTTCCAGTATCAAATTCACAGAGTTCCAAATAGAGGCATTTGCAGGCAATAAATTAAATGTGAATAAATTGACTGAATTTAGATATTTTTTGGTTACCAGCATTTTCTCCTTTTCTCATATTGTTTTCAGAAGGATTCTTTCTTATGGTCATAAAAAATTGGGATTGTGTGATAAAAGGTTTGGTGTTTACACTGATGTTGAACATTAAAGAGTTAAGCTTGTATCAAATGATTGCACTTTTCCTTCATTTTCTAGAAAGTAAGAGGAAATCAGTGTCCTTTTCCAACAATGTTTTCTAGATTCATGTATTGACAACAAAGTTCAAAACATAAATGAGGATTCATTTGATTTTTTGTCCAAAAATGAATCTGCAAAGACATGTCTAGAATAAGAAGTCTGATAAATAAGTTAGTTATAAATGAAAATATTATCCATAGCAGCCTTGGTATCCAGATCAAAAGAATTCGGTCCTTTGCTGTATTACCTCAATGTGGTGTTTTTTTTTTTCTGTTTGCTGCGACAGTTTGAATTGATTGGCAAGAAAATCCATGAAATGGATATCTGCGTCTCTTTCAGAGGTTGATAAGGGATGCAGTCAAAACAAAATAAAAATAACTTACACCAACTTGATCTCATGGGGCATGACTAACCTTTGACATCAGTTGTCTGGTTTACTTTTAATTTAATGGCCACAAGCCAGTCCGGAATTGTTTGTAGTAAATCAAAGCACACACAATACTTATCAATCCTTTGCTTTATGGAATAGGGCTAATCACAATGATTTCCATATTACCAATTAATTGTCAATCTAAAATGTGATGTGCTAAAACATAGCTCTGCCCTGCCACGTCAGATTTTACAGCCTATACTTTTAGTAAGATATGGTCAATTTTTCATGATTAAAAAAGGTCCTCAAATTCTACTGTTAGTCACCATATAAAATGTTTATTCTGTACTCAAGTTTAGTTGCAAGCCGTCAACCCTTATCAAATGATAAACTGATACCAAAGTCAAGAAAAATATTATTGGCAGTGTTATTTTAACCAATTTGTACACTTGTGAAAGTAAGTCACACCCACTTTGAAAGTAGAAATTTCACCTACATGTTTTTTTCTCTTTTTACTGTCCATGACATGAATGTAGACTTGCCCAGATTGAAAGCATTTGCAGTCGACAATTTGCACTTGGCACAAGTGGTGAAATTTGCCTTTGATAAGGTATAAAACAATGTGGAAAAAGGAGTAAAGGCTGGTTACTGGCATTTTCTCCTACTACAATATTTTTAAAAGGTTATGTTCATAGGGTCATTAAAACTCAGGGCAGTGTATTAATTCTTTAAACATATATGACAAAAAAAAAACATGTTCATAGTCTATTTATAATGGTGACTAAAATTTTTCAAATATAATTGTGATGTTTTATCAATAGTTCTAGCCATTTATGAAATTAAGGCACATACCTGCCCAGGGATCTTATATCCCTGATCTGCCATAAAGAAACATTTAGAAGACAAGTTGCCCCAAACTAGAGACAACTCGCCCCATACTGAAGACAAGTCGCCCTAATTTTATGAAAACATGGAACAGTTCACAGAACTCGAAGATTCTTGCCCAACTTAAGGAAAAGTACAAAATATACCAGAATTCACATCCCGTACATAAAAATTCATAAAAATTCGGTTTGAAACGATTATAAACTCATGAAAATAACAACATACATGTAACTGACACTAATCTGTTTCAAAATGGACAGTTAAATATACACAAAAATAATTATAAAAACTGAATAAAAGTCATAACAGTTGTAGACTTCTATCTTATTTAACAATAGAAATAAAAGTGGGGCGAGTTGTTTAAGAATTTGGGGCGAGTTGTCTTGGGGCGAGCTTTTTGCGGGGCGAGTTGTCTTGGGCCGAGTTGTCCTGCACCCTGAACAAATGAAAACTTGGTAAGAATATATCCATAAAATAAAAAAAAAATAGTGTCAAATTTGTACTTTGTATCGAATCCCGCCTACGTGCACGAATCATCGTTGAAAAATTCAACAAATGAACTCGTATCGTTGACTGGAAACACTAAAACGGTTGTTCAGTTAAAATTTCGATGGCAGTGGAGTTTAAATAATAGGCCTAAAAATACCGGTATATACCGGGTGCTGCGGGCAATTACTTTCCCCTAGAGTCTGTCAGTCACATATGTTATACTTCTAATCGCTCTAGGGTTTACTAAATTTGATTTTTTTTTACTCCTTTACACTATCGTGAACATATTTTTTACTCCTTTACACTATCGTGAAAACATTAGCAAAGTTATCGAACAATGTACAACACGCAAAAAGGAATATGCCGGATGATTAGCCCACTAGGTCAAAGCACTTTGGTATCAAATGATCAATTCTTATAAGTCGTAATTTTTGAAGATAAGTGTTATTGTTTATCTCCAAAAATTTACATTTTGGACATTTCAAATTCAATACCCTGTCGTAAATCAAACTTAACTTTTAAATGGTTTTTATAAGATCTTTTATGCCTAGGCTATCATACAAATCTTACTTTCGAAGAAAAAAGGTTTGAAGGGTCGGAATCTGTTTCACTGTACCTCGATAATAATTGTAAACATTACAGGGAGATTACTCTGGGAGCTGCTTCCGTAGGATTCGAAGGTTATGTGGGTCAGGATTTTTGCTATTGATCATGTTTTATAGAAACAATTTGTCGCATACTGGATGAATTGAGGAGAAAGATTGTGTCAAAATACCTGATAAGGTGCCATGATCATTAAACAAAGGTGATCCACACTGAGTAAAATTGGATTTGAAAAACCGAGGTGGACAGTGAATTTTTGTCGCCAGGGGGTGCTTATCAAAAGGCGCATCGAAAAAAATCCAAACAGTTCAAAACCAATATTATTAAAACAGCGATTACGTAATCGCTGTTTTAAAAAGCGGACAGTTTAGGTCCAAGATCAGACTGCACGTCTGTCTGTTTGTTTTTCTGTCTGTCTCTCCCCCCTCTCTCTTTCTCTCTCTCTCTCTCTCTCTCTCTCTCTCTCTCTCTCTCTCTCTCTCTCTCTTCAATCACCAAACAATATTTAGGGCCATTTACTTTAAACAGACCGATACAGTAGGTTTTTTTCGGTAAACATTGAAGAGAAGTTGGAGGCAAACATATATATGAGCCACGCTCTGTGAAAAGGGGGCTTAATGCATTTGCGAAAACTATCGACCCAGGTCAGCCTGCGCAGTCCGCGCAGGCTGACCTGGGCCGAAACTTTTCGCTATTGGTCGATTTTTTGTATGTCAAAAGACCAGTCTACCTCATGATATAGTCGGTTGTTTACAAAACTGGCTCTTATGGATCCATAATCATGCAATGACTTGTCTGGTATTTTTATATCACGGAGATGCATTAAGCCCCCTTTTGCCAGAGCATGGCTCATATACATCTACTTCAAGTAGCCCATATAAAACCTACAAGTAAGGTCTTTATCCTCAGCTTGAAAAAGAGGGAAAAAAAAGTTGCCCGCCAAAAATATAACGCCCAAAATTTCAATGTCAGTTTTCTTCAGACAGAATACTTTTTTCTAGAATCAGACGTTTTTTGATCGGAGATCGGACTGCATGTTCCGTGCTGTCTGATTGATCTACACTGTCCATCAGCAAGTGCATTGAGTCGCACTATGCAGTCTAATGGTTTTTATATGTCTACATTTATGTTGATCATAAGTATAACTCAAGTGTTCTCTAAATGAACATTGATATTAAGTGTTTGCATAAAAATCTCTGTTTTATGATTGGTTCAGGGAATTTATTAGTAATGCAAGAGTGCAGTAGATTCCCTGAAATTTGAGGCTCCCCAAGTGTTAGGGTACTTCAAAGGCCATTAGCGGTCAAAAGTAAACAAATCAAAAGTCAAAATGCAGGCAAATTTAATCCATACCACTTAACCCTTCTCCTGCTAAATAAATGAAATGAAACTTTTAAGCCGATAGTAAAAACCCAAATTTTGCTATTTTAAATGTAATTTTTGGGGAAAAAAATGTCCTTATCGAACAGTGTAGATCACAGATCAGACTGCACGTTCTGTGCAGTCTGATCTTGATCTACATTGTCCGCAAAAGGTCGGTGAGTCGCGCTAAACAGCCTAAAGTTTAAGTGTATGGACATTATTAAGAGTCTGACACGGTGTTACACTACCGTCTGTCAAAGTTCCAGTCGCCGGCAGGAAAATGAATCATAAAACCAGAATTAAAGCTGCCAACTTTGATTCTATATAGATTTGATACTCAATGTTCTGCCAGTGACTTGATCGACCGTCCCTAAGGATTACGACCCCTAACTCATCAGTAAATATCGTGTAACATCGATGTTGTCGTAAAGGCTATTCGGCCAATCTCGACAGCTTCCGCTTTTAATTTGAGAGTTAGGGGCCGTAGACTCACTAACTCATCGGTAAATATCGTATAACACCGACCTTTTCGTAAAGGCTATTCGGCTAATCTCGGCAGCTTACGTCTTTTAAGGTCTACGGCCCCTAACTCATCGGTAATCATCGACGTTTTCATAAAGGCTATTTGGCCAATCTCGGCAGCTTCCGTCTTTTAATATGAGAGTTAGGGGCCGAAGACTCACTAACTCATCGGTAAATATCGTGTAACATCGACGTTTTCGTAAAGGCTATTCGGCCAATCTCAGCAGCTTCCGTCTTTTAATGTGAGAGTTAGGGGCCGTAGACCTTGATATGAGAGCGAGGGGCCGTAGACCTTAAATAGATCGTAAGGCTTCTTTAAGGTTGTTAAAACTAAGTGTTTTATGGTAAAGATTGCTATTTTGACGTTCATATAAACGGTCGCTTTGCATTGAAAATACTGAGTGTTAGAACAGTATCTATTTTAACCCTTTTAGTGCTAAGCGCTACACACAGACCTTTTACTTTTGTGTGGATCAAGATCATGCAGCCTGATCTTAGATCTGCACTGTCCAATTAGGATAAATATTTCCCCAATAAGTACCTATGAAACAGCAAAACTAAGGTACCTACTATCAGTTTGAAAGTTTCACCTTTCTTATTTAGCAGGTTAATGGTTAACCTTTTCAGCACTAAATATATAAACTCGACTTTTTTGGACGGCTGAAAATTTCATCCACTGAAACTCTGACAGATTTCTATCGTCTAGGCCTGACCTATCAAGCGGACGGTATAGATCTAAGATCAGACTGCACGTTTTGTGCAGTCTGATCTTGATCTATACCATCCGCAAATGTCGCTGTTTTCGCCTGTGGCGCTGAAAGGGCCAACATGATAATGAAATGGGACGTAACTCGTCTACTATGTATAATGTTTGTCTTAATATGTATTTTAGTATTATGGGCTGGTGACAAAGTCATTGTCATTGTCATTATTAAAATCATATGTTTGAATGGTATCAATGAATTTTATCTTTATTTGCCCGTTATGGGGCCTTTCACACATGAAACTCAATGAAATACTGGAATAGTACTACTCAAGGTTTTGACAAAAATCTATTATCTCATACTCTGTCAAAAGGGAGTTTAATGCGTATTGAAGTATAACATATCGTCGACTGCGCAGGGTGAACTGGGTCGAAAATTTTTGCAACTGGTCAATTTTCTACAGCTCAAAGGACCAGTTTACCTCATGATTCATTTAGATGTTAGATAAAATAGATTTTATGAATCAAGAATTATGTGATGACTTGCTTGGTGTAATGCATCTTCCTTTTGCAAGAGCATGGTTCATGTGCAAGAAGCAAAGTCGCAGGCCTACACTGGTTGTTGGTCAGTTGTTCGATGTTTTCAACATTACTCGTATTTCAGATATACTCTTATATATGTGCACATATAAATCATTCGTGTTTCTTGTTTTGTTGTTGTTGTTGTTGTTTTAAAACAAGAACTGCGTACAACATTCTACCCAAGTATTAACTCCTTTCTGCTTTAACTCTTATCCTGCTAAATAAGTGAAATGAAACTTTCAAGCCAATAGTAAAAACCTAAATGTTGCTATTTCAAAGTTATTTTTGGGAGGAAAAAATATCTCCTTATCGGACAGTGTAGATTCAAGATCAGACTGCACGTTCTGTGCAGTCTGATCTTGATCTACACTGTCCGCAAAAGGTCAGTGACTCGCGCTTAGCAGCCTAAGGGTTAACTTCTTAAACGATTTCAGTAAACTAAACTGTCGATCTTTCAACCTTTAGAACACCGAATAAACCCAATGGACATATTCAGACTAGTAATTTTACCCAATTAATTGCAATTTGATGGTTGCTTTTTATCGATAGTGTTTAGGCTAAGCGGACAGTGTAAATCAAAGATCAGACTGCACGTTTTGTGCAGTCTGATCTTGATCTACACCGGTCGCAAAAGCAACTATAGTTGTGAACGGCACTTTAAGGATTAACTCGTGGTAGTGCTAAATAGATATTTATGAACATTCTTAAATGGCACTAAAGATGCAGATATTGCAATTTCAAATCATTTTTTTTTCTGTCAGATTGTCCATGAAAGAAGCGGACAGTGTAGATGCAAGATTATACTGCACCTTCTGTGCAGCCTGATCTTGGATCTACACTGTCCGTAAAAGCCAATTGAGTCGCGCTAAGCAGGCTAAAGAGTTTACTTGTAAAATGTTGACTGTACTTTATAAAAACAAAGTCCACTTGATTAAATAGGTTGCTGACCTTTCAATTTGGGACCAATCCTTGTTTTACTCAATATCCCAGGCGGACGAGATTTTGTTATAAAAGGAAAGGTAGCTCATGACGAGCAGTTTTTCCGCGTACCGAAGTGTTTTCTCTTTGAGTTCATGAAATCTTAATTCCCATCCATTATCCCATTTTACAGGCTTTCCGAAGTGTTTCAAATTCGTTTGCAGTACTTTTTCTTCTTAGAAGTGGGGCGTTAACTCTTTACCAAACAAGCCCGGGTTTTAATGACCCTTTGGAAGGGGCCTTTTGAAAAAATTGTGGAAAAAGAAGAAAATGCTGGTGACCAGCATTTTCTTCTTTTCCCACAATGTTTTCTATCACTTGAAAGACAAGTTGTTTGTTTTGAGTAACATTTGATTTGTCGTCTGCAAATGCTTTCAAAATGGAGCAGGCTAAAATTTTGTCGTCTGGTAAAGAGTTAACACGTTACTAAACAGTCGCGTGCTTTTGCGACCGTAAAAAAAGGGTTTTGAAAACATTGTGGTAAACGGAGAAAATGCTAGCGAGTTCCATTGTCTCCTTTCTCCACAATGTCTTCTAGCCTAGCATAGACAAATCTGATAAAAAAAAACCCACAAACATATTCAATTTGTCGTTTATAAATGCTTTCAATATGGACCAGTCTAAAATACTATCGTCGGGTTTAGAGTTAACTCTTTAACAGAGAAAACAATGTTAAACTTGTTTAAATTGAAAGCATTTGCAGACGATAAACTAAATGTATGTTGTTCTAATACTTGAATTTAACTTTGAACGGATAGAAAACATTTTAGGAAAAGGAGAAAATGCTGGTGACCAGCATTTTCTTCTTTTTCCATAATGTTTTCAAAAGCCTTCTTCCTCAAGTGTCTTTGAAATACGGGAACATTTTGTTAAGCATCAAGCGGCACCTTTTATGCAAAAAATACAAGATAACCATCTAAGTTTATCGCAGACTCGGGTACACTAAAGTGAAAGTAGGCCGGCGCTCGACCGATTAACCTCGCGTAAGTATATTATATATTTTATAGGCCATAGAGCTAGTAAGCGTTGAAGACCTTCACATTTTTATGCAACAGGTGAGAGATCTTTTCTACTGAATTATTTGATTCGGCTTGTTTTGTGTGCTAAACAACAGCTCGAGTGCGTCAGAACGGACCCTCACTCTTGGGGCAGGTGGGGGTATGCAGGTCCTGCGTGCGTGGCTAAATTTTCGTTGGAGTGTCCTTTAGCAAGGAAGTGAAGAGCACCGACCAACGTTGAGTCTGATATTGATCTACAAAGGCCCACTGAGTCGCGTCTAGCGAAGGATTTCAAAAACTTCCTCTAAATGGAACGGAAGACAAAAAGTTAGATATTCCAAGAAAAGTAGAAAATATTCCATAATGATATGGAAAACATTGTTGGAAAGAGAAATTGTTTAGAAATCCCCATCCCAACATTTTCCCCAAACAGCAGTCAACGGGAGTGGCTTTAAAAGTCTACATGTAATATTTTCTCCTTTTCATACAACACACGTTTGAGGCGTAAAAAGTCTACATGCAAGAGCTCCTTTTCCCACAATGATTTCAAATTGTCGTTTAAAGCAGGGGGATGAAAAAAAAAAAAAAAAATGATTACAGTATTAGGTTAAGAACGATTTGCTGAATACAAAGAGATTACAATTATATAAAAATACAAATAATTTAATAAGTTCCTATTTGTATTACGAGATTATCGCCTTACAGACAGATTGTATCAGTTTTTTAAACAAGATTATCCCCTGTCGAACTGAAATAGTTTAAAATCACAAAAACATGTTTTGTTTACCCTTCTAACGCCATTGGAGGAAAACAGAGGCTTTTGCTGACGGCATAGATCCAAAATCAGACTGCACAGAGTGTGCAGTCTGATATTGGATTTGTATCAAGACAAAAAAGCTTTTTCTCTTTTAGATAGATGGCTAGGACGTTTTGGAATACGTCTATATTCATTAAACCCTTTTCTGGTTCAATATGAAGAGAAATAATGAAAAATAGCCATGTCAGCAATAAAAAGTGCCTCTTTTTCGTTATTATTTTGAATACTGTTGAAAAACAAAATTTTTAATGAGATAATCATATTTTTCAAAGTTAAAGAAATTTAAAAGAAATGCGCTAACATTTCCACATTTTTGACCAATCGCAAATCACCATGTATTCATTGAAGACTAATACCAAGAAATAGGTCAAAGTCTGGCTTACAAAGCTAGGCCGAAATTTCTTTCTGAGTCTTGGTGGATTGTATTTCAGTCGCCAACAGAGGTCGAGTTTATATGTCTGGCGCTGAAAGATTTTATAATATTTGGCGGTTTAAGCACAATTACAGTCTTGTTATTTATTTTTTTCTTTCTTGTAAGTTATTTATATTTAGATCAAACTGTCTTTAGCAGACATTTTAGATGTCATGTTTGGATCTGGATAAGATTAACCCTTAAGCTGCTAGGCGCGACTCACTGACCTTTAGCGGACAGTATAGATCAAGTTTATTTGCTAAAATTGTTCTTTACACTAGAGAGGAAAAGAAATATAAGAAATGAAAGTGAGCCGTGCTCTGTGAAAAGAGGGCTTGATACATCTGCAAAAGGTATTGACCCAGGTCAGCCTGCGCAGTCTGCGCAGGCTGACCTGGGCCGAATCTTTATGTTATCCGTCGATTTTCTGCATCCCAAAGGACCATTCTACCTCATGATTCAGTCGGTTGTTTGACAAAGTGGATTTCATGGAGTCTCCTTTAGCAGAACATGGCTCAAGTTTTCTCAACGTCATTCAAGGGAAATAATTACAAATTTAACCGATGATTAGTCAAATACTGACTATCTCCCTTGACAGAAATATTTTTCTCTCTTCCCCCGGAATTTCACTCAAAATAGTACTTAAGTATGTTTGCTTGTTTCGTTTTAACGCTGTTTTACACATCATTTCAGCTATATCACACAAGCCAGTGCATCTATCTATGCATTCCTTTAGTTTCCTTTGACAGCACTGTATGCTTTTCTTCATTAATATCGTCGAAACAAGGATAAAATTTTGCCGAACTGTGAATCGAATCCGCGACTCCTGGATTACAACCCCTTCACGGTACCAACTAACTTGACGAGCTCGACTCGTTAGCCGAAATACTGAGGAAAACGGCAATGTTTTTTTCCAATGAGTCTTTAAAAGCAGGGGGTTTAACTCCGTACCAAATGACAAAATTTCAGACTTGACCAAATTGAAAGCATTTGCTAACGGCAAATTAAACTTAGCTCAAAACATGAATTCTGTCCTTAACTCTTTACCAGACGACAAAAGTGTTGACTTCTCCAAATTGGGAGCATTTGCAGACGTTAATTTAAATGTGGGTTACATAATGTAATTAGTCTTTGATTAGGTAGAAAACATTGTGGGAAAAGGAGAAAATGCTGGTTACCAGCATTTTCTCCTTTCCCCACAACGTTTCAAAAGCTTTCTTCCTAAGGGTCGTTAAATCACGGGATTGTGTGGTAAAGGGTTAAATGGTAGAAAACATGGTGGTTTCCAGTTGTTTCTCATTTTCCCGCAACTGTTTCAAAAAGCTTTTTCCTATTGTCGTTCTGATGCATGTGAGAAAAGCAGCAAGAGGCTTGGAAAGAAAATTTTGTCAGTACTGGTGTTAGAAAGCCAGAAAACACAAGGGTAGGTGCACTGATGGCCGTGATATAACCTAAGCTGTTGAAACGGCGTTAAACTCCTAAACTCCTAAACAATCAACCTATTGGTCGTTAAAACAGGATTGCTTGATAAAAGATCAAAGGGTGTAATAGATAGTATGCATCTTCTATGGAAATGGGTTAACCCGGCGAAAAAAAAAATAGACTTTTCCGAATTCAAAGCATTTGCAGACGACGAATAAAATGTAGCTTAAATGGTGATTTCTGTCTTTGATTAAATAGAAAATTTTGAGGGAAAAGGAGAATACCCGGCATTTTCTCCTTTTTCCACAATACTTTCATAAGCCTTCTTCCTATAGGTCATTAAAACTCAGGATTGCGAGTGGTAAAAGGTCAAAAATAGGTAAAATGCCTATCAATGGAGGAAAATGCGTTTTATACAAGTCTAATTTTCAGTCCATCACAATATTTCACCCTGTCATCAGAATGGGTCTATTTTCTGACCTTTGAACTATGCGAACTGATGTCGTTTACCTTTAACCGTCGTCTGACTGAATTTATTAAACCCTTTAGCCTAGTATGCGCTTTTGGGGACAGCGAAGATCCAAGATCAGACTGCTCAGAACGTACAGTACGATCTTGGATTGACACTCTCCGATACAGTGAGATTTTTTCCGGTAAAAAAAAAACCTTGAAAACATAATACATGCATTTGGGTTTTTACTTTTGGTTGAAAAGTTATGTTTCATTTATTAGTGTTCTATGTATATGGTCCATCTGCTAATATTGTTTCGGATGCGGAGTAAAGATCTAAAATGCTTTACATGGTATCTCATGAGAAAATCTTAGTTTGATTATCCAGGCTTCTCCTTCTGTAGAAAAGAAAACCCTCGTCGTCACATTATTATCATGTTATGAAGGTATATCGTTATCTCATGTATTTTTGCTGTTAAGATATGAGCTTAATAAAGTATTTTGAATTGAAATGAATTAAACAGTTTAACCATAGCGTTAACTGCAACTTATCTTGCTTTCTATGGACAGTGTAGATCAAGATGATACTGCACAAAACCCACAGTCTGATCTTGGCTCTACACTATTCTCTAAATTGTTACATATTCTGGTCAAAACACAGTTGAAATTTCAAAATCATGGCTGTTTATCCTAATTGGACAAAACTTCTATGTTATTAACTCAGAGCTCAAAGCGTAAAGGGTCGAATCCGCTTCTTGGGCGACTATCATATTAAGAGCTTGACTTAATTGGCTTTTTTAGAAGATTGTACGTCTTAAAGAGTTGTTAGAATATCAGTAAATGTAGATCAAGATTCGACCGAGAATAAGCGATCAGATCTTGATCGACATACTCTCCACAAAAAGCTGCCAGGGTCACAACAATGGTTACATATGTAGGAGAAAGATTACTTATGCCTAGGCTGTTAAGCGCGACTTAAGGACTTTTTGCGGACAGCGTAGATCAAGATCAGACTGCACAGAACGCGCAGTCTGATCTTAGATCTACACTGTCCCATAAGGAAATATTTTTCAAAAAAAAAAAAAATGGAAATAGCAATATTTGAGTTTTTACCACCGGCCTGAAAGTTTCATATGGGTTATTTCGTAGGTTAAGGGTTAAAAACTTGGTCGACCAATTAATATGGTTATCTTGCAGCGCAATTTAACTTATTTTCCACGCCCTTTCCCACAACGAGGTCCAACATGGTTCAGTCCCCAATTTCGATCCTCCCTCATTGTGTTTACTGTGGGACTGTCCTTTGGCAAGGCACTTCAGAGCCCCAGCATAGTAATATTCAAATTCAAGACAAACATGAATATGTGAGCTGTTGCCATGATACGAGGGTCATCCAAGAAGTTCTGATTATGGCCCCATATATTTTCTATCTTATATCGGAAAGTAATGAAACTTGGCATGCATGACCATTAACTATTACGCTATTGATTAACGCTGAATACATGCGTGTGCAACACATGACGTCATCATGATGTGACGTCATCTAGACATCACTTGCGTCATGGACGCGTTAAGCCAAGCTGAACAACGCCCGTACATAAAAAATGAGTTTTTGAGAGGGAAAACAGGAAAGGAAATCCACGAAAATTTATCAGAAGCTTGCAATGGATCTGCAGTGTCATTTAGTAAAGTTTAAAGGTGGATCAGATGTTTTGCCGGTGGAAATTTTGACATGTCCGATGACTCCCGCAGTGGACGGCAGATAGAGGATACATACAAGTTTCATGTTGAAAAAATAAATGAACTTTTGGATGAAGATAGACGTTATACTTGTGAGTAGTTAGCTGAGACTGTTGGAATTTCTCATGGATCATTTTACACGATCTTAACAAGGCATTTAAAAATGCGGAGGGTTTATGCGAGGTGGGTCCCTCGTCAGTTGAAGCGAAACCAAATGACTCACAGGGTAAAAGTTGCAGAAAAACACTTAAAGCGGTATGAAGATGAAAGTGATAGGTCCTAAATCATATTGTTGCAATAGATGAGACATGGCTACATAGCTATGAACCTGAATTGAAATCGCAATCTTCCGAATGGCACACTCCTGGGTCACCAAAGCCTCTTTGATTCTGACGAAAACGGGGAAATCTGAAAAAGCTGGCAATTGTAGCATATGATAATGGTGGTGTATTGGTATCGGATTGTGTTCCCCTTGGATAGACAGTTGACGGAATGTATTATGCAAAGTTTTTGTAAGAGAAACCGAGGCCAGCTATACGTAAAAAGCGACCCGCATTCTTAAATGCGGAAGTGGTGCTGATTCATGACAACGCGACGCCGCATAAATCAGACGCGGTTACGTCACTAACACGTGTTTAGGAATGGGAATTATTATCACATCCGCCTCATTCTCCCGATTTTCGTCTATGTGACTATGACCTATTCCCCAAATAAAAAATACCGATCCGAGGAATCTGTTTTGATGATTTACAAGCCCTGAGAATTGTCGTGGCCAAGGAACTGCAAAGCATCTTTGATGGTTGCCTAGCAACGAGAATTACTGATCTTCCAAAGAGATCGAATGCGATTATATGAAGCAGGGGTCAATAGCTTGAAGGAAGATAGCTCAGGTATGCCGCTATTTGTTATAGCTTGTTATCTGTAAGGCCATTATCAGAACTTATTGGATGACCCTTGTATGACTGGAAAAATGTTGAACGCGGGGTAAAACACCAATTAAGCAATCAATCAATCAATCCACCTGTCCTAAAACGGTTGAAAACTGTTGTCAATCTGGAATTGTTCGGTTATAACAGCAGAGTATACCAAACAGGTTGATTAGATTCTGTGCCGAATTACAAAACTTCATCACGGTGATGGCCCTGATTTCTCCCGGTCAAAAGAATTTTTTGCAATCAATTGAAAGTGACTTTGGAAATGCAATTTGTCTCTGAAAAAGCAGAAATAAATGTGGGAAAAGAAGAAAATGTTGGTTATGGTGACTTGAATAAATCATGTGTTTTTACATCGTTGTTAGGGTTTGAATGTCATTCCCGGCGACTCCCTGTTTGTAACAGGTTTATGAAAAATTGTAAACTGACAAAGGGGACAGTTCACCGGATCGTTAGGATGCGTAAAGGTTCGTCCCGGTCAGTAATGTAATGGCCGAGAACTCACTTCCGGTTAGACATTATTAGTTGTACGGTCAGGTGGCAGGGGACTTGGAAACTTGTTCACGGCTGTAGTGCATCTTATTATACTGCAAAGAAATTTTTGGCGATCTGATTGGATAATATGCCCCGAACAAATAATCCTGTACACTGGCAAAATCCACGTAAAACAAGTTTCCATTTCCGGAGCCCCGTATACATGATTATTCTTTCAACACAACATCCAAAATGGCGGCGTCTATCGATACGAGCCGCCCACAAGGCAAACATATGAAACTCGAACATTGTAGCGTTAAAAGGATAACCGAAAAAAAAGGAAACTGCTTTTACGTGGCTTTTGCCAGTGTACATGATATATATGATCGGGGCATATTATCCAATCAGATCACGAGAAATTTCTTTGCAGTATAATAAGGTGAATTCCTATTGATAAAACCTGGCTCCGTATTCACCAACTATTCCTAGTCTTCGTTCTTGGTCTTTTTCTCCAGAATTTTTTAAAGTTGAAAGTAACACGACTCCTGATTGGCTAAAACATATGAGCCATGCTCTAGCAAAAGGGGGCTTAATGCATCTCCGTGATGAATCATACCATGCAGGTCATTATATGATTTTGGAACCATTATATCCATTTTCTCTAACAAATGACTGAATCCTAAGTTTGAATGGTCCTTGGACATACAGAAAATTGACCAATAGCGAAAGGTTTCGGCCCAGGTCAGCCTGCGCAGTCCCTTTTCACAGAGCGTGGCTCCTATGGTTTAGCAAATCAGAAGTTGTGTTACTGTCAAATTTAGAAAAGTCTTGAAGAAAAAGATTTTTTTTTAGAATGTTTTGTGAATACGGACCCAAGACTGTCATGAAATCACTGCCGCATTACGGCGGCTAATGCAACTATCCATGCGTTCCTTGTGCTACTTTTTCTATCACCCGCTAGGAAGCGATACGGAGATAAATCTGGTCCAAATGACTATCATCGTTTCTGAAAGAAAGTTTGAGCTGGGATTTCAAGCCCTGTATCTTATAAATGCAGGTACATGTAAAAGAATTTATCTTTGATTGGTGTTTAGCGTGGTTTTCAACATCATTTCAGTTATATCACGGTGGCAAATCCACCTACCCATGCTTTCCTGGAGCTTCTTTCGACAGTATTTCGTTAAATATTTTTTCCATTCCACTGGCTGCTTTTCGATATTGGGTCGAAGCAATGTTTAGCGATGAAGGAGGAATAAATCTAGTCGCACAGCCTTGGATAGATTTGGCAGGGCTGGGAATCGAACCAGCAACCACTAGGTTTCCATCCTTTTACGTAAGCAAATGGTGAAACCGGACTATGCTCTCGGATGGATGAGAAGATATGGGGCCGAGACATCAACCATTGAAAACTGAAGCCGGTAATTTTCAAAAAAGAAATTAAACTCTTTAGTAATATAATGTGATATTTATATAATAAAATTAAAAATGCTGTTGGACAAAATTGGTGAATAAGGCCGCTATAGCTTCATACTTTATTGCCATTAGTGATATAAGTAGATTTTGCGGACAGCGTAGATCCAAGATTAGACTGGATCCACACAGTCCGCTATATGATTCTATAAGATAAGCAGACTTTACAATAGAGTGGTAGATTTATCTCATGGAAACGTGTAGTTTAGCGGTAAAAGAAATAAGAGACAAGGACGAGTAGTAATATTTACTATAAAGTCATTATTACAGACACCGAGTACATGTAAATTGTTAAAAATCGTTACCAGACCACAAACATTTAGACTCGTCCATTTTGAAAGAAGTTGCAGACGAAAAATAAGCTCTTTACTACACTATGGTGGCATATTTCTGCCGCGAGATACGAGACAGCTATTGCGATAATTTAAGAGAACTATTGTGATAAAACAAAGTTTCCTAGAAATATTATCTAGATAATAAAAATTTTCACGATGAAAATATCGTGATAATTCTAACTGTTATCATGATTTTGTTTGCTTCCGTGCCGCAACTTACACTCAGGGTATCTATAATTAGATACGGTTTCGGAACATCTTCGTCTACAACCTTATGAATTTTCCTTTTCCCTGAATGGTTTTAAAGTTGTTCGTAGGAGGCATTTCGAGTCGTCTTTGTGGTTTTACAGACTTCTGTTCATTTCGAGCCTTGTCAAAATTTAGCTATTAAGCTACAACTGTTCATGATTCGAATTTCTACTTACTTCAATCTTGTAAAGTCAAAAACTACCGAGCTCATCCAGATGGAGAATTTTCTATTTATAGATATCGAGGAAACGGATAGAACTATCACGATAATTTCATCTCGAATGTCAGCTTCGTGCACGATTGAGAAATTTTGAGTTAAAATATTAAGTTTATCGTGACATTTTTTTTCAGGAAACTTTTCACCATCTCGATAGAATTTCCAGGAAACTTTAAGTTATCGCGATAGTTTTCTAAAATTATCATGATAGCTATCTCGTATCTCGTGGCAGAAACATGCCACCATACCACACAGTTCCGAGTTTTAACGAACCTGAAGGAAAAGGCTTTTAAAAACATTGTAGGAAAAGGAGAAAATGCTGGTGACCAGCATTTTCTCCTTTTCCCACAATGTTTTATAATCCTTTCAAAGACAAATGCTTATTTGGGCCATACTTGATCTGTGGTCTGTAAATGCTTTCAATTTGTACAAGTCCAAAAATTTTGTTGTGTGGTAAAGAGTTTAGTTTGGTTCTAATGATGGAGTATGTTTTCAATGGGATATAATTCATTGTAGGAAAAGCATAAGCTGTTGATAGTCAACACTATCTCCTTTTCTCACAATGTTTTGAAAAGGCTTCTTCATTAGGGTCGTCATAGCCAAGGATTCTCAGGTAAAGGGCTTTAAGTCATAAAATATCGATACAGTAATCTTACACCGAATAGATAAACAAACAAACAAAAGAACAAACAAACAAACAAAACAAATTGCATAAAGAGAGAGATGGCAACAGCAGGCAAAGAAACGTCCAACGCATTAACCATTAAAATTTACCAAACGAAAAAAAGTAAGACTAGTCCAAACTGAAAGCATTTACAAACGACAAAAAAATTTTTTTTCGGAAGGGTAGAAAAAGGGAAAAATGGGGAAAAAGAGAAATTGCTGACTACCAGCATTTTCTCCTTTCCCCATAATGCTTTCAAAAGTCTTAATCTTCAAGGTCCTTTAAAATCTGGATTAAGTGGTAAAGGGTGGATTAATTCTTTGAACATTTTACATTTGGTACAATTATGTGTTTCGAGTTAGAAGTAATGAACTGACAATATACAAGGTGGCCTGCAACACGTAAAAAAGGGGCATTCGGACATTTGCGTAAAGTGTCTTCTCGGATCAGCCTGCGCAGTCCGCGCAGGCTAATCCGAAACGACACTTTCCGTTTTTATGTAATTTTCTGTTTTGCGCAAGCCTACTGTATCACAAAATCTAATGTAGTCGTAAAGTGCCGTCTTGGATTAGCCTGCGCGGATTGCGCAGGCTGATCCGAGACGACACTTTACGCAAATGTCCGAATGCCCCTTTTCGCGTGTTGCAGGCCAAGGTATAAAAGATATTTTAAAATGAAAATGAGCCATGCTCTGGCAAAAGGGGCCTTAATGCATCTCCGTGATACATGCTACCGAGCAAGTCATCACATAATTATGGATCCAACAACAGACTGAATCATAAGGCAGTATAGTCCTTTGACATGCTGAAAATTGACTAATAGCGAAAAGTTTCGGCCCAGGTCAGCCTGCGCAGTTTGCGCAGGCTGACCTGGGTCGATACTTTTCGAAGATGTATTAAGCTCCCCTTTCACAGAGCATAACTAAAATGTAGAATAGTAAGACAGAACTCTGTACGAAATATAATCTACATAATATATAAAACTTTCAAAAGTGAAAAGGAAAACAGCCAAACAATCCAGGAAGCAGTGACTAAAAGAAAGTTTAACTTCTTGCCATATTATCCCGTGTTTAACAACCGTGAAGAAGACTGCTTTTAAAAATAATGTAGGAAAAGGAGAAAAAAATGCTGGTTACCAGTATTTTCTCTATTTCAGGTAATGTTTTCTACCCTTTCAAAGAAAAATCATGTAATTTGAGCTACATTGAAATATGTCGTCTGTAATTGGAAAAGACTTAATTCAATCGTTTTTTGAAGAGATTATAAAACTAACTTTCGAAAAACTGAGAGAGACAGAGACAGAGACACAGAGAGAGAGAGAGAAAGAGACAGAGAGACAAAGAGACAGATGATAATCACTTCTCATTATGCTTATTACAGACGTTTATGCAGCTTTTTACCATTAATGGAAAGCGTTTCCATGGTAACTAAACCCGTAATTGAGCTATTCTGATTGTCTAGAAAGTAATTATGCATTAGGTCTAACCAATTCAGCTTGCATGCAAAGATAATTATTAATACCCCACTGATGGCTACGTTTCAGCCGCTTTAATTATCCCTTTACCGTGAAATTCCGGGTTTAACATTTCATTTCATTTGTAGGCATCATCGACATAGCATAGTCTTGGGTCACTTGAGGGTGTGGGTTCGGGCCCCACGGCTGGCCATTTAAAATTGCTAATAGTCTTTCGGATGAGACGTTAAGCCGGGGTCCCGTGTGACGGTGCTATACACCGAGCACGTTAAAGAAGCAGACATAACTTATGACGGTTTTCGTCCTGTTTTTTGCACTATCCAAAGTAACAAAACTAAAAGCCTTAAGGGGGCGTTACCCATATGGGCAACCGGTGGCGACGATAAATAAACGCAAGTTCAATCGACATAGCACACATGGCATAGACAAAGCGAAATTGCAATATCAAACTGAGCCCCGCTCCGACAAAAAGTAGCTTTATGCATCTCCGTGATGCATGACGCTAAACAAGCTATCACATACTTATGGATCCGTAAAGGCCATTTTGTCTAACAACTGAAGAGATCATGAGGTAGACTGGCCCTTTTACGTACAGAAAACTGAACAACACCAAAAGGTTTCGGTTCAGGTCGGCCTGCGCGGACTGTGCAGGCTGACTTGGGCCGAAACGTTTTGCTGATGTATTTAGCCACCTTTCCACAGAGCATGGCTCATCTTTTTTTTTTTGTACCCGTTTAAAGTAAGAAAACAAACTTAGAGAGAACTTTTTTTTTCTCTTTTGTCAAAAAAGAGTTTCTTTATAAGTAATACCGGTTGACAAATTTTTACTCTTTTCAGAATCAAAGCTATGGCTGCACCAGACTTGATGTTCATGCAGAACAGCGTTAGTCTGCATCCCTCTCAACAATTCGAAGAAGAAGCTTTTTGAAAACATCGTTGGAAAAAGAGAAACTGCTAGTAACAAGCATTTTCTCCAGTTCCCACAATTTTATCTACTCTTTCACATACAAGCTCCACAAGTTAAGGCACATTGCAGTTTCGCCTGCAGATGCTATCAGAAATTTAGTCGTCTGGGTAAGAGTTCACTAAAAAGAGAACATTTTCACACCATTTAAACATTATAACAGGCTAATATCAAAATACCAACAAAGCAAATAGATACTGTTCAATATGTGAACTAAATGATATTGAAGACGAGTATCATTTTCTATTTATTGTCCCTGCTACAAAACACTCTTCGTGAAATGTATAATAAAAGAATGACAGGGGCAAAGCAAATTTAAACCGAATTCGACAATATCTTTTTTATTTATTTTTGCTTGAATTCATTCGAATTACTCTATATCACATTTTCCCATAAAAAGTTATTAAAGCATTCACATTTAAATGAGTCGTGTACAGTCAGAATAAGTCAAGTTAGTCTTGTACCACGCTGCATCAATGTTTGACGGTTTGGACTGTTCAGTTTGTTTACAATTACACAAAATGAACATAGTCTCAAATCTGTCTTTTTTTTAATTTTATATTAGCTTAATGTGTAAATAGAAAAATCAGGGCAAAACTTTAAAATTTAAAAAAAATATATATAAAAGAATGAAATAAACAAGATAAAAACAAAATAAGACAATGAAGGCAGAAAAAAAAAACTTAAAAAAATCTAGAATATGATATTTCTTATAAATATTTTCACAACATCTATGCTTTTCTACACTTGAGCGGCAAGATCTCAAGTAGGCAAGGAATCGAATGACCTGCGTAACATGCTAACCCTTATAGTGATATGAACAACTTGCTAGTATCTTCTTATTGCAGACACAGTAGATCAAGATCAGACTGCACAGAACGTGCAGTCTGATCTTAGATCTACATCATCTACTACTTCTTAACAGACCAGTATTTTGTTTAAAACGGCCTTTGTATTGAAAGAACTTTGTCTATTTTTTTCTCCCAAACTGAAAATGGCCATATCGTTAATTCAGAGCTTGAAGGATTAACATATAAATTAAGACACATTTTCTGCAGTCCGATCTACACCTTCACTTTCCACAAAAAGCGACATGAGTTTAGTGCTTAAAGGGTAAAGGGCTGATTTCTTTTAGCCTCCTTTCGTAGTTGATAATCTCAGTTTTGTTGATTATGCCATAATCATATTTACACAAAGTCTATTGCGCTGTATTCAAAAGTTTCTTAACCTTTAGGCTGCTAAGTGCGACTCAAGGACCTTTTGCGGACAGTGTGGATCAAGATCAGACTGCACAGAACGTGCAGTCTGATCTTGGATCTACACTGTCCGATGGCGAGATATCTTTTCTCCTAAAAATGCCTTTGAAATAGCAAAATTTGTGTTTTTACTGTCAGTATGAAAGTTTTATTTCATTTATTTAGCAGGATAAGGGTTAACGATGGACATTTCTTCTAGCCATCCACTATTCAACCTACGCGGAAGTAGAAAACTAGAAATTAGACAACGGTTTTTTTTTTTTCATTGATGTAGGACTAACAAATCTCGTGAAATTTCAAATTTTCTACCTTTCTAGGTACACAATTTTTCAGTTTTTTTTATCTGGTTTTCTAGGTCTCTTTTGAAAAGTAAAAAGGTTTATTTTTTACCTTTCGAGACAATACAACTTTTAATTTTCTTAAGAAAGACTATCAAAACAAAACAGTCGAAATACACGGGTCTTATTTCTAGTTTTCTACTTTTGGTTAAGTTGAAAAATCAAAAGTTTTTTGACAACTATCTACAGAAAAAAACTTCCACTTTTGTACTTTTCGCGGGAATAGAATTCAAAGAAAAATCGAAAAACAGACGGCCGATTTCTGATTTTCTACTTCCGGTTTGGTCGTAAAGACCACAGTCGGATCTGAGTTCCATAGCAAAGACCACAGTCGGATCTGAGTTCCACTAACAAAATTTTAATGTCCTGTACATCGTAATTTCTTATGTCCTTTGCGAAAAGTGTCGATCAAGCTCAGGTCACACGTTTTAACGACCATGAGGAAAAAAGCTTTTGAAAACATTGTAAGAAAGAGGAGAAAATGCTGGCAAGCAGCATTTTCTCTTTTTCATACAATGTTTTATACCCTTTGAAAAACCAATGCAATCGTTTCAGATCCATTTATTTTGTCGTCTTGCAATTTTTTTCAATATGGACGAGTCTAGAAGTTTGTCGACTGGTAGAAAGTTTTATCGGACCATTTCTGTTCTAAATCAATAGCTTATCCAGATAGCAATCGTCCTTGCTTCTCCTCATTCAGCAAAGATACAAAAGATTTGTAATCTGAAATTACCATTTCAGTATATATACGGTACAATTCTATTTGGCACCTGGGAGCAATATTCTTTCCAGTACTTGCCGTACTTTGCGCTGCACTTTTCTTCGTCTCTGTGACTACGATGCACCAAGAGTAATGTCAGGTAAATGACATAAGTGTAAGGGAAAATGCTGTCAAACCCGCAGGGGATCGTCCAGAAAAACGAAAGTAGGATTTCCGGTATGTAGTGAAAATGGCGCGCAAGTCCCCACCAGCCTGAAGCCAGCAAAATACTGGTCTTTTCCTCTCCAGTTTCCACGACGTATTTGGCATGAATAAGATTTGGCTTCTTTCCCCAGACTAGACATTTACCGTTGGCTTTTCGAACAAGTTGTCTTTGACGATCGGCAAGATAGTTCACTGTGATGGAAACCATTCCGAAAACGAGAATCAAAGATGTGCACACTGGTCCGAGACGTTGAGGATGTGTGACGAGGTACTGACTCACGTTTGGATACAAAGACGGTAACCAGCACAAACAACCCCAACATATATAGAACCCGGCTCTATCTACTATAATGTCTATCGTGCCCATGTATCCGGCCTCCCAGATGAAGAACTTAGTTATATAAGCAAGCTGGAGAACGGACGTTACAAACACACTGTCGACAAATCCATGTAATTCATAGCATTTTAAAGCATATATGCAGACCAACAGTGGCCATACGGTCATCCCAAAGCGACAGTTAGTGAGAACTTTGATATCTATCCCAAATACTCGAGGGTAGAGCTCTGTGCCCCAGTAGTAATCAAACAGAAACCCACCACCTGTCTTACCGCGGTCAGTTGATGATGGGGCGTACAATCCCTTGAAATAGAGGAACAAGACAAAAACTAGTGCAAAGATGTTGATGAATGCTAGAAGATCTCCGAATCTGTCATACACTATTGTAGGAGTCATTCCGTTCATCTTTAACAGAACTGTCAGAATTACAAATCCTGTCATTGTGACTATATAGTTAAGGAAGCCATTATCCTTATAGACTGGTATATTACCTTTCGGCGTGATCGGACCGTAGACGGGTTTTCCAGGAAGAACAACCATAAAAAATATGGACCATGTAAAGTAGCTTAGTGTAACTCCGACAGTAAAATAGTTCACAATGTCTAAACTCGTCCACATTTCCGTCAAGACTGCCAAAATGGACTTCTCACGAAACAATCCGAAGAGTCCCGAATAGGTTCCGTCACATGACTTGTTAATGTACCAGTACAACATGGACATTTGAGGGGCCCATACCATAAGAAAGACAGGGAACATAACGGTGTCGAAAATAGCCCTGAAATTACTCCGTTGTTCTGTTTTAACCTCTGTTTTTCGTGTAATGTGACTGCCATTTTGTTGGAAACTGTGTCCATTTGCCTTCGCATTTCCGTTCACGGGCACTGTGTGACCATTTTGGGAGTGTCCGTTAATTTTATGGCTACTGCCGTTCACGGATTTGACCTGTGATCGAGTCGTCATTCCAACCATCTTGCCTTCCTAAATTGTTGCAATCTGAAACAAGAAAAAAAGATGTTAGTTATTTGCATTATTAAGCACATAAATTTAACCGGGGCACTCAATGACAAACATAAAGTTACCCTTGACACACTTTAACTCTTTTCATACCGTAGACGACACCAGAATCTTTGTGGACAGTGTAGATCAAGATCAGACTGCACAGAACGTGCAGTCTGATCTCTGATCGACACTGTCCACTATTATATTCTAGATTATGTCCAAAATGTCTCTCGATCTTGCAGAGGATATGTATTTTCGGCCTTTGAGAAAATGCAATTTATTTATTGAGTAGTGAGAGAGTTAACCAACATATAGTTATCCTAGGCACTCTTTAACTTACATCAAGTTCACTTTGACACACTAAAACATGTGAGCCACGCTCTGGCAAAAGGAATTTTAATGCATCTCCCGCATGCAATATGCCAAGCAAGTCATCACATAATTATAGATTCATAAATTACATTCTGTCTAACAACCGACTGCATCTTGAGCTAGAATGGTCCTTGGACATGCAGAAAATTTACAAATAGCATGAAGCCCCCCTTTCACAGAACACTGTGCATATACAAAGTTATCCTAGGCACAAATAATTAAAGACGATCGCTACAGTTTCACCATTTTTTGAAAACATTCAGATTTTCATGAAATTTTGTTTGGTGATGGTTTATTATCTGATCTACAAAAATAGGAGATAAAAAGAGGTGGTCACCAGCTTTGGGAAAATTCTATAAATAGTTCTTTTAGTACACCCTGCATTGCGACAGTTCAGGATGAAATTTTACCTATGAAAACTAAATCTATGTATATTTTTTTAAATAACAACAATTATAAGCAAATTTTATGTCATTGTATTGGTGAAACATCAAATTTAATGAAAAAAATAATTTAGAGTATACTGAGTATCAATCTTTAAAAGAAAAAAACCTTAACTTATGGCTTAAACACCTTTATTTTGGAAAAACCAAACAAAACCAAAGAGTCTCTTTTAAAGTTATTTTTTTTAAATGTTCTAACATTCAGATTTTTCTTATTTTGTCTATAAATAATATTCAGGTACTAAACTAAAAGAATCAGGCTTAAAACAAATAGGTCACCAGCCTTATTTTGTAAGAAAATACATTTTAAGTTTGTGGGTGGGGCACTGACTAATGAGTAAATGTAGGGTTTGTCAAAGACAAAGACATTATATGAAGTAAATTATCTCACTTTTTTCAATAATACAACAATATTTATAAGAATCAAGTTTGTTGGTCATAATAACCAATTCATAGCATATAAATGTTATACTGATGTTAGCATTTAACCCAATTTTAATCGACTAATTTTAGACTCTTCTAAATTTGACGCGTATGCAAACGCTAAACCAAAACCTGGTATTCATGTATCACAGTTCTTTGATGGGTCAGAAATCATTGTGCGAAAAGGAGAAATCAATCATTAGAAGCAATTTCTCCTTTTCACATCAATGTTTTCTAATGTTGTCTGCTGCAGACTCATCAAGCTAAGGGATAACCTGGTAAAGGAGAAAGAGTTATGTACAGCCCCTCGTTTTCTGCAAGTCTTTACCAAGTGACATAATTTTGGACTAGACCAAACTGAAAGCATCTGCATCTGAAAAGATGTTTTAGCTCGACGATACGTCTGCCAGATAGAGCGCTAGTAGTAGCATCTGTGTCCATATTTCCGTTGTTAGGTGACTTAGTTAGGTGATTCACTTTCACTTTCAGTCCGATCTTTTGAAAGCGTAATTTTGGGTTCTTGCCTCGCAGATAATTACTTGGCTTGATTCAAATACTTTTTGTGGCATTTGTCGAAGACAATGCCACTATGAGATCAATAATAAATGTTCAATATTGAATTTTGAAGACCATGTATGGTATTTTGTCCAAAACCGAAGGAAGTAAACCCAATTAAACTCAATTTTTCAAGACAAATGAGTTTTTCAATAGCACTCAGATATATAATTGGAAACGGCGTATTGAAATAAACTGCAAAAGACTATCGATCGTGGAAATACTTCTTTTTGAGTAAAAATAGCTTCACCTCTTCATAGCCTTCTATTGGCGCAATGATATGCACAAAATTTGTCTTCTGACCGCTTTGCTTCCGGGGTTGTTCGTTCCAAAACCAGTTCGTCCCTGGGCTTGTTCGTTCCCATGATTGCACGCTACTCATTTGATTGTGCATGAATATTTACAGGAAGAAAACTTTATTGTAATGTTGGGAATTAGGTCCTGACGGCCAAAGATATCTCAAAATCATAGTATTCAGGTATAAACTTAATTGAATTCAATATATTTACATGGCTTCTCTCTCTACCCATCGTGCATCCTTCCGTCAAGGGACGTTACTCCTGACTCCTCTTGAAAGATCAAAGGGAGACCACCAATACACAAATAACGCAAACTTAGGCACCAGTAATCTCCCTTTAACCAAAGAGACGTATTAATTTGCTTAGGAGGTTGATTTTCAAGTTAATATTTAAATAATATTTCTCTTTTTTTTTTAGCTCACCTGAGCACGAAGTGCTAAGGTGAGGTATTGTGATCGGTCATTGTCCGGCGTCCATCTGTCCGTCTGTCCACAATTCCTTTAAACATCTTCTCCTCCTAAACCGCTGGGCCAATCTTGGTGAAATTTGGCAGGGATGTTCCTTGGGTGAAGCTCTACCAAAGTTGTTCAAGAGATTGAATTCCACCCTTAACTCTGGTTGCTATGGCAACAGAAAGGAAAAAAATAGCAAAATCTTCGAAAATCTTCTTATCTGACATTAGAAGGCGTAGAGCTTTGATATTTGGCATGTAGCATCTCCTAGTGGACCTCTACCAAGTTTGTTCATATGATGCCCCTGGGGTTAAAACTGGCCCCGCCCCGGGGGTCACAAGTTCGAACATAGGAACAAAGAAAGAAAACTTTAAAATTCTTCTTCTCTGAAACTGGAAGGCATGGAGCTGTGATATTTGGCATCTAGCATCTCCTAGTGGACCTCTACCAATTTTGTTCATATGATGCCCCTGGGGTCAAAAGTGGCCCCGCCCCAGGGGTCACAATTTCGAACATAGGAACAAAGAAGGAAAACTTCTTCTTCCCTAAAACTGGAAGGCATGGAGCTTTGATATTTGGTATGTAGCAATTCCTAGTGGACCTCTACCAAGTTTGTTCAATGATGCCGCTGGGGTCAAAACTGGCCCTGCCCCGGGGGGGTCACAAGTTCGAACAAAGGAACAAAGAAGGAAAACTTTAAAATTCTTCTTTTCTAAAACTGGAAAGCATAGAGCTTTGTTATTTGGTATGTAGTGAACCGTACTAAGTTTGTTAGCCCACCTGAGCACAACGTGTTCAGTCAGTTCAAAATTGGGTCACCTGGGGTCATAAGCTAGGTCTCAAGGTTAAATTAAACTAATACTTTGTGGGCACTCTAGAGGCCATATTTTTTGCTCAATTGACTTGAAAATTGGTCAGAATGTTTGTCTTGATGAAATATTAGGTGAGTTTGGAATTAGGTCATCTGGGGTCATGAACTAGGTCACTTGGTAAATTTAAGAAATACTTTGTGGGCACTCTAGAGGCCACATTTATTGCTGTATTAACTTGAAAACTGTTCAGAATGTTTGTCTTGATAAATGTTTTGACGAATTCTAAATTGGGTCACATCGGGTGATAAATTAGGTCACTAGGTCAACTTTAGGAAATTCCTTGTGGACGCTCCAGAGGCCACATTTTAAGCTCAATTGACCAGACAATTGGTCAGAAATTGAATTACGCACGTGGAGTGAATTTCGCCTATTGACTCAGGTGAGCGATCCAGGGCCATCATGGCCCTCCTGTTTTCAAATTATTAAATCTACACAGTGGCTTCCTTGACAAATGCCACATCAGCGTTCTCAACGCTTTGATTTTTTTCGTTTTGCTGACATGAAACGACCCGTTTTAGTTCTTGGTTTATCCATTCTGCAGACATCGACAGGTGTGGTAAGATCAACTGTGTTAGGTGCTCACCGTTTTTCGAGTAAAAGGTGAGCGTGATAGTTACACGAAACGTGAAAATGGAAACTGTCGCGAACGTCGTTAACAACAAGTTCATTGGGACATATAACTAGGCTTTTCACTCTTTCGCTGCCAATTAAATAAACTTAAACTCTTTTTTTCAATGGTCTAAAATTTGATTTCCACTGCAACGTACGATAATCGTGGCAAAACTTTAGTCAAAGGTAGCAAACGATTTAGATCCAATATCAGACTTTTACGTTCTGCCGTTACGATCAATTTTTCATTTTGCCACACATTTTCACGCGTTTTTATTCATTAAATCCCTAGCAATAGTACATGTTTTCACAAATTGTCAATTACAAATGCTCCCTCTCAAGTTTTGTTTACAAAACTGTTATCCAAAACACACTATGACTTACATAAAAGTTTTCCGGGGAACACTATAGCTTACATAAATGTAATCTGGGTACACTATAACCTAACTAACTTTTTCCTGTGCACATTATAACTTCAATAAAAGTTATCCTGGGCACAATATAACTAGCATTAAGTTTTTCTTACCACACTGAAAATTATACAGACGTTAACTCGGCGAACTTAAACTTATGCCAAAGTTATCCTGAGTACAATATAACTTACATAAAAGTTATGCTGGACACACTTTAACTTACACAAGGTTATTCTGGGCGCACTGTAACTTACATAAAGTTACCCTGGGCGCACTACAACTTACATAAAGTTATTCTGGGCGCACTATAACTTACATAACGCTATTCTGGGCGCACTATAACATACATAAAGTTATCCTGGGCACACCTTACTTACATGAAGTTATTCTGGGAACACTTTACAGAAAAAATCATCCTGGGCATACTATAACTTACCGAAAAGTTATCCTGGGCACACTATAGCGTACATACAGTTAACCTTGATACAATATACTAGTAATTTACATAAAGTTAACCTGGGCACACTTTGCGTTATTCAGGGCACACTAATACTTACATTTAGTTATTTTGGGCTTTTCATAACTTACATAAGTGTTACCCTTGGTAAATATAACATATATGTACATAAAGTAATCATAGGTTCACTATAACTTACATAAAGTATTATAGGCACACTGTAACTTACATAAATTTATTCTTGGCATACTATTACTAAAAGAGTTATCCTGGGTCTGTATTCACCAACCATTCTTAAGAATATTCTTGGTCTAATTGTAAATTTTGAATGCAACACAACTTCTGATTGGCTAATCCAAATGGTTTAGCCAATCAGAGGTTGTGTTACATTCAAAATTGGAAAATTCTTGAGAATAAGACTTAGAATGTTCTGAAGAATGGTTGGTGAATACGGACCCTGGTCATACTTTAACTTACAGCAAAGTTATCCTGGGCACACTATAGCTTACATAAAGTTAACCTTGACACAATATACTAGTAACTTACATAAAGTCAACCTGGGCACACTTGAAGTTATTCAAGGCACACCACTACTTACATTTAGTTATTTTGGGCTTATCATAACTCATAGTAGCGTTACCCTTTGCATACTATAACATACATGTACATAAAGTAATCCTGGGCACACTATAACTTACATGAAGTAGTGTTGAGCACAATATAAATTACGTAAAGTTATTCTGGGCAAACTATAACTTACATAAAGTTATTATAGGCACACTATAACTTACTTGGAGTTACTCTGGGACACTTTAACTTACATAATGTTATTCTGGGCATACTTTAACACACATAACGTTATTATGGACACACTATTATTAAGATACAGTTATCCTTGGCACACTATAACTTGCAAAAAGTTATCCTGGGTATACTATATCATTAAGTTCCCCTTGGTACACTATGACTTATATAAAGGTATCTTGTGCGCATTATAACTAGACTTTTAACTGTCTCGCTGTCAATTAAAAACGTTCATTATTGTCAGGCCTTAAATTTGACTTTCGCTCAAAGTGAGGAGGATCATGGTCAAAGGTTAGCCAAAGGTACCGGACGGCATAGATCAAGCTAAGACTTCACAAAAAGTAAAGTCTGATCTTGGATCTACACTACATATGAAACTGCATACGTCGCCGTAGGCAGTGAATGCTCCTGTGTTTAAACGACCCTTAAGGAACTTTAGGAAGAAGCACTTTAAAAAACATTCTGGAAAAAGGAGAAAATGCTGGTTACCGGCATTTTCTCCTTTTCCCATCATGTTTTCTACCCTTTAAAAGGATAGAAATTCTCATTTTGTTTTTCATCTGCTAATTTTCTAAACTTGGACAAGTCTAAAATTTTGTCATTTTTTAAATGAGTTTAAGGAAAAACACCTTAAATACAAACCTTATCAAAACAAAATTCTCAAATAATTCCGTCTTTTCCAAAAAGAACTTTTTATGTAAAACCCCCAAATTTCCTCCCTATTTCCAAATCACATGCTATCAAAACTGACTGTCAAACTTGACTGCATGAATGTGTTCTGGAAAAAAAAATGCTCCTTTGTATTGCCTTTACGTTATCGATTTTTCTTCGCTTTGTCACATGTGGTTAAAATGCGTTCATTTAGGCCTATTGTACTGATGATAAACGATGACTAGTATCATCATCATTTCTCTGATTCCACTATCATCATCATAATCATCATCATTGTTGTCGTCGTCTTCGTTGTTGTAAACAATTGGGAGAAAGAGACAAACGCACACAAATAGGGTAAATTGATGATTTGTATAGTATTTTCAGCTACTTCATACGGCTTTCGATATGGAATTCAAACTGGTATTTATGATGCGGAAAGGTTAAAGAAAACCTCGGCTAATTTACAAAAGAAGCGCTAATGGGCATGAATCGCCTTTCTTTGTTTTCGAGTTTCTATGACAACCAGCGAAGAATAAAAAGGATATCCATATTTTCCAATTTAGATCTACGAGTTTTTATATTTCTCCTCTTTCAACTTATTACCTGCTTAATAACCCTTTACAAAAAAAATCCCCTGTTTTAATGATACTGATAAACAAGGCTTTTGAAAACATTATGGAAAAAGGAGAAAATGATGGTACACGTAACTAGCATTTTCTTCTTTTTCAACAATTTGTTTCATCCCTTTCAGAGCAAAATCATGCCATTTGTGCGTAAAACATATGTTGTATGTAAATGCTTTCAATAAAGAAGAGTCTAATATGGCCTTCAACACGCGAAAAGGGGCATTCGGACATTTGCGTAAAGTGTCGTCTCAGATCAGCCTGCACAGTCAGCCAGGCTTATCCGAGACGACACTTTCCGTTTTTATGTAATTTTCTGTTTTGCACATGTCTACTGAAGGACAAAATCTTACGAAGTCGTAAAGTGCCGTCTCGGATTAGCCTGAGCGGACTGCGCAGGCTGATCCGAGACGACACTTTACGCAAATGTCCGAATGCCCCTTTTCGCGTGTTGCAAGCCATATTTTACCGTAAAGGGTAAAGGGTTAGGTGAGTCAACCTTTGATTCTTTTAACCTTTAACCTGCTAAATAAGTGAAAGGAAACTTTCAGGCCGATAACAAAGACCAAGAGATTGCTATTTCATAGGGTTTTTTTTTTTGGGGGGGGGGGCAGATACCTCCTTATCGGACAGTGTAGATTCAAGATCAGACTGCACGTTCTGTGCAGTCTGATCTTGATCTACACTGTCCGCAAAATGTCTTTGAATCGCGCTTAGCAGCCTAAGGGTTAATCATAAAACGATGATTTTAATGGCTTCTGGGGATAGCACACAGATTAGTAATGGGTGTCGAACACTTCACCAGACAACAAAATTTTAGACTTGTCCAAATTGAAAGCTTTCGCAGACGACAAGTTAAAAGTGACTCAAATGGTGGGATTTTTTGTGGTGACCAGCATTTTCTTCTTTTCCTCTGATGGTTTGAAAGGCTTTCTTTTCAGGGTCGTTAAAATACTACATTGTTTGGTAAAAAGGTAAAGTTTATCTGAATGCTACGATACAGTTTCTGTAAATTTGCCGGGAAAAGTGAAATCCTGAAATGAGCGGGGTCAACCTTGGGGATCCATCCACATCATGGCGCGAGTACTGGTTAACTCTTAAGCTGCTAAGCGCGACTCACTGACCTTTTGCGGACAGTGTAGATCAAGATCAGACTGCACAGATGTGCAGTCTGATCTTGGAGCTACACTGTCCGATAAAGGGATATTTTTCTCCAAAAGATAAGTTTAATATTACATTATTTGGGTTTTACAATCGGCTTAAATGTTTTATGTAATTTATTAGCAAAATAAGGGTTAAGATTTCGAGGAAGAAATCATCAAGAGTGATTAAAATAAGTTGTAAGAACTTGTTAAGCAATCGATGTAAGATAAATAAGTTTGAAATAGGAAAAAGGTGCAAAATAGGCGTTCAGTTAAAAGGGTTTTGGTCGCTTTGCAATCGGTTATGGGAGAAAAAAAAAAGTGAAAACCAAATTATCTGATTATCTCCCTTGTTAGATGCAAAAAAAAAACCAAGGTAACGAAACTGCAACCTGGTCCTTTCGTTTGATTTCCTTTGTATTTAACTTTGCTTTACTTAGAGGTGTTGCGATTATTATAATTTGGCTTGTGGTGTATACGTAAGGCCTACATGACATTCATTTCCAAATCTAATGTCACACTTTATTTAAATCGAAATGCATCAAATAGATAAATTTAGTGGTCTGATAAATTTCGAAGCAGACATATTTCAACCTGAACATTGCTAAATAGTGCAAAGAATATCAAGGATAAAAACCAAGGTAACAAAAGTGCAACCTGGTCCTTAAGAGTTATCAACGGAAGTAACTGTCTTTTTGCCTCTCATTTCGCCTATTTATATGCAATCAAATATGACGTCACCATTCTTATCTAAATAAGATACTGTGTTATTAATCACGTGACATCCCACAAAACTTAGCGAAATTTTATTTCGAAAGCTGAAAATACCTTAAAAGGCTTTCTTGCCCATTAAGGAAATACCATTAAAATTAAAAGCGTAAATTTGTAGAGGCCCCTTTAAGGCAGGTTCAACCAACAAGAGCCCTCCCCTTGCAAGAGGGGTTTAATACATATCAATGATACCAAGCAAGTCATCATATAATTATAAATCCATCAAAACCATTTTGTATAACAAACAAATGAATCAAGAAGTGGACCGGTTTGTCATTGGACATGCAGAAAATTTCCCAAAAGCAAAAAGTATCGAACCAGGTCAGCCTGCGCGGACTGCGCAGGCTGACCTGGTTCGATACTTTTAGGAGATGCATTAAGTCCCCCTTTCACATAGCATGACTCATACGTATATAGAGTCAACTGCAATTCAAGGTTTCAAGCAGTTGCCCTTATATGTTTACACTGGACCCCGCGTTTTGAAATTTTATGGTACATGTAATTTACAACTGAATGCGACAGCTTGGAAAGTGAACATCTGCTTTACTCTTTACCAGACGACAAAATCTTAGACTCTTCCAAATTGAAAGCACTCGCAGACGACAAATTAAATTTGTCTCAAACAATGAGATCTATCTTTGAAAGGGTACAAAGCATTGTGGGAAAAGGATAAAATGCAGGTTACCAGCATTTTCTTCTTTTCCCGCAATGTTTTCAAAATTTTCCTCCTCTTCAGGACCATAAATAAACGAGATTGTTTGGTGAACAAGTTGACAGTAAATACGATTTTTTACGTCTTTGTGACAGAAGGCTACAGAAAAAACAAGCAGTGTGGGAAGATGTGAAAATGCTCTTTGCAAGAAATTGCTCCTTACAATGTTTCCACAGCCTACCAATACTGTTGCGTTCCTATCCTGTCGATTCTAAATAATGTAAGTTAACTATATGTCTTCCCTTCAACATCTGTCTCTCTCTCCCCCTTCTCTGTCCCCCCCCCCTCTCTCTCTCTCACTCCAGTTCTCCTTCCCTCCGCGACCACAACTACAACTGTCGCAAAGCGAACAAATACCCCCCCCCCCGCACCTTGTCACTATAGCAGCACAATCAATGGAAATGATTTTTCAAAACAATGATCATCAGTGACCTTTACCTTTGACCTATGTGACCCAAAAACAATAGAACATCTCCTTGGGTCATTAGCAACACATGTATAAAGTTTCAGGGTTCTAGGTCAAACAGCTATTGAGTTAGAGCACGGAAACGATTTTCAAGCAAAGTTCACCTATGAACTTAACTTTTCACCCATGTGACCTAAAAACAATACGGCACCTCCTTCGATCATGAGGAACATTTGTATAAAGTTTCAGGATCTTACGTCTAACAGCTATTGAGTTAGAGCACGGAAACGATTTTCAAACAAAGTTCACCTGTGGCCTTGACCTTTGACCAATGTGAGTCAAAAAAGATAGAACACCTCCTTGGGTCGTGAAGAACATTTGTATAAAGTTTCAGGGCCCTAGATCAAACGGCTTTTGAGTTAGAGAACGGAAACGAAAACAAGACGGACGGACAGACGGACGGACATAGTGAAACCAGTATACTCCCTCTTCTTCGTAGGTGGGGGTGCAATTATGGAATTATAGAAGGCAAAGGAGAATAGCACTATCTTAATTTTTATGCTTCATGTTTCCAATAGCATATAAATGCGTTTATTCCATCAATTGATATTATACATGAGGGAATGGGTTGTCACACTTTAGTTGTTTGACATTATTGCCCTTATTCTATACATTATTAGTTGTACGGTCAGGTGGCAGGGGACTTGGAAACTTGTTCACGGCTGTGGTGAATCATGTCGTCCGAGCTGAAGGCGAGGTGGCGACATGATTCACTACAGCCGTGAACAAGTTTCCAAGTCCCCTGCCACCTGACCGTACAACGAATTTATTATACTGCAACATTTTACCATTCCAACGTGTATGAAGCGAAATTTACCTGTTTTATGGTTTCAAAAATTGAGTACGCTGACAAAGTACAATTCAATGAAAACTGACGTCACTGGGAAGTGACGTCACTGAAACCTTGGTAAAACGTGCAGTTTGGTGCATAATCTTGATGTTAATCTTGATCGACGCCGACATTTTGGATGTTGTGTTGAAAGTGTAGTCATGTATACGGGGCTCCCGAAAAGGAAACTGCTTTTACGTTGGTTTTGTGTACATGATATATATGTTCGGGGCAGATTATCCAATCAGATCACGAAAAATTTCTTTGCAGTATAATAAATAATACTTTAGTAAAATGAAATAAACGGCGCTCTGGAAAAACGGGTTAAAGGCATTTTTGTGATGCATTATACCAAGCAACTCACCGGATGATATGGATCCATTTTGTCAAAAACTGACTGAATCATGGGATAGAGTGGTCCTTTGGCATGCAGAAAGTTTAACAAAACCTGCGCGGACATGGGTCGATACTTTTTGCGGATACATTAAACGCTCTTTTACAGAGCATGACTAAATCTTCTAAGTTATCATTTAAATAGAAGGCTTTTGAAACATTGTCGGAAAAGGAGGAAATGCTGTTTAGCAGCATGTTCTCCTTTTCCTACAATGTTTTCTACACTATCAAATACAGAAATCAACATTTAAGAAACATTCAGTTTGTCGTCTGCAAATGCTTTCAATTTGGCCCGGTCCAGTTCTTTGTCGTTTGGTAAACAGTCAATATACTCGTATTTTCTATTCTGTTCTTTTGAACCTTGGATATTATCACCGTAACTCCTACGTTATAGTTCAACATCAGTCGAAGTTATTTATAAATACAGAAATTCAGGTTTTTTCACACACATTTATCACACTTCATCATCAAGTGGAATAATTAACTTTATATTTCATACCTAACCTCTCCGATAAAAGAATGCCTATAGTATTTACTAACGCAGAAAGTAAAGAGTTTGGTCAGCAAAATACAGCGTGATCATAGATCTACGCTTTACCATATTTTGTCTATTTTTGTCTCTCACTATCTGTGTATCCATGTGTCTGTGTGTCCATGTGTCTGTCCGTCAGTCCGTCCGTCCGTCCGTCTCTGTCTATCTCTGTCTTCTCTTCCCACCCCCTCAGTCTTTGGCTTTGTCTGTCTCTGTCTCTGTCTCTCTCTGTCTCTCTCTCTCTGTCTCTGTCTCTGTCTCTCTCTCTCTGTATCTCTCTCTCTCTGTCTCTTTCTCTGTGTGTGTCTCTCTCTGTCTTTATCTCCCCAGAGGTCCTTGGTTCGACCCGAACCCGAACTACGAAGTTTTTTGTGAAAGTGTCCTTACTTAACACACTTAAACGCCCAAACCTAGTGCCAGTGAAGCCCAAAAACATATTGAAAGGTGCCGTGACATGACTGAAATAAAGCTGAAAACAGTGAAAAACACCATTCAATAAATCAGTAAGTGATTACCTTTTTCACCAAACAATCCTTTGTTTTGAATACCCTTAGTAGGCTTTTGAAAACATTGTATGGGTGGGGGGGGGGGGGGAAGGGAGAAAACAAATGCACAGACAGACAGTCATAAGAAAATATAGATAGAGAAAGAGAGACGCAAACACAAATAGACATACACAAACAAAATGAAATAATTCTGACTTACTGAGTTACGCAAAATTCGATGAAACCACAGGAAAACTGATACTTTAAAAAGATATAGAAAAGAATATTTTTTGTCTTTACATAATAATTCATAACCTAGAGCGCTTAGCAAAACTTTTGTCAAATTTGTTCAAAATGTAGATCAAACTGCCTTTTGCAGACAGTGTAGATCAAAAATCAGACTGCACAAAATGTGCAGTCTGATCTTTGATCTATGCTGTACGCTTGCTTCTGTTGGTGAAATATTCTGGAATTGCACCTATATGGTATTGCAATGTTATAGCCTGTTTTCCTGATTGGAAAAGTCCATTTCATTTATACAGAGCTCCAGGATTTCACACTTTATCACACGATCTCATCTTTTATCGACCCTGAGAAATGGAACTGTAAGAAAACATTGTGAGGAAAGGAGAAAATGCCGGTAATGAGGGTTTTCTCCTTTCCCCACAACATGCTCTACTATTTTACGGACAAGTTCCATCATTTAGGCCACAGTCAATTTGTCGTCTGCAAATTCTTTGAATTTGGACAGATCTAAAATTTTGTCGTCTGGGAGAAGAGTTAAGTGCACTCAATTCACGATCTCAATTCGTCTAACCCGTCCAAATATACAAAAACCCTCCATCCGTCTAACTATTATCATCATTATACATATTGCTCCACGTTTATACTGGTTTTACTAGATAATCACGCTCAAATAGTCAACCTTTCACATTAATTCTTTACCAAACGACAAAATATTATACCGATCCAAATTTCCAAGCACTTGCCGACGACAATTTATCGATGGAATTTGTATCAGAGAAGATAGAAAACATTGAGGAAAAAGGAGAAAATGCTGGTTACCAGCATTTTCTCCTTTTCCCACAATGTTTTAAAACGCCTTTTACATCTGAGTTGTTCAAAACTCGGGATTGTGCGGTAAAGGGTTAACGGTAGAATGATAACATCAGTTCGGAAGGGTTAAGTACGGAGCTCGTAAAGTGTCATTTTAAACATTTTTTTTTTTTCCAGTATGCTGAGTTTCCAAATTAGTATTTAGTACTATACGTAAAAAATGTTTGGTTTTTTTTAATAAGCCGAATTTTCAGCTATTTAAGGTCGACGGCCGCTAACTCTCATATTAAAAGACGGAAGCTGCAGAGATTGGCCGAATAGCCTTCACGAAAATGTCGATGTAACACGACATTTACCGATCAATTAGTGAGTCTACGGCCCCTTACTCTCATATTAAAAGACGGAAGCTGCCGAGATTGGCCGAACAGCCTTTACGAAAACGTCGATGTAACACGATATTTACCGATGAGTTAGGGGTCGTAGATCTTAATGTTTTGTATTACGTATAGATTATATTCGAATATGGTGACCCGGTCATTAATCTACGAAGAAATAACGACCGATCTATTAGTACACAGGCGCTCATCAATTTATGAAGGTAAATAAAGAGAAGGAAAAAAATTCGCTAAGTGTATATGCCAGGTTGAAAGTTGTAAGTCATGACTTTAGCTTCTTACAAGAATAGTTAGGCGAGGAAAGGCGTAAAAATTATAGATCAAGATCAGATTACATGTTTTGTGCAGTCTGATACTGATCTACGCTCTCCACAAAAACCTGCGTTAGTAAGTGTGCTTGACGCTATAATTTCAAATGGGCATTTTCTAGTATATCAGCAATAAATCTTTGTAAATTAGTAATAAATGGGCATATACTACTAAGTAGTAATAAACCTTTGAACCTTTCAGCACCATGAACGACAATAGGGGCTTTTGCGTACTGTATAGATCACGATCAGACTGCACAGAACGTGCAGTCTGATCTTTGATCTTTACCGTCCGCTCTTTTTGTCAAGCCTTTAAGATAAAAAGATATACGATAAAAATTTTTCGTAAGTTTCAGTGGATTGTTGCCCGAGCTTAAAAATCTTGACTCCATGCTCAAATGAGTTAGTATTCAAAATAGAAGTCTATGCTTTAAGGCGGTGTGAAAATCTTAAATGAAGATTTTGATTTAACCATCTACCACACATTCACGAGTTTTAACGATCCTGTAAGATCAAGGCTTTTGAAAATATGGTGACAAAAGGAAAAAATGCTGGTTACCAGCATTTTCTCCTTTTCCCACCATGTTTTCTACCCTGTCAAAGAACTCAGATTCACCTGAATCATTTCTAAATTTGTCGTCTGCAGATGCTTTCAGATTTGATTAGTATAGAATTTGTCGCTTGGTAAAGAGTTAACGGACATTTTTCGACAAAGAAATACTCTTAAGTCCAGATGTTACTCAGCTGAGCATGGAACAAATTTTAACAAGTTCAAGCCGTCGAAAGAGGTCGAGTTTATACGAGCCATGCTCTGGCAAAAGGGGGCTTAGTGCATCTCCTTGGTCCATGATACCGAGCAAGTCATCATGATTATGGCTCCATAAAATCCATCTTGTCCAACAATCAACAGAATCATGAGGTAAACTGGTCCTTGGACATACAGAAAATTGACCAATAGCGAAAGGTTTCGGCCCAGGTCAGCCTGCGCGGACTGCGCAGGCTTACCTGGGTCGATACTTTTCGCAGATGCATTAAGCCCTCTTTTCACAGAGTATGGCTCATATATTTGGCGCTAAAAGAGTTATCAGTTATCAAGTATGAAAGAGAGTAGACTGCGCCGTCGATCTGCTCTCCTTGCAAATGACAACTCGATCCCTATTCAACAGCCACTCTTACTTTCAATCTAATTCTAAATTTAGAAATTTTTAGTGATGCAATTTCTGATGGGATAAACCAATTAGAAATTGCATTTCTTCGAAGTTTGAAAATTCTTTATAATACGAATCAGAATCCAACTTTCTAGAATGGTCGGTGCACCACACAGACTCTGATGCCTACCACACAGGGTCTGGATTAAAGATGGTACAGGGTGTCCGGAAAGTAAGGTAACACTTTTGTGCATTTATTAAAAATCAGATAAAGAAGTAAAAATAAGCAGGCATGTGTATAAAATATGCAAGATTTTTGTGTGGTAATTTCATTAAATTTTCATAACATTGCACACTTTTATACAGATTTTACATGCGAAGTACCTTTTTGACATTGGCGTCATTTTAGCTATTAATGACGTTTTCAATGTGATGGCTGTTTATGCTCTTTCTTTTCCGAACACGCACGATGAAATTGTCGGTCACTTTAGCACACATTCCAATATCAGTCTTATTGATTTCACTTTAAGTGTTCTTTAACAATTATTGTCTGTGTTGTCTGGGTTGGGATAATAGACCTTTGACTTCAAAATACTCAAAAGGAAGAAGTCACGCAGGCTGAGGTTAGGACTGTGCTCAGGGCACGATATTCAGCAATCTTTTACCTCCGGATATTGTCTCGATATTACCCTATCACCGAACGTAAGGTATAAAAAGGCTGTCACAGACTCAGATGTGTGTGCTGTTGCACTATACTGCATGAACCAAGTGTTTTGCAATGTGGGTGACTTCATCCTGACCTCAAACAGTGCGAGTTCTGTCTGTGGGGTTATTTGAAGTCAGAGGTCTACGGTTCCATCCCAGACAGCACAGACATGTTGAAAAAGAACACTTAAAGTGAAATCAGGAAGACTGATATTGGAATGTGCGCTAAAGTGATTGACAATTTCATCGAGCGTGTTCGGCAAGGAAAGAGCATAGTTGCCCGTCACAATGAAAACGTCATTAATTATTAAAATGACGCCAATGACAAAAATGGCACTTTTGAATTGAAATCTGTATAAAAGCAGAAAAAGTGATGAAAATTAAATTATATTATCACACAAAAAACTTACACATTTTATTAACATGTATATACATTTTCATCTCTTTAACTTGTATTTAAAGCAAAATTATAAATGTACAAAAGTGTTACCTTACTTTCCGGACACCCTGTATTACAGAAATTGGCATCATCAGATCAATTTTATTGGCGCTACTGTGTATTGTATTATCGAGACAAGATAACAGAAATATATTTGTTCGATGCGGACAAAAAAATAATTATTTCGATAACATGAAAACTATAGGTTTTATTCGAATTATCAATAGGTCAAGAAATCAATCTGACCCTAAACACCCATACCTTCGAATTTGACAGTCTTGTGTTTTTCCACTACACCATCACTCTACTCTATATGAGATCTTACACATAAAGTAAAACCTGTCTCAAAGGCCACCTCAGTTAAACAAGCAACCTGTATTAAGCAAGTATACATGTATTTTTTGTGTGAGGAGACAATTTTGTTGAAATGTTCCTGTATTAAGCCTTATCCTGCTAGATAAAAGAAATGAAACGTTAAAGCCGATAGTAAAAACTCAAATATTGCTGTTTGAAAGGAATTTTTGGAGGAAAGATATCTCATTATCGGACAGTGTAGATCCAAGATCAGACTGCACGTTCTGTGCAGTCTGATCTTGATCTACACTGTCTGCAAAAGGTCAGTGAGTCGTGCCTAGTAGCCAAAGGATTAAGCAAGTGTCCCTGAGGTGCCTGCTTAATACAGGTTTAATGTATCTAAATAACCGACCTTGTTGTTCTATGATAACACCGCCCTTTTCATGACTCTCAGCCCTTTGATTATGTAAGTATTTTTTTGTTTATCTTACATCAAGAAAGTATACATCATGAAGAGGTAAACATTGTAGGAGAAAGAATGGGATCATCCCTCTTTACGACCTGCCTTTTCAATGATTATCAAAGAAAGTAGGGTGAACATCCCTACACGAGGACAACATATCACTTTTTGTAACCTTCCGTCCTATGATTATGTCAGTCACTCTGTATCATAGATTAACACTTATCCTGCTAAATAACTGACATGAAACTTTCACGTCGATAGTAAAAACGCAAATGTTGCTATTTCAAAGTTATCTTGTGGGGGAAAATATCTCCTTATCGGACAGTGTAGATCCAAGATCAGACTGCACGTTCTGTGCGGTCTGATCTTGATCTACACTGTCCGCAAAAAGTTAGTAAGTCGCGCATAGCAGCCTAAGGCTTAAGAGCTTGAAATCAACAAAGAAGAAAAACGCAGATAAAAAAAAAATCGGTCACCTGTTTTTTTTTTTCCCGACTTATGTGTCATAAGTCAAATAAACATACTTCTTACGCCGATCCCGTTTGGCACAATCGGTAGCATGCGGGACTTGAGACTAAGGAGGTCGCTGGCTCGAACCCGATGGCAAGCAGCCGATGTCTTGGGAAGATATTGCCCAAAGTACCAGTATTTATAAGAAACCCCAGGCAAGCAATGATAGCTGCACTAGACGACGCGATGTACTTAAAATAACGATGAAAGCGGCGTTAAACACAATACCAACAAATAAACAAACAAACTTTTCTCATACTTCGCACACGGCACTGCTCGCGACCTTCAGCCCTTTGATTATATAAATCATTCGTTATCTTAGATCAAAAGGTTGTAGACAACAAAAGGTAAAAGAAATGATGTTAAGAAAAAGGATGACCCTTTTTGTCTTAAGTCATATCTTGGTCAGTATATAATCATATGGACAAGTTAACCCTTCACTAGATAATCCTGAGTTTTAACAACCCTGAGAAAGATATCTTTTGAAAACATAGTGGGCAAAGGAGAAAATGCTGGTTCTGTGCTGTCTATGCAGTCTGATCTTGATTTACATTCTCCGCAAATCCGCACTGCTCTGCGCCTAGCAGCCTAAGCGTAAAATAGCACTCCCGATTCGCAGTGTGTAATGATTCTGAACCCCTGAAAATATTGCGGCAAGTGGAGAAGTTGCTCGTCATGAGATAACCTATGTACTTCTTCCTCTTACAAACTTTACTTGAATGTGCAGACAAAGATTAGCCAATACGTCATTTCGGTCTGATATTTGTCCTCTCTCTTCGACCCCAATATGACCCCAGAGCTCCAGATAGAGGAAGTGATTTTGATTTCAAAACTGAAAATATTAATTATTCTCCACTAAACCCTATGTTATGGGTACTAATTAGAATCGTCTCGTCGAGACGATTCTAATGAGTACACACAACATAGGGTTTGGAAGAGAAATAATGGATTTAGAATACCATCACTTCCTCTTATCTGGAGCTCTGTGACCCTATTCTAAAGAACTTCGTATTTTGATGACTCTATGGAAGCAGACTTTATAAAACATTGTGGGAAAAAAAGAGATAATGCTGGTTACAAGTATTTCATCAATTTCCACAATGTTTCCTGTACACTTTGAAAGGTAAACTCCATAACTTTGAGACACTTATTTTTTTTTTCTTTGTTTTTCTTTGTTGTTTTTGTTGTCGTAAAGTGCTTTCAAAATGGACAAGTCTAAAATTTTGTCATTTGGTACTGGGTTGGGGACAGACGACCTTAGTGACCTTTCACGTTGATCATCCCGAGCTCTCAAGGATGTGTTAACTCTTTACCAGACGACAAGATGTTAGACTTGTCCATTGTTAACTCTTTACCAAACGACAAAATCTTAGACTGGTCCAAATTGAAGGCATTTGCAGACGGCTTATTAAATGTGGTTGAAAGGATAGAATTTGTCTCTGAAAGAACAGAAAACATAGTGGGAAAAGGAGAAAATGCTGGTTACCAGCATTTTCTCCTTTTTCCTCAATGTTTTCAAAAGGTTTCTTTGGCAGGGTCGTTAAAACATGGGATTATTTGGTAAAGGGTTAAAGTACTTACAGGCGAAAAAGTAAAGGTATGTAAAACGTCGGGATTTGTCTTTGAAGAGGTGGAAAACATTGCGGAAAAAGCAAAATATACTCTTTACCACACATTTTGTGGTCTGGTATAGAGATAATTGATATCTCTAAAACTGAGGTTTACTTTTCAGTGATGAAAGGGTCCAATGACTAGTTCCGTTGATTGTTTTAATTTAACCCTTCACTACAAAAGGCGACAAAAATAATTCCGGCGGGTGTAGATTAACATCACAAAGTTGCTCTGGTCAATACATCCCCATTTTCACGTCCATATCACGGCCATGTTCGTGTGACTGAATTGACCAATCAAATTTTGTACCATATTTTTTCTACGTTTCCAATGGTTGGAAGGGGGGGGGGTGTAAGACTTCTTTTCATGTTTACAAAAAAGGATATGTTTCGAGTGCAAGACAACGGTCAAAAGCTCAAAAAACTCAAAATTTACGGGCACTCGTCGAAATTTATCGTAGGGGGCTTAGCCCCTGCTAGCCCCTTCATCAGTCCCTACGCCAATCTAGCATAAGGTGATTCTCTCTCTCTCTCTCTCTCTCTCTCTCTCTCTCTCTCTGTTTCTCTGTTTCTATGTCTCTGTCTGTCTGTCTGTCTGACTCTCTCTCTCTCTCTCTTTCTGCTCTTCTCCCCACCCACTACAATAAATCTGTGATAAGAAACTGTCTGTAAATCATCTGGAAAATACTTATAAAGATATGCAAGCCAGCGAACGTTCTTTATTTTGACTTTAAAGGAAAGTTTACCTTAGTTCAGTTTGACAAGCTCTGCAACTTAACTCAATCACTCTCGACCAAATATGGATTGCTTGCACCGTAATAAGCATAGCTCCAAAGGTTGATCCAGTCCATCATGGGATTCGAGCCCAAGAACCTTTGATGTGAGAGGCCGACCCTCTACCCCTGCATATCTGTGTCCCACACTTCACTTTGGCTTTCATATTACAACAGTGAAAGAGTGATCAAATCGACAATACGGTTACGTTCCACCCTTATTCTGCGCAGGCTGATCAGTGTCGATACTTTTTCCTGATTCATTAAGCCGCCTTTCCGCATAGCTCATTATTATTGACTTTTTAATCCTGGGCCAAAAATCCACGTGTTTTAATAATACTTGGGAAAAGATTTTTTTATTTATTTTGTTTGTATGGTGTTTAACACCGTTTTCAACATTATATCAGTTGTATTAGAGGAGCCAGTGCATTTTTCCTAGAGTTTCTTCTACCAGTACTACGCGCAGCGTTCTTTCAAAGGCACTAGCTTCCCACATAACTGTCGTCGAAACCATGGCCAGCAATGAGAGAGGAATGAATCCTTTCGCAATGGCAACCGTCAATCCTCGGAAAGATATTGGCTAAGCTGGGGATTCGAACCAGCGACCAGCTGGTTTAGAGCCCTGTCCGTTATAACAGGATTTTTAACAACAGTTGTTAAGTAGCACTTTCTCCATTTTCTTCAATATTTTAGGCCCTTTCGCAGATACATCCCATGATTTGTTGTGCATAAGATATGTGCATTTAAAGACCTGAAATCTATAAGGCTAATATCGAGATATCGAGTGGTTCTTTCAAACGAATTTATTCTCTAATATTTCGGATAATTGAGGTGTATATTATTGGCCTGTTTGTGTGATTGTTTGATTGATTGGGCGGTATTTAAAAGTTTTTTTTTTTCAACATATAATGATGACAGCTCATATACTGATGAGTTTCCGGGGTTCCATCAGCACTAGATTTAAGCCCGAACTGTGCCTTGCATATATATACATCTACGACAACCATCGCACCGATAAGGATCCAACCCACAGCTTTTAGATTACTAATTCACCATCACTGAGCCACGCAGACCTTCGACTAGCCCTTAGGCGGCTAAACGCGACTTGATTTGGTTTTGCGGACAGTGTAAATCAAGATCAGACTGCACAGAACGTTTCCTGAGATTCCCCAGCACTAGATTGGAGCCTGGACTGTGCCTTGCCTATGGATACTTTCACGACAATCATCGCCCCCGATGAGGAACGAACCAAAAAAAACCTTTAGATTACAAATTTACGATCACTGAGCCACGCAGACCTTCGACTAGTACAGATAACTGTCCCCAAAGGCGATGTTACTTTTTGACTGGTCGCCCCTGGGTACAGAGACGATTAAGACAAAATCAGTTGAAAGCTCCGCACAGATTTTGTGCGCAAGTTTGAACTCTTATAATTTCGCAAATAGAACACAAAACTAGGATTTAAGCATACCTGTTGCTTGCATATTTAATAACCCTTCGTTTGAAATACAAATATTTTCAATTTAAACGCTGAACATAAGGGAAAACCGTGCATTTCATCTGTCACTCGAGTTGTTTACGTTCCCGAAAACGCACAAAATGGCCGCCACGCACGATAAATTTCGTCAGTGTTTTTTTCCGAGATTTACATGTTATAAACGACTTCTACAATCTATTTATGTATTGAAGGGTTTGATAATTTGTCTTTGGTCATGTTTGTTGCTAAAAGTTAATTGCATTTCGCTGCAATACAGATTAAACTGACGAAACAGAAAGTCAGTATAGCGCTCTATCTTTGCTACCGGAAAATTTATGATGGACTTGAGACGGTACGGTGTACAATAAATGTCCAAATATGAAAAAAGAAATCACCGTAGCGTCTCATTATTGAGACTAACCTTCGACTAGCCCTTAGGCGGCTAAGCACGACTTGAATTATTTTTGCGCACAGTGTGGATCAAGATCAGACTGCACAGAACATACAGTCTGATCTTGATCAGCACTATCCGCTACCGCCAGATTTTTCCTGTAAAAAAAAACTTTAGCAGTTGCAGGGTTAATAAAATACTTTTGCTTAAGATAAGTTTCAAATCGATTAATACTACATGTACTGCACCCAATAAATTATTGATAACAATAAATCAATAATATGATATATGATATATAAAATTAGAACTTTTTATTGTAAAATTATGACGACGACGAAAATAATAATAATAATAATAATAATGATAATAATATTAATAATAGTACAGTTTTCGTCTTCGCCATCAACATCATCATAATCATCAAATCATCATCATCATCAGCGGCAGCAGCACCAGCATCAAAAGAGTGCTGCAATACTTCACAATCTAGAGTTACATTGGTATCCTTTGAGTACTATTAACAGTAGTGATACTACTACTACTGCTGACAATTATAATATTATCATCAGTCATGAGAAACGTAAAAAAATATATTCTTCCAACTACTACAAATGATAACGATACTACTACCACTGATAATTAAAATACTATCATCAATTAATAAAAGAAGCGTAAAAATACGTCACCATTACATCTGAAATGAATCCCAACAATTTTCGCCGTGTTACACTAACGAAGGTCACAATATAATTGAATACATCTTTGGAGATAGAACAGATTTCGGCGCACTTCCCCATTTCCCCATCCTTCTTTCCCCGAATGGAGTAACAATTTTATCTACATGTACAAAAATCCCTCGGGGTTCAAAAACACAATCTATGAGGCTTATGCGGACAGTGTAGATCAAGATCAGTGCAGTCTGATCTTTGATCTACACCGTCCGCTATTTTTTAATATATTTATTATTGGCAAATTGTTTTTAAGACATTGAAGACGTTTTGCCCTATTTGCGCAGGCCCATTCAATATTTTCGGAGCGCTAAGGGTTAGCTCTCGACCAGACGGCAAAATTTAGACACATTCAAACTGAAAGCGTTTGCAGACGACAAATCAAATGTTGTATAATGGATACGATATGGCTCAAAAATGATGGAAAACATTGTAGGAAAAAGGAAAAAAATGCTGGCAACCAGCATTTTCTCCTTTTCCCACAATGTTTTCAAAATTCTTCTCCTTCTTCAACATGTTCGTTGTAAGACGGAGTTGTACGGTAAAGTGTTAACTCACCAGGCCCATTTTGATAAGGTAGTTCAGCGGTACTAATTCGTTGTTGGTGTATTTATCCTTATGTCAAACAATCACGAGGCATAAAAACCTTCGGGGAATAAAAAAAGGTATTTTTTGAAAATAATGTGGCAAAAGAGAGAATGCTGGGAACAAGCATTTACTTCTTTTCCAACAATGTCTTCTTCCTTATTGCAAAACCCGCTTTCATTTCATCCATATCTTATAATTACATGTACATGTATGACGTCTGCAAATTCTTTCAATTCGGATGCGTGTAAAATTTTACTAGTTTTGTTTTCTTTCCTCACAATATTTATTACCTTCTTAAAAATGAATCCCTGGATTAAAGCTACATTTGATTATATCGTCTGCAAATTCATTCAATTTGGAAGAGCGTTCAGTTTAGTCGAGTGGTGGTTACGCAGCATTTTCTCCTTCATTACACTGTTTTCATTACGTTTACTAAGACAAATCTCACCACTTTAGCCATATTTGGTATGCCGTCTGCAGATTACTATCAATTTAGAGGACTGCTAGATTTAGTCGAGTGCTGATTACCAAGCTTTTTATCCATTTCCCACAATGTTTAGCAGACTGCTGTCTACACTTTTCTACACAAATTTCAACAAATTGTGCCAAATTTAGTTTTGTCGTCTGCACACGATTTCAGTTTGGAAGCATTTTCTCCTTCTCCCACAATGTTCATTTACCTTTTCAACACAATCCTTCCGTTACAACATATTTTGTCGTCTGAAAATGCTTTCAATTTCAATTGTCGTTTTGTAAAGGGTCGACACTACGGGCTAGATGTTGACAAGGCAATTCAGCGGTACCAACTCCTTATATAGGTATATAAATGTATACATTTAAGCAATGTTCTGTGAAAAGGGGACTTAATGCATCTGGGAAAAAAACATCGACCCATGTCAGCATGGGCAGTCCGCGCAGGCTGACACAGGTCAACAATTTCTGCTATCAGTCAATTTTTTCAATATTTAAGAACCAGTCTACTTCTTGATTCAACTGGTTGCTATACAAAATGTATTCTTATGGATTCATAACCGTGAAGACATGCTTGGTATAATGCATCACGGAGATGCATTTAACCTCGTTTTGCCAGAGCATAGCACACACATATGAGCCATGCTCTGGTAAAAGGGGGCTTAATGCATCTCCGTGATCCATGGTACCGAGCAAGCCATCACATACTTATGGATCCATAATGTCCACTTTTTTTTAAACCAACTTATTCACGAGATACACTGGTCCTTTGATATACAGAAAATTGACCAATAGCGAAAAGTTTCGGCCCAGATCAGCCTGCGCGGACTGCGCAGGCTGACCTGGGTCGATGATTTTCGCAGATGCATTAAGCCCTGTATTCACAGAGCATGGCTCATATATATTTGTTATTGCTAAAGGGGGAAATATTTGGAGTGCTCGGCAAGATCTCCTAGCTGCAATGTTGTCAGGCAGTAAAATACGTACGGCCTGACCCTTAATCCTTAGCCGTTCCATAAAATTGTAAACTTGTCATAATCTAAAGCATTTGCAGACGACAAATCACGCGTGATTCAAATATTAAAATTTGTATGTGGAAGGGCAGAAAACATTATCGGAAAACGAGAGAATGCTCTCTGCCAGTATTTTCTCTGTTTACCACAATGTTTTCAAAAGCCTTCATCGTAAGGGTAGGTAAATCTCGGGATTGTTCGGTGAAGGGATAATTTGTGAGCAGAACCCGGTAGTTCAGTCGGTAAGGTAAACGGCTTGAAACCAGTGGATCGCTGGTTCGTATCTCCAGCTCGTGCAATTTCTTTCCACTGACTGATGATAGTCATCGCGACAGGATTTATTTTCTTCTTACTGCTAAGGAAAGTATGGATAGGTGCACTGGCCGCCACAGTATAACTAAAAAAGTGTTGAAAACGGCGTTTAACACATTACAATTAACAATCAATCAACCAATCAATTAATCAATATTGAGTGTCCATCAATATAGCTGCAGTGTTGTTGTGTTTTTCAGACCCATTTGTTTTACGATATTACAAAGAATACGTTTATCTAACTCTTTACTGTACGAGGTATTTGCAGACTACGAATTCAATCTGGCTCAAATAAAAGGAATTGTCTTTGAAAGTGTAGAAAACGTTGTGGGAAAACAAGCATTTTTCATACAATGTTTTCAAAGTCCTCTTTTCTCCAAAGTCTTTCAAAGTGTTTTGTGAGGGTTGAGGAAGCTATTTCCGGTGCCTTTTAAGATTAAGGCTGGGCTCAAGATCAAGGTCAGTGTTACTACAGACAGACAGACAGACAGACAGACAGACAAAATTGAATTATACTACATTTTCGAGGCAGCTTAGGATCATTCAAGACGTGTTAGGGTAACATTCATTTTATTAAATAATTACCATTTTGCAGCTACACGCGCCTCATGGTGCTTTTGCGGACAGTGTACATCAAGATCAGACTGAACAAAACGCGCACTCTGATCTTGATCTAAACTTTCCGCTATGGCAAAACAACCTGGCAAATAACAGCCTTGAAACAAAAACAATTCATGAGTTTTTTTTACTAAGTGAAAGTTATTTCGATTTTGGTCGTTTGTCGCTGTAAGAGTCAATTTACTTGCTAGTATTACAAGTACCTGCGGTCAAACGGTCATTTTGCGGCCAAGACGTTTTGTATGTTTCTTGCCTTCAGGCTGCACATCGGCTATAAAACAAATTAGGGCAAATAATGTCAATTTATTACCTGTCCATCATGTGAAGATGTGCGAGATATGGCGAGAAATAGATTATTTATCTTGTCAGGTAAACACCGCGAAAACTGTAACACTTCATTCCCATACCTTTGGTCAAATTGACCGTCACCTCGGAAGTGCAGGTTTTTTTTTATCAATTCTTAAAGGGGCTAATTCAAATGTTTTTGGCCGTGAATTAACCACAAAAAGTGTCTTTTCTGGCAGAAGGGGGTTTAGTGCATCTCCGTAATCCACTATACCGAGCAAGTCATCACACAGATTGTGCATCCATAAAATCCGTTTTGTCCGACAACAGGCTGAATCACGAGGTAGAACTGTTCTTGGATAGGAAAAAAAAAAAAACGTTTCCAACCATGTCAGCCTGCGCGAACTGCGCAGGCTGACATGGATGGATACTTTTTGGAGATGGTTTAAACCCTCTATTTACAGAGCATGAGTTATACTGTATTGAATTTCATACCAATAAAGAGTATGCTATGTTTTGTTACACCGTGATATGTTAAGTATGTCATGTTAAGTTATGTATGCGGCAAAGCAGTCATTGACTTGAAAGGAGTGTGTTGCCATCAATTAGTCCTGAGGCCGGGGAAATGCATTGTCCAAGGACACTTCCATAGCAACCGCCTCGACCATGGATACCAAAGTCATGTAAGCCACACCTTCAATCACAGGCACTTTTTTTTTTACAAACTTTGCCCTCTATTAACCCTAAGGCTGCTATGCACGACTCACAGACCCTTTGCGGACAGTGGAGACTGCACGGAACGTACAGTCTGATCTTGAATCTACACTGTGATAAGAAGTTATATTTCCATAAAAATTAACTTTGAAATAGCAATATTATGGGTTTTACTGTCGGCTTGAAAGTTTCTTTTAACTGATTTAGCAGGTTAAGGGTTAAATGGTATACTTATTAGATAAAAAAGTGCGAAGTTTGTCAAAGAAGCAAGTGCCAGAGCAGCGAAAGTGCATCTATCTAATTAGGCATGATTTCCTGGATTTTCTTTAACCAGTACTTCGCACAATATTCTTCCCAACCCACTGACTACTTTCCCACATAACCATAGTCGAAACAATGATCAGCGGTGAGAGAGAAAAAGGCCTGTCCTTCACCAGTTGTCCACGGAGTCCGCCCTCCACCTAAAGAATGGAACTCGATATAAACAAACTAGATGAAAATGATCCTTTTCTCTGTCTCAGCCTCACGCTTGTGTCAGGTCATGGCGTGAACCATTTACTTGTCAGGTCAACCATTACTGTGTTGACCTGATAAAGTTACTGTACCGGAGTTCGTATTACCGAAAATATGTTGGTTGGTGGATTGTATGGTGTTTAACGCCGTTCTGAAGATCATTGCAGTTATATCACGGCAGCCATTGCACCTATCCATAATTTCCTGGAGTTTCTTTTTAGCAGTAATATGCACGATATCTTCAAAAAAACCACTGGCTACTTTCCCATATGATCTAAGTCCAAACAAGAATCAACGGTGAGAGAAGAATGAATCCTACCGCAATAACTATGATCAATTCTTAGAAGGAAATATTGCGGAGTTGGAGATTCGAACCAGCGACCCCGGAAACCCCCCCCCCCCCGTTTCTAGTCCTGTACGTAACCCCACTGAGACCGAGCTACACGGCGCAGCGCGTGAAACATGATGTTGACCTGGGTATGTATTCACCAACCATTCGTAAGAACATTCTTAGGCTTACCCTCCAGACTTTCCTAAATTAGAAAGTAACACAACTTCTGATTGGCTAAACCATTTGGTTTAGCCAATCAGAAGTTTTGTTACTTTCAAATTCAGAAAATCTTGAAGAATAAGACCAAGAATGTTCTTAAGAATGAATTTGATGAACATGGACCCTGAGAGAGCTACTTTACCACAGTTCGTATTACCGAAAAAGATAAACGAGGTCGTGTTCTTGATGACTTGCGCTGACTTTTACCAGACGACCAAATTTTAGACTTATCTAAATTGAAAGCATTTGCAGACGACAAATAAAATGATGTTTGAATGATAAGACTTGTCTTTAAAAATGGTAGAAATCGTTGTGGAAAAGAGGAAAAAGCTCGTGATTAGCTTGCAAGTATTTTATGCTTTTTCCAACAATGTTTTCGAAAGATTTTTTTTTTTTGTCACGGTTGTGAAAACATGAGGTTGTTTTGGGGTAAAGGGCCTAAAAAAGTTTTATTATGTTTCGGTGACAAAAAAAAAAAACGTCATGTTATCACAGTCGTATTATGTAGACACCCCCCCCCCACCCTTTTACCTATAATGTCATGTTTTAAAGACTTTTAAAAGAAAGTTTTAAAGAAAGAGGAGCTTCGAAAATGTTGTGGGAAAAGGAGAAAATGCTGGTACCAGCATTTTTACCCTTTCCCACAATGTTTTCAGATATCTTGGTTGTAAAACACGGGATTGTATGGTGAACGGTTGAAAGATACGACCCACCATGAAATCTTTTTGTGTCCGACCGCCGACTGTGGGTCTTGCATTCTTTTCAGACAAAATTACCTACAAATATGAATCACACTGAGCAGAAACGTTTTTAAAAGGTAGATGAAAAAAAAAACAGTTACGAAAGGAACGGAAGTTTATGGTGGAAAATGGAGAACAGAACTTAAAGCAAGTAAACGTATGATGTACTACCTTGGCACGTCGTCTTGTAGGGAAATGAAACCAGATTTTGACCCAATTTTCAAAGATACGTCTTTACTCGTTTTCATCCTGTTTTTTAACCAGTTTCATCTTTATTTTATTAAACTGTAACCATTCTTGTATTTTCATACCACCTGTTGGCCCTAATGGTTGCAAGGTTAAACAGATTACGACGGACAGAAAATGTATTTCATTTTCTGGAGGCTATCAAAGACATCACTATGCGGTTGTATCCGGTTTTAAATCGAAGATAAATCCCCTGAGTTTCTTTATCATACACCTTATATCGATTTTCTATCTATGTTCACACACCTGACTAGATTCTACACACTATCAAGTTTTAACAGTGTGTTTACTCTCTGGCTGTAAAAATGTATCTTTAATGGAGTAAATTAATATTTTGTAAGAAAAAGTAAGGACGTGACTGTAAACCTTTACTTAGGGAAAAACAAATTATCTCCGATGGGAGTTGCACCCTCGACCGTCATAACAATCGTCGGCGACTCTACCACTGAGCTACGGACCCTAATTTTACCTGTGTAATAAATGTATGGGCCATGCTATGTGAAAACAGGGCTTAATACTTCTACAAAAAGTATCGACTCATGTCAGCCTGCACAGTCCGTGCAGGCTGACGTGGGTCGAAACTTTTTGCTATTTAAAATTTTCTGCATGTCAAAGAACCATTCCACCTCCAGATCCAGTCTACTGTTGGACTGGAAGGATTTTATGGATTGATAATTAGGTGATGACTTGCTTTGTACAATAGATCGCGGAGATGCACTAAACCACGTTTTGCCAGAGTATGGCCTATATGGCCTGCAACACGCGAAAAGGGGCATTCGGACGTTTGCGTAAAGTGTCGTCTCGGATCAGCCTGTGCAGTCCGCGCAGGCTAATCCGAAACGATACTTTCCGTTTTTATGTAATTTTCTGTTTTGCGCAAGTCTACTGAAGAACAAAATCTTATGTAGACGTAAAGTGCCGTCTGGGATTAGCCTGTGCGGACTGCGCAGGCTGATCCGAGACGACACTTTACGCAAATGTCCGAATGCCCCTTTTCGCGTGCTGCAAGCCATATTCATCCTTTAGTTTTGCAAAACAACAGACGACTATATCGTTACTAACGGAATAGGAAATTTTTGGAACAAATAGAGGATATTTGTTTTCTTCGGTGAAACATGGAAATTTATTTAATCGAGTGAACATCATCTGTGATATTTTCACGAGTGGCACAGCCACTCGTGAAGATATTACCGGTGATGTTCACGACATTATCAAAATCACTATATTTGACCATCTGCTGTTCTTCTTTTTGAAAACGTAGAAATTTGCTATTTCTTTCTAACTAATAGTTGGTCAGTGGTCTACACAGAAATTAAAATAAATGGCGCCTCAACCTTATTATTACACCTAAAACACAACAACCCTTGTCAAGACCAGAAACACATTATAGACCTAACCTTTCATTTTCTTTGATAAAACAGTGCAGCAGAAGTACTTGGTATCAAATTGTCAAAAGGGACTACTTTTGACTGCTGCCATCCGGAAGCTCTCAGAGTGGTGTATCACCATTTGAAAAGCATAGCACCACAGTTTTATGGTCACTTGGTTTATCAAAATGTTAGCAGTGATTCAGCCAAATTGCGTCGAGGGCCTCAGACACAACTTTTAGACATATGTTTTTTGACAAACTACGTCCTCTATAACTTGGTATATAAAACAAGGTGTACAACTGTATTACCAACCACACACTAAACCACCACCCTCGTTAACTGTCAGTAATTTTCACGATAATTATTTCTAAACTGGAATGGAAAATACAGAATATTATCCCTTTGGCTGATAAGCGCGACTCACTGACCTTTTGCGGACAGTGTAGATCAAGATCAGACTGCACAGAACGTGCAGTTTGATCTTTAATCTACACTGTCCGATAAGGACATATTTTCCCCCCAAAATTACCTTTGAAATAGCAAAATCTGGGTTTGTACCATTGGCCTGAAAGTTTCATTTTACTTATTTAGCAGGAGAAGGGTTAGGTTGTAGTACCATTCCTGGTGCTTGTATTTGATTCGAGTACTGTGAGAAAATTTGATATCGCCCGAGACCGAAGCTCGAGCGATTTGTCATAATTTTCTTGCGCAGCGAGATCTATAGAATCCATTTTGTCTAATAACCGACTGAATCATGAGGTAGAATAGTCCTTGCCAATGCAGAAAAATGTATAAATAGCTAAAAGTTTCGACCCATGTCAACCTGCATGGGTTGATAATTTTTGGCGATGTATTAAGCCCCCTTTTTACAGAGCATGGCTCATACATATGTGTGTGTGTGTGTGTGTGTGTGTGTGTATAACGAATCTGATTGGTCAACGAAACTTAGCGACAGGTTTATGAAATACGAGTAAATACGAACGGCTAAAAATAGTAACCAATCAGATTTCTTAGGGAAAGATTATAGAGTCATATCCCAGTAAAAGTGAAACACAGAAACAAAATTAAAAACTTACATTAGTATAGCCTATAAGCTCGTGTCATTATGACTTAGATATGAATGAATGCAGCGTACACGACGATTACGAGATTCTCGTACCACGCAATCCTGAATTTGAGCGACCCATGAAAAACAGGGCTTTTGAAAGCATTGTTTTCTATCCAATCAGAGAACAACACTTCATTTAACAATTTCCAATTTGTCGTCTGCAGTTGCTTTCAAGTTGGAAGAGTCAACAACCAAGTTGGTTGTTTTGGAAAGTGCTAAACAAATAAACAAACAAGCTCACTTTATCTGCGATAAAAATCAGATACAGCCATTGTTCATCTGACTTTTGTGTTTTTGTTTACTGTATATTTGTTAACCATTCAACCTTAATTGACTTATGTTCAAATCTAGGCTATCTTATTTATTTGTTTGTTTGTTTGTTGTTTGTATGGTATGTAATGTCATTTTCAAAACTATTTCAGTTATATCGCGGCGGCAAGTGCAACTACCTATGCTTTCTTTTACCAGTAATTCGAACAATATTCTTCCGAAGCCACTCGCTGCTTCCACACAAAACCATTGTCGAAACAATGATCAATGAAAGAGGAAAGAGTTCTGTCACAATGACTACCATCAATCCTCGGAGAGAAATTGGCCGTGCTGGGGATTCGAGCCAGCGACCCCCTGATGTTACATCTTGTACGTACCTGATTGAGCTATCGTGCTTGACAGGGCTATCTAAACCCTTAACTCATTACCACACGGTCCCGAGTTTTAACGACCCTAAGGAAGAAATTTTTTGAAAACAGTGTGGGAAAAGGAAAAAATGCTGGTAACTAGCATTTTCTCCTTTTCCCACCAGGTTTATAACCATTTGAACAACAATCTCCACCATTTGAGCGACATTTAATTTGTCTCAGGACTGCAAATACATTTGATTTGGACAAGTCAAAAATTTGATAAAGAGATACTTTTTAGGTAATACACGAATAATGGGGAATAGCTATGTCTGTTATAATGGCATCCTAAAAATTTGTTATTATTGAAAGTTGAAACAATTACATAGTCTAAACTGAGACACTTTTTTGGGGGATAAGGTGTCTTTGAATCATCCCTCGACAGTTGGCTTGCAACACGCGAAAAGGGGCATTCGGACATTTGCACAAGTGTCGTCTCGGATCAGCCTGCGCAGACCGAACAGGCTAATCCGAGACGGCACTTTACGACTACATTAGATTTTTTGCTACAGTAGACTTGTGCAAAACATAAAATTACATAAAAACGGAGTGTCGTCTCGGATTAGCCTGCGCAGGATGATCCGAGACGACACATTACGCAAATATCCGAAAGCCCCTTTTCGCGTGTTGCAGACCTTAAATGTAATACTTGTTGTCGTCATTCTGATAGAGTTATCTCTATTTGAGCGCTCTTGTTTATATATGGTAAGAAAATGAACAAGTCTCGCGAGAAAGCGCGATATTATAGGAACTTACAAGGTGCCCGTGACGTCACAAACCGTTAACTAACACATAACGGTAAAAAGAAAATTAAAAGTATACTTATTAGACACTGCATGGCAATGAAATGTGCCTCAAAAAGTACAGAAATTCGCTTTTGATTGTACTTGGACATATATTGATTGATTGATTGATTGTATGGTGTTTAACGCTGTTTTCAACATTATTTAAGTTTTATCGCGGCGGCCAGTGCACTTTTCCATGCTTTCCTGGAGTCTCTTTAACCAGTACTCAGCACAATTTTTCTTTCCAAGCCACTGGCTGCTTTCCCACATAACCATCGTCAAGACAATGGTCAGCGGTGGAAGAGGAATGAATCCTGTCGCAATGACTATCATCAATCCTCGGAAAGAAATTGGCCGAGCCAGGGATCGAACCCAAGACCCCCCGTTCTCAAGTCCTATACGCTACCGACTGAGCTACCGGGGCTCGGCTTTGGACATATATGATGCCACTGATTTTTGTTTACATTTGGTCCCGGTGGTAGGTCGAAGAGTGCTTTTTACTCGAAGAATTCCACTAATAGAAATAAGAAATATTAAATATTTTCATTACAAAGGTAGCAAAGAATTACCTCCCTTTCATGGAAATTCACAACGTCAGTAAGTCATATCAGTCTGCCAAAGTTCCATCCGCCGACATACAAAATCAGACTGATAACAATGATAGCCTGGTTGCTCCGCAACCAGGCGACTGAAAAATCTTAATACTAGAATTAAGTTGACGAATTTTCTTTCTAGTTTTATAAATTATTTTTCTGCCACCGACTGTAACAAAGACGGGCCGCACTGTAACAAATTGTCAGATTCGTACTAAATCCCATAATGTTACATGACACGAATTAGATTGCCGATATTTTAATCCCCGAACTGATAACCTTTGGTCGCTAACGGGCCTTTAATTCCCTCTTAATTCCACCACTACAGGAAGTTCGGAAGGGGCCGACGGACAAAAACTGGAATCCATAGACGCAATTTTTTGCCATCTTCTCCTCCTAGTTTTAAACGAATTTGGCTGAAATTTTAACAGAAGCACCATCTCACAATGCCTACTACGGGAGTATTTGCACTTGCAATTTAGTGATTGGCTGACTATTACGGGAGTTACTGCTCTTGGGATCTGGGCTTTTTACCACTGATTCACTGACAAGAACTCGAATAATAGAGATCGTGTAAATGTTTTCTACCGGTCCAAAAATTAAGGACATTCACCTACCATTCTAAACTGCATTCTTTATCCAATTGTAGATTTCGAAAGCAACGCAATCTCTGATTTGCTAAACCACAATCTGCGTCACTGTCAAATTTAGAAATTATTGATTGATTGTATGGCGTTTAACGCCGTTTTCAACATTATTTCAGTTATATCGCAGTAGCCAGCGCGCCTATTCATACTTTCCTGAAGTTTCTGTTACCAGTACCTCAGTAGTATAGGAGGGTAGTCTATACCCCTGCCAGGCCAGGGCAGGGGTCTAGACTACCCTCCCTGAGTGCCCTACATCACCACCCTGAAAGAAATTTGTCCCTATTCTGCCACCCTGAAAGAAGTTGCATTTTTTATAATCCCTATTCTACCTACCCTGAGTGGAATTTATCTGCAAAAAAAGAGAAAGTAACACAAAAAAGCCATTTTTCAGGGTGGTAGAATAGGGAACTGCCAGGTCTGATCACTGAGTTGGACTTAGTTTTTTCACCCATATGCTATTAGGATTGCTTTATTGTAAGTAACACAAAATGGTAAAGTAACACAAAATGGCAAAGTAACACAAAATGCCATTTTTGACGGCACTATAGGGATCTAGCAGGTCTGATCACTGAGTTGGACTTAGTTTTTTTCACCCATATGCTATTAGGATTGCTTTATTGTAAGTGTCATCCAAAATGCCATATTTTCGAGGGCTCTATAAGCATCTGCCAGGTCTGATCACTGAGTTGGACCTAGACTTTTTTCTGCATCTCTATGCACCCTGAAAGAATTTGCATTTTTTAAAATACCCAGGGTCTCTACCCTGAGAGGGATTTAGCATTCAAAATGGCGGCCTTATGACTGACAGTCTGGGGAAAAATCCACCCAAAGAGACTACCCTGAATGGATTTTTTCTGCAAAAAAAGGGAAAGTTAAGGGAAAGTAAAGGGTAAGCCTGATCACTGAGTTGGACTTAGTTTTTTCACCCTATGAATGATTTTCTCTCTTTCTAAAAGCCTGACCATTGAGTTGGACTTAGTTTTTTCTCACCTATGATTGAATTCTCTTTTCTAAATGGCTAACCATTGAGTTGAACTTAGACTTTTTCCACCCTATGAATGATTTTCTCTCTTTCTAAAAGCCTGACCCTTGAGTTGGACTTAGTTTTTTTCACCCTATGAATGATTTCTCTAAAAGACTGAGCACTGGGTTGAACTTAGTCTTTTTCTGAGTTTTTTTGCTCTTTACAGTATAACTCTCTGGAGTATAACTCTTTTGGAGTGCAACTCTTCTAAAAGAAAGAAGTTTGACAATTTGAAGAAATGACAATTTTGAAAAAAGATAGAACTTTCGTGGTAGCTGGTTAGTCCTGAAAAGGACTGTTGGGTTAGCTCTGAAAAGAGCTGTGACAATTTGAAGAAATGACAACTTGAAGATAGAACTTTCGTCTGACAGCTTGAAGGTAGAACTTTCGTCTGACATCTTGAGGATAGATCTTTCGTGGTAATGGTTAGTCCTGAAAAGGACTGTTGGGTTAGCTCTGAAAAGAGCTGTGACAATTTGAAGAAATGACAACTTGAAGATAGAACTTTCGTCTGTCAGCTTGAAGGTAGAACTTTCGTCTGACATCTTGAAGATAGATCTTTCGTGGTAATGGTTAGTCCTGAAAAGGACTGTTGGGTTAGCTCTGAAAAGAGCTGTGACAATTTGAAGAAATGACAACTTGAAGATAGAACTTTCGTCTGACAGCTTGAAGATAGAACTTTCGTCTGACAGTTTGAAGGTAGAACTTTCGTCTGACAATTTGAAGAAATGACAATTTGAAGAAAAGATAGAACTTACGTCTGACAATTTGAAGAAAGGTAGATCTTCCGTGGTAGATGGTTAGCCCTGAAAAGGGCTGTTGGGGTGGTCCTAAAAAAGGACCTGGTTTGGAGGTTGTGTTTTTAAGCACAACCTCCAACCTTCCTGCACGCCGGACAGCTACTTGCAGCCCTCCTCTTCAGCCTTTTTAGTTGCTGCTCGTCCAAGGCGAAGTCCAACGAGAACGGTGGCTCGTTGTCACTATCCCAGCACTCGGTCTGGGGCACGACGAACTCCTTCTTCTTCTTTTTTTCTCTGGATGCCATCTGGGCGAGTTTAGAAAAACTCATGTCTCTCAACGCACACTCCATGTTGCAGCAACTTGAAGAGAATGAATGATGTGCGGGAAATGCCGCTGGGTTTTATAACTTTTCAGACGGATTGAACTAGTTGACCCATGACGTCATTTTCTCCTATGTTTTTCCCGCGTCGGCGTTTCATGCTGTTTTGGCTCCAAATTAATGTTATCCAATCAGATTCACCGTTGTTTTTCTAATACTAAATGTTTTATTTTTGACCAATCCATGGTTTTGTTACATTTTCTTGTTTGGGTTAGAAAAAAACTAGAGTTTAACTAACCTATGACTTTTTTTTGATTATGAGTCTTCTGACAAAATGAAAAGAAAGATGTTTATTTAAGATAGCTAGCCCTGAAAAGGGTTGGTTTTTTTTGTACAGAATGCACTTTTTTTTATCCTCCTCTCTTTCTTTTGATTGATTCCATTTTATCTAACATTTGCATCAGATGCTCATTTTCATGTCTGATATATCTGAAACGTTCTCTTTCTTCTAACCAGAAGAGCAATAAGAGAAAAAATGTTAATCCAAACATAGTGGGATACTGGTTCAGGTTTTATGAAAAGTTAATGGTGAATGAGAAAAAATAATCAAGAGTTTGGTGTTTTATATGTGTAATGGATCACTTTTTAGTTTTTTTCATCCTATGAATGATTTTTTCTCTCTAAATGGAATTTGTCCCTATATCGCTGAGTTGAACTTAGACTTTTTTCTGCATCTCTATGTATGATTTCTCTTTTCTAAAAGGAATTTATCCCTATATCACTGAGTTGGGCTTAGTCTTTTTCTGCATCTATGAATGAATTCTCTTTCTAAATGTCTAACCATTGAGTTGGACTTAGTTTTTTCTTCACCTATGTATGATTTTTTCTTTCTAAATGTTTGAGCACTGAGGTGGGCTTAGTTTTTTCTACATCTATGGATGATTTTTTTTCTTTCTAATTGTCTGACCATTGAGTTGGACTTAGTCTTTTTTCTGAGTTTTTTGCTCTTTTCAGCGTAAGTCTCTGGAGTGTAACTCTTTTTGGAGTGTAACTCTTCTAAAAAGAAAGAAGTTTGACAATTTGAAGAAATGACAATTTGAAGAAAGATAGATCTTTCGTGGTAGATGGTTAGCCCTGAAAAGGGCTGTTTTTTGAGAAGAGCTGATTTTTTGAAAATGTTTATTCAGTATCAGCATCAGTCGATTCGCTGTCTGACTCACTCCTTTCAGCGGCGATTTGCGCGCGGAAAAGACGGGTCACCTGCTCAGTTTTTGAAATAACATACTGAAAATACATCTCAAGCATGCCCTCAATAATGAGTTCCTTCATCCGAAGGTTATAACAGAACACCCTGTTATTAGCAAGCTCAGCCCTCTCGTATCGTCTTCTCACTCCAGCTAAGCGTTGTTTAAGTAAGACGATTTGCCTCCTTGCTCTTATTAACTTTCGCTCAGCATCCATCCAAGTACCAAGAAGTGGTGCTATCGTAGCCATTGTGAAAATGAAATGTATGGAAAATAAATCGCCGAGATTTATAGCTTTTCAGACGGATTGAACTAGTTGACCCATGACGTCATTTTCTCCTATGTTTTTCCCGCGTTGGCGTTTCATGCTGTTTTGGCTCCAAAATTAATGTTATCCAATCAGAATCACCGTTTTATTTCTAATACTAAATGTTTTATTGTCGACCAACCCGTGGTTTTGTTGCATTTTTTCTTGTTCGGGGATAGAAAAACTAGAGTTTGACTATTCTATGACTTTTTTTGATTGTAAATCTTTTGAGTTTTGACAATTTGAAAAAAGATAGAACTTTCGTGGTAGATGGGTAGCCCTGAAAAGGGCTGTTTTGTTTTTGGAGGCTGTGTTTTTTCCACTTCTAATAGCAACACCCGAAATTCGCTTGGCAAATAGGGCATGCTGTAATCTTCCTCCCAAATTCGATATCAACCAAAATGATATCCGGTGTTGTCTTTAATAATAGTTGAACTAATCTTTCGCCGAGATCTTTGTATGGCTGTGTTATTCGTTGTAGTTGGTTTTGTTCCTCCTCTCCTACGAGATGAGTGGTTAGTTGCAATAACTGCTGCCCGGCATTTAGATACTCTTGGAGAGCCTCACGTAGTTGATGATTTACCTCCTCCATATTGATATTGCTTCCGAATATTGACACTGTTTTCGAAGTGATCGTTAGCTGAGAATCAAGAAATGGTGATTGTATGAAAATAACGCCGAGTTTTATACGTTTAAGGAGGATTGAAATTTTTAAAGAGCTCGGACCTGGCAGAAAGCACATACATTTTTTCCATGCTACGTTTCATGCTAATATAGCAAAAAAAAGTTATGAGACGTTGTATGGAAAAAATGTAGACAGAACAAGTCTTTGGGGAAAAACAGAATGAAGAGCTCTATTGTTTTTTTGAACTTTTATTTATTGAACTTTTATTTACTGAACAGAACTAAAGATTGAAACATTTTTTTGCAATGCATTATAAAAAATTTCTTGACAATGAAAAAATTCACACGGAAACATTTTTTTACAATACAACATAAAAAACATTTTCTTAACAATGAAAAAAATCACAAGGAAACATTTTTACAATACAGCATAAAAAAACATTTTCTTAACAATGAAAAAAATCATAATGAATTATTTTTTTGCAATGATTATTCACAATGAATTATTCGCAAAACAGTATATAACAAATTTTTTACATTGCAAATTCGCAAATACCACGAGTTTCACACTTGTTTTCATATTCCGTAATGTCTTTATGCAATTGGTCATACCCCAAAAACATTGTATACTCACTGTCCATATCGTCGAAATCTCGTAGTCCTAGGAATGGAGCAACATGTCTATAAGCGTCTTTTGCTGAAAGAGCTGAATATACTACTTCTTCTGTAACATCTCTATCAAATAGAATATACCCTGACATGGTTTCCATTGTTTCTCCGTAGGAATGAACAGATCCTTCTTTGTACCGTAAGTAAAAGTCAGATAGAACTGATTTCGTTTTCAGAACGTTAAGAAAACTTTCTTCTGTTCTTCCTATGATAAAAAATGTCCATCGGCTTGTGGATCGAAACGGGTTACTAATAACATTGTCTTTCAAACAGCTATCTGCTAAATGAGTTTTGAGAAAGAGACCCAAGTCCGATTTGTCCACCATCGTCGTAATAAAGATGATTATACCATACACTTTGTAGGACTTTTCTCCTTTTGCAACCCATTTAAACATTTTTTCGATCCAAATTTTCACACAGAAAAATTTAATGTTAAGCTGTGTTTGTTTATCAAGCGTATGCTGTCGAACAAATTCTCCATAAATTTTTTCACGTAGTTCTATTGGTAGCGTCAACATGGCTGTTATTTTTTGACCAGCGGCTAATATTTTTTTCTCGACTTACTTTGACTGATTTCTACACAACAATGTGATATAAAATTATTTTCTCAAACTTTTATGACCATAGGGTACAGTGTCAGTACCATTTACAATAACTCTCTTGGTGTATACAGAGCGAAACGTTTTTGTTTGTGGTTCACTGGTAACCGTTCTATCTCTGTGTCTTTTAATTTTACAATCATACTGAATTTTGATTTCTATTGTGCGATCCAAAGCACATTTCGAATATGTATCAAAATTTACCACCTGCTTTGTATTGTAATCCAGAGTAATCCCCTTTACTTTACATTTGCTTATCTCTTCTCCATCTTTTGTTTTCATTTTGTAAGCATAATTCTTAGGCCCAAGCCCTCTGAATTGAGTAATTTTACAATCAGGTTCTTCATCAGTCCATTTTCCTAGTCGGCTGTTAATAATAGAAGGATTCCATAATTCAGGGTCGTGAATGTACATACAACTATCTGTATCGAAATACAGAACTCTATCTTTTAACTTTTCAAGAACACTGTACAATTCCAACCTTGCATAAGCTGTTACGTAAGACCCTACTACCACATTGGCTGTAGCGTGGGTTTCAATATGTTCCAACTTTGATTCATAGTTAACCAAGATGAATGAACAGTCCTCGTCAAAGATTTCTACATGCTTTACAATGAAATTAGGGTTGGTGACTAATTCAAAATATTTAGACGGATCACTGATGTATTCCGTCTGGGTCATTTTTTCACGCTGAGCTAATTTTCCCCAAAGACAGTTCAACATAATCTTAGCAAATGATCTTCTCCCAGGATTTCTTTGAATACAACTTGGATCAAGACGAACACCTTCCACCTTCTCATATTCACAAACGAACTGATCTTTTTCTGAGTCTGATTGACACCAACCTGGATAACCACTGGCTTCTTGCTTAATTTTCAAGAAATTGTCCACATAATGTTTAAAGAACTGATCTGATACAGAATTGAAATGCCAAACTTCATACACTTGCAATAATCGATAACCACAGTCAAGAGCCTTGAATAATTCAAAAGTAACCCAAGTTCCGACCAAAGCCCTCTCTTCTTTACCATGCCTACAAATGTTTGAGCTTTCTTCTGCACATTTCATACAGAGTGGGAACATCATTTTGTTGTTACAGTGAACTGGAAGAACGGGGTGAAACAAATCAGTTGGAGGTAAAACTTTACACTTGATTAATCCCTCATATTGTCAGATATTGTTCATATCAATATTCTCAGCAGACAAAATTTTTGGCTGACCTACAGGATAGGATTTGTGTTTACAAACATAAGGGTATAGAGGACAGATATCAATGTACTTGATTTCCTTTTTGGTTTTTTTTTCATCAACATCATATCCAATTTTTATTGCATTACATCTTCCCCCGGACAAACCATCCCTCGGATCGATAGGGTCCAAATGTGGATATAACTTTTCAATGAGTTTTTTGTACTCTTTATCCTTCATCTTAGCATCAAAATCGTGTTCCCAAATGTACACTACATTATATCCCATTTTTTCGATATCTGCTATACGTTCAAAAGTACGTTCGTACAATTCAGACATGGATTTCCCATTAATAGGATTGATCTGTTTTCGATCTGTATAGCATACAGGACAACCATGATACAAATCCCCAAGAAATTCATAAACAGTGTTTGATTGACGGTGAAAACCATCTACACTATATCTCCCGATTTTAACTTCCCCACCATTTTTTGCATGCTGAATATTAATACCTTTTTCCTGAGCTACACTTTGAATCCACAGTATCGCTTTCATAGAAAAGCGACGTCTTGATGAGTCTTTACTTGAAATGATAGCTATTTGATTTTCTGGCAAATATTTGCTTCGCCAGACCTTGTTACAGGCATCTGCAATGGTAATCGCCTCTAAAAATGGACAAATACCACCCTGTTCGATAAACACCTTTCTGAATTCAGCACATCCTCGTCTGAGGATATCAACATCTGATCTACAGTACAATTCCATCTCCTTCTGAAAATTGAATTCCTCACCCTTTTGAAGTTTGTCATTATACCAAACTATGAATTTTGACCTAGCCTCTTCAGACATTGAGTCGGGTTTGTAATAAGATATATCCAAGTAAGGTCCAATGTAACTCCAAAATTTATCTGTATTTGCCCAGTGAGGAAAGTAACCTTTTTTCATTTCTTGAAGACCAAATGTGGCTGGAAATTTTGCCAAACCAAAACTCATGAAATTGAAAGAATCGATCAGACGTACACCATTCAGTTCTAACTTCATAATATTGTTTCCATTCATGATCAATTTTGGAAGTTTTAACCCAACTTTGACAATATAGCCAAGAATGAACTGACCGTCATAACCTTTGAAATTATGGGCAATAGCCGTGACTCCTTTATGATGTTTTGAAAAGAGCCAGTTGCAAAATTGACTCAAAGTTTCTTCACCTTGAAAAATAACTTCCCTACCCTCTTCAAATTTACTGCATGTAGAACAATGAAAATCAAGTGATTTATCGATACATTCATCACATGCTCTGTGTGCAATACAATAATTCGGGATGTGTACCCCTGTGTCTTGCTTGCATTCAAAATCAAAGAAAATAAACTGTGGTTTTTTAACTACAGAAGAACTCGTCTCGTCATCGCTATCATGGTTCAACTTACTTTGGTAAGGCTGAATATAGCATTGATGAGAAAAGTTAACAATTCTCTTACAGATATGACACTTTTTCTTTCCATTGCAAACATGATTTTTCTTTCTGATAAGATACTGTACACCACATTTCGAACAGAGTTTTACTAATTCACAAATAGATTTCTTTTCTTTACCTTGAACAATTCTGTGATTTTCAAAGCATTCATCACTAAAAAATCGTCTATTGCAATCACTGCAAACATATTCTTTAATTTCTGATGGACATTTTCCTTTGCGACAACAACCTTTGCGGTAACAACCTTTACAGATATTTGAACAACCATGACTTTCCCGGTTAGAGTAACCCACATCACAGAACTCACAATAATATCCACAACTAAGAAAACCTTTGATAGATTTGATGTAGTCATAATGGTTTTGATGAAAGTACAAATGTATGATCTTACTATTGGTTTTCACTTCTGGATGTTTAAATATTTTTTCCACTTTTGAATGCTGTTGATGAACTTTAATGACATAGCCTTTTTCATACAAGAATGTTTGAATTTTTTTGTATTCATCAATTCCTACAGACTGTGTTGGTGAAACTCCAGCTTCATTTAACAATTTCTCAGCTTCAGTCTTTTGAAAAAGGCGTTTTGAACGACAAATACGACGCCATTTTCTATTCCATACTTCGGTGTTTTCACGTTCACTGTAGCAAATTCCCACAACAACAGCTCTTGCAAAACATAGTTGGTCATGATTACCAATTTGTATAATAGATTGCTTCTTCTGGGCAAAAAACTTCGAATCTAATTCTGACGATCTATATTTTTGTTTTCCGCTACCACTTGGTGGTATTGTATGTGTAATGTCAAATGTCATGAATCCATCGTTCAAGACGAAATCTGTATTCGATTGTAAAACTCGTTCAATTTCATTCAGCATAGTTTCACCTTGTAACTGGGCTGCAGCTAAAAAAGGAATATGGATTCCTATTTCCAACGAAGGATGATTGATGGTAATTCTAATCATGTCCGTAGGGTTAGCATTTAACTTTCGAATGATTTCATGGGTAACATCGTCAAATAATCCAAGTAGTCTCTGAGGTGTTAATTCTTCAAATTTCTTAAAACTCAGCATCAGCACATGTGATTCTGTTTTAAATTTTCTTGACTTCTTATTTCCCTTTTCTGTTAAATCATATAGACTTTTCATGTCTAAGTTAGAGTTGATACTTTCATCGTCGCTGTCATTTTCTTCTTTCAACGGTCTAGTTTTTTTCTTTTTTATTGCTGGAAATATCTCATCGTCACTTTCTTCTTTCAACGGTCTAGTTTTTTTCTTTTTTGTTGGCGGAATCACCTCATCGTCACTTTCGCTGTCTGAATAGGTTATTATTCTTTTTCTTTTACCCATCGTTTTAGCTCTGAGTGAAAAGACAATAATGCAGAAGTGAGAAAAAACTAACAATTTATATAGCCTCTCCGTTGTAACAGTGTATAAATAGAGACGATAGTTGTGAAAATCTAATCATTCTCCTACTCAATCTCAGACAGTACAGCTGATAAAAGAATATGAGCGAGTTAAACCTGCAAAATACATCACCACTTAGAAAGAGGGTGTATCTGTATGTTAATCCATACACCCACGATTATGAGATCAGCAATATACCATCAAAGTATGATGTTAAACATATCGGAAACTATGTGGGATCATTTTTATCCCACCAACATTTAGAAGAAAAAGATGTTTACCGTACTACCAGATACAGAGTTTTTGATCAAGCGACGATTGACAAACGATATGGTGCGAATGGCAAGAGAACAAATATTTGTTTCACATGCAGCGAAGCAGGACATTGGGCCAAAGAATGTCCAGAAAAAGAAAATCAGCCAGGAACAATTGTTTTTGTCTACGTGAATCCACACAGCCATGACATTGAGATTTTACCATCGTTTTACAACGTTGATGGTCTCAAAGATATAAAATTCGTCGGGACACTAAATTCATTCTGCAGTGGAAATACGTGGAAAAAAAGTTCACCACAAGCTACATCCTCATCGGTTGAAACTCAGATCGTACACATGCAGAGCGACACAACGGATATCAACGATTCAGAAATCTGCAAAATAACAGAACAGGTGGAGAAAAAATATCTACAAATGATAATCTAAGAAAACAACAAACTTTAGATCTAAAAAACAACGAATTTCCTGCAGAACCGGGTTGCTCGTACGGAGAGGAAAAACAGCAAAACAACGAAAAGAAGAAAAAACGAGTAACAAAGAACTGTTTCTTTTACAAATCAACAAAACACGAGGATAAAATCTGTCCAGATGTGGTATTAAAAAACAACGATAGGAAAAGAAAACGTAAAACCAAATGTGAATCTGACATTCCGAAGAAAAAAAGAAAAACATGCTGAGTGAAAAAAGATTTCAACACAATATTGAATTTAAACAAAAAGACTGACTTGATTTTTTCATTTTTTGTCTTTACAGTTCATGATTTGATTTTTTTCATTGTACATAAGTTCTTTTTTGAAATAAAAAATATAAAATAATTACTTCTTACTTTTGACTTTTTCTAGTTGTGACTGTAAGTCTTTTTTACTTTTGACAATTTTGAAGAAAGAAAGATCTTTCGTATAGATGGTTAGCCCTGAAAAGGACTTTTTAAAAGGATCTCACATTGACATTCAGCTCTACGACTCCTCCGTCCGATCCACCGGGATGATTTCACACCCACAGTGTTCGCAACAAGTCGATGAACCTTCATCATCATCGTAAAATCCTTCATCTGTATCTGGACAGTCATGCTTCTGTCCAAGATACTCAAGTATGGTAAAACATTTTCCACACTCTATCAGACATCTGCTTGCACAGTGAGGGCATACAAGAATTCGAACCATTCTGGAACAAATATGATTTTATGTAAAATATCACTGCGGCTTTATAGCTTTACAGGAGGATTGAACTAGTTGACCCATGACGTCATTTTCTCCTATGTTTTTCCCGCGTCGGCGTTTCATTAACATTATCCAATTAAATCGATAGTTATATTGGTGTTTTTTACCACTCCTAATTCGGTGTCACACAGTTCAATCCTGGTGTTTTCCGTCAGGTCCGAGCTCTTTAAAAATTTCAATCCTTTGTAAACGTATAAAAACTCAGCGTTATTTTATACCAAACACCATTTCTTTGATTCTCAGCTAACGATCACTTTGCAAACAGTATCAATATTCAGAGACAGTTTCAATATGAAGCACAACTTAGATGAAATCAACTTGGACGATTTTCCACCAGCGGAAAACAATGGAGACGTTCTTTCATCAGTTATAAATTCGACAATCATCAATCCACCACCGGAGTTAAATTCGACAACCATCATTCCGGCGACGGTGTTTGACAACATTTATGAAGAGGTAAAGCAGCTAAATTTAAAACAAGATAGCATGATGATCCGAATCATAGATCAGCTGGAGACTTTAAACAGACATTTGGAGGAAATTAAAACTTTAAGCACAAGTACTGAGCAGCTCAGTAGAAATATCGAGGTACTACGTCAACAGGATCAGTGCATTTCAACAACTCCTGTGAAGATCCCTGTGGAGTTCGACTTTGATAAATCCAATCTTCACAAGTTAGTGGACTCTATCGTAAGTGTTGTGAAGAAAAATCAACCAAAGAAAAAACAACCAGAGGAAAAACAACCAAGAAAAACAACAAAACGGAAATCTGAGGAAGATGCTACCCATCTCCACAAGAAACAGCGAGTTGATCAAAGACCGACTACACCAATATTGACAGGCCAGGGTAAATACGGGAAAAACATTGATAATCACGTTGATTTCAAGATCCCGAAAAAACCAAAGACAGAGCGAAAACAACCAAGAAAAAACAACAAAACGGTAGGAATATGAAAACAAATATGAAACTCGTGGTATTTGCGAAATTTGCATTGTAAAAAATTTGTTATATACTGTTTTGCGAATAATTCATTGCGAAAAATAATTCATTGCGAAAAAATAATTCATTGTGATTAATTCATTGCGATTAATTCATTGTGAATAATTCATTGTTAAGAAATTTTTTCAGTGTGATTTTTTCATTGTTAAGAAAATGTTTTTTATGCTGTATTGTAAAAATGTTTCCTTGTGATTTTTTTCATTGTCAAGAAATTTTTTCATTGTCAAGAAATTTTTTATAATGCATTGCAAAAAAATGTTTCAATGTTTAGTTCTGTTCAGTAAATAAAAGTTCAATAAATAAAAGTTCGAAAAACAATAGAGCTCTTCATTCTGTTTTCACCAAAGACTTGTTCTGTCTACATTTTTTCCATACATCGTCTCATAACTTTTTTGCTATATTAGCATGAAACGCAGCATGGAAAAAATGTATGTGGTTTCTGCCAGACCCGAGCTCTTTAAACATTTCAAGCCTCTGTAAACGTATAAAGCCCAGCGTTATTTTCATACATTCACCATTTTTTGGCTCTCAGCTAACGATCACTTCGGAAGCAGTGTCAATATTCGGAAGCAGTATCAATATGGAGGAGATAAATTATCAACTACGTGAGACTCTCCAAGAATATCTAAATGCAGGTCAACAGTTATTACAACTAAACACTCACTTCGTAGGAGAGGAGGAACAAAACCAACTACAACCTATAACACAGCCCTACAAAGATCTCAGCGAAAGATTACTTCAACTATTTTTAAAGACAACGTCTGACATCATCTTAGCCATTTGCCAAGTGAATTTCGGGTGTTGTCATTAGAAGTGGAAAAACATAGCCTCCAAAAACAAAACAGCCCTTTTCAGCGCTAACCATCTAACACGAAAGTTCTATCTTTTTTTAAAAATTGTCAAAAACTCAAAAGATTTACAATAAAAAAAAAGTCGTAGAATAGTCAAACTCTAGTTCTTTTCTAACCCCCGAACAACAAAAAATGCAACAAAGCCACGGATTGGTCAACAATAAAACATTTTAGTATTAGAAATAAAACGTTGATTCTGATTGGCCAACATTAATTTGGAGTCAAAACAGCATGAAACACCGACGCGGGTTGGTCAACAATAAAACATTTAGTATTAGAAAAAACAACGGTGAATCTGATTGGATAACATTAATTTTGGAGCCAAAACAGCATGAAACGCCGACGCGGGAAAAACATAGGAGAAAATGACGTCATGGGTCAACTAGTTCAATCCGTCTGAAAAGTTATAAAACCCAGCGGCATTTCCCGCACATCATTCATTCTCTTCAACTTGCTGCAACATGGAGTGTGCGTTGAGAGACATGAGTTTATCTGAACTCGCCCAGATGGCATCCAGAGAAAAAAGAAAGAAGAAGGAGTTCGTCGTGCCCCAGACCGAGTGCTGGGATAGTGACAACGAGCCACCGTTCTCGTTGGACTTCGCCTTGGACGAGCAGCAACTAAAAAGGCTGAAGAGGAGGGCTGCAAGTAGCTGTCCGGCGTGCAGGAAGGTTGGAGGTTGTGCTTAAAAACACAACCTCCAAACCACGTCCTTTTTTAGGACCACCCCAACAGCCCTTTTCAGGGCTAACCATCTACCACGGAAGATCTACCTTTCTTCAAATTGTCAGACGTAAGTTCTATCTTTTCTTCAAATTGTCATTTCTTCAAATTGTCAGACGAAAGATCTACCTTCAAACTGTCAGACGAAAGTTCTATCTTCAAGTTGTCATTTCTTCAAATTGTCACAGTTCTTTTCAGAGCTAACCCAACAGTCCTTTTCAGGACTAACCATCTACCACGAAAGATCTATCTTCAAGATGTCAGACGAAAGTTCTATCTTCAAGTTGTCATTTCTTCAAATTGTCACAGCTCTTTTCAGAGCTAACCCAACAGTCCTTTTCAGGACTAACCATTACCACGAAAGATCTATCTTCAAGATGTCAGACGAAAGTTCTACCTTCAAGCTGACAGACGAAAGTTCTATCTTCAAGTTGTCATTTCTTCAAATTGTCACAGCTCTTTTCAGAGCTAACCCAACAGTCCTTTTCAGGACTAACCATTACCACGAAAGATCTATCCTCAAGATGTCAGACGAAAGTTCTACCTTCAAGCTGTCAGACGAAAGTTCTATCTTCAAGTTGTCATTTCTTCAAATTGTCACAGCTCTTTTCAGAGCTAACCCAACAGTCCTTTTCAGGACTAACCAGCTACCACGAAAGTTCTATCTTTTTTCAAAATTGTCATTTCTTCAAATTGTCAAACTTCTTTCTTTTAGAAGAGTTGCACTCCAAAAGAGTTATACTCCAGAGAGTTATACTGTAAAGAGCAAAAAAACTCAGAAAAAGACTAAGTTCAACCCAGTGCTCAGTCTTTTAGAGAAATCATTCATAGGGTGAAAAAAACTAAGTCCAACTCAAGGGTCAGGCTTTTAGAAAGAGAGAAAATCATTCATAGGGTGGAAAAAGTCTAAGTTCAACTCAATGGTTAGCCATTTAGAAAAGAGAATTCAATCATAGGTGAGAAAAAACTAAGTCCAACTCAATGGTCAGGCTTTTAGAAAGAGAGAAAATCATTCATAGGGTGAAAAAACTAAGTCCAACTCAGTGATCAGGCTTACCCTTTACTTTCCCTTAACTTTCCCTTTTTTTGCAGAAAAAATCCATTCAGGGTAGTCTCTTTGGGTGGATTTTTCCCCAGACTGTCAGTCATAAGGCCGCCATTTTGAATGCTAAATCCCTCTCAGGGTAGAGACCCTGGGTATTTTAAAAAATGCAAATTCTTTCAGGGTGCATAGAGATGCAGAAAAAAGTCTAAGTCCAACTCAGTGATCAGACCTGGCAGATGCTTATAGAGCCCTCGAAAATATGGCATTTTGGATGACACTTACAATAAAGCAATCCTAATAGCATATGGGTGAAAAAAACTAAGTCCAACTCAGTGATCAGACCTGCTAGATCCCTATAGTGCCGTCAAAAATGGCATTTTGTGTTACTTTGCCATTTTGTGTTACTTTACCATTTTGTGTTACTTACAATAAAGCAATCCTAATAGCATATGGGTGAAAAAACTAAGTCCAACTCAGTGATCAGACCTGGCAGTTCCCTATTCTACCACCCTGAAAAATGGCTTTTTTGTGTTACTTTCTCTTTTTTTGCAGATAAATTCCACTCAGGGTAGGTAGAATAGGGATTATAAAAAATGCAACTTCTTTCAGGGTGGCAGAATAGGGACAAATTTCTTTCAGGATGGTGATGTAGGGCACTCAGGGAGGGTAATCTAGACCCCTGCCCTGGCCTGGCAGGGGTATAGACTACCCTCCTATACTACTTACCTCAAGCAATATTCTTCCCAAGCCACTGGCTACTTTTCCACATAACCATCATCGAAACAATGATCAGCGGTGCATGGGAGAAGAATAAATCCTTTCGCAATAACTATCATCATTCCTCAGAAAGAAATTGACCGAGCTGGGAATTTGAACCAGCGACCCCCTATTCTCAAGTGTTGTACGCTATTGACTGTGCTACCGATTGCGCCACCGTTGCTCGACTTCAACTTTAGAAAATTCTTGATTATTAGGCCAAGAATATTATTTAGAATGGATGGTGAAGAGGGTTCCCGAAGACAAATGAGTGATAGGGCTATCAACTCTCTGCTTACAAACTTATACAACAGTTCTACTCGTCTTACAGGTCATAGTCACTCGACAGCTCGACCTTACCCGGTTTCAAGATCAACACATTTTCCCCCAAAATATATAACTACGGCTGCCTAGAAGGGACATGTGAGAATATATGGCCTGCAACACGCGAAAAAGGGCATTCGGACATTTGCGTAAAGTGTCGTCTCGGATCAGCCTGCGCAGTCCGCGCAGGCAAATCCAAAACGACACTTTCCGTTTTTATGTAATTTTCTGTTTTGCGCAAGTCTTCTGTAGCACAAAATCTAATGTAGTCGTAGAGTGCAATCTCGGATAAGCCGCGTGGACTGCGCAGGCTGATCCGAGACGACACTTTAAGCAAATGTCCGAATTCCCCTTTTCGCGTGTTGCAAGCCATATGATATGACTTGGGTTGGAATTTGAGATAAAGCTTAAACCTTGTCCTGCTGAATAAGTGAAATGAAACTTTCAAGCCGATAGTATGAATATATAAACCCAAATTTTGCTGTTTCAAAGTTATTTTGGGGAAAAATATCTCTTTATCGGACAGTGTAGATCCAAGACCCTTGAGTCGCGCTAAGCAGCGTTAGGGTTAATAAACGGGTCGAGGGAGAAAAATATTATCAAGTGACCCTTTTAGAGAGTTAAATAAAAATATACCTCAAAAACCAACGAATGTCAGAACCATTTTCAACGTCAAATTCTATCATATGACCCGATTTTAACTTGTCTACAAAATGCACTCATTTTGGGCAAGTCTAATATTCTGTTTTTTTTTTTTTTGGTAATGCACTTACTGTGTACCGATATTTAGTTCGTCGATCTACGTAGAAAAAAATGACATCGGTACGAATTTTTAGCTGTTATCTAAATCCCTTAAGCTAAATGATTGAAATGAAAACTTCAAGCCAAAAATAAAAAAAACCAAATTTTGCCATTTCAAAGGTTTTATTATTATTATAATTTTTAGGAAAACAATCTCCTCTTCGGACATTGTAGATCCAAGATCAGACTGCACGTTCTGTGCAGTCTAATCTTAATCTACACTGTCGGCAAGACGTCACTGAGTTGCGCTTAGCAGCCTAAGGGTTAATCTACGTATACCTGGAAAGCCGATGATCTTTACGTAAGCCGTAAAAATTTTATTGTTTCGTACCTTGCATTTAGGTCATAAAACTTGAAAATGTTTTTTACTTAACCGTAAGGCCCGGCTAAGTGGGACATATTGCAATTTTGCGAACAGTGTAGAACCAAGATCAGACTGCTTTGGAGCGACTTTTCCGGTGAAACGAAAATTGAAAGTTACAATATTATAATATGGGCTTTCACTATAGTCACGCTCGATAAAACTTATACACGGTCACTTTTAGGCTGTAATTCCCCGTAGACCTTTTTTTGCATCCTCTGTCGAGAAAAGAGAGAGTTCATTCTGTTTGATTTTTTTTTGCAGAATGGTTGACCAGTGCAAGAGCATAATTCAGCCTTAGTCTGAAAAGAATTTTTTACATATTCACAAGAAAGGAACTTATTTAACGACGTACGAGGGTTGATCCAGAAATTCGTACAAAGGGCCTATTACTTCCGTATTTCTAGCTTGTTCAGTGTATAATTTGGTAATATTGTAGTTCAGTATCTACAAACTGCTTTAAAGTTAAATTTTTTACCAAATTATCTCTAGCGGCCTTAAACTGCGTTACCATAGTAACATATGTACGCTTAAGCGGGGGAGCGTCAAAAAATATCACAAATGTTAGCGCTCATTCTACTGCGCATGTGTTTTTTGTCATGGATAGTGAATTGGAAGTGCATCTATGTGTTTTTCGCACATTGGTAATACACTGGTGCACAGAAACAAGTAGTACTTTCTTCGGGTAGTATTAATAAAGAGAAAAAATGGATCTGTGAACTGTCACCGTCAAAGAAATAAAATACTGTTGACACGGCGTTACACGCCAAACAAGCAAACAAAAGCAGGAAATTTAAAGCTGTGTAAGTATAGCTGTTTCCACTTTGAAAGTTACTGTGGGAAGAGGAGAAATGGCTCCTAATGAGCAATTTTTCCTTTTTCCACTGTATCTGCTGAGCTTTTATCCGATTTCTTTTCCTTGAAAAAATTAACTGCCACAGTGACCTTCATCCCTGTTTTCTGACGAAATAAGCACGGATAGGTGCCATTCTTATTTTTTTCTTATTGCTTAGAATTATAAATGCTATAAGTGTAGAAATTTTAAGAAAGATCTGTCCCTTAGAAAGTATGTATTTATCAAAGATTTACCCTTAATTCGGTCAAATTATCTCCCTTTTTAATTCAATCGATCTATGTGTTACATGCATATTTGTACATTTACCATGCTCATATCCAGGCTTTTATATATTGTTTGACTGACTATTAAAGAAAAGCGTTTTAAATCCAATATAAGCTGAATTTTGGAACTTTATATACCATTTTCAAAGCCAAATTTCTCAGCACGGTGGCCCATATCTTTTACCGTAATCTCCTAGAGAAGAGCTTTGCACATGCAAAGTTTTAAAAAAATCTGTCCTTTAGAAAAATGTGTGATATACGCCGTTCATGTACATATACTCAACACTGAAAATCATTTTTTTGAAAACTTCAAGCTCGTTCTCTCGAATTATATTTTTGTGTAGAAAAAGGTTTTCGTGTTTTTTTTTTTTATTTCAGTCCAAATTTCAGTAATTTATGACCCTCATATCTTAACCTGTTTCGGCTGATAGACACCACGCATGCGCAGCCGATGTGTTTTCTATCTTTTAAAACAGACAGGCTTTCTGTCGGCAAAATCGAGTATCTTTTCATAACAATACCACAGATAACGTCTAGATACATGTATGTTAAAATGTGTTTTTATTTACCTGTCTGTTACTTACCTTTTTTTTTTTCAAAATCGCCGGGCTTCTTGAACTAATTGTTGAACATTCTTATTCGAAGTTTGGATTAACTCCCTATTACCAAACGACAAAACCACTGGCTTTCACACAATCCCCCTCCCCAATTTCGCAAGCATATTTGAAGTCTCCATGTACTTTCAGCCAAGGCATTTTTAGCAGGAACTTCCCCCTTTTATACGATTAATTGAACTAACAGCTTTTTTTGAAAAATATATCTAAATAAAATTTTCACTTTTCAAAAAATAGGAAAAGCCAATGAGGAAAAAGAGGTATAATTGCTGACATGGTTACTCTTTATAATTCCTCTTAACATTCAACAACGAAAAACGTTTCGATATTCATATTTCAGTACCCCTTACCACGGCTGGTATTCAGGGGAACTAGTTCCAAAAAGAGTCGATGGAATTTTGTTCCCTCAACACACTCCTCAACACGTAATTTTTTTTTCTTTATCAGCGATCTGTGGAAAAATCCGGCAATGCTGTCGTGTGTAGATATGATTTTACTTTATTCCCTGTTAGGATTAGCCGTAGAAATATGCAAGTTTGAAATTTATATTGCCACAACTGTAAAGCATCTAACAGAAAATCCACCAATTTCTGTCAACACGGAGATATGGGGCTACGATTTTATTAATTTTCGTCAAATCTATAGCCTTCCGCTTCCCCCCCCCCCTCCAGCACCATCCCTGATAAAATCAAGCATGAAAACAGATAAATAAGCAAAAAATTACCGGCGGAGAAATCGTTCCGAGAGAATATTGACAAAATTACAGTCCGAACAAGGGCCCTCAACAGGGAGATAGGTCGATCGACAAGGAGATAGTGCCGTCGTCCATATTTTACTGTCGAGTTAAATCATCAGAATATGTGAGTCTAATTAATCCTTGTCTTTGAGTTAGATTCTCTCTTCCTCCTGATCCATTTTGTTGGTCACGTCTTCTGACGCCGGCCCGGTGTAACAGTCGGATGCGCGGGTAGCTGGTCAACCCGTAGTTTGAAAACTCGTACTGTAGTCAACTCGTACCTAAATTGTTATACCTATTTCACCTTAGTAAACTCGCAATTTATCCCCCGTAGACTCTGATTCAATCATCCAGTCTTGCTTATGTTTTCGTTGTTCCCCCACACACCGCTGATTCAAGTACGACAGCTGTCATTAGCTTGCAAGGAAACAGTCGCTAAGCACTGGTTATCCGCTTAGAAAGTCTAAGTTTGCCAAGGAAAAAGTGTGGTTGGTTCATTGGCCATCCAGCCATGACCAAGGCTGAATTGAACCTTAAGCAACAACACAAAAGTGTCATATAATCTTTACAGTCTTTCTACCTATCTTTTTAATGTTTTGTAAACTTACATTGGAAGTGATAAAGATAGAAGTTCTTTAGATACTTATACACTCAGCAAAACTTCTAATCGGCCACTTTTGTTTCTCATGTAAATTTGACCAAGTAATAGACAGGTAAATAGAAACAACTTATAACATATGTCTGGACGATAGACATAGTATTGTAATGAAAAGATTCTCGATTTTGCCGATAGAAGGCAGCTCTTTTTCAAAAAAGGGAAAACTCATGGTTTGCGCATGCGTGGTGTCTATCAGACAAACCCGGTTAAACAGAGAAGCATACATTACTGAAATTTTGTCATCAATGAGGAAAAACGTGAAAACTATTTTCTGCACAAAAATATAACCCGTGAGAAGGAGCGTGAAAGTTTCAAAAAAATGATTTTTCAATGTAAGGTAAATGAATGTTTAATAACTTCATTTCAATAGAACAAGTCAACAAATTCTTTTCAAACTTAGGCTGGAGTATGCTTTTACACTGGTCAATTATTCTCAAAAACATCAAACTAAATGAACTGCCTCTTTTCTGGACAGCGGATGCCAGAAGAGGTCTACGGGGATTTCCGGCTTAAAAGTGGCCGTTTAGAGGTTTTGTTTAGTATATGCATGCATCTACGTAGGTGCTTGAAGTTTTATACTAAACCGTGTCGAAAATGCCTGACATCTAAGCTATGGACATGAAGTCTTCGCCAGTATAAGCCTTTTACAAGGGGTACAACGTAAGCAGTAATTTGTGGTCTTTTTTTTTCCTTGAAATTATTATTTTTTGTGTGACCTAAAGCACGATGTGGAGACTACATTTCACCTTCTTTTACTTCTAACAACATCTGAAAACCTTTTTCTGAAATATAACTGATACCCGGGAATCTGGAACTGAAGAATTTGCAGTTTCCGGGTATCACTTATAATTCAGAAATTTATTTTCAGATGCTGTTAGCAGTTGACATAGCCTAGGCCAAGTATAATGATGGTATTATGCCACGATTTACCCGAGTTAGAAATTTTAAGTGGTGATTCAGGCAACCGTTTGCCAATGAAATGATTAAGCACCTGGAAATGTGCGGTAGCTGGCCCCACTGATTCCACTGATTTTTAGTGTATAAAAGATAATACCCAAGTGAAAGAGGGGTATTACAAAAAATGGTAATATTATTCTAATACGTAGGTATTATCTGACTTACAAGTTATCTCTAAGGTATCTCAAAGTGTGTACAGAATCTAAGATAAAAAAAACAAAGCCACTTGGTCATTTACCATCCATGGTGCTCAGATCAAGTAAATAAATTATTACGAATTAACATTTTTACCTCATCTTAAATATTGACAAGGGCACAACCTTCCTATCGATAGAACCATTTCCCTGTTAAGGGCCCCAGCTCGGACAGAAATTTTGTCAATATTCTCTCGGAACGATATCTCCATCGGTAATTTTTTGCTTATTTATCTTTTTTCATGCTTGATTTTATCACGGATAGTGCCTTCAGAGAGGTCTGAAGGCTAAGATTTGACGGAAAATGAACAAATCGTAGTCCCAAATCTCCGTGTTGACAGAAATTAATGGATTTTCTGTAAGGTGCTTTAAAGCTTTGGCAAACTTTAATTCAAACCCTGCATATTTCTACGGCCAATCCCGACGGGGTATAAAGTTAAATCATATCTATACATGATAGCATTGCCAGATTTTTCCAAAGATCCCTAATAAAGAAATAAATATTAATAGCGTTCTTCGAGACATGCCTTCGTTTACCTTTTTTTTTGTTGAGGGTGCTAGCTCGAGGGTTCCCGGATGTGTTGAGGGAATAAATTTCCATTGACTTTTTGGAGCTAGTTCTCCAGATTACAATCTGTGTCTTTCATCGTCTATCTCTTTTAACACATCTTTCTTTTCTCCAATACTTTTGACGATTTCATTTCTAAATATAACGTTGTTCCACTCAGTTTCTTGAAGCTTATTAAGAAATTCAGAGCGGTATTTTTCGGTATTTAACAATCCTGGTTGATTGACTCACGACATCGATTATGAATATGCGCCTTTAAAGGGGCCTACAAAGTTTTCATGCCATAAATCAAAATTATGTTCACAACTACATACATTTTTCATTGCAATCGCAAAGACAGCATACGGTTACGTTCTGTTACATTCGGTAAACTGGTGCAATTTAGGGCGTTAAAATAACGGGTTTGCCGTTTTGCAAAAGACACACCCGTCTATTTTTTACTCCATCAGATATGACGTCTTCATACTGATTGAAAACGAATCTTCGTGCTCGGCGCGTGTTATTGATCATGTGACATTACTAGGAGTGTTTGCGAAACTCTGGCGGGAAATCTAAAATCACTTTCAGAGACTACGTAGCCTATCAAGGAAAAACCATTAAAAATCTCACTTTTGACATTCTCCTTTACTGACGGTTTGCAGGTATTCACCTTACTAAATCAGGCAGTGATAAATCATTTTTGAAGTTTAGTCAGATTATAAAAATCTGGATAGCTCCCTTTAAAATCTCAGAAAAATAGAAAGTTCCTCGTCTGAATAGCGTACATACAAACCATTTGGTTTAGCCATTCAGAAATTACGTTACTTTCAAGATAAACAAGTTCTTGAGAATAAGACTGAGATTTTTTTTTGGAAGAATAGCTGATAAATAGTCTTATTCTTAGTATTTTTGTAGATAAGAAAGTAACTCAATTTCTGATTGGCAAAACCATTTGGTTTCGCCAATCAGAAATTGAGTTACATTATAAATAAACAAATTCTTGAGAATTAGACAGAGATATTTTTATGAAAGCATAGTTGATGAATAGTCTTACTCTTAGTCTTATTCGCACTCTTCGTTTTATTGTAGCTTAAGAAAGTAACTGTTTAGCCAATCAAATTTGATTTAGCCAATCAGAATTTGCGTCACTTTCGAGTTGAGAAAATTCTTGAGAATTAGACTGAGAATTTCATCCGAAAAAAAAATAGTTGATGAATGTGGGTCTTGTATTCTGTCCCAGATCGAGTTCTTTTCCAGACGTTTGATTGGAAATGTCAATATTTTCTCCCTCGGGCCAATCGTATTACTAGGCTAGCTCAATGATCGTTATTTCATGTCTCAAAACGCTGGGGGAAAAGTCGTTACCATGGCAACAATCTCACCGATAGTTCACGAACATATTTAAAAATCCAATTTCAAAGGACAACTAATTACAGTATTATTTCTTCCATGCTTTCTCGCTGATGGTCTGGTTTTCCTTTTTTTAAAACCCATATCCAAATGATGGAAAAAGTGGTGGAGGGGTCGAGGGTCGGCCTTGCATATCAGAAGTTCCTGGATCGAATCCTGCGATGTGCGGATTCAACCGTGTAGCTGGTTCGAATCCCAAGCTTTTCCCACATTATTTTCTATGCTTTCAAAGACAAATTTCATTTTTAAACTATTTACAAAACGACAAAATTCTAAACTCGACCAAATTGAAAGCATTTGCAGACGACAATATCAAATGTAGATCAAAAGATGACTTTTGTCTTTGATAGAGTAGAAAACATTGTGGGAAAAGGAGAAAATGCTGGGTACCAGCATTTTCTCCTTTTTCCAACATGTTTTTAAATACCGTCTTCCATAGTGTTGTTAAAACTCGGAATGAATTGGTAAAGGGTTGAGGACCCTGAAGAAGCAGACTTTTGAAAACTTTGTGAGAAAAGGAGAAAAAGAATTAAAGCTGGTTAACCAGCAGTTTCTCCTTTCCCCCCCTCCCCCCCCCCCCCCGCCACAATGCTTTCTTTGCCTTTCACAAACAAATTTCGTCTTTCAAACACATTATGTATCGTCTGCAAATGCTTTCAATTTGACAAAGCCGACAGCTTTGTTATCTAGCATAGAGTTATATCTATATAAGAAACAAACGAACTAAATGCGCCAGGCGTTGGGAGAAGGATGAGCGAAATGTTAAGGAGTTCCCGAAATAATGTTTTCAGCTTTGTGTAAACATAGATTGATGAATTCCAGGAGACTACACAGAGTTTCTCCTGGCATTCTTTGTTAGTCTGGAAATTCAATATACAAATTTACACAGAGCAGATCCGCGTCTAGATAGGGCATATTTTCTCTTTCCCCCCACCAAACACAGATTTACACTGAATAAATCCACGTCTAGATAATGTTTTTCTTCCTCCCCCCACCCCGCTTCCCACCCTCCTCTACTTTTTCAGTGTAGCTGAATGTGCTGGCTTATGAACTACTTTTTAGTGCTGATAGCAATTGAATAAATACAAATTTATGATTGGTAAAAACTTTAGACATGTTTATTTTGAGGGCCCTTGCCTATTTGCTGGCAAATTTATGCCGTCTATCTTTTTAAAGTTATGTCTTATTGCCATTTGCCTGGCATTATGGCATCGTATGATCGAATTTGAGTCATTCTTGTAAGAGATAGCCAATTCTGTAGCTGATTCTAATTTGTTTTTTTAACTCCTTACCAAACAATTCCGAGTTTTAATGACCTTGAGAAAATAGAATTTTGAAAACATTATGTAAAAAGGAGTATCTCCTTTTCCCACAATGTTTATATCTTTTAAAGAATAAAGCCCATCATTTAAGTTGCATTTGATTTGTCGTCTGCAAACGCTTTCAATTTTGGTGAGTCCAAAGTTTTGTCGTCTGGTAAAGAGTTAACGCCCTTTTCAAGTTATTCTAGTTCTATCGCGGCGGCCAGTGCACCTATTCATGTTTTTCCCGAGTTTCTTTTACTAGAACTTCAATAAAGGTTCTTTCCGAGCGACTTGCGTCTTAAATATCTAAGGCTGGCGATCTACTACATTATTCTTTTCAAAGGTACCCATTACCGTTGGCTAGCAAATTTGAGCCACTGGCTTCTTTCTCACATGAACATCGTCGAAACAATGACTAGCGGGGATAGAGGAATAAATCTTGCCGCCATGACTATCATTAATCCTCGGGTAGAATTTCGCCGGGCTGGGGGAGCATATCGAACCACTGACCCCTAAGGTTCAAGTCCTGTACTTCTATATACATCTTAGCTACCAGGCTCGATCAGCCCAACTACACAGAAAACCTACAGAAATGTACGTTATTATGTAGCCTATATCTTTCAACCATTGACCAGGGAATCCCGGGTTTTAACGACCCTGACAATAGGTCTTTTGGAAACAAAGTGGAAAAAGGAGAAAATGCTGGTAACCATTCTCCTTTCTCCACTATGTTTCCTACCCTTTCACAGACAAATCATATCAATTGAACTACATTGTATGTGTCGTCTGCAAATGCTTTGAACTTGGACCTGCATACAATTTCGTAGTCTGGTACAGAGTACAATACATTGTACTAACGTTATCATCTGCTGTTTTATGATTTGTTTCGACACAAATGCTTTATTTTAAAGGCACCCTAGGCATGCTCAGTTAATCGATACAATTCAAAAGTCTGGACATTATTGTGAGTCTAACAAAGTGTTACAATTCGGGCTGTCAAAGTTCCGGTCCCGGGAAGAAAAATTGATCTTAAAACTGGAATTAAGGTTGCCATCTTTAATTCTAGGTTTACTATTCATTTTACTGCCAATTTTTTTGCTTTAAACTTTGACAGACTGTATTGTAAGACATTGTCTGAATTATAATGACAGAGGTAAAAATATATTATTCAGTTATATGTATTATTGTCTAACTCGAAATTTTTATTTAAGGCAACAAAACCGAAGAAGGCCCCTTTAACGCATGAATCACAAACTTTTGGTGACTTTTCTTCTTCGATTCAGCCAAAAGACTTATATCTGAGCCATGTAACTCCATGATACGTTATACCAGGCAAGTCATTCTTCACATAATTATGGATCCATGAAATCAATTTTGTCTACCCACCGACATAGTCATGAGATACACTGGTCCTTTGACATGCCGAGAATTGACCGATAGCAAAAGGTTTTGACTTAGGTCAGACTGTGTGGACTGTTTAGACTGACCTGGGTCGATACTTCATGAAGATACATCAAGCCCCCTTTTTACAGAGAATAGTTCATTTCAAACTGGACAAGGAATGTCTATTACATAAGAACCTTCGAGTCAACGATATATTGAATATTTACCAAACATTCCCGAGTTTTAATGACTCAGAGAAAGACAGCTTTTAAAAAACTTGTGGGAGAGGAATAAAATGTTTTTTGGGATTTTCTCCTTTTACCACAATGTTTTCTAACCTTTTGGGTATAAATCGAAGAATTTGAGCTGTTGTCAATTCGTCGCAAACACTCTCAATTAAGACAAGTCTAAAATTTTGTCCTGTGGTTAAGGGTTAAAGAACAGCGTAGATCCAAGATCAGATTGCACATTCAACGTAAGCAGACTGGAACCTTTGCAGTCTGATCTTGCTCTTTGCTGATAGCAAAAACAACATACTGCTAAGGCAACCATGTAGATTCGAAATTATACTCACTGTTTTGTTTTCTGGTAACATCCAACTTACGCCGTCCCACACCGAAAACTTTATATTCAGAAGCACCGATAAAGCGTTCACTGGTCTTTTCGTTGAAGATTCTACTTTTCGGTGTAGCTGAATACGCTGGCTTTTGACTAAGGCGGTATCAGTCCGTTAAATAGAACGTTTTCATTTAAAACAAGAAATTTTTATCTTTAAAAAAAAATTTGGACGGCGTAAGAAATACTTGAATATGATTATTTTAACACTTTTGTGGCTCAATATAAAGTAAAATAATGAAAAACAACCTCGCGAGCAATTTCCTTTTTTTCCTATTTTCCATTTTGTTAAAAAGTATTATTGGGTTATTGGGTGTTGCTTGTGAAAATATTAAATCTCCGAATAGAACAATTGATTGATTGATTGATTGATTGATTGTATGGTGTTTAACGCCGTTTTCAACATTATTTCAGTTATATCGCGGCGGCCAGTGCACCTATCCATGCTTTCCTGGAGTCTCTTTTACAAGTACTCCGCACATTTTTCTTTCCAAGCCACTGGCTGCTTTCCCACATAATCATTGTCGAAACAATGGTCAGCGGTGGGAGAGGAATGAATCCTGTCGCAGTGACTATCATCAATCCTCGGAAAATCAATCCTCGGAAAGAAATTGGCCGGGCCAGGGATCATAGCCAGGGATCGAACCCTGGACCCCGTGTTCTCAAGTCCTGCACGCTACCGACTGAGCTACCGGGGCTCGGCGAATAGAACAAGAAAAGGATCATTCTCTATTATTAATTTGCTGTGGTATTAAATCAACGCCCTGAGGTAAAGATTGGCGATAGCAACGCTTGTAAATATGCCAGCAAATATGGCAGCAGGGGCCCGCCAAACGAACATGTGCATATTTTTTTTGACCAATCGCAAATTACCATCTATTCATTCTTTATCAGTAGCAAGAAGTAAGTCAAAAGCCGGTTCATTCAGCTACGCAGACAAAAATCATGAAATAAAACTACAAAACAAGTACGCTAATAAATTGTTCTACATGTCTGAAGGGCATATAACAACTTAGATATATTTGTGTAGGTTAGTTATAGTTGTGTACCTTGTTTAGTAGAATGACTCAAAATGCATAGTCTGAATGCCATGCTAGCTTCTTGGTATTGTTATATCAGCATGAATAAACTTATTCTGCGATTGGTTGAAAATGTGGACATGTCTTTTCTGCCAGCTCCTGGAGGCCTTTTTTCGAGCAAATGCTTGCATGGTTACTTTCCATTATGGCTCGTCACATTGAACCACAAGTCTACAAATGTTCATATTCTGGTACCTTTCACGCCGTCTATCTTTTTTTTAAAAGATATCTTGTTTAGCATCTTCAATGCTTCGCGTAACTCTTTGTCCGTTTTAGACAGTTGAAATTAACTGTGTCTCTACCAGTGACAACTTTAGTAGCTTGTGTGTATGTCGTAGATCAAGATCAGATTGCACAGAACGTGTAGTCATAGGCGTAGCGTCCAAAACGCACAATACGCACGTCATGTAGAAAAAATGGGAACTGGCGAAACATTCTTTCGTCAATTTATAGAACAACTCCATCTTCATACTTAACCCACATCCTGCTAAATGTGTAAAATAAACTTTCAAGCCAATAGTAAAAAATCGAATAATGGTATTTCAAACTTATGTTTTGGAGGAAAATATCTCCTTATCGGAGAGTGTTGACCCAAGATCAGACTGCACGTTCTGTGCAGTCTGATCTTGATCTACACTGTCCGCAAAAGGTCAGTAAGTCGCGCTCAGCAGCCTAGGGTTAAGTCTAAAACAAAATGACAATTTCCAACTGATAGTAAAAAGCAAAAAACATATATTGCGATTCAATCCCGTTTCTTTTCGATGGAAAATCTCACTGTATTGGGCAGTGTGTATCAAGATCAGACTGCACGTTCTTTGCAGTCTGATCTTGATTTACACTGTCCGGAAAAACGCACTGCGTCGCGCTTAGAAGCCTAATGGTGAAATTAACTCTAGATTCGGAGTGTGTAATGATTCTGAACCGCAGGTTAGGCCCCGGCAGCCTGATCTGGGATCTACACTACCATCCGCTACCTGTCTATGACCCGATTCAGCTTCAAAGGCTATGGAAATGAGCCACCCTTTGTGAAAAGGGGGCTTAATGCATCTGCGAAAAGTATCGACCCAGGTCAACCTGCGCAAAAGGCTGACCTGTGCCGAAACTTTTCGCTATTGGTCAATTTTCTGTACGTCCAGGGACAATTCTACCTCATGATTAAGTCGGTTGTTAAAAAAAAAAAAGTTGCTATGATGGATCCATAATTATCAGATGACTAGATTAGTATAATGCATCATGGAGATGCATTAGGCCCCCTTTTGCCAGAGCATGGCTCAAATCTATTTTTAGACTTGGAAAGAAAAGAAAGTGAAATTTCTAGTGCTGGTAGTGAAAAAAGTTGATTCTCTATCAAACAGCAAAAATGTAGACTTGTCCAGATTGAAAGCATTTGCAGTCGACAATGAGTAAAATGTTGGAACTTGTCTAGGGTGGGAACAGAAAGCATTATGGGAAAAGGAGAAAATGCTGGTTACCAGCATTTTCTCCTTTTCCCATAATGTTTTCAAAAAAGCTTCTTCCTGATGGTCGTTTAAAAACTTAGGATTGTGTGGTAAAGGGTTAAGTAACACCTTGAAAAAAATATGTCGAATTTCTTGTGTTGGTAGTGAAAGAATTGATATCACAATGCACAGAACATGCAGTCTGATCTGAACCCTTTCCAAAATAACAAATATCGGACACTTCCAAATTGAAAGCACCTGCAGACGACAAATTTGAATTTGATGCAAAAGAGCTGAAGTTCTCTGACAGGATAGAAAAAAATATGGGGAAAGGAGAAAATTCTGGTTACCAGGATTTTTTCTTCTTTACCACAATGTTTACAAAAGGCTTCTTCCTCAGGGTCGTTAAAACTCGGATTCTTTGTAGTAGAGAGTTAATATCAAATTGCACAGAACGTGCAGTCTGACATTATTAGTTGTACGGTCAGGTGGCAGGGGACTTGGAAACTTGTTCACGACTGTGGTGAATCATGTCGCCCCGAGCCGAAGGCGAGGTGGCGACATGATTCACCACAGCCGTGAACAAGTTTCCAAGTCCCCTGCCACCTGACCGTACAACGAATTTATTACACTGCAAAGTTTTACCATTCCAACGTTTGTTAAGCGAATTTTACCTGTTTTTGGTTTAAAAAATTGAGTACGCTGACGAAGTAGAATTTCCCTTCTGAGTGCCCCGATTCAGTGAAAACTGACGTCACTAGAAACTGACGTCACTGAAACCTTGGTAATGCGTGCTAAAACGTGCAGCTTAGCGCATAATCTTGATGTTAATCTTGATCGACGCCGCCATTTTGGATGTTGTGTTGATAGTGTAGTCATGTCTACGTGTCTCCCGAAAGGGAAACTGCTTTTACGTTGGTTTTGCCAGTGTACATGATATATATGTTCGGGGCAGATTATCCAATCAGATCACGAGAAATTTCTTTGCAGTATAATAATGATTTATAATATCTACAGAACACCAAGTCTGATCTTTGATCTACACTTTCCAATATGGTGTGTTTCTTGTTGATTCTACAGTGTTTGACGACGTGTTTAATGTTATTTCCTAAGCCAGTGGCTACTTTCTCCCATGTTATAATGGCATAATTAATTCCTCTGTCATCGCTGAACATTTTTCGACAATGTTTGTTGGGGAAAGAAACCAGTGGCTTGAAAAGAATGCTGTAACCGGTAAAAGACGCCCCGGGACATTGGCAGCCCCTATATAACTTGAATAATGAAAAATACGAATGGGGCGTTTATTTCCTACATAGCTTAAACGCTGGTAGCTCTCGTGATTTCAAAAGTTTTTGAGCTTCTATGGAATTCTTTTAAAATTGAATAAATGTATATTACAATATCATAACTTCGTGTGGGCGGTGTGAAAACTTCCTGTTCGACCCGGTAATTATGAAAACAAGCAAACTATTCTCGGACTTATTCGGTAAATCTCGGGTTAGCAGAGAAGGCAGCCACGGAATTGAACGGGTTATTACGAATATTATCGTAAACTCATGAGAATAATCAAGCAGTAGTTCAGTCAACGGTAAGTATAAAATATGGTATGAAATTTCATTTCTAAGGTGGATTGTTCCATTTCTATTTCTGTTTTTATATGTCTATAATGCATCCATTCACTAATAAATAAAACTATCGTACGAGTTGCGCAAGTCCAAACATGATTATCAGTTTATAAATTCATTTGGGTTACACTCTGCACACTGAAGGGCTCCTATCTGATTCATATGATCACTCTTCACGTAACAGGGTACCACACTATTCAGTTCGGGTAAGGCTTTTCCAATGTACGGTGTACGTTACTTAAATCGATTGTATTCCTGGGGTCTCAAACGGATACCTTTCCTGGTCGGCACCACTTCTTCATTCGATTTCCAATACTGTCTAATATCTGTATAAAAGCTGTTTTCACCAATACTGCAAGAGACGATACTCCTAATGTGATATCCATACTTTACTTTCCTTACTTTACTTTACTTTGAAGAGATCTGTCAACATATTCTAACTAATCTACTTGATTCTTCCAGCGCATTAGACTCAGGCTTATGCCTTTTTTGGTGGGTCATCTTTCCATTCTCTGATACCAACTCTCAGCTCCCCTTTCCATTCATTGACTCGCACGTGTTGTTCACTTCCCAAAGTCAGTTTACATCTAAAGTAGCTGGCAATGTTTATTTTGTCGAGTGTCAGAACTCAACTAGCAAAATCGGAATATTCTCCGTCTTTTATATACCAGAGTCCAATCTGGTTGGCTGTTATTTTGGACTAAATGTTATCGAAAAGTGAGATTTTTTAAAAATAGGTTTAAACATGTATTTCAAGATAACATGTTAGTCATATTGGTGTAATAAATGGACACGCAAAAAGTCGCAGAGGCCCACAGAATATACATGCCCACATTTTTACTAATTGCAAATCATTTAATATACAGTCAAGACCAATATTATGAAGCATTCAATAGCCAGCTACGCCGAAGAAAGAGACAGTATGAAGTCTCCTATCGGCGGCTTCTCCCACAAAAAGAAGGAAAGCACTTGCCAGCCTGAAGCTGGACGGAGTTAGAAGGATCGTAAACAGTGATTTGACCATATACGAGGCATGTGCTAAGAAACTTTCTTCTTGATAAGGTCATGACATAGACAACACAATTATATCATGCAAAAATACATGTACTTGAAATACAGAGTTTACTTCAAGAGATTAGAGCATCTGATGGAAATCGTAACACGTCTTGACAAGACTTTCGATTTATCATGAGAAATATAAGTTTATCATTATGCTGTTTAGATACTTACAAGGGTTTGATAGCGCCACTAACACATATTCGACACTAACTCTAGCACTGAAAGTAAGCATGACATAACAAAAATATCTCCAAATTTTTACAACCAAAGATATAGAGAATGACAATAAAGACCTTCAATCTAGAGCGGAAATTCCTTCCACACTGTTTTGAATTCAAATGGTCAGGTGAAATTTAGTCTACTGCATGCGCAAACGGTGTGAGATCAGTGTCTGAATATCTAGGTAGAGAAGCGGATACGTGATGTCGACCGAGCACTATTCGGTGCATCTGTCTACAATTTGTCTTGCACAGACCAGAATTCTTCGACAGAAGTAGGGCTTGAGAAGTTTCAAAGATGGCAATTGATGATTAAAAAAAAAAAGACTAAACTTGAAAAGGGTATACAAGTAGTATAGGAGGAGAGTATAGACCCCTGCCAGGCCATGGTCAGGGGTCTATACTCTCCTCCCCGAGTGCCCTACATCACCCTCCCTGGAAGAAATTTGTCCCTATTCTGCCCTCCCGAAAGAATTTGCATTTTTTATATTCCCTATTTTTACCTATTCTACCCTCCCTGAGAGGGATTTAGCATTCAAAATGGCGGCCTTGTGGGTGTTACTCTGGGGATAAAATTACCCAGGCTCTCCTCCCTGAGTGGAATTTTTCTGCAAAAAAGTGAAAGTTAAGGGAAAGTAAAGGGTAAGCCTGATCACTGAGTTGGACTTAGTTTTTTTTTTACCCATATGCTAAGGGTAAGCCTGAACACTGAGTTGGACTTAGTTTTTTCACCCTATGATTGATTTTCTCTCTTTCTAAAAGCCTGACCATTGAGTTGGACTTAGACTTTTTTCTTTCTAAATACCTGGACATTGAGTTGGACTTAGTTTTTTCTTCACCTATGTATGATTTTTCTTTCTAAATGCTTTGACATTGAGTTGGACTTAGTTTTTTCACCCTATGGATGATTTTTTCTCTTTCTAAATGCCTGATCACTGAGATGGACTTAGTTTTTTTACCCTATGGATGATTTTCTCTCTTTCTAAAAGCCTGACCATTGAGTTGGACTTAGACTTTTTTCTGCATCTCTATGAATGATTTCTCTTTTCTAAAAGGAAATTTATCCTATATCACTGAGTTGGTCTTAGCTTTTTTTCCCCTATGAATGATTTTCTCTCTTTCTAAAAGGTTGACCATTGAGTTGGACTTAGTCTTTTTTCCGCAATTATGAATGATTTTTTTCTTTCTAAAAGACTGAGCACTGGGTTGGACTTAGTCTTTTTTCTGAGTTTTTTTACTCTTTGCAGTATAACTCTCTGGAGTATAACTCTTTTGGAGCGCATCTCTTCTAAAAGAAGTTTGACAATTTGAAGAAATGACAATTTTGAAGAAAGATAGAACTTTCGTGGTAGATGGTTAGTCCTGAAAAGGACTGTTGGGTTAGCTCTGAAAAGAGCTGTGACAATTTGAAGAAATGACAACTTGAAGATAGAACTTTCGTCTGATAGCTTGAAGGTAGAACTTTCGTCTGACATCTTGAAGATAGAACTTTCGTGGTAGATGGTTAGTCCTGAAAAGGACTGTTGGGTTAGCTCTGAAAAGAGCTGTGACAATTTGAAGAAATGACAACTTGAAGATAGAACTTTCGTCTGATAGCTTGAAGGTAGAACTTTCGTCTGACATCTTGAAGATAGAACTTTCGTGGTAGATGGTTAGTCCTGAAAAGGACTGTTGGGTTAGCTCTGAAAAGAGCTGTGACAATTTGAAGAAATGACAACTTGAAGATAGAACTTTCGTCTGATAGCTTGAAGGTAGAACTTTCGTCTGACAATTTGAAGAAATGACAATTTGAAGAAAAGATAGAACTTACGTCTGACAATTTGAAGAAAGGTAGAACTTTCGTGGTAGATGGTTAGCCCTGAAAAGGGCTGTTGGGGTGTCCCTAAAAGGGACCTGGTTTTGGAGGTTGTGTTTTTAAGCACAACCTCCAACCTTCCTGCACGCCGGACAGCTACTCGCAGCCCGCCTCCTTATCCTTTTTAGCTCCTGAGCATCTAAGTTGTATTGAAGTGAGAACGGTGGCTCGTTGTCACTATCCCAGCACTCGGTCTGGGGCACGCTGAACTTCTTCTTCTCCTTTTTCTTCTTTTCTTTTGACGATAGCTGGGCAAGCTCCCAGAAATCCATATCTCGAAGTGCGCATTCCATTTTGTTGTACGTCGGAGAGATGAATGATGTGCGGGAAAATAACGCTGGGTTTTATAGCTTTACAGGAGGATTGAACTAGTTGACCCATGACGTCATTTTATCCTATGTTTTTCCCGCGTCGGCGTTTCATGCTGTTTTGGCTCCAAATTAATGTTATCCAATCAGATTCACCGTTGTTTTTCTAATACTAAATGTTTTATTTTTGACCAATCCGCGGTTTTGTTACATTTTCTTGTTCGGGTTAGAAAAACTAGAGTTTAACTAACCTATGACTTTTTTGATTATGAGTCTTCTGACAAAATGAAAAGAAAGATGTTTATTTAAGATGGGTAGCCCTGAAAAGGGGTGTTTTGTTTTTTGGAGGCTATGTTTTTTTCCACTTCTAATGACAACATCCGAAATTCGCTTGGTAAATGGCTAAGATGATGTCAGACGTTGTCTTTTAAAATAGTTGAAGTAATCTTTCGCCGAGATCTTTGTAGAGCTGTGTTATAGGTTGTAGTTGGTTTTATTTCTCCTCTCCTATAAAGTGAGTGTTTAGTTGTAATAACTGTTGACCTGCATTTAGATATTCTTGGAGAGCCTCATGTAGTTGATAATTTATCTCCCCCCCATATTGATACTGCTTCCGAATATTGATACTGCTTCCGAAGTGATCGTTAGCTGAGAGCCAAAAATGGTGAATGTGTGAAAATAACGCTGGGCTTTATACGTTTACAGAGACTTGAAATTTTTAAAAGAGCTCGGTCTGGCAGAAAGCACATACATTTTTTTCCATGCTACGTTTCATGCTAATATAGCAAAAAAGTTATGAGACGATGTATGGAAAAAATGTAGACAAAACAAGTCTTTGGGGAAAAACAGAATGAAGAGCTCTATTGTTTTTTGAACTTTTATTTATTGAACTTTTATTTATTGAACAGAACTAAACAATGAAACATTTTTTGCAATGCATCATAAAAAATTTCTTGACAATGAAAAAAATCACGAGGAAACATTTTTTACAAAACATCATAAAAAATTTCTTGACAACGAAAAAAATCACAAGGAAACATTTTTTTACAATACAGCATAAAAAATTTCTTGACAATGAAAAAATCACAAGGAAACATTTTTATAATACATCATAAAAAACAATTTCTTGACAATGAAAAAATCGCACTGAAATATTTTTTCACAATGAATTATTCACAATGAAAAAAATCACACTGAATTATTTTTTCGCAATGAATTATTTACAGTGAATTATTCTCAAAACAGTATATAACAAAATTTTATGCAATGCAAATTCGCAAACACCGCGAGTTTCATATTTGTTTTCATATTCCTACCGTTTTGTTGTTTTTTCTTGATTGTTTTCGCTCTGTCTTTGGTTTTTTCGGGATCTTGAAATCAACGTGATTGTCAATGTTTTTCCCGTATTTACCCTGGCCTGTCAGTATTGGTGTAGTTGGTTTTTGATCAACTCGCTGCTTCTTGTGGAGATGGTTAGCATCTTCCTCAGATTTCCGCTTTGTTGTTTTTCTTGGTTGTTTTTCCTCTGGCTGTTTTTTCTTTGGTTGATTTTTCTTCACAACACTTACGATAGAGTCCACTAACTTGTGAAGATTGGATTTATCAAACTCGAACTCCACAGGAATCTTCACAGGAGTTGTTGAAATGCACTGATCCTGTTGACGTAGTACCTCGATATTTCTACTGAGCTGATCAGTACTTGCGCTTAAAGTTTTAATTTCCTCCAAATGTCTGTTTAAAGTCTCCAGCTGATCTATGATTCGGATCATCATGCTATCTTGTTTCAAATTTAGCTGCTTTACCTCTTCATAAATGTTGTCAAACACCGTCGCTGGAATGATGGTTGTCGAATTTAACTCCGGTAGTGGATTGATGATTGTCGAATTCATAACTGATGAAAGAACGTCTCCATTGTTTTCCACTGATGGAAAATCGTCCAAGTTGGTTTCATCTAAGTTGTGCTTCATATTGAAACTGTCTCTGAATATTGATACTGATTGCGAAGTGGTCGTTAGGTGAGAATCAAAGAAATGGTGATTGTATGAAAATAACGCTGAGTTTTTTATACGTTTACAGAGGATTGAAATTTTTAAAGAGTGCGGACCTGACGGAAAACACCAGGATTGAACTGTGTGACACCGAAATGGGAGTGGTGAAAAAACACCAATATAACTATCGATTTAATTGGGCAATGTTAATGAAACGCCGACGCGGGAAAAACATAGGAGAAAATGACGTCATGGGTCATCTAGTTCAATCCTCCTGTAAAGCTATAAAGCCCAGTGATATTTTACATAAAATCATATTTGTTCCAGAATGGTTCGAATTCTTGTGTGCCCTCACTGTGCAAACAGATGTCTGATAGAGTGTGGGAAATGTTTTACCATACTTGAGTATCTTGGCCAGAAGCATAACTGTCCAGATACAGATGAAGGATTTTACGATGATGATGAAGGTTCGACGATTTGCTGTGAACACTGTGGGTGTGAAATCATCCCAGTGGATCGGGCGGAAGAATCGTAGAGCTGGATGTCAATGTGAGATCCTTCAAAAAAAGCCCTTTTCAGGGCCAACCATTTAGCATGAAAGATCTTTCTTCTCAAATTGTCAAAAGTAAAAAGACTTACAGTCACAACTAGAAAAAAGTCAAAAGTAAGAAGTAATTATTTTATATTTTTTTATTTCAAAAAGAACTTATGTACAATGAAAAAAATCAAATCATGAACTGTAAAAAATGAATGACCTGTAAAGACAAAAAAATGAATGAAAAAAATCAAGTCAGTCTTTTTTTGTTTATATTCAATATTGTATTGAAATCTTTTTTTCACTCAGTATGTTTTTCTTTTTTTCTTTGGAATGTCAGATTCACATCTGGTTTTACGTTTTCTTTTCCTTTCGTTGGTTTTTAATTCCACATCTGGACAGATTTTGTCCTCGTGTTTTGTTACTCGTTTTTTCTTCTTTTCGTTGTTTTGCTGTTTTTCCTTTCCGTACGAGCAACCCGGTTCTGCAGAAAATTTGTTGTTTTTTAGATCCAAAGTTTGTTGTTTTCTTAGATCCAAAGTTTGTTGTTTTCTTAGATTTTTTCGTATTGCAGATATTTTTTTCTCTACCTGCTCTGTTATTTTGCAGATTTCTGAATCATTGATATCCATCGTATCGCTCTGCATGTCTACGGTCTGAGTTTCAACCGATGAGGATGTAGCTTGTGGTGAACTTTTTTTCCATGTATTTTCACTGCAGAATGAATTTAGTGTACCGACGAATTTTATATCTTTGAGACCATCAACGTTGTAAAACGATGGTAAAATCTCAATGTCGTGACTGTGTGGATTCACGTAGACAAAAACAATTGTTCCTAACTGATTTTCTTTTTCTGGACATTCTTTGGCCCAATGTCCTGCTTCGTTGCATGTGAAACAAATATTTGTTCTCACACCATTCGCACCATATCGTTTGTCAATCATCGCTTGATCCAAAACTCTGTAGCTGGTAGTACGGTAAACATCTTTTTCTTCTAAATGTTGCTGGGATAAAAATGATCCCACATAGTTTCCGATATGTTTAACATCATACTTTGATGGTATATTGCTGATCTCATAATCGTGGGTGTATGGATTAACATACAGATACACCCTCTTTCTAAGTGGTGATGTATTTTGCAGCTTTAACTCGCTCATATTTTTTTATCAGCTGTACTGTCTGAGATTGAGTAGGAGAATGAATAGATTTTCACAACTATCATCTCTATTTATACACTGTTACAACGGAGAGGCTATATAAATTGTTAGTTTTCTCTCACTTCTGCATTATTGTCTTTTCACTCAGAACTAAAACGATGGGTAAAAGAAAAAGAATAATAACCTATTCGGACAGTGAAAGTGACGATGAGGTGTTTCCACCAACAAAAAAGAAAAAAACTAGACCGTTGAAAGAAGAAAGTGACGATGAGATATTTCCAGCAATAAAAAAGAAAAAAACTAAGCCGCTGAAAGAAGAAAATGACAGCGACGATGAAAGTATCAACTCTAACTTAGACATGAAAAGTCTATATGATTTAACAGAAAGGGGAAATAAGAAGTCAAGAAAATTTAAAACAGAATCACATGTGCTGATGCTGAGTTTTAAGAAATTTGAAGAATTAACACCTCAGAGACTACTTGGATTATTTGACGATGTTACCCATGAAATCATTCGAAAGTTAAATGCTAACCCTACGGACATGATTAGAATTACCATCAATCATCCTTCGTTGGAAATAGGAATCCATATTCCTTTTTTAGCTGCAGACCAGTTACAAGGTGAAACTATGCTGAATGAAATTGAACGAGTTTTACAATCGAATACAGATTTCGTCTTGAACGATGGATTAATGACATTTGACATTACACATACAATACCACCAAGTGGTAGCGGAAAACCAAAATATAGATCGTCAGAATTAGATTCAAAGTTTTTTGCCCAGAAGAAGAAATCTATTATTCAAATTGGCAATCATGACCAACTATGTTTTGCAAGAGCTGTTGTTGTGGGAATTTGCTACAGTGAACGTGAAAACACCGAAGTATGGAATAGAAAATGGCGTCGTATTTGTCGTTCAAAACGCTTTTTTCAAAAGACTGAAGCTGAGAAATTGTTACATGAAGCTGGAGTTTCACCAACACAGTCTGTAGGAATTGATGAATACAAAAAAATTCAAGCAATCTTGTATGAAAAAGGCTATGTCATTAAAGTTCACCAACAGCATTCAAAAGTGGAAAAAATATTTAAACATCCAGAAGTGAAAGCCAATAGTAAGATCATACATTTGTACTTTCATCAAAACCATTATGACTACATCAAATCTATCAAAGGTTTTCTTAGTTGTGGATATTATTGTGAGTTCTGTGATGTGGGTTACAATAACCGGGAAAGTCATACTTGTTCAAATATCTGTAAAGGTTGTTACCACAAAGGAAAATGTCCATCAGAATCAAAAGAATATGTTTGCAGTGTTTGCAGTAGACGATTTTTTAGTGCTGAATGCTTTGAAAATCACAGAAATGTTCAAGGTAAAGAAAAGAAATCCATTTGTGAATTAGTGAAACTCTGCTCGAAATGCGGTACACAATATCATGTCAGAAAGAAAAATCATGTTTGCAATGGAAAGAAAAGATGTCATATCTGTAAGAGAATTGTTAACTTTTCTCATCAATACTATATTCAACCTTACCAAAGTAAGTTGAACCATGACAGCGATGACGAGACGAGTTCTTCTGTAGTCAAAAAACCACAGTTTATTTTCTTTGATTTTGAATGCAAACAAGACACAGGCGTACACATCCCGAATTATTGTATTGCACACAGAGCGTGTGATGTATGTATCGATAAATCACTTGATTTTCATTGTTCTACATGCAGTGAATTTGAAGAGGGTAGGGAAGTTATTTTTCAAGGTGAAGAAACTTTGAGTCAATTTTGCAACTGGCTCTTTTCAAAACATCATAAAGGGGTTACGGCTATTGCCCATAATTTCAAAGCCTATGACGGTCAGTTCATTCTTGACTATATTGTCAAAGTTGGGTTAAAACTTCCAAAATTGATCATGAATGGAAAAAATATTATGAAGTTAGAACTGAATGGTGTACGTCTGATCGATTCTTTCAATTTCATGAGTTTTGGTTTGGCAAAATTTCCGCCCACCTTTGATCTTCAAGAAATGAAAAAAGGTTACTTTCCTCACTGGGCGAATACAGATGAATTTTGGAGTTACATCGGACCCTACTTGGATATGTCTTATTACAAACCCGACTCAATGTCTGAGGAGGCTAGGTCAAAATTCATAGTTTGGTATAATGACAAAGTTCGAAATGGTGAGGAATTCAATTTTCAGAAGGAGATGGAATTGTACTGTAGGTCAGATGTTGATATCCTCAGACGAGGGTGTGCTGAATTCAGAAAGCTGTTTATCGGACAGGGTGGTATTTGTCCATTTTTAGAGGCGATTACCATCGCAGATGCCTGTAACAAGGTGTGGCGAAGCAAATATTTACCAGAAAATCAAATAGCTATCATTTCAAGTAAAGACTCATCCAGACGTCGCTTTTCTATGAAAGCGATACGATGGGTTCAAAGCGTTGCTCAGGAAAAAGGTATTAATATTCAGCATGCAAAAAATGGTGGTGAAGCTCAAATCGGGAAATATAGTGTAGATGGTTTTCACCGTCAATCAAACACTGTTTATGAATTTCTTGGGGATTTGTATCATGGTTGTCCTGTATGCTATACAGATCGAAAACAGATCAATCCTATTAATGGAAAACCCATGTCTGAATTGTACGAACGTACTTTTGAACGTATAGCAGATATCGAAGAAATGGGATATAATGTAGTGTACATTTGGGAACACGAATTTGATGCTAAGATGAAGGATAAAGAGTACAAAAAACTCATTGAAAAGTTATATCCACATTGGGAATCCTATCGATCCGAGGGATGGTTTGTCCGGGGGAAGATGTAATGCAATAAAAATTGGATATGATGTTGATGAAAAAACCAAAAAGGAAATCAAGTACATCGATATCTGTTCTCTATACCCTTATGTTTGTAAACACAAATCCTACCCTGTAGGTCAGCCAAAAATTTTGTCTGCTGAGAATATTGATATGAACAATATTCGCCAATATGAGGGATTAATCAAGTGTAAAGTTTTACCTCCAACTGATTTGTTTCACCCCATTCTCCCAGTTCACTGTAACAACAAAATGATGTTTCCACTCTGTATGAAATGTGCAGAAGAAAGCTCAAACATTTGTAGACATGGTAAAGAAGAGAGGGCTTTGGTCGGAACTTGGGTTACTTTTGAATTATTCAAGGCTCTTGACTGCGGTTATCAATTAATGCAAGTGTATGAAATTTGGCATTTCAATTCTGTGTCAGATCAGTTCTTTAAACATTATGTGGACAATTTCTTGAAAATTAAGCAAGAAGCCAGTGGTTATCCAGATTGGTGTCAATCAGACTCAGAAAAAGATCAGTTCGTTTGTGAATATGAGAAGACAGAAGGTGTTCGTCTTGATCCAAGTTGTATTCAAAGAAATCCTGGGAGAAGATCATTTGCTAAGATTATGTTGAACTGCCTTTGGGGAAAATTAGCTCAGCGTGAAAAAATGACCCAGACGGAATACATCAGTGATCTGTCTAAATATTTTGAATTAGTCACCAATCCCAATTTCATTGTAAAGCATGTAGAAATCTTTGACGAGAACTGTTCATTCATCTTGGTTAACTATGAATCAAAGTTGGAACATATTGACACCCACGCTACAGCCAATGTGGTAGTAGGTTCTTACGTAACAGCTTATGCAAGGTTGGAATTGTACAGCGTTCTTGAAAAGTTAAAAGATAGAGTTCTGTATTTCGATACAGATAGTTGTATGTACATTCACGACCCTGAATTATGGAATCCCCCTATTATTAACAGCCGGTTAGGAAAATGGACTGATGAAGAGCCTGCTTGTAAAATTACTCAATTCAGAGGACTTGGACCTAAGAATTATGCTTACAAAATGAAAACAAAAGATGGAAAAGAGATAAGAAAATGTAAAGTAAAGGGGATTACTCTGGATTACAATACAAAACAGGTGCTAAATTTCGATACATATTCGAAATGTGCTTTGGATCGCACAATAGAAATCAAAATTAAGTATGATTGTAGAATTAAAAGACACAGAGATAGAACGGTTACCAGTGAACCACAAACAAAAACGTTTCGCTCTGTATACACCAAGAGAGTTATTGTAAATGGTACTGATACTGTACCCTATGGTTATAAAAGTTTGAGAAAATAATTTCATATCACATTGTTGTGTACCAGTCAGTCAAAGTAAGTCGGGAAAAAATATTAGCCGTTGGTCAAAAAATAACAATCATGTTACCAATAGAACTACGTGAAAAAATTTATGGAGAATTTGATCGACAGCATACGCTTGATGAACGAACACAGCTTAACATTAAATTTTTCTGTGTGAAAATTTGGATCAAAAAAATGTTTAAATGGGTTGCAAAAGGAGAAAAGTCCTACAAAGTGTATGGCATAATCAACTTTATTGCGATGATGGTGGACGATTCGGGTTTTGATCTCTATGTCAAGACTCATTTAGCAAATAGCTGCTTGAAAGACAATGTTATTAGTAAACTGTTTCGATCCACAAGTCGATGGACATTTTTTATCATAGGAACAACAGAAGAAAGTTTTCTTAACGTTCTGAAAATGAAATCAGTTCTATTTGACTTTTACTTACGGTACAAAAAAGGATCTGTTCATGATTCCTACGGAGAATCAAGGGAAACCATGTCAGGGTATATTCTATTTGATAGAGATGTTACAGAAGAAGTAGTGAATTCAGCTCTTTCAACAAAAGACGCTTATAGACATGTTGCTCCATTCATAGGACTACGAGATTTCGACGATATGGATGGTGAGTATACAATGTTTTTGGGGTATGACCAATTGCATAAAGACATTACGGAATATGAAAACAAATGTGAAACTCGTGGTATTTACGAATTTGCATTGTAAAAAATTTGTTATATACTGTTTTGAGAATAGTTCATTGTAAATAATTCATTGCGAAAAAATAATTCAGTGTGATTTTTTTCATTGTGATTAATTCATTGTCAAGAAAATGTTTTTTATGCTGTATTGTAAAAAATGTTTCAGTGTGATTAATTCATTGTCAAGAAAATGTTTTTTATGCTGTATTGTAAAAAATGTTTCAGTGTGATTTTTTTCATTGTTAAGAAATTGTTTTTTATGCTGTATTGTAAAAAATGTTTCCTTGTGATTTTTTTCATTGTCAAGAAATTTTTTATGATGCTTTGCAAAAAATTGTTTCATTGTGATTTTTTTCATTGTCAAGAAATTTTTTTCATTGTCAAGAAAATTTTTTATGATGCATTGCAAAAAAATGTTTCATTGTTTAGTTCTGTTCAGTAAAATAAAAGTTCAATAATTAAAAGTTCAAAATCAATAGAGCTCTTCATTCTGTTTTTCCCCAAAGACTTGTTCTGTCTACATTTTTTCCATACATCGTCTCATAACTTTTTTGCTATCTTAGCATGAAACGTAGCATGGAAAAAAATGTATGTGCTTTCTGCCAAGTCCGAGCTCTTTAAAAAAATCTCAATCCTCTGTAAACGTATAAAGCCCCCGCGTTATTTTCATACATTCACCATTTCTTTGGCTCTCAGCTAACGTTCACTTCGGAAGCAGTGTCAATATTCGGAAGCAATATCAATATGGAGGAGGTAAATCATCAACTACGTGAGGCTCTCCAAGAGTATCTAAATGCCGGGCAGCAGTTATTGCAACTAACCACGCATCTCGTAGGAGAGGAGGAACAAAACCAACTACAACGTATAACACAGCCATACAAAGATCTCGGCGAAAGATTAGTTTAACTATTATTAAAGACAACACCGGATATCATCTTGGTTGATATCGAATTTGGGAGAAAGATTACAGCATGCCCCATTTGTCAAGCGAATTTCGGGTGCTGTCATTAGAAGTGGAAAAAACACAGCCTCCAAAAACAAAACAGCCCTTTTCAGGGCTACCCATCTACCACGAAAGTTCTATCTTTCTTCAAATTTGTCAAAAACTCAAAAGATTCACAATCAAAAAAAGTCATAGATTAGTCAAACTCTAGTTTTTTCTATCCCGAACAAGAAAAATGCAACAAAGCTGCGGATTGGTCAACAATAAAACATTTAGTATTAGAAATAAAACGGTGAATCTGATTGGATAACATTAATTTTGGACCCAAAACAGCATGAAACGCCGACGCGGGAAAAACATAGGAGAAAATGACGTCATGGGTCAACTAGTTCAATCCGTCTGAAAAACTATAAATCTCGGCGATTTATTTTCCATACATTTCATTTTCACAATGGCTTCAAGACCATCACTCCTCGTCACATGGATGGATGCCGAGCGAAAGTTAACAAGAGCTAGGAGGCAAATCGTTTTACTTAAACAACGCTTGGTTGGAGTGAGAAGACGATACGAGAGGGCTGAGCTTGCTAATAACAGGGTGTTCTGTTATAACCTTCGGATGAAGGAACTCATTATTGAGGGCATGCTTGAAATGTATTTTCAGTATGTTATTTCAAAAACAGAGGAGGTAGACCGCCTTTTCCGCGCGCAAATCGCCGCTGAAAGGAGTGAGTCAGACAGCGAATCGACTGATGCTGATACTGAATAAATATTTTCAAAAAAATCAGCCCTTCTCAAAAAACAGCCCTTTTCAGGGCGAACCATCTACCACGAAAGATCTATCTTTCTTCAAATTGTCATTTATTCAAATTGTCAAACTTCTTTCTTTTAGAAGAGTTACACTCCAAAGAGTTACACTCCAAAGAGTTACACTCCAAAGAGTAAGAATCATTCATAGAAAAGAGTATTCATTTATAGAATGAAAAAAGCTAAGTCCAACTCAGTGATCAGGCATTTAGAAAGAGAGAAAATCATTCATAGATGCAAAAAAGACTAAGTCCAACACAATGGTCAGGCTTTTAGAAAGAAAATTCATTCATAGGGTAAAAAAAAAGTCTAACTCCAACTCAGTGATATAGGATAAATTCCTTTTAGAAAAGAGAAATCATTCATAGAGATGCAGAAAAAAAACTAAGTTCAACTCAGCGATATAGGGACAAATTCCATTTAGAGAGAAAAATCATTCATAGGATGAAAAAACTAAAAAGTGATCCATTACACATATAAAACACTAAACTCTTGATTATTTTTCTCATTTACCATTAACTTTTCATAAAACCTGAACCAGTATCGCACAATGTTTGGATTAACACTTTTTCTCTCATTGCTCTTCTGGTTAGAAGAAAGAGAACGTTTCAGATATATCAGACATGAAATTGAGCATCTGATGCAAATGCTAGATAAAATGGAATCATTCAAAAGAAAGAGAGGGGGATAAAAAAGTGCATTCTGCACAAAAAAGCAACCCTTTTCAGGGCTAGCTATCTTAAACAAACATCTTTTCTTTTCATTTTTGTCAGAAGACTCATAATCAAAAAGTCATAGGTTAGTTAAACTCTAGTTTTTCTAACCCGAACAAGAAAATGTAACAAAACCGCGGATTGGTCAAAAATAAAACATTTAGTATTAGAAAAACAACGGTGAATCTGATTGGATAACATTAATTTGGAGCCAAAACAGCATGAAACGCCGACGCGGGAAAAACATAGGAGAAAATGACGTCATGGGTCAACTAGTTCAATCCTCCTGTAAAGCTATAAAACCCAGCGTTATTTTCCCGCACATCATTCATCTCTCCGACGTACAACAAAATGGAATGCGCACTTCGAGATATGGATTTCTGGGAGCTTGCCCAGCTATCGTCAAAAGAAAAGAAGAAAAAGGAGAAGAAGGAGTTCAGCGTGCCCCAGACCGAGTGCTGGGATAGTGACAACGAGCCACCGTTCTCACTTCAATACAACTTAGATGCTCAGGAGCTAAAAAGGATAAGGAGGCGGGCTGCGAGTAGCTGTCCGGCGTGCAGGAAGGTTGGAGGTTGTGCTTAAAAACACAACCTCCAAAACCAGGTCCCTTTTAGGGACACCCCAACAGCCCTTTTCAGGGCTAACCATCTACCACGAAAGTTCTACCTTTCTTCAAATTGTCAGACGTAAGTTCTATCTTTTCTTCAAATTGTCATTTCTTCAAATTGTCAGACGAAAGTTCTACCTTCAAGCTATCAGACGAAAGTTCTATCTTCAAGTTGTCATTTCTTCAAATTGTCACAGCTCTTTTCAGAGCTAACCCAACAGTCCTTTTCAGGACTAACCATCTACCACGAAAGTTCTATCTTCAAGATGTCAGACGAAAGTTCTACCTTCAAGCTATCAGACGAAAGTTCTATCTTCAAGTTGTCATTTCTTCAAATTGTCACAGCTCTTTTCAGAGCTAACCCAACAGTCCTTTTCAGGACTAACCATCTACCACGAAAGTTCTATCTTCAAGATGTCAGACGAAAGTTCTACCTTCAAGCTATCAGACGAAAGTTCTATCTTCAAGTTGTCATTTCTTCAAATTGTCACAGCTCTTTTCAGAGCTAACCCAACAGTCCTTTTCAGGACTAACCATCTACCACGAAAGTTCTATCTTTCTTCAAAATTGTCATTTCTTCAAATTGTCAAACTTCTTTTAGAAGAGATGCGCTCCAAAAGAGTTATACTCCAGAGAGTTATACTGCAAAGAGTAAAAAAACTCAGAAAAAAGACTAAGTCCAACCCAGTGCTCAGTCTTTTAGAAAGAAAAAAATCATTCATAATTGCGGAAAAAAGACTAAGTCCAACTCAATGGTCAACCTTTTAGAAAGAGAGAAAATCATTCATAGGGGAAAAAAAGCTAAGACCAACTCAGTGATATAGGATAAATTTCCTTTTAGAAAAGAGAAATCATTCATAGAGATGCAGAAAAAAGTCTAAGTCCAACTCAATGGTCAGGCTTTTAGAAAGAGAGAAAATCATCCATAGGGTAAAAAAACTAAGTCCATCTCAGTGATCAGGCATTTAGAAAGAGAAAAAATCATCCATAGGGTGAAAAAACTAAGTCCAACTCAATGTCAAAGCATTTAGAAAGAAAAATCATACATAGGTGAAGAAAAAACTAAGTCCAACTCAATGTCCAGGTATTTAGAAAGAAAAAAGTCTAAGTCCAACTCAATGGTCAGGCTTTTAGAAAGAGAGAAAATCAATCATAGGGTGAAAAAACTAAGTCCAACTCAGTGTTCAGGCTTACCCTTAGCATATGGGTAAAAAAAAACTAAGTCCAACTCAGTGATCAGGCTTACCCTTTACTTTCCCTTAACTTTCACTTTTTTGCAGAAAAATTCCACTCAGGGAGGAGAGCCTGGGTAATTTTATCCCCAGAGTAACACCCACAAGGCCGCCATTTTGAATGCTAAATCCCTCTCAGGGAGGGTAGAATAGGTAAAAATAGGGAATATAAAAAATGCAAATTCTTTCGGGAGGGCAGAATAGGGACAAATTTCTTCCAGGGAGGGTGATGTAGGGCACTCGGGGAGGAGAGTATAGACCCCTGACCATGGCCTGGCAGGGGTCTATACTCTCCTCCTATACTACTTATACATGTGTAAGTCTTTGCATAGAAAAGAAATACTTGCAAAATATGGGCGAAAAGCCCAGTTATATTTACACCTGAATCGAATATTGACATTGATTAGTTCAAGTACTACTTATGAAAAGACATCTAATTAGAGACCTTGGAAACGTTTACCTATACCCCACTCAAAGTACCCATGAAGTTTTTTAGAGGAACAGATTGCATTAGGCAGTTTTCTTTAACGGAGTGTTCTCTGCAGCAATTATTGTGTGCAAGTTTACCGAAAGGAAAATCATTGTTTCCACTATGGACATGTGAGAAAGCAGCCAGTGGGTTGCAAAGAATATTGTGCGGAATTCTGAAAAAAAAAAAAAAAACCAGGAAAGCATGGATAGGTGCACTGGCCGCCGCGATATATACATAGTTTGGTATTCGCTTTTGTTCTTATCAATACACCTGTGCATATCCTGTGCAAAAATATATGAATTTTCATTAAAATGGTGTATATTTGTATATTTTTCCTGTAATTTTCCTGTTTAACTGACTAAATTAAAGAAAGACGCTTTAAATCCAATATAAGCTGAAGTTATTTTGGAACTGTATACACCTTTTTCAAACGCAAATTTCTCAGGAAAGAGCACGGTGACCCACATCTTTTTTTTTACTGTAATCTCCTAGAGACATGATGAGCTTTGTATGTGCAAAGTTTTTAAAAAAATCTGTCCGTTAGAAAAATTTGTGATATACTTCGTTAATAGAATTCTCAGTCTGATTTAAATATTTTTCTCAATATGAAGGTAATAAGGTTTCTGATTTACTGAAGCAGAGATTTTAGTCAATAAGAAATTGCCTTTCTTTCTAAATTTAGAACTAAACCAAGAATTCTAAAAAGAATGGTCGTTGAATACGGATCCGAAAGCTACCTCATGCAAATAAAAGTCACACGATTAATATTGTGTATGGCTAACCCTTGCTCTTTTAATAGTTCCACATAAGTGATGTGGGGAATGGGGACTTCACTTAAGGATTGAAGAGAATTTTGGAAAAGTAGTTCCGGTGTAATGCAGAGAAATGACCCTCCCCTACAAAATGACCCATGGGTCATTTCACTACGTAGAGAAATGACCCATGGGTCATTTCACTACGTAGAGAAATGACCCATGGGTCATTTCACTACGGGGAATCAAATACTTCGAAACTTTTCGTAATATGAAACTTTTCGGAACAAGTTGATGGCCAGAAGGGGTCGCTTGTTTAGTTGTTTTGTTTCAATATTAACGAAACTCCCGAGAAATAAAAATTATGTTTTGATTTTTAAATTGATTAAAATTGAACATTATCATGCACAGCAGGCATGATCAAGCAACATCAACTTGATTCAAAGGTTCTTCATGGGTCATTTCACTACGTAGAGAAATGACCCGGGTCATTATTCTACGTAGAGAAATAACCCTCTGGGGTCATTTCTCTACGTAGAATAATGACCCGGGTCATTCCTCTACGTAGTGAAATGACCCATGGGTCATATTGTAAGGGAGGGTCATTTCTCTGCATTACACCGGCACTGCTGAATTTTTTTTCGTGGAGCTATGAAAAAAAAATCAGCCAATTAGAACTCGCCAATGTTCATGAAAAAAAAAACTAATATTGAACTATTCTGCTATGCACACGTTTTTTTCTACTCATACCTGTCATGCTCTATCAGTGTTATATTCAGGAGATAAAGCCTGCAAACTAAACAAGTGATACTTTGCTGATCGTGAAAGTTTCCGTTCAGCGGACTTATCATTTGAATATCGCAACGATCTAGCATGACTTACATGTACATAGCACATTTTCATTTTTTTTCCTCCTTTTCTCATGATGTTTTCAAAAGTCCAGCATTTTCTCCTTTTCCCACAATGTTTTCAAAAGTCTTTTTTCACAAGGGATTGTAGGTCAGGATTATTTTGTAAAGAGTCAAACAAATAGAAGAAATAGGCATTTAAATATCAACTCAGCTTGGTCAGGATTTTTATTAGAATTACATCAGATATCAACGTTATAAGTGAGTCCATCCTAGACTTATTTAAAAAAGAAATGAAAATTTATTCCATACGGGGATACGAATATCTATAGTTGTCAATGAAGCTGTACACAGTTATCAAAAAATTCTTCACACTTGTGTTGACAATTTTCTATTTAGAGTTAATAGATAGTTTGAATCACCTTTGTTATTGAGGCTAGAAAGGTTTGTTTCAGATATCTACATGTAGATAGAGGAGAGGCATTTTGGAAAGCTCTGTAGCAACCAGTTTTGCAATAAAAACAAGAATTGCAATAAATTATTGCAAAACTCGTTGCGATGACAGAAAATTTATTACATTTCACTTCACAACCAGTTTTGCAATAAAAACAAGAATTGCAATAAAATGATTTTATATGTCATATTCGATCGTTCTCCATTCAAACCAAGTTTGTGTGGAATTTAATGTTAAATTGGATTATGTTAGACATAAATAAAGTTACAGAAAGTGAAAATTCAAGGACCAATAACAGCATTTCAGGTTAAACACTGTTAAGGCTTATATCTTTGAAAACATTTATATAGTCGATTGAATACCGTATACAACATTAAATTGTCAATGGTCAAATCACAATATGTCTAAATCAGTACTGCAATAAATTATTGCAAAACTTGTTGCAATGACAGAAAATTTATTACATTTCACTTCACAACCAGTTTTGCAATTAAAACGAGAATTGAAATAAAGTGATTATATATATCATATTCGATCATTTTCCAATCAAAACCAAGTAAGAGTGCAATCTAATGTTAAACTGGATTATGTAAGACCTAAATAAAGTTACAGAATGTGAAAATTCAAAGACCAATAAGAACATTTCAGGCTAAACACTATTAAGGCTTAGATTTTTGAAAACTTTCATAAAGTCGATAAAATACCGTAAACAACATTGAATTTTGACTCTTTAAGAAACAATATGTCTAAAACCAGTATTGCAATAAATTATTGCAAAACCCGTTGCGATGACAGAAACTTTATTACATTTCACTTCACAACCAGTTTTGCAATAAAAACGAGAATTGCAATAAAATGATTTTATATGTCATATTCGATCGTTTTCCATTCAAAACCAAGTAAGAGTGCAATTTAATGTTAAATTGATTGTGTAAGAACTAAACAAAGTTACAAAAAGTGATAATTCAAAGACCAATAAGTACATTTCAGGCTAAATACTGTTAAGGCTTAAACCTTTGCAAATTTTCATAAAGTCGATTAAATACCGTAAACAACATTAAATTGTTAATGGTCAAGTCACAATATGTCTAAACCAGTATTGCAATCAATTATTGCAAAACTCGTTGCGACGACAGAAAATTTATTACATTTCACTTCACAACCAGTTTTGTCATAAAAACGAGAATTGCAATAAAATAATTTTATAAAATGATTTTAGCACACCTTTGCTTTGTAGTGACATTTCTTATGACGTTTGATTTAAATCCATTCAGTAGTTATTGAGAAATAGAAAAAAATCATCAAATAGCTATAACTCGATGGAAAATCATTTAACAATAAAAAATTTACACATTCAGATCTTTGCTTCCTATTGAAATAATGAAGTTTGATATACATCCATTCAGTAGTTATTGAGAAAAGGCTCGGACAAAAAAAGCATCAGTGTGGCATAACTCATTGAATAATCACTCAACCATAAGTAAAATGAAACATGCACATCTTTGCTTTGTAATAAAGCTTACTATGAAGTTTGATTGTAATCTGTCCAGTACTTATTGAGAAATAGCTCCTACAAAAAACTTCATCAAAAGGCCATAACTCATGAACTCACTGGAAAAGTCATTCAACCATAACCAAATTATAATATGCATATCTTCACTTTGTATTGAAACTTCCTATGACGTTTGATAGAAATCTTTCCAGTAGTTACAGAAAAAGAGCGAACAAAGAGAAATCATCAAAGGGCCATAACTCATGGGAAAATCATTCAACCATAACCACATTATAACATGCACATCTTTGCTTTATATTAAAACTTTCTATGAAGTTTGAAAGAAATCTGTAAAGTAGATATTGAGAAATAGCACGGACAAAAAAACTCATGAAAGGGCCATAACTCATTCAACCGTAACCAAATTATAATATGCACATCTTGGCTTCATATAAAAACTTCCTTTGAAGTTTGATTGAGATCTGTCAAGTAGTCATTGATAAATATAGCGGACAGAAAAGCTACAGACCGACAGACAGACAGACTGACCGACGCGGTGACGCCTATATACCCCCCCCCAACAAAGTTTTTGGAGGTATAACTAGCAACAAAATCATATCAGGCACATGACAAATATATGGATTCTCTTACAGATGCTGCAGATGAAGTGTTGGATTCCATCAACTATTCATCTGATGAAAGTGATACGGAATAACAGATATGTAGAACAAATTTTAAGCACTATCATGATCCGCCTTGGCCATATATAGCACTTACTCTATCCCTGCTGTTGAAACAAAACAAACATTTTACACTACAATACACATAAATTTAAGTTAAATAAGGGCTTTTTTCCATCTTGATCGATGAAAAAAGACAAAATAAAAATTTGATATTTTTTCACATTTTGTATGCATTTTTCTGCAATCAAGGGCTCATAACTCTTTTCTTATATCATATACAAATAAATCCCCATAATTTTGCAATTACAAACCATTCACAAATATTTCCTCAATATATAGTAAGACTCTGTTGCTTGGTTGAGAAGCGTTCATGTTTTCCGCAAAGATGGTAGATAAAAATATATCAAAATCCAAAAACTGGAAAGAAAGTAATATTTATTAGTACTTTTACAGAGCATATACAAAAACCTCATATCACTTTGATATGTGACAACAGCCCTTGCATAATATGTAAAAACTTTTAGCCAGTCTTATAGGAAAATTGAAAATCGATAATTTATTGCCTCAGGTAGGACAGATATAAAATTACCCCACCCACTTTCAAAACACAATTAACACCAAAGCAAAGATCCGTTCGATTTAAATTTTTCATCAATGCATATCCCCTTTATGTGGCTATATATGCCCAAAACATTATTCAAATATTCAACTACCACCAACCCCCTCCCCCTCCCCTTATGGAACCTGGTCCTTTATCTAGTCAGTGAAAAGTTTTCTGAAAAAAATATCACGCTAAACTTAGTTTTCTCGAAAATTTTACATTGATCAGTAAATGTTCAACGCAAAATTTCTCATTCGTACACGACGCTGACATTCGAGATAAAATTATCGTGACAGTTCTACCCGTTTCTCAATATCTATAAATAGAAAATTCACCATCTGGATGAACTCGGTAGTTTTTGACTATACAAGATGGCAGTAAGCTAATTTCGAATTAATTACAATTGTAAACTTTGACTACATATGAAATGAACCGAAGTCTGTTAAACACGAAGACAACTAGAAATGCCTCTTACGAACAACTTTAAAACCATTCAGAGAAAAGAAGAATTCATAAGGCTGGGGACGTAGATGTTCCGAAACCGTGTCTAATTAAAGATACCGTGAATGTTAGTTGTGGGCACGACCCTAAGAAAAATCGTGATAACAGTGAAAATTATCGCGATAGTTTTATCGTGATACTTTTTATTATCTAGATAATATTTCCAGGAAAGTTTGTTTTACTGCGATAGTACACTTAAACTATTGCAATAGTTATGTCGTATCTCGTGGCAGAAATATGACACCATTCCATTAGATGTTCTTTTACACTTTGTTCACAAGGCTAATGAATAACTAACTTTATCCAAGTGATAAGTTGATTAATATAACTATAGGTGCGCCTGTATGGAGCCATTTTTGCATATTTATGGCTGTTTGATTGCTTTTTATGGCTTTTTCATGACTGTGTCGAGGGGGCACATGACGTCATAGTTTCCCTAGGTGCGTGGGGGCATTTATTTATAGAAACAACGCTCTGGGAGCGTGAGAATCGGACGCTTTGTGTCCATAAAAGGAAAATGAGGTCATAGACGACAGGAGCGTGTATTTATAGAAACGACGCTCCGAGAGCCTAAGAACTCGAAACGTCCGGTCTATATATGAATAGCGTCAATAGTAATAGCTGCCAGTGACGTCATAGTCATTCTATAAAAATCCATAGCCATGAGCGGTAGTCGACATTCGTTTAGAATTTCCCATCATGGACAGTACAAGCATCGCTCTCGGAAATAACAGATATCTGAAGGTGAGACACGCGTGGATCTCAGAGAGTGGGAAAACGACAAGCCTACGAAGAAAGGAATCAGTTTAACGTTATTTCGGTGGAAATAATTAGTAGACTCGATCGACGAGGTGAACGAAGCCTTGAACAAGAACCAGGACTACCAGGTCCACTTAGGCGGGAACGTGTACTGCACCGTCAGGAAGAACAATCCTTGCTTGGACGTGAGGCAGTACTGGAAGCCGCAGGACGATGTCATGCCTTGTAAGAAAGGCCTGTGTCTGAGACCCTCAGAATTCGAAACGCTACAACAGTTCCCCAGACGCAGCAGCGGCGATCCCCGAGTTGTCTACCATCGTACCATGCCGATTTCAGAGCGATCATACGAACCAGTTAGGATATTTGAGCTGTTCCGAGTGCAGTCCCAACGACTGTGGCAATTGGTGAGTGGATACCATTGATTTACAATCCCTCGAGTGTGTTACTACTCATTACAGACTTCACACGGACAGTTTTTTTAAAACACGTAAACTAAACTGTGTTTTACGATTTATCCAGGAACCCGAACTTATAAACGCATGAAGATATGCTAAAGTATGCGAGAGAGTTAGGGCGCAACTGCGAGCTCTTTGCAATACATCTGGGATACCAAAAACGACAATTGGACGGTTTAAAAAAGCAGTATCCTAGGCAAATCAAAACCTTACTCTATGTGTTGATCAACGAGTGGTACAAAGTTGTGATTCAGTGCGACTGTCCTAAACCCTTACTCGCTACGCTTTTCAAGGTGTCAGAGACAATTCAACGGCTTCCAAAATCCTGGACAACGGAGACCTAGCGAGGAGACCCAACCCAATCACTTTGGATAAAGTGCGTCGTAGTCATTTCGAATCATGATTACCAACGTCGTATGTACAGTCGACACAAATTGTGACAATAACCTCAGAACCTTGGTAACCAAGACTATCAATATCATATACGACCCTATCGATATTCGGGGGCTCAATGGAAACATCCTAAAATCGGAGGACACTGTATGG